>JBCNJP010000023.1:36690387-36820079 GCA_039602395.1 Deinandra increscens subsp. villosa | reverse complement strand
CCATATTTCATGGTTCTTTTAATAAAACTCATTTTATTGATTAATCATCATCAACTTAATAAAACCCATTTATTAGTCTTTGTTAATTATATTTTAAGAACCGGTTTTAGCTTGTTAATGTTTATTAGTTTGTTTTAGCATGCATATCCAAATACCATCCAAACATGAAAATAAACAACCACACAAGCATAATAAAATAGGTGCATAGCCATAGCCAACTATTGACAACACTTGTTAGCAAAAACAAGTGTGTGTCAAGGTCTCTCCTAAGGGACAAGATCACACAAGTGATGTATAGGTGAACTCCCACTTGACCCCGCATCCAAATGCTTCAAGTGGCCTCCTTTGGTTGTGTTTTGCTTCACTCCTTTGGGTATCCAAGATCCTCCATCTTGTGCATTCTTCCTTTTTACAAAATATGGATCCTAATACATTTTTCTAGTAAAACAAAATGCACCTAATCTATTACATTACATACCAAATGAAATAAATAGATTACATGCCCAAAATGACGAACTTGAAATTATTAGAACTTTTGAATAATTACAACAAGCACAAACATTCACCACAAACAATCACAAGGTCTTTTGGCTAGGCTTTATGCACCAAACATATATCTAAAAATACATCCATATGTACAAGTGTAAAAATGGTTCCCTTTTAACCCATTTTCCTTTTCGGTCCAACACAAAACCGAAAACGTGGGTTTGTTGTCCAAACAACAAAAACAACAAAATGATAAAATGCTTTAATCTTTCAAGATAACCACATGCATGTTAGTGAAGCATCTTGAAAGACAAAGGGAAACCATGAACAAAACTTTCGGTTTGTGGTATGAGGAACCAAAACCAAGAGCTTTGTGGAGCTAACCAACTAGCTCTTTGAAGCATGCATCCATATAAGCGGCTCTAGATGTCATTGTTGGGTTTTAAGAACTTTATGAAAGCCATTTTAACTCCTTAAAGTGTAAAACGCAACGGAAAAACAAAATCATATATCATGTTAGTTAATGTTAAACCCGGTTTTTAACATTGTTTATCAAAACCCAAACCGAGGATCCAAATATGTATGCATGCTATCAATAACTAAAACCAACCATAGGGGGTTTTAGATTTACCTTCTTCCAAGCTCAAGATTATGAATAAGATGATGTGGATGAACTGGCTTGCTATCTAACTTGAAAGCCTCAAGTGATGATACCCACGAGCTCGAACAACAAACACCTTTGTTGCTAGGATTTGGTGAAGATGAACACTCTTTGTCTCCTTGCTTGAATCCGAATTCCACAAGTGTTTTTCACCCTTGGGACTGATTTCCTTCAAGGAAAAACGGATGGGTGAGAGAGAGATACTTCTTGTGCACTAATGAAACTCAATAGTGTGTTAGAGAAGGTAGTTGGGTGTTGGCTATTAAAAGCGCCAAGGGGAAATGAACCTAGACACCCTTGCATGCCTTGGACACTACAAAAGCCACCCACCCTCATTATTAGAGGGAGAGGGCCCGTTCAAAAGGAGGGGGAAAAGAAGAATTTTAAATTCTTTTCTTTCTTCCCTCCTACAAATCCCATTTAATCAATGCATTATATTTTGTTATGAGGCTTACTTATAACATGTCATGTAACACCTTATATGACATGTGTTGGGAATCGAGATACCGAGCCAACAAGATTTGGATAGATGTGTTTAATACTCAAGGCCACTTAACATTTACCGTCCCGACAACACGGTGAAGAACATGACAACTCAAGACACAAGACTCAACTAAAGAAGATGGCTCTAGTGAATATTATTTATTGTTTAAATATTGTCACTAGTTGGTAGTTTTACTATTATGCCCTGAGTGAGTTTTGTAGTATATATAGTAAGTCTTTCTCATGTGAAAGACTTGAAGATGATGTATGTCTAGGAGAGAGAGTTAGTCATGGTTCCTTGAAGCTTGTCAAGGGTTCTTGAACTTACCTAGTAAGCTCAAGAAACCCGGGAATGCATGGGGTAGGTAATGTAATCATTCGGTTATTATTAATCATTTGGTTATCCTTTGTTATCTATCTTTCATGTTGATTATCATAGATCTATCTTGTTCTTCATATCCATGTTTCTACTAGCTTTGTTATTCATCATCATCACATCTCAAACACCATTGTGTTCATATCCGGGTGTTCATTTGTTTCTACAAAAACGAGTTACACAAAGACTCGATCCGCTTCCGCAACCAAGGTATTTGGTCACCACCTCGGTTTTTCAATTGGCATCAGAGCCATGGTCGAGATGATGCAACCTCACGGTTGATATCTCAACTTTGTGTTCATATGCTTGTTTTTTTTAAAAAACAAATGGAGATGTAAACTTTTTAGAAAGATTTTGAACTCCTCTCCATGTCTTTCAAAGTTTTTGAAAAAGATCCTTGAAATTTTCTTTTATAGAATAGTCAAGATCTATTTATTCATGTATTATTCTTGAGTAGTCAAAAGTAAATTTCCTTGAGTGTTTGTGTTTAAATCCTGCTACACAATTAGATTTATATGATATTTCTAGTTTATCAAAATCTAGCTCAAAACATGAAGGTTGATGCATGTTCTACGTATGTTTACTCTTTTAATTCAAATTCATGGTCTATTTACTTTTAAACGTTGTTCTCAAGAAAATCTTGAAAGGTGTGATTATTCTTATCACATCACACTTTGTCTGTTTGTGTGTAGAATTCAAATTGCTTTTTAGCCTTTTGAGTTTACTTTATCTAGAGTTCCACAAAACAAGTGTACCTTTACCAAATTTATTTCTTTTGAGTGTAAATCTCAAACTGCTATTTCCTTTAAGCATATTAACTTTATTGAGTCCCACATTTCTTTTCACTTTTCCTGCACTTTCTTTCTCCACACGCATCCATACTCTCTTCAAGTTTCCATGGCACTACTTTCTCTCTCTAAAATCATGAGAGAAAATATATAAAATATTTAGAGTGTTAAAAGGTTATTCTTGAAGATGTTCGTGTGAAAGAACTCATAATTGAAGTAAATGAGACTGCAGCTCGTACTTCATAGTAGCTTTATGTTCGTTCTCGATCAAAAATTGGTGTTGCAGGTTAAAGAAAGTGGAACTCGGTTATGGTGACTCGATGATTCTTGGGTCGATGGTCCAAGAAGTCAGCCACATCTAGGGATTCATGCGATGTTGAAGGTGTTCGGATCAGATCTGGGTTTTCAGTCCATGAAGATGACCGGGGTTACAGTTGCTATTAGGGTTTACTGGGTTAAAGGGTGTCGACGAAGCTATCACTTATCACAAATGTTTGATGTCGTTGAAGACCAACAAGGGTGGCGATGCTTCGTAGTGAGTTCGTGTATTTATCGATGCTTCAGGTTGAAGATGGTAACAATGGTCCGGTCCAACCCTAGTTCAAACGGAAAAACGACTCTAACCGGAGAACAACGTTCAAGCGGAAGTTTGGAGACCAACCTGAAAAACGACAGTTCCACTCCAACTTTCAACCGGAAAATCAAGGGTTCCGGTTCAAGTGTGTTCAGACGGAAAAACGAAGTTCGGCCGGAAAAATAAAGTTCAACCGGAACTTCATGTTCAAGCGGAGATTTCTACCGGAAAAACGGTTTCCGCCTCAACTCTGTTCCGTTTCAACTTTTCAACCGGAAACTCGACTTCAACCGGAAATCAGGTTTAGTTTCGAGTTCAACCGGAAAGATGGTCTTCGTTTCTGTTTTTCTCAGGGTCGTCGTATATTGCCCTCAAGTCGCCGTTACTCGTTTCTGTTCGCCGTCAAGTCGTCGGAGTTCACTTCTGGTCAGTCTTTTCTCGCCGGAAATAGCTACTGTGGCGCCGGTTCTTGAATATTATCGACAGAGAAGATAAAGGCTGAACAGGTTCTGGCATGCATTTCGTTTCACAGCTATTAGGGTTTACTCTCTTTTATTAAGAAATGGGTTATTGGATCTCAAAGCATCGGTTGGGTCTGCCTATTCTTATCCGAATTGGGCCAGAATTTAACAGACTGGGCTGCTGTTTTATTATTTTTGTTGTCAACACAGTAGCAACCAAATCGCAGCCATGAGGATCCACATCAACCACTTTACTTTTCCAACACTTTTAGTATTCTCGAGAACCCGATATTCATCAAACATTTCAGGTACACCTACAAGTATACTTTTATATCAAGATTACTTCAAATGGCAGACGTGCTATGAAGTAAAACAATTATGAAAGTTATGCGCAAGTTTGGGTCGATTTATTGAAGATGAACGGGATTTATTATTTGTTGGATTATGAAGATTCATCGGTTGATATTGCAAGGCTGAATTTTGTTTATGATATGCTACATGGATGTGTTTGGTTACAACAACATGCTTTTATTTTTGCTACGGGTTGCGCAAGTCTAGGGGGAGAAGATGTGATGATCTTAGAGACTTTTTGCAACCAACTCAGCAAATGAAAGCAAAGAAAAGTGGTTTATCTTCGTGCAACGCATTGGTTTGGTATTCGGCCAAGTATTTCAAGTTGGTTGAGTTGTGGATTTATTTCTCGCGTTTTTCATAGATCCTATATATTGTTTACTTTCAACAATATAGGTACTTTGAGTTATGACTTAGTCCTCAAGTAGCTTGTTATTATGTTGAAGTTTGTAAACACCTTATGCATTTACAGCCTATGGTTTGGGGCTAGAAGAATGTTTATTGTAGGGGGAGCTTCACAAAGGAGAATTGAAGAACAAAAGATTTGAAACTACATGAAGATTTTCTTGAAGCCAAGTTGCAAGAATACAAATAACCAATGTCACAAGTGTTGAGTATACCATCTACCCAATAGGGGGAGATTGTTGGGAATCGAGATACCGAGCCAACAAGATTTGGATAGATGTGTTTAATACTCAACGGCCACTTAACATTTACCATCCCGACAACACGGTGAAGAACATGACAACTCAAGACACAAGACTGAACTAAAGAAGATGGCTCTAGTGAATATTATTTATTGTTTAAATATTGTCACTAGTTGGTAGTTTTACTATTATGCCCTTAGTGAGTTTTGTAGTATATATAGTAAGTCTTTCTCATGTGAAAGATTTGAAGATGATGTATGTCTAGGAGAGAGAGTTAGTCATGGTTCCTTGAAGCTTGTCAAGGGTTCTTGAACTTACCTAGTAAGCTCAAGAAACCCGGGAATGCGTGGGGTAGGTAATGTAATCATTCGGTTATTATTAATCATTTGGTTATCCTTTGTTATCTATCTTTCATGTTGATTATCATAGATCTATCTTGTTCTTCATATCCATGTTTCTACTAGCTTTGTTCTTCATCATCATCACATCTCAAACACCATCGTGTTCATATCCGGGTGTTCATTTGTTTCTACAAAAACGAGTTACACAAAGACTCGATCCGCTTCCGCAACCAAGGTATTTGGTCACCACCTCGGTTTTTCAACATGTAACAAGACCAAAAATATAATATAACATATAACCCTTTTATATGTTGTGTAACAATTTATTTAACCACTTAAATAATATTGCTACTTTACTTCTCCAATTTAAATCATCCATATGATTTAATCATAAGTGCAATTATTTTGAAACCCATTTCCAAATATCTTCTTTAGGTGATATATATTTAATTGATCATATCTAAATAAATATCCATTGGGTGTTTGTCTAGCTCGTTATTGGGTATGACCCGTCTTGGATCATAACGTACTTGCCACATCAATCTAGTATGTGTCTTGGGCAGACCGAGTCCAACAGCATGGTTCTCTTCCTAAACTATCATACCTCAGGGTTTGGGGATGTGATGCTTATGTCACCAGTGAATCTGACAATAAGCTCGATCCCCGAGGCGAAAAGGTAACTTTCATTGGATACTATTGTAATACCGGTTATTACTTTTACCATCCCGATGTAAACACTGTTTCCATCAAAAGGAAAGGTAAATTCCTTGAGAAAGAATTCCTTGCTCGAGGAACAAATAATGATCCAGTGGATCTTGAAGAACTTCGAGATACACCTAACCCTGAGACGGTCGCTGCGTCTGACCGACAAATTGTTGTCGCACCATCAGACCCAAACACAAGCACAAGCGTTCGTAGAAGCGAAAGAATACGATATGAGCCTGATAGATACCTTGGATATCATGAGGCCTTCGATGTTCTGTTAATAGCCGATTCTAACGATGAGCCTATTAACTACAAAGTTGCTATGTCAGATGCGGAATCTGATAAATGGCTTGAAGCCATGAACGCTGAGATGCAATCCATGCGTGACAATCACGTCTGGGACTTGATTGAGATACCCCCCGGCACACAGGAAGTAGGGAGCAAGTGGATCTTTAAAAGAAAAACTGACATGCATGGAAATGTGCAAACCTACAAGGCACGGCTTGTAGCGAAAGGTTTCACTCAAACCCAAGGGATTGACTATGATGAGACCTCTTCGCCCGTTGTCATGATCAAATCGATCAGGATTCTCCTTGCCATAGCCGCATACCATGACTATGAGATATGGCAAATGGACATTAAAACCGCTTTCCTGAATGGACAACTCGAAGAAGATGTCTACATGGTTCAGCCTGATGGTTTTGTCGATCCAGAGAATCCAAACAAGGTTTGCAAACTAAGCAAGTCTATTTATGGACTCAAGCAAGCATCTCGAAGCTGGAATCTTCGTTTTGATCAAAAAGTCAAAGAGTTTGGTTTTGATCAAAATAAAGATGAGCCTTGTGTTTACAGAAAGGCAAGTGGGAGCACTGTATCGTTTCTCGTACTATACGTGGACGATATACTGATCATAGGAAACAACATACCCATGCTTAACAATGTTAAGAAATGGCTTTCATCTTGTTTCGCTATGAAAGACCTTGGAGAAGCCGCTTACATTCTGGGAATTAAAATTCACAGAGATCGATCTAAGTGCCTTTTGGGACTCAGTCAAAGCACATACGTTGATAAGATCATAGCTCGGTTCAACATGAGCAACTCCAAGAAAGGAGTCGTTCCCATGACTAAGGGAACAATCTTGGACAAATCTCAAGCACCTAAAACAGAGCGCGAGATAAGCCAAATGGCATCGATCCCATTTGCCTCTGCTATTGGATCTATCATGTATGCCATGCTCTGCACACGACCGGATGTCTCGTATGCACTGAGCGTGACAAGTCGGTACCAACAGACGCCAGGACTAGCTCACTGGACGGCTGTAAAGAACATATTAAAATACTTGAGAAACACCACTGACATGTTTCTCTTATACGGAGGTGTTGATGGAGAGCTCACTGTAAGGTGTTACACTGATGCTAGTTTTCAGACTGACCGAGATGATTCTCGCTCATAGTCGGGATTCGTATTCACTCTTAACGGAGGGGCTGTTTCCTGGAGAAGCTCAAAACAGCCAGTAGTAGCTGATTCTACCACTGAATCCGAATACATAGCCGCCTCAGAAGCTGCTAAAGAAGCCGTGTGGATGAAGAAGTTCATATCTGATCTCGATGCCATGCCAAGTATAAGGCAGCCCATCGAGATGCTGTGCGATAACACAGGCGCCATAGCTCAGGCAAAAGAGCAAGGGTCTCACAAGAAGGCCAAGCACATCCTGAGGAAATTCCACTACATAAGAGAAGTAGTCGACATAAATGAAATCAAAATAAGTAAAGTACACACAGATCAAAACTTAGCTGATCCCTTCACTAAGCCTATGACTCAGGAGACTCATATACGCCACAGAGAAGCGATATGGCTTAGATTAGCTAAAGACATGTTTTGATTCGGTATTTGGATGTATGAACACTAACAGTTATCTACGCTATTCTTATTCCATCTGTTTTATGCAATAATGAATTACATAACTGTGTTAAATATTTATACGTTTAATCCATGGACAATAAGTTCTTGTCCTAAATGTCCATAGTCGATTAGTTAGTGGGAGCTATACTAAATTAAGACTATTGTGCCTATTTGAGCCTTAAAGTTGTTTAACGTTCTAACTCACGGGCCTCATTGGTGAATGACGTTGGACGTAACTCGCATCATGCAACGCAAACATGGAAGTCTTGCTTGCTTGATTAATGCATGCTCTAATGTATCCTTAGACCTGAGACGCATATTCGAACTCCCTTCTACTAAAGAACATTCTTTGATTGTAGCCTAACGTTGTCGCGTAACTGCCAGCCATAACGGTTACTTTTGGGAATGGCTCTGAGGTTTAGTGGGAGCTGTATGCCTCAATAAAGGATTCTGTACTCTTGCTTCGGCAACGGATAGACATAAAGGCGCCCTCGTTGATTCCAAGTGAAAAGTGTGAGGCCTCACCCAAACTTACTGTGTGTTTGTTGGATCACTTCGAATTGTATCGAGAACGGAAATCGATGAATAAAACATGAGAGTCCATGTCTCATAATTAATTAATCTCTTATACAGAACGGAACATATGACAATGAATGCACAAGTCTTGAGTCTGCTTGATGGTCAATCAGATATACTTTGGCTGACGACTTAAAGTGTCAATATTAGTTGGTGTAGCCATGCATAGCTAGAGTGCCTCTGACTGCGCTCGTTAAACTGTCGCGTTCAGAGACTGTTGGAAATAGAGTGTCCTGACCCGACGAATTAACGAACCCGACCGATATTGACCCGTAAGAGTTACACCCGGGTCAACGGACTATTAAATCTAATTAATCGTTAATTAGTATTAAACGAACTGAATGGTGAATTAAATAAATATTAATTATTTATTTAAAACGACAAACTTTTTCGGCTCAAAATTACTCGGAAAATAAAAGACGGACCGATCAGTTGTTACCGGATTAACAGACTGATCGGTTGGTGGATTAAAAGGAATCGCGACCGGGCCCAGTCCGTCAGGCCCCGGTCCGCGATTTAATATTAAAAGGGGAGGAGGAGGAGGTTAATTGGAACACAAGTCAAAAAGAAAAAAAGCCCTAACCTCTCCTCTCTCCTATTCGGCGCCGACCCCAAGCCGAGATCGGCTCCCCGCCGCCGCCGCGCCGTCCGATCGCCGCCACCACCTCCACCGCAATTCCTTTGCGATCTCCGATGGATCCCCGTCTTGCAAGTATATGCGCCCGACTCGAGAGCGAAGCAGTCGCAGCCCAAGCCGAAGCGGCAGCCCGAGCCGAAGCCGAAGCCGCAGCCCGAGCCGCCACAGCAGCTCAAGCCGCCGCCGCCGTTGCCGCTGCCGCTCCCTCCGTGCCGCCGCGCGACCGCCGACCGGTGGTCCTTGCGCTGCTGGCGCAGCCGAGGCCACCGCGTCTGGTTCCCTTTTCGTGGCCCGCACCCTTATACCCGCCGGCCACCACCACCGTGTCACCTCCGGTCACCGGTGACGAGATCATCGTGGGAACGGTACCGGTCGCCATTCCGACGGAGAAAGTTTTGTCACCACCGCTGGTGGTATCTCTACCACCGCCGCCGCCCATGGCCGCCGCCACCGTTGACGATTTGTCTCGCAGGTTTAAGTCAGATGTCACAGTTCGTTCTTGCGCGAGCCCGTTGAATCCGGGTGTCTCGAGCGGTTGCTCGGATCCCGCCAAGGTATATCTAGTTCGTTAGATATTTAATTTAATTATTTATTTATTTATTTTGAATAAATATATTTCTGTGTTTGTCGTGTCCGGTGATTGATCCTGTTACAGTTACGTCCGCGTTTTAAATCGTTTCCGCTGCTAAATTAATTTAGAATTAATTTAAATTATTAAATGGGTTTTAGTAAAATTAAAATCGGTACCCACTGTAAATCCCAACAGTTTCACCATAGCAAATTTAATTTATGATTAACACACGAGGTGCTTATATTTGAGGAGTATAAAATATATAAGATTAGTATTTTTCTTTAGAAATTATGGTTAACCCGAAGGCTCGACTAGTTTAAAAAATAACGACATAAAAATAATAATGAACGATTACTCACTTAAAGCAAGCAAGGAGAAGGAATGTAATAGAAGAATGTTGAATCCACTCGTGAGCCTTTGAAAAGGTGGATAATTTCTTGGTGTCAAAATATATGGATGGAGAATTAAATTTGGTGTGAACGGAGGTTTCTTTTTGTCGTGGAATTGGGAGGAGAAGTGGATGTATCTTTGTGAGCGTTTTATGGGAGTCAGAAATGAGTTTGAGTGTATTTATTTTGTTTCAAGCATGTCGTATTTATATACGAAATTTTAGCCCTTGGTAATCCTTGGTAGTCCTTGGTAGTACTTGGTAATCCTCGGTAATCCTTTGGTAGTTCTTGGTAATTCTTTGGTAGTCCTTGGTAATCCTTGGATATTCTTGGTAATCCTTGGGTATCATTTGATAGTTCTTGGTAATCCTTTGGTAGTTCTTGGTAATCCTTTGGTATATGTTTAATATTTGAAATATTTTATTTATAAAAAGATCGATGAATAAAATTATAAAAACTATATATATATTTTTTATATAATCTTTAGTATTTTATCACCGTTAATGTATAGTGTTGGAGTTGTCAAATATTATCACCATTGGTTTCGTGTTGAGTTGACTCGGGTATGACCTTAACATGCATACATATATATATATATATATATATATATATATATATATATATATATATATATAATGAAACGAGGGTAAAAATAGAATTTCGTTATGATTTTGCTTGAATAAATACTGAAATTACATGGATAACTGAAATGGGTCGGGTCACAAATATGGAAAATAGACGATGTCACACACCCACTCTCTTCACTTCTTCTTTCATACCCTCCATTTTTTCCTCCTTCACTTTTCCTCACCATCGTCAGCCTGTACTCTTCATTCCTTCTTCTTCATGCATTTAGCCTCTTGAAGATTGATTATACTACCTGAAGACAATGGAGCCTACATAGTTCATAATCAACAAAGACCATATCAAAGATCAAATCAAGCGGTCATCATAAAAGATTAGACTCTGAAGAGTAAAATATATATGTTAAAGTGAGGAAAGTATTATACTTCCTGTATTTTCTTCATTAACTAAGTTTTATCTCACGCTTTTTTAGTATAGTTTTATTGAAACATTCAAACCGATCCTATAGTATCACATAATTGAGTTTCTATATAAGTAACTGAATATTATCAAGTAGTGTTATGTTGATAGTGTATAAATATAAATGTTTGAATTTTAAAGTTTTCTTATTTTATTTGTATATATATATATATATATATATATATCCTATATATAGGTGAAAGTTCAAATGCAAAGGAGTATTTACGTGCGAAGGGATGAGAGGCTGACACGTGTTGTTCCAAGTTTTTACACGGAGGGGCTTGTTCGTCATTTTACATTTTTAAATGGTGAGCCTTGCGTGATTTACCGCGCACTATTTTCTCAAAATCCGTTATCTTTTGCATTCAATTGACTAGCTCAGCGTATATTTGATTATTGCCCTACGTATAAATACCGAGGCAGATTGAGATCACGATAGCTGTAGTTGATAATTATTGAAGATGTTTCATATATCGATATCTCGAATTGACGATAGGTTTTGCGATTTCATTTTGTTCAAGTGTTATCATATAGTCAGATCATGATTGTTTTTGCGTATTATATTGTTGAAGTATTTTGATACATTGAGATCATGGAAGATGCGTATGGTATTATTTGTAGAAATTGTTTCTTTTGATGCCAAATATATTAGAGTACGTTTTTCTACATGTTTTTGTTGTAATACATAATGCATGATAATTTATTAGATATTGCGTGATTTGTAGTTTAACATGCGTGATATTAATTATATATTGCGTGATAATTTGATTATAAACATTTGTTTTTTTTCGATGTTTTTATTTATAGGTACAAAATGTTTTTGTGCCTTTTACTGGAATAGATAATCATCTTCGTAATGTTTCATTTGGTTCCGGTTTGTTGTCATCTGAAACAACTGATTCTATAAGTGGCTTCTTGAAATGTTTTTGAAGTCCTTTGGAGCTCAGCCTAAGTTTGTTATGACAGATCAAGACCCTGCTATGTATATAGCAGTTAATAGTATTTTCAACGAGTGCCGCCATCGACTGTGTATGTGGAACATAATGAAGAAAGTTGTCGATTAGGTTCATTCTATAAGTTTTGGTCATTCAGTTGCGTTATTATATACCAATTGTTGCGTGGTTTTGAAATAAAGTGCGTTATTATTTTTACAAGTTTTGCCTGATCATAAAACCAAATGCGTTATTACATGATAATTTCTCGCGTTTTACTTTTCAATTTGTTTCATAGGTTAAGACAACTTTTCAATTTGTTCGATTGACCCTGATGTGTTTCATACTGAGTGGTAAAAACCAATGAGTGATAAAGATTTGATATCTAACAAGTGGCTGAGAGATATGTTTGAGATGAGATCTATGTGGATTCCTGCTTATATTCGAGACGAGTGGATGTCTGGGCTTATACTATAACATCAAGATTGGAGAGTGAGAATCATTTTTTTCTCATGTGACTAATTCGCAAATGACACTTGTAGAAATTTTCAACCATTATAAAGCTTCTCTTGAGATTCAAAGGCACACTCATAAAAAAACGACCATGAATCCATGATTCCAGATATGCATTCCCTAACATGTGGACTGAATTTTTTCTTGATAACAAACTACACATATCTATACCAGGGCCATGTTTAAGGATGTTCAATATGAGCTTTTTTGTGCTTTTAAGAACTGTATTGATGTGAATACTATACTTGGAGAGAATAGTGCCAAGTTTATTGTTAAAGATTGGGCTGCTTTTGGACCTGGTCTTCTAGAAGTAAGTTTGTTTTTTATGAAAATTACTTATGCGTGATTATATTATATAGTTTGCGTTATTTTTTAAATCTACCATGCGTGATGTTATTAATATGGGTTTTTTTGTAGGTGATATAACATGCACTTGTAGTTGTAAACGTTTTTGAACGTCATGGTTTGTTGCGTGTTCACATCTTTTATGTTTTTAAGATGTTCGGGGTTGTTGAATTTTCCCAAAAGTATATCATGAAGTGGTGGACAAAGGAATTTATGCCTGATAAAGCCAAAACACCTATTGCTGTTAACAAATCTGATTTTGCTAATGCTAAGAAAGTAGATCAAGTGTTGTGTGATATAATGTTCCCTAATGAATACATTATCAATCGTATTTCAACAAATCTCGAGGCCTTGTGTTCTGTAAGAGATAAAACGAAGGAAATGATGAAGAAGGTGGATGAAGATAATCGACATGCAGTACCTAAAAATAAAAAAAGAATGTTTGCTAGGATTTTAAGGGCTTACTAGCCAGTTGATGGTACCACGAGACTTCCTAGTGGCATTAAAAACAAGGGTCGTGGCTCTCATAAAAGAATTAAATCGAAGGAGCAAGCTAGTAGTCTCACCGGTAAAAGAACTCACTCATGCCTGATGTGTGGTATAAAAGGGCATGATAGAAGGACATACAACTTTAACAAAGGTGCAAGAGATGTAGATGGTGAAGAGGAATAGGTTTTTGTATATGGTTATGTGATTTGTGTAATAATGACTTACATTATTTGTAATTCCTTGCGTAATATTAAAATACAACAACAACAACATACTCAGTGAAATCCCACCCAAAGGGTAGGGTCTGGGGATGGTGGGAAGAGGACAACCCTTACCTTTAACCCGAGGGATAAAGAGACTGCACCCAAAGAGACCCCTGACTCATAAAACACCCAAACAAAACCCGATGGATAAAGCCACAAATAGTGATAAAAACCACAAATATAAGTTCATGTACAATTAAAAGGAAAGACCCAAATGTAGACCTGAAAGCCAACCAATGCATTAGAAACTATGGTTGAGGTGAAATAAACACAGAAACACACACACACCCATGACATTCAGCAGGCTAGGAAAAGCGGATGCCCTAAAAAAAAGACAACCCTAAAAGTCAGTAACTCTTATTCTACGTCGCCAAACACCCCAACACACACACACCCATGACATTCACTGACCATGCTCTCAGAGAGGTGCAAGTCTGATAAATCATGCCTAATCTGCTCCTCCCACGTTAGCTTAGGCCTACCTCTATTCCTTTTCCCCTCCACATTTAGTCTTTCTATGCTCCTCATAAGTGCCATCAACGGTCTCCCCCTCACATGCCCGAACCATCTCAACCTCCCATCCCTAATTTTATCAGAGATACACGTAACCCCTAGTTTACCTCTGAACACCTCGTTCCTTATTCTATCCAACCTCGTGTGACCACACATCCACCTCAGCATCCTCATCTCAGCCGTCTCCAACTTCCCCGCTTGAGTCTTCTAGATTGCCCAACATTTTGTGCTATAGGGAGGCGAAGCTGGATGCCATAAAGGCAGTTTCGGAAGCTAAGAGCACTGCTGTAGAAACGAGATACGATCTTACTACTGCATGCTTTGATCAAACGTAATGAACACGGATGTAAATAAGAGAATTCTTATTGATCACTTGAAGATACAATGAAGTTCTCTCTAGTCTCTCTCTCTAGAAACACACACAGAAAGGTGTAGAATGACTGAACTGGTTAAGCTAACACTCTAACACACACCTATTTATAGTAAGTGACTAAACGCCCAACGTACCAACTGGTACGCCGGACCACATGGTCCGCCGGACCATGTGGTACGCCCATAACCAAATAGTCACTACAACTATCACTTAGACACGCTCACATAGATACAATACACGAGACATTCATAGCATAGGAATATGCTCTAACAAACTCCCCCTTAACGTGTAGTGTATCTATTCTCTAACTAAACTTCAGTCATCAATCTTCAACACCGCTGCATCCGATCTTTGACTTGAAATCTTGTCAGAAATAGAGCTCGCATGGCTGGATCACTCTTGAACTATCGTTGAACTTCAAGATCCAATTGTGAAAGATACTTCATACTTCCCCTCTCACCATGCTTGAGTCTTGACACACAAACCTGCAATTTCAGAAGACAGAAACGCGGTTTCCTTTTCTTTTGAAAATTAATTTAATCTTGGCGCAAAACTTCTCTTCGAGAATCCAAGATATAGTTTGAAATTTTGATTTCATATCACATATCGATTGGTCGAAAACAAATAAGAAACAAAATCTTTTTGGCTTTTTGAAACTTTACATCAAAACACACCGAAAATCTTTTTGAACTTTTCAGATATGAAACATAAATGCAATACTGAATCAGACACTATTTTTGTCTTTTGCGAGAAAGATCACAACTTGGGATCATATTGGTCATATCATGCTGAACTACACTTCAATTTCAATTACTTCAGCACACAAGTCATGTCGATTACTGGTATAATTTGTCCATCTTAAACTCAGGCACAATCATACTCATAACATCTGGATATGTTATTGATTGATTTAGTTTGCTTTGACCAGTGTACCCCACACTCTCAGACATACTCAGATATGTTTTGCTTTTATATCACACTTTGTGATTTCATTTGTGATTCAATCACATAATGATTGTATTCATGATTTAGTCAACTGTGTTCCATGCAAAAAGAAATAAGAACGTTAAATCGTCTACCTTAAGGTCGATCTTTCGATACGCAGATAAGGCCTCGGATTTAACAAAATAAGAAAATAAAACAAGTTGAAATTGTATAACCCAACAACAATCAGGTCGGTACTCCCGTACACGCAGAGAAAGTCCGATGAGTTATACGAAACACCAAAGAAAATAAAGCAGAACGTCAAACGAACAACAATCAGGTCGATCTTTCGATACGCAAAGAAAGTCCGATCGTTTGACAAAATAAAGAAAATCAAACAAGTTTAAATCTTTGCAAAAACAACACATGTATACACAGTGACTTCTCATTTTCTTTTTCACATATCTTTTCTTGATATCATGAGACATGCATCAAGATGTTGTCCACTTGGTCAAGCATTAGTATTTAATGTGTTTATCACATCTGTATACTTTCTGATTTAATGTCGAGCCTACCAAGCACATCGAGCAATGATCTTATGGCTTTTTCATCTAGTTTATCCATGAGTCAGACACGTAAGCCAATGTACCATCATTTCCCAATCATGTTGGATACAATTTCTCATTTTTCAATGTTTTTGTATTGTTCTGTTTTTCTCCCCCTTAAAATGAAAACTCTATTTTTGGATTTTCATTTTAACACAAACAAAAACATAAAGACACTATTTTTGGTTTTCAATATTCTCCCCCTAAACTACAGACGAAATGTAAAAGAAAGAAAATTGACCTTTCGACATGGATACCTTTCAAGTTTAGCTTTCAGAAAAATTTCAGTTTTGAAATTTGATATCACATGTAATTTAAGTTAAATCAGCAGAATACTCCTCCATCAGTAACTTTGCAATCACCAACGGGCCTTCTAGAAGTACCTGCACACTGGTCAAACACATCAGTTTATAAATGACCCGAAGCGAATCGCTTCTGGTCGACCAGTATCTTGATTTCCTTTCGAAACCACTTTAGGTTTCCAGATTTGTTGTTTTGGTAAATGGATATCTGATGAACCTGGCACAGTTGATTGTGACGAACAACCTACATATGGAACATTTTGAAAACATGGAATAAATCTTCCTTGGGTTTTGAAAAATATAGGTTGTGGGTATTCATCAAATACTCTGCCATTTTCATCAATGAATCGTTGTTTGGCAGCTTTACCAACAAATGGAACCTTTCCTTTCCTTGAACTAGAAGCAGCAGAAACCGGACAATCTTGTGCCAGATGCCCTTTTTGTCGGCAATTGTAACACAAGCGATTGTGTACATTTCTTCGTTTTGGAACCTGCATAGCTTCACAAACATATTCATCTCCAAAATGATCATAAAAATTATCATATACCTGAAATCGATGATCATGAACCCATTTGGATGTCGGGCTCTTTGGAGTAGAATTAGATCCTCCAGAAGAATATTTAGCACCTTGTTGCTTCTTGGTCTTTGAATCAACATTCGGCACAAAAACTTCAGCAACTTTCCGAGTATCTACGCAATGTAGCGGAAATTCTTTATCAGAAAATATTTGTTCCGAACCCTTGAGTTTGTAAAACCTCTCGGGTTGAACTTTGTCAGCTTTAAAAACTTCTTTCTTCACTTGCTTCAGATTAACTTTCTTCAAATGCTGTTGCTGTTGAACCTTTGAAACTTTCACATCAACCTGTTTCTTTTGAAATCCCAAACCTGTATATTTTCCAGAAACTTTCTCTTCTGAATCAGATGATTTATGCCCGGTCTTTGCAAGACGAGAAAATTCAGCTTTAACTTTCTTGATATCTTTTGGAGCATTGATAATTGTTTCATCAATGTCAGCTTTTGAAGACGAAGGCCCAGACACAACCTTTTGAGCTTCAGAAGCTTCAATACTTTTGCCTTTTGCCTTTTGCTTTTCTTCAGCAGATTTGGAACCAACAAACTCAGAATAATCACCAATCTCAGCCTTTTCTTTCAAATCATGAACGCCTTCTTTGAGACTTCCTGGTGGTGACACAGTTTTGTTGAACATCTTCTCAAAATTATCATCCTTGGCCAGAAAACTTGTAAAAGATTGTGAGTTAGTAACATTGTTCAAAAGACGTTTTGAATCAATGACTTCAATCTTTAATTCAGAAATTCTTTGAAGAGCTTCAGCCAACTCCTTTTCTGATGCAATTAGCTTCTTTGCCACTTTATTAGTTTCATACTTTTGCAATCTCAACTCATCTAGAGCGGCCAACAATTCCTTCTCAAGTTTATCTTCGTTTCTTTTCTGAATATCCAAATTTGCATTTTGCAACTTGTTTACTCTTGCCAGTTCTCGCTTCTCATCTAACAACTTCTCCATATCAAGCTGATATACTTCAATTTTAGCAACCGAATCATCAGAAGCCTTGGTAAGTAAATCAAGTTTAATCTTGGACTTTTCAAACAAATTATTAAAATCATTGGCAGCATCCTCAGCTTCTGCCTTCCATTTTGCAACTTCCTTGACTAAGTCAGCCTTTTCTTCAGATAATTTTGTAAATTTCTTTTCAAATTCCTGCTCAACACCTTGAAACTGCAACTCTTTTTCAATTAACTCTGTCTGAAAAACTGAAAACTTTTCTTTTTGAGATTCTAACTCTTGGATCATACCTTCCAACTTTTCTCTATCAGCAACCAAATCTTCTTTTTCCTTAACTAAACCTTGAATCATTTTATCTTTTTGAGAACAAAACTCACAGACAGATTCATAACCACTATTTCCATAACTACTAACATCTGAATCAGAATCTGTTATCTCTTCTTCGTCATCACTGTGAACAATCTGAGCAACAAAACAAGACTCATCAGGAAAATCAGCATCCCAATCATATCCTTCATTCGATGTTTGTTCTTTTGATGCAGAAGAAATAGCAGTCAAAGCAATTTGAGGTGAAGCAGTTTTATCAGCTGTCTGAACCACCTTTTCTTTTGCAGGACACTCACGAGCAAAATGACCATATCTGGAACATTTGAAACATTTGATCTGTGACTTATTTAGACCAAGTTTGTCTCCTTGAAAAATAGATGACGTTCCATGTTTCTTGATAAATCTTCTACCTCTTTCAGTTAGCATAGCAAACTGCCACTCCAAATCTAATTTGTTCAACTGATCTTCATCCATATGATCCAAATCCTCTCTATATAAACAAGAGTTACCAATTTGACTAAATATATCGCCAGAAGAAGATGATATGAATCCAGATAACAACGCAACTAAATCTTCAGCTGACTTCCCATTAATCGAACTAGCAGATGATCTATCAGGAGTAGTGAAACTGCACCTCCTTGATGAACTTTCATACTTTCCTGATCCATGATCAGCAACAAATGCTGTTTGAGGTGGATTTGATGTATCATAACCAGATGATTTAGATTTTGCATTGATACTTGCAGAATTTTGTCCATGATATAACTCAGGATTTTGTAATTGAGCAGTGGACTTGTTTGAATTCATCATTTCCATTTCTCGAGCATGAAGCTTTCCAGTCAAATCATGAAATGATAACGTGGAGTAGTCTTTATCATGAGTAAGCAACAACACATAATTTTCCCATTTCTCTGGTAATGCTTCCATCAATTTCTCTTTCAATTCTTCCTCGGTCTTCTCAATCTTGACCACTTTCATCTCACTAATTAGATGTGAAAATCTTGAAACAAGAGCAGAAATATTTTCTTTGTCGTATTGTTGAAAATTTTCAAATTCTTTGTTCAACACTTTCCTGCGACTCTTCTTATACTGATCATTGCCTTCACATCGAGCAGATAAAGCATCCCATAATTGTTTAGCCTTCTTGCAAGTACTGAATTGATGTAACAACTCAGTAGGTAAAGCCATGGTAAGATAACCATAAACTTTTTGTTCAAGTTCATAACTTCTTCGTTCATCCTTATCAAAATCTTGAATCTCTTTATATTCCCCATTGTCAGTTGGACGCACATACAGCGTTCGAATCGGAATCCACAAATCAATATCATTTGTGCTGATGTATGCAGAGAAACGTTGCTTCCAATTTTGATAATCTTCCAATTTTAACAACTTGGGAACTTTCTGACTTGTTCCTATTTCATTATCAAAATTGAGCATAGCTTGTACCGTGCTTTGCATAGCCGCAAACGCTTGAAAATCGGACATTTTTCAACGTAAAATGATACTTCAAAACTTCAAACTCAAAAACGAAGGTCTTCCAAGCGGATTTTGGGGGTCAAAACTGCTCGGTACTGGCCGTAGGCCAGTACACGTCCTAGATCTCGGAAAGACGAACGTTTTGGCTGGTATTGGGTTCCGTAACTCCAAACGGTTTGCAAGTTACGTCAGTTTTAGTGAAAGTCACTATTCTGCCAGCGTATCAAAACAAAATGAACTGATCAGTTCCGGATCAAATCATTCAGGCGGATCAAATTTGTACTAGCGGACCAGATTCCGGATCAGATGAACTAGCGGATCAGAATTGAACTAGCGGACCAGATGCGGATCAGATATCTTCAGCGGATCAGATTTTGATACGGCGGACCAAATTTTGGTACGGCGGACCAGAATTTTCAGCGGATCACACTGATACGCTGTAACTGCTGCGGATCAGACTGATGCAGATTGCCTAGCGGATCAGAAAACTCATCCGGCGGATCAGAATTTTCATCCGGCGGACCAGCTGACTTCGAGACTGATTTCACTGATTTTCGCGAATTTTGATGTTTGGAGCTGGAATTTGATTCAGTATAGCGCGAAAACCCTCCAGAAACACTCAAAAATCATTTTCCATCGTTGAAACACTCAGAATTGAAAGAATTTGATGAAAACGTGAAGAAACCCAAACTTTCTCTCTCTAAAAATCCGAAAATTGATCAAAAACACAGCAATAGAGCAACCAAAAGCTCTGATACCACTTGTAGAAACGAGATACGATCTTACTACTGCATGCTTTGATCAAACGTAATGAACACGGATGTAAATAAGAGAATTCTTATTGATCACTTGAAGATACAATGAAGTTCTCTCTAGTCTCTCTCTCTAGAAACACACACAGAAAGGTGTAGAATGACTGAACTGGTTAAGCTAACACTCTAACACACACCTATTTATAGTAAGTGACTAAACGCCCAACGTACCAACTGGTACGCCGGACCACATGGTCCGCCGGACCATGTGGTACGCCCATAACCAAATAGTCACTACAACTATCACTTAGACACGCTCACATAGATACAATACACGAGACATTCATAGCATAGGAATATGCTCTAACAACTGCTTATCTTGAGATGTATAAACTCTTGGAGACTAAGAAAGGGGAGAATGGCATGTTTAGGATTGCCAAGGCCTGGGAGCGAAGGAGGCAAGATTTAGGGTTGATTAAGTTCATCAAGGGGGATGATGGAAGAGTGTTGGTGAAGGACAATGACATTAAGGCGAGGTGGTAGACTTATTTCCACGATCTCTTCAGTGGAAGTAGGCAGGAAACCGATGGGTATAACTCCAGAGTGGGCAGAGTTGGCGGACAAAAGAATTTGTGTTATTGTAGAAAGATCATTGTCGAAAAGGTGGGAAGGGAGCTTCGAAAGATGGGAAGTGCTAAAGCAGTGGGCCTAGATAACATTCTCATCGAGGTGTGGTTGTGCTTAGCGGGAGAAGGCGTCCAGTGGTTGACGGTCTTATTCAACAATATACTCAAAACTCGTAGGATGCATGATTAGTAGAGGAGTAGTGTTGTGGTACCACTCTACAAGAACAAAGGAGATGCCCAATGTTGTGTTAATTATAGGGGGATTAAGCTTTTGAGTCACAAAATGAAATTATGGGAAAGGGTGATGGAGACGAGATTAAGGTGTGAAACCCAGATTAGATTAAATCAATTTGGCTTTATGCCGGTACGGTCTACTACAGAAGCTATACACATTATGAGAAGGTTGACAAAGAGGTATAGGGAGTGACTTGCATATGGTTTTTATTGACCTGGAGAAGGCGTAATGTTTCCATAGTGTGCCTCGCCACGTGATCTGGAAAAGTATGGAGAGTTGAGGTATCCTGTAGCAGTATATTGAGTTAGTTAAGGATATGTATGGAGGGGCAAAAACAAATGTGCGGACGCTGGTGGGGGATTCAGAATTCTTCTCTGTCGACATTGGGCTCCACCAAGGTTTGGCGTTAAGCCCTTTTTTGTTCACGATTGTTTTGGATGAGTTGTCCAAGTCAATCCAGGTGGACATCCCGTGGTGCATACTTGATGCGTTATTATTAAATAGTACATTTTCTTTTTGTCGGTATTTTAATCAATATGCGTTATTTTGTGTAAAGACAAAGGTGTCCGATAACTTACATTCAAATTTTATATCAACATTGACATTGAGAAAGAAAAATGAAATAAACATTGATACTAGAAATTTTCAATTTCTCAGTCGTTCCTTCACCTCCCCAGCGATCTCACTTTCGAGCCTGACTTGTTCAGAAGTTTAGGCGGCAGCCTTCTTAAGGATGTTGGTTATCTCTTCTAGGATGAGTTCCCTAATCAGATTGATATCATCCCTGACATTATTGGATGTCAGGATTGTGAGAATCGCTTAGGAGTTTCTTCTAACTTGATCCAATAGTGTTTCTTCATCGATGGGTTTTTTAAGCATATCCTTCACCAGTTTGAACTCTTATGATGTAGATGTGGAAGCCATTGATTTTTTGTAGTTCTTACTATTGCAAAGAAATCGTTTTAGGGTTTTCATCGTTTGGATTGTTGTTATATAGCTGCTGCGTGATTTTATATTATTAATTATTATCTTGATTTTATTATTACAGAATTTTGACGCATTCCCTGAAAGCATTTATAACCTTTTTAAAAAATTAAGTGATGTGTAAATCTAAAAGTCCGATTTGAGAATATTAGGTTTTTTGGTTTTTAGCTTTGTATAATGATCTGCGTGATATTCTATATATTTTGTTAGAACACAATATAAATGTAACGAAAAACAGTCAAATATTAGAAGAAAAGACAAGAAATATCTTTAAAAGGTAAAGGATATGAAAATATGTAAGATTTACAGATTTCCGTATACGTACAGAACTACTTCGGGAATTTCTGAAGTAGTTCTGTACAGACCAGATTCTACAGAAATCCTCATTTTTGTAGAAGGCTTCTAATGGGAACCATTACTAGTGTTCAAATAAGAGTCCTGAAGGAGTTATGGACTATCAGAAGATAAAGTTTATGAGAAGAAGAAATCTGCATTTGTGTGAAGAACAAGTAAAGATTAATAACAACTTGGTATTTAATACGAAAGTAGTTGAAGATAGTTGAAAATAGATAATTTTAATATCCTCAATTTATCTCTATATAGTCTGACACACTCCAAATTCAACCGTCCTCAATCACATTATTCGCTTGTAACTTGCTACTACTTCCTATAAGTAGCAAGCGGATTTCACCAAAGAAAGCAAGACAACATGCACACAATTCACAAGCTTCTCAAAGCAATTACAACCTTCTCCCAGAGAAAATTTCTTTCTATTGATATATTATTATACTATAAACTCATGTAAACAATTATTTATATTTGAGATATACAGAAAAACCCTTTTTATGAATTGTTGTCTTCCTATTTGATTTACTTTCCGCAACTAGTTTATCTTGTTTAAATTAAATTGTGCCAGTATTGTTAAAGAGCCTCCCCTCACGGGACCCAAGATATTTGTTGTCTTCTGTTTTGTGGGAGTAGAGTATCATTCATACTAAAAATGGCTTCATCATCTTCATCTTTAGCGAAGCCACCTTCCTCAGACAAACTCAAACAAAATATGCGTGATAAAGTGTTGAGGCAATTCTCAAAGGATGTATTGTTTAATAATGTGCTGAAGCAACACCTTAAGGTGTTAGAATTTGGTGTAACCGTCCATGACCACATCATGGATGAGTTGCTTTAATAAGCCCTTCGTCGTTGTGTGATCTCTCTATGTTGTTTTTGATAGAGTTGAGGATAGCCGGTGAAGAGCAGATTCAGACAATTGGTAGTATACTGAGGCTAATCGACTTGCCCTTGCGCTTTTTATTGCTATCATGCGTTTTTGAAAAGCACTTGCGTGTTTATTTTTATTGTAAAATGACGTTTGGGTTATTGTTATAAAACCTTGCAAAAAATCCGTGCGTGTTTTATTACTTATGCGTAAAATCCCTTGCGTATTTATATTTATTGTAAAAAGATGGCGCTACCTTTTTTGTTGTATTTAAAAGACTCCGCAATCACTCTTTTTTAATTAGGCGCCTAAACCCATGTTGTGCTGTTAGATAAAAAAACACGCAGATCATCGACTGAGGTCCCTTCACACGCAAATACTCCTTTGTATAATAAATTTCCCCTACATATTGTTCTATAACAACGGCCTATAAGAACTGAGGGAGAAATAGACATCATGTTTCATTAATCAAGGGTGTAATACAATATGATACAAGAGAGTATATATAAGGGAAGAGAACTTGGAGAACAAGCTAATCTATATTTGGCGTTGATAACCACAATAATATATATTTATAACACTCCCCCTTGGTTATCAACTATATACGTGTAGGATCAGAATTTGGTTACAGAGTTTTAACCAATTACAAGATTTTACCTAGAATTAACCAAGCGGAAAAAAGTTAATTCTTATGCTCTGTTTAGAGTAAAACAAGATGAGATCGAATACAAACCAAGCATAACATTTATATCAATAAAACTGGGCACTATATTATAACTTGATGATTCAAAGTACATATGTGAATGATTTACACTGACTTGAAATTAACATATTACAAGTGTCTATTTATAGTGCCTAAGGAATCAAGGAGAGCCCTTGATTCCTCTAACGATCATTTAGACCTTCGAGTAAAGATACATGAACTAGAATAATATTGAACTAGTCTAAAAGATAAAGTGTCAGCTTCTTGTCAGGAGAAGAGGGGAAAAAGTAGGATCAGATATGTCAGAGACAAGTGGAGGTAGTCAAGTAGCTGTCAGAGATAACTCGTCTTACCGAGGTAACTTGAGTTATCTCGGACACATCCACTGTATGAGATAAACTGTGCTTCCGAGGTAAAATGCCTTCCGAGATAACTATAAGTCAAAATTTAATAAATAATTATCAAAATACCAAATTTCCATATTAAGGTTTATATAGTTTAAACTTTTAATAAGTAATTATCTAATAAGTAACTATTCAAATACATTTTTTTATATTAAGGTTAGTAATTATCCAAATACTAAATTTTAATATTAAGGTTTCTGTGGCATATATATTATATTTTATTAAAATAATACATTCTATTGTATTTACTCTAATACTTTAATATATATAATGCTTATAATACTTCATTCATAACAATATTTTAATTAATATTATATATGTAATATAAAATATTTTATTCTATTTAATTTTATATTTCTTTTACTTTAGTTAAGTTTAAAAATAATATTTACCAACTATTTCATTTGAATATCATAAACAAAATCTTTACTTTCCATGACTAGATTTCTTTTTTCTTATTTTAAATGCAAACATCCGGTTACCTAGGGGTTTCATCATGGAAAACGATGTTACTCACGACACGTTACGACCGCAGTCCGTGTAAATAACCAAGACCCTCTGTGTTGCACATCCATCTCAGAGGAAACCCACCGCCTAAATGTCCACTGTCATAAAACTTCTGACCCACCTATAACTACTGAGAAATTTGTAGATAGTTTTAAAAATACATAATTATCATAGATTATGATTGTATTTATAGTTTTTTTTAGAAATCCAGCCATGTAACACACAGGGTTAAAAAAATCTTGTAATAATATATTCAATTAAAAGTCGTTTGTTTCCTCATGAGATAAACAAACTAGTTAATAATTAATAAAAGAAAAATTAATAATATAGTTGTTTATAAGAAAAATATATGATTTCTACTACAGATTTACTAACCGTACTTTTTTATTATTTTAAAAACAGTTTGGTACTTTTTTATTATTTTAAAAACTATTTCGTTTTATCTGGATCTGATATATCTAATAAATAATATAAGATTTTATTTCTCTTTCATCTTCTCCCCCATTTGAAGTTTGAACACTCCTCATCGGAGTTGCAAAAGACTTTCGATTTTACTTTCCTTTCTATACTTTCCTTTCCTATCATCACTTTATAGCTCAATACATACAAAATTTAGAGGGTGCGTTTAATAAAAAGACATCCTTGGCTACACCGATCAATGGAAAACCCTAGCTTTACCGGAGGGTTAAAGGACCCCCGGACCCTCCTGTAGACCTGCCGATGGTCACCGTCCTTCTACAAAACCACACGTTTTCGTGTATTACAACAAGATATTTTTTTAACGGCAAATTAATCTTTACACCAATTAGACCACTGACTGGGTTTGAACCCAGAACCTTCGGCTATAAAAAGACAAATTGTTTTCCCTAAGAGGAGAAATAATAAATTTTGATTAAACTCATAAAAACTTACAACTCGAAAGGGGAAACACACACGACTTCAAGTCGTCATGCAAGAAAGACGGGCAACAAGCTGTGCCACCAAGCCTTTTTGAATAGCAAAACCTAGACATATAAAAACAACGTTCTTCATTCAAGAAGTCGCAACATTCCCATGCATGACTTTTTGGATTCGATTTAGCGTGGTGATGTGTTGTTTAGTGTATATAAAAATTAGGTCCTCACACTATCAAATTTTAAATTTATAGAACTAGTTATTCACTAGGGGACAATACCAACACACTAAGGCAAGTATATCTGTAGGATCGGTGTTAAACAGATTAACTTAACAAGAAACCCTTCTACTTGCCAATATAACCCTGCGGAATTAAAGTTATATTTCAGTCTACTTAAGCGTATATTAGTTCTCTTGTATTGATGTGAGTGCTTGATTGCATAAAGATAGTAACAACGAAGTAACAAATACTCGACACTATTTGCATTAACTCAAAGCTACACTATTACAAGTTGTTTGAGAACTGATGATGTGTAAACTATGAGCTAACTAAGCTATATATAGTGCTAATAAGATCAATGACAGCCATTGATATCATGCGATCTAATCTAGACCGTAAAATATAAAGTCAAATACAAACTACCAAAATCATAAACATCAACATTTGGAATATCTTGCGTGTTGGCAGCAACATACTACTTTAGGAGAGCGGCTTGAATCAGATATAGAAGCATACGAGAAGCTTTTGCAGGATTGGACTTGCTGAAAAGACATCTCAGGAAAAGTCTGGTTGAACTCATTATCTGGTGGATAATCGAGTTCACCCGGAATATTCGCTAAGCGACAATACTGCTTCTTTCCGCTTGAAATGCCAGTTCCGCTTGATGTGAGAATTCCGCTTCAACTTCAACTTCAGCCGGAACATAACAAAATTGGCATTCAACCAGAAATCTTCCAAGCGCAATATTCCTTACAATCTCCCCCTAAGCTGATGCTGTCAAATTATTCTTCGATTCCAAAGTTCATCTTCAAAAACTGACTTGTACCCAAAAACTTTCTTCTCCTTGACCTACTTGTCGAAGAACGTAGTCCATGCATTCACATCCTTTGAGAGAACACACATGTTAGTCATGGTGACCTTGACATGTTTCAAAGCTTCCCAATCTTGTTCATTCCACTGGTCTTGAACATTGATTGCTTCATGGTTCTGGCAAGCCCAAGACCTCAAAGGCTTGGGTTCCCTTTAGAAATTAACCAACTTTCTTTGTGTGTAGGTGCATAATAAAGGCCAACAAAGCCTATGGGTTGTTGATAATGGATGCACTTGCCACATGACAGGAAATAAGCATGTATTGGAAAACCCCAAAAACATAAACGGAGGTCCTGTAGCCTTTGGGAGTGCTAAAGGACACATTACTGCACAAGGTGCTGTTAGTAATGGGAAGCTTACCTTTGACAAGGTAAATTTTGTTGATACATTAAATTTCAATTTACTTAGTGTCTCACAAATGTGTGACAAGAATTTGAATTTGATGTTCACTGAGAGAGAGGCCATAGTCTTAAAACCTGGTGTTAACATCCCTGAGGAACTTGTATTGCTCAGAGCACCTAGGAGAGAAGGACTATATATTTTGGATTTATCTGCTGCCACTCCAGCAAGTGGAATTGCATGCTTTATATCCAAAGCCTCAGTGGATGAATCTGATTTATGGCATAGGAGGTTATGTCATGTTAACTACAAGAACATGAACAGAATAGTGAATCTTGGCTTGGTTAAGGGTCTTCCTAACAAGCAGTTCAATTGTTCTGAACACTGTGTTTCTTGCCTCAAGGGTAAGCAACACAAGACCTCCTTCAAGCCAAATCTGAGTCTTCTATCACTCAACCTCTAGAACTCTTGCATATGGATTTGTTTGGTCCAACTAGAGTGATGAGCTTAGGAAAAAGGTCATACTGTTTTGTCATTATTGATGATTTCACAAGATATACTTGGGTGTTTTTCTTAAAAACAAAAGATGAAACTGCTGAATGGTTAAAAACACTAATTGTATCTTTAGAAAATCAAGCAAAATTGAAAGTTAAGACAATCAGAAGTGACAATGGCACTGAGTTTAAAAATCATGTTTTGAACTCATTTTGTGAGGAAAAGGGAATTCTTAGACAATTCAGTGCTCCTAGAACTCCACAGCAAAATGGTGTTGCTGAAAGGAGAAATAGGACATTAATTGAGGCTGCTAGAGCAATGCTAGCATATTCTAAGTTACCTGTGATATTTTGGGCAGAAGCAGTAAACACTGCTTGCTATGTCCAAAACAGGACTTTGATTGTTAAGGGTAAAAATAAAACTGCTTATGAGCTTTGGAGAGGTAGAAAACCTAACATTTACTTCTTTAAATCATTTGGCTGTCCTGTTACTATTTTGATAACTAATAGGTTGTTGCCTAAGTTTTCTGAAAAGGCAGATGAAGGATATTTTGTTGGATATTCTGGTGTGTCAAAAGCATTCAGGGTATACAATAAAAGTACTAAAATTGTTGAGGAAACCATTAATGTAACCTTTAATGAGAAGTCTCTTAACAATTTTGTATCTCAACCAGATTGGTTATTTGATATAGATGCACTAACCACTGCTTTCAATTTTACCATTGAGAAGCCATTGAGTTCAACAGTGCAGGAACAGGAAATTAAGCAGAATCACATGAGGTCAGCTGATAATATCTGGCAGATGAACACCAAAGGATTGCAAATGCAACCTACCTTCTTTTCATCCATCAGCACCAAGCCTGTGAAATCCAACAATTCAAAGAAAGCCTCTGAAATTGTTCTTGCTGATGCAGAAGTTCATCCGGTTGAACTTCCGGTTGAAGTTCAAACGGATCCTGTAGCAGTAGAATCTCCGGTTGAGACTCAACCGGAAAACAATTTTTCATAAAATTTTGAGAACAATGAATCCAATGATTCAACTGATGCTGGTTCAAATGAGTACAGTTTTGAGCATCTAATCTCAGATTCAGTCCCTAGTTCTCAAGAACCAACTGAAGTTTCAGAACCTGTTTCACAAGCCAACAATATTGAGTTATTACCTCAACTCAATATTCCTCATAATGGAAGAAGCCATGAATTTCCAATGTTTACTGATAGAAGAGTTAGTAAGAATCATCCAAGGGAGAATATTATAGGAGACTTGTCAGCTCCTGTGCTGACAAGAAGCAAGTCTATTGATGCAAACATTTGCCTTCATGCTGCATTTCTGTCTCAAGAAGTACCCACAAAGATCAATGAGGCATTGGAAGATGAAAGCTGGGTAGAGGCAATGCAAGAGGAATTGTTTCAGATCAATAAACAGAAGGTTTGGGAATTGGTAGACCTACCTGAAGGTGAAGAACCAATTGGAACCAAATGGGTATTCAGAAACAAGAAGGATGACAGAGGAATTGTGATAAAAAACAAGGCCAGACTTGTAGCTCAAGGCTACACACAGGAAGAAGGCATTGATTATGATGAAGTTTTTGCTCCTGTGGCCAGGCTTGAAGCAATCAGAATATTTCTTGCCTATGCTGCATTCAAAAACTTTCTGGTATTTCAAATGGATGTCAAATGTGCTTTTCTGTATGGTCTTTTGGAACAAGACGTGTATGTCAAGCAACCTCCTGGCTTTGAAGACCCTCATTACCCCCAACAAGGTATGCAAGCTAATTAAGGCTTTATATGGTCTAAAGCAAGCTCCTAGGACATGGTATGAAACACTTTCAAACTATCTCCTAGAGAATGGCTACAAGAGGGGAGCTATTGACAAAACACTGTTTGTGAAATCTGATGGCAAAGATACTTTGATGGTACAAATCTACGTTGATGACATCATCTTTGGTTCATCCAATGTTGCCTTATGCAAAGAGTTTGAGGGATTGATGCAATCTAAGTTTGAAATGAGTTCAATGGGTGAACTGAATTTCTTCTTAGGCCTACAAGTGAAACAAACTGCAAATGAAATTTTCTTGAATCAGTCAAAATATATTCAAGATATGCTAAAAAGGTTTGATATGCAGTCTGTTTCAACCTCAAGAACTCCTATCTCCACTTCCCACAAGTTAAACAGTGACTTAAGTGGAAAACCAGTGGATGTTCATCTCTACAGGGCAATGATTGGATCACTGCTCTATCTCACAGCTAGCAGACCTGACATCATGTTTAGTGTCTGTTTATGTGCTAGATACCAGTGTCAACCAAAGGAATCACAGATGTTTGCAGTGAAGAGAATCTTTAGATATCTTAAAGGACAACCAAAGCTTGGGTTGTGGTATCCAAAGAATTCAGATTTCTCCTTCAAAGCTTACACTGATAGTGATTATGCTGGCTGCAACTTGGATAAAAAGTCTACTACTGGAGGATGCCAATTTTTGGGAGAAAGACTTGTGTCTTGGCAATGCAAGAAGCAAACCTGTGTATCTACTTCTACTGCTGAGGCTGAATATATTGCTGCATCAAGCTGCTGCAGTCAAGTCTTATGGATTCAGAATCAAATGTTGGATTATGGCATTAAGTTCATGGAGACTCCAATTCTAGCAGACAACAACAGTGCTATATCAATCACAAACAATCCTGTTCAACACTCAAAAGCAAAACACATTGATATCAGGTACCATTTTATTAGAGATTGTGCTGAGAAACATTTAATTAGAATGGTTAAAGTTCATACAAATCAACAATTGGCTGATTTGTTTACCAAAGCATTTGATGAAGCTAGATTTTTCTATCTCATTAGTGCCATTGGTATGATGAACTTTGACTGATTAAACTGTTTTCACAAACTTAATAAAAGAGACCATTTTGTGTCAAAGAGCCCGTCTCTTGATACAAAAAAAAAAAAGGAAAAAGTTTCTGTATCAGTTAGACACCTTTTCAATCATAGTCAGGTCATACTGTTAAACTATGATAACTGATACATGTAATTTTTCAAAATCAAGTGTTTTTCTGTCTACCGGTTGAACTTTCCAGTTCAACACATCCGGTTGAATCTCAACCCGAAAGTCATCTTCAACCGGAAACTCAATTTTTGATCACACCATCGAAATTTCTGAAACTGGTAAAAGGCACAACAATTCTTTATTAGAAAGTTCAGATTAAAATTGAAAATTTTTTCAAACGGAAATTTTATTTCCTGTTGACAACCTCAACTGGAAAAATTTTCAACCGGCAAAATCTGTCCGGTTCAACTTTCAAACGGAAAGAAATTTTGTTATTTGGAGAGAAAAACTCTCCGCTTGAATCTCAACCGGAAAATCTTTTGTCTTAAATGAATCATTTAATTCACCAGTTGAGGCACATATTTTCAAGCGGATTGTGCATTTAAAGTGTTGTAATTTATTGTCTGAATTAAATTCAAAAGACACGCAAAAGGGAGTTGTATTGTACAACCACCTGAAGCACACTTTTTGCGGACCCACTTGCACTTTTTCTTTCTCTCTCCTGTGACTCAGCGTACTTTATCCCATCGCTGATAACTGTCACCCATCTTTAAACCCACCAGTTAAATACCCACAACCCCTTCAACACTCCTCATAATCCAAAAGCAAGAAATCGTTCAAAATCCGAAAACCTAGAAATTTTCAGAACCATTTCTTTCTACTCTCAAAATTCTCTCATAAGTAAATCAACAATGTCACCGAAGTCCAAAGCAAAAGGGAAACAACCAGTGAAGAATGATCCTTTCCCACTTGAACACAACTTAGTTGCGTTTCTTGACGAACTAGTGAACTCTACACATGCTGAAACCTTCACCGAGATGATCAATTTCCTCAAAACTTCATATCTGAATCACGTACTCACTGTTGTGGTTTATTTATATGAGGAAATTCTCTCTGAATTCTGGAAGAACATCCAACTGCTCGAGAAGGATGTAGACGATGTAGAGGAGGATACGCTGAAGTCAACTGTAAAAGGGGAAACTGTTCTCATCACTGAATCCATGATTAGGGAATTGCTGAAATTGAATGACAAGAATGGGTATGTTCGCAGAACCCCCAAGCAGTACATGGCTCTGCTCAAAGCAATTGGCTATGGTGGTGCTACTGAAGGAACTGCCACTGTTAACAAGGGTCAAATGCCCTACAAATGGAGATTTCTGGCTCACACCATCATGGTGTGCCTGTCGCCAAAGAAATCAGGATTTGATGAAATGGCTGTTGAGCAAGCTTCTGCCTTCTATGCTGTGGTGAAAGGGGAGGTATACAATTTTTCTGCTGTAATTTTTAATGCTTTAAAGGGTAATGCAAAGAACTTTGCTTTTTTACATGTACCCTAGATTTTTAACTTACATTTTGCAAGAAAAATACCCCAAAATTAATTTGGATGGAAACATGATGCTGGTTCCAAGAGCATTATCTGAAAACTCATTTTCCAAATTAACCACCAACAAGAAGCCATTCCTTGGGAGGGACACTAACCATCCCATGCCAATCCAAAGGGTGATTCCGGTTGAACAAGGAGAACCTAGTTCTCAACCGAAAACACATGCTTCTGAAGAGCAACTTGCTCCAGTGGACAACAATGTACCATCCACAGTAGTTGAACCCACCACTGATCAACCACCTTCTCCTTCTGATACTTCAACCATATTTTTTAAAAGAAAAAGGAGAAGAGATTCAGACCCACCATCAATTCCCACCATCCCCCCTTCCCCAGAGCCTACAAAGCTCAAAAGGCTCAAAAAGGTTGTGCAAGAGCCTACTCCTCTCTTGCAACCCATTGCCTCCAGCCCTGAACCAACCCTTGGCACAAAGCCAACTGGGTCACCCAAATTGGGATTTAAACTTGTTGATGAACCTTCTTCTGAGGGGGAGTCATTTCATATGGATGTACAATCCCCATCCACTTTCTCACCCTACACTTCACACTTCTCACCTGTGAATGATGATGTAGAAAGAGATGTCACAGATGATGGTGTTATTAACCCACACACCACATTACATGGGAACATTCTGAGTGACACTCACACTGCTACATCTAACCCACATTCACCCCAGGAGGTGAATCTCAGGAGTTTAGATGAGATTCATGAGGAAAGGGCTGCTGCCACTCAAAGTTTCTCATTGAACTTTGATGATGGTGGTAACATTCATAAGACCCAATCCATGGCAACCCATACTATAGTTCAACCGGAAGATCCCTTAGTGGATCCTAAAGGAAAAACTGTAGTTAAGGGGAATCCCAGGCGCCAAGAAAACCAGGGTGGTGGACTTGATCAACATAGGATTGATGGTCCATCTTTTTCCTATGATACTGGTAAAACTCCAGTTGAGGATAGTTTAACACTTACAGAATTGACGGCATTGTACAAATCACAGAATCCATGATTAGGGAATTGCTGAAATTGAATGACAAGAATGGGTATGTTCGCAGAACCCCCAAGCAGTACATGGCTCTGCTCAAAGCAATTGGCTATGGTGGTGCTACTGAAGGAACTGCCACTGTTACCAAGGGTCAAATGCCCTACAAATGGAGATTTCTGGCTCACACCATCATGGTGTGCCTGTCGCCAAAGAAATCAGGATTTGATGAAATGGCTGTTGAGCAAGCTTCTGCCTTCTATGCTGTGGTGAAAGGGGAGGTATACAATTTTTCTGCTGTAATTTTTAATGCTTTAAAGGGTAATGTAAAGAACTTTGCTTTTTTACATGTACCCTAGATTTTTAACTTACATTTTGCAAGAAAAATACCCCAAAATTAATTTGGATGGAAACATGATGCTGGTTCCAAGAGCATTATCTGAAAACTCATTTTCCAAATTAACCACCAACAAGAAGCCATTCCTTGGGAGGGACACTGACCATCCCATGCCAATCCAAAGGGTGATTCCGGTTGAACAAGGAGAACCTAGTTCTCAACCGGAAACACATGCTTCTGAAGAGCAACTTGCTCCAGTGGACAACAATGTACCATCCACAGTAGTTGAACCCACCACTGATCAACCACCTTCTCCTTCTGATACTTCAACCATATTTTTTAAAAGAAAAAGGAGAAGAGATTCAGACCCACCATCAATTCCCACCATCCCCCCTTCCCCAGAGCCTACAAAGCTCAAAAGGCTCAAAAAGGTTGTGCAAGAGCCTACTCCTCTCTTGCAACCCATTGCCTCAAGCCCTGAACCAACCCTTGGCACAAAGCCAACTGGGTCAGCCAAATTGGGATTTAAACTTGTTGATGAACCTTCTTCTGAGGGGGAGTCATTTCATATGGATGTACAATCCCCATCCACTTTCTCACCCTACACTTCACACTTCTCACCTGTGAATGATGATGTAGAAAGAGATGTCACAGATGATGGTGTTATTAACCCACACACCACATTACATGGGAACATTCTGAGTGACACTCACACTGCTACATCTAACCCACATTCACCCCAGGAGGTGAATCTCAGGAGTTTAGATGAGATTCATGTGGAAAGGGCTGCTGCCACTCAAAGTTTCTCATTGAACTTTGATGATGGTGGTAACATTCATAAGACCCAATCCATGGCAACCCATACTATAGTTCAACCGGAAGATCCCTTAGTGGATCCTAAAGGAAAAACTGTAGTTAAGGGGAATCCCAGGCGCCAAGAAAACCGGGGTGGTGGACTTGATCAACATAGGGTTGATGGTCCCTCTTTTTTCCTATGATACTGGTAAAACTCCAGTTGAGGATAGTTTAACACTTACAGAATTGACGGCATTGTACAAATCACTGAATCCATGATTAGGGAATTGCTGAAATTGAATGACAAGAATGGGTATGTTCGCAGAACCCCCAAGCAGTACATGGCTCTGCTCAAAGCAATTGGCTATGGTGGTGCTACTGAAGGAACTGCCACTGTTAACAAGGGTAAAATGCCCTACAAATGGAGATTTCTGGCTCACACCATCATGGTGTGCCTGTCGCCAAAGAAATCAGGATTTGATGAAATGGCTGTTGAGCAAGCTTCTGCCTTCTATGCTGTGGTGAAAGGGGAGGTATACAATTTTTCTGCTATAATTTTTAATGCTTTAAAGGGTAATGCAAAGAACTTTGCTTTTTTACATGTACCCTAGATTTTTAACTTACATTTTGCAAGAAAAATACCCCAAAATTAATTTGGATGGAAACATGATGCTGGTTCCAAGAGCATTATCTGAAAACTCATTTGCCAAATTAACCACCAACAAGAAGCCATTCCTTGGGAGGGACACTGACCATCCCATGCCAATCCAAAGGGTGATTCCGGTTGAACAAGGAGAACCTAGTTCTCAACCGGAAACACATGCTTCTGAAGAGCAACTTGCTCCAGTGGACAACACTGTACCATCCACAGTAGTTGAACCCACCACTGATCAACCACCTTCTCCTTCTGATACTTCAACCATATTTTTTAAAAGAAAAAGGAGAAGAGATTCAGACCCACCATCAATTCCCACCATCCCCCCTTCCCCAGAGCCTACAAAGCTCAAAAGGCTCAAAAAGGTTGTGCAAGAGCCTACTCCTCTCTTGCAACCCATTGCCTCCAGCCCTGAACCAACCCTTGGCACAAAGCCAACTGGGTCAGCCAAATTGGGATTTAAACTTGTTGATGAACCTTCTTCTGAGGGGGAGTCATTTCATATGGATGTACAATCCCCATCCACTTTCTCACCCTACACTTCACACTTCTCACCTGTGAATGATGATGTAGAAAGAGATGTCACAGATGATGGTGTTATTAACCCACACACCACATTACATGGGAACATTCTGAGTGACACTCACACTGCTACATCTAACCCACATTCACCCCAGGAGGTGAATCTCAGGAGTTTAGATGAGATTCATGTGGAAAGGGCTGCTGCCACTCAAAGTTTCTCATTGAACTTTGATGATGGTGGTAACATTCATAAGACCCAATCCATGGCAACCCATACTATAGTTCAACCGGAAGATCCCTTAGTGGATCCTAAAGGAAAAACTGTAGTTAAGGGGAATCCCAGGCGCCAAGAAAACCAGGGTGGTGGACTTGATCAACATAGGGTTGATGGTCCATCTTTTTCCTATGATACTGGTAAAACTCCAGTTGAGGATAGTTTAACACTTACAGAATTGACGGCATTATACAAATCACTACAGGCTCAGGTAACCAGTCTCAATTCGACTGTTGCCAGCCTTGTAATGACCACTCCTGCTGCTGCTCAAGCTCAAGAAGTTCCTGTTGAAGCCTCAACTGCTCAACCGAAAACTTCCCCTGCACCAAAGTTTCAACCGGTTGCACAGCATACTGCTGAGGTTAGTTCTTTGAACCCATTTCCTTTTGGAGGTCAGGCTGTAGAAGCTGATGCTGCCAAAAAGGGGGAGAAAACTAATCCTCCAACACCTATTACTGCTGCTGCTGCAACCACAACTGAAGAAGAAGAACTTGATCAAACAGTGCCTTTACCTGAAGAAGTAAGGCATACAGCCTTCAAATCGGCTAAAGTTGATCCCTTTTCAGTTGCTGATGGGTTAACCAAGGTGAAGATGAGCTCACTTATGAAGGTATTTCCACAGGATCCAAGCCTGTTGGGAATGATTGAAGCAACAATGTTAGTTGCAGGTGCTCAGCCAGAGAGCATTCTGCAGGTCAAGCACTTCTTGACCAATGTGATTATCCCACAAGAGGAGGCATTTGCTTTATAAACGTCCTGTGAAATATATTTTGACTTATCCTAGTTAGTCGTCGTTCGGGATGATTTCCGTTAACTCCGTTATGAGTCCGTTATGATTTTTAAACTTTGAGGGACCAATATTGCCAATTTTTAAACTTTCATTTATTAAACAAAACTAGAGGGACTGGCGCTGTCATTTGAACAAACTTGAATTAAAGAATTCTGATTTCATACGTCGGCGTATTCAATTTGTTTTCAATTCCACTTTAATCTCCGATTTAATGCGGCATGTCGGTTAGGAACTCTAAACACTTGATCACCATCGTAAACTAAAGAATTCAACTCTCCAAAGTTATTTGTAGTCTTCAATGAGAGTAGACAATCGACATTCTTGAACTTTCGAGGAACCGCAAGCAAACCAAACACCACCTCCGATCTCCGACCACCACTAGTACTTCATCTTTGGTTCGTTTCAAGATTACGGTTCGGTATCATCCTCCACCGAGTGCACAACTTTGATTGGAATCATTAAAGATCCGTTTCGGATGCGGGTTCGAGTCATCGACGGGGTTCGTTCGTCGTTGTCATTTTAGTTCGGAGTTAGTTTCTACAACCGAGGTAAACCTCGAACACCCTCTGTGTTCGAATTATAGTAGTCATGGTCCTTTTGTTTGTTCCTGCAAGCTTCTATAATTCATTTCATGTTCATCAATGGAGTCGGGTGCGGTAGGGTTCTTCTTTGAAGAAGATGACACCCGCCGCAAACTGGTTAAATAATTGAATCTCGAATAAAAACTCAATCAGAAAGTTGGTTCACTGGTTCTCTGCTTGTTCCGCGTTTTAGAGGTCGCGGGTTCGAGCCCCGGCGACTGATTATTCCATTTTTTTCTTTGATTTCCTTAATCTAGTAATCAGTGATGAGTTTACTTATAATAAAATGTTTCTAAACCGATTTGAAACCAAAAATCGACTTTGTCCCAGTGGCTATAACTATTATGTGCGAGTGAGAGGTTACGGGTTCGAACCCGGTGACCCCCACATTTATGTTTTATTATTAATTTTTGAGACTCTTGTTGACGCGGAACTTATCACCGATCATTCATATCATCGTTTTGAACCCGCAACATCGTAAATATTGTTGTTTTGATTTTTATACCCACATTTTAAATAACACAACTTATTATAAACATGAGTATATATATATAGGGTTAGGTTCAAATGAGAACTTTTTATTTTGAGAACTTTTGAGAACTAAATCTTCACCACTAATTTCAGGTGGGGACCACTATAATTCATGGGGGGGTTTTCCATATATATAAACTAGTGGCTAAGATTAGTTCTTTTTAGTTCTCAAACCCAATTGGTTCTCAAATGATCCTCTATATATATATATATATATATAGGTTTACGGTAAAATACATCAAGCAAAAACGCTACATCCATTGCGGATTGATCTGGGGCGTCCATCAAGATCATCCAACAGCCATGATCTATGGTGTTTCCGCCTATGGTGTTTTTTTTCCCACCGAAAACGCCATAGGCGGAAACACCATAGATCTCGGCTGTTGGATGATCTTGATGGACGCCCCAGATCAATCCGTAATGGATGTAGCGTTTTTGCTGGATGTAAGATAACTCGACTCTCTCTCTCTCTCTCTCTCTCTCTCTATATATATATATATATATATATATATATATATATATATATATATATATATAGGTATTAAATAAATATAAATGGAATGTTTTATAAGACTCTAAGCTTGTGTAGAAAATATGTAAACGAATAATTATAATTATGTGTATCTTGCGATATAAACAATCTAAACCTTAGGTATTTTTTTTATATAAATATTCATAGATAACAAAAATATTTTGGGAATACTCGTTATTGATGTAACTATATATTTGATTATGTGTATATATTTATATATATACACACATATATTATTTCCTGGATGTATATTATAATTGAATAATATACTCCTCGTCGATTTTCGTAATCCTCATGTTCTTGGCTATGTGCCAACCTTCAACTCGTTTTGGAAATATTGAACCTCCGTCATGTCCTAGTTTGACATTATTTGATTTCACCGTTGGTCTAGACTTAGTCGTTTCCAATTGAAGACACACTTATATATGTATATGCTCGTTAGGTGTTTGGTAGAACAAGCTGCTATTTGCTACATCTTGCTATGATTATTATCTGGAATTTGCTGTGCACCCTAAAGTGAGTTTCATGGCCCCATTTTACTGTTTTAAATCCTGTTGGGGGAGATTAACATGCACGAACTATACAACTGAGATAATTAGTGACGATAGCGGGAGATATATTGTAGTACTACTGGGTCTGACAAACCCCACCCGGGTCAGTCGCACTGACACGATTGGATATCGAACGGGTGTTATATTCGTCCTAAACACAACCAGGCAAACTATAAACAACTGTTAGCTTCAGTGACCATCAACGTGCGAAGTTTCATGTATATAGCCTAGCTAGCTATTTGATAAATATTAGTGGTTATGCTCTTACAACTTGAACTGTTTTTGAACTGATAAACCTGTGAACTCACCAACCTTTGTGTTGACACTTTTTAGCATGTTATTTCTCAGGTTGCGGATGTTCGAGTATCACGAGTACGCATGCATGAGTCTTTGAAACACTTTTAGAGTCTTTGGACGAGTCATGTCACCTTGGGTGACGATGTTTTACTTATATATTTACTAGTATTTATGCTTCCTCATTTGTAAAACGTTGAATTTATATTTTAATAAAATAAAACAACCTTTTTATTAAATATTGGTCGTTTGGTGTAATTAATGGACTGCGATCCTGGTTTATCAAGCTCCCTGCGGTGGTTTTCCGTGCGTGGATTTTGGGGGTGTGACACATTATGTCCATTTCCTCCAAATCATCAGCACCTATACACTCAAGATCTTTAGGTATGAAGCCTTGGTAAGAGTCAGTTGCTACATGAGCATTGTGAGAGTTTTCAAACGACGTGTTTGAAAAACTTTCTTGACACCTAGGTGTCTCAGGGAAACTGACAATAGGTGACTGATATGATGATGAGTTTGAAGACCTTTGACTGTTAAAATCAGTAGTTACTAGTGCAGATGAAAACATCTGAGTTGACTCAGAAGATGAGTTTTGTTTAAGATCTAGTTCCATTTCATAGGCACTTAGTATGCCATGAAGTTCACTGAGTCTCATCTTTTTCAAGTTTTTGCATTCCCTGATGCTTACTGTATAAACTGTCCACACAGAAGGCAGGGAACGTAGGAACTTTCTTTTAACATCTACCTGGTCTAGTTTTACATCTACCTTTTGGAGTTCATCAAGCAAAGAAACAAATCTTAAGTACTGGTTTGTCATTGTTGTAGGTCCAGAAAATCAACTAATCACGGTATCGATATCACAAACGAGTGCAGAATCCTCGTTAGTGATTGATTCGAGAAGAAAGTAGATGAAAGAGACTTGATAACACAAGGAAAATCAAATCTAGAATGAAGAACAACACTTTCTTTGAGCTGATGAAACTGACCGTAAACAATAGGGTGGCTGAAATCGGATTCTCAAAAAGCTGCTTGAATCATAAACACTAAGGGTTTATATACTACCCCTTTACAAAACCTAATTCAATCATAAACTCAAAATCGGCCCACATGGCCCAATAGTAAACTATTCTAAGCCCTAAGCCCAATAATAAACAAACCCATAAAACTAATGTTCATGCCTCTAAAGTATAGCCCAACAATCTTCCCCTAGGCATGAACCATTAGCAAGTCTAAGGAAGATGCAAATCAAATTTGAATGTATGCTCCTCTTTCCTTGACCACCATTCTTTCTCCACGATCAGACCTGCTGTTCCATGAAACAATCCCACCCGTATAGCATTCTGCATGTCATGCTCTTCACCAAGAATTGGACGGGATGCCAGGAGCTTGATGTCATTCTCTCTGAACCTCAACAGATCTACGGGATCATACATTCTGAACTCTCTCATTCTATTGCAAACAACCACCACTTCATACGTTGTCGGATGAAAGAACCAGCTGTCAAAACTCTTCACAAGCGTATAATCTTCAATTTCATCTAGCATGTTAATGACTCGGGTTCGTTTGGTGGGAGGGCACCTCATTTCACCAATAGGTTCATTGGTGACAGGATCAATTCCGGTTTTGACCCACCTTGCAACCTTCAGATCAAAGTTTTCAAAGTTCTGCTCCATCTGTGCTACCAAGTTGTCTCGAACCAGATTTCCATGATTAGCATTCCACCTGTTAATGAACGGTGCCCTCAGCAAGTTCCTCAATTCTGTCTCGGTCCAGGAGTGGAATTGACCCCTTGATCTATAGTATTCGACTGGACTATATCCATCTCTCACTACAGCAAAATAACTCCTTTTCTACATCATAATACCAACACAGAATTGGTTGTCGGCTTCCTTTCTTGTCAAGCTCACTCTCACCCACATCAATGCTATATTTCACAGGAGTAGGTCCTCTGAAAAACTCCTTGAACCAATTCACATGTCCTTCGGGGGGCCATAGAGATATATCTTCCACCACGTACATATTCAGACATTTCAATGGTGTCATCTCCTTCATCTTCTTGATTGGCACCTGTACCCTGAACTCCTTGAGATGAGCTTTGGCCAAGGTTACCCGAAGCACTTGTCACCACAGCACCTTTCAATTCATTATACTTCTTTTTCAAATCCATTAAGGCCTCATACAAGTACTTAAACCTATTCTTGTCAGCCACTTCCTTGTCCTTTAACTTTCTGTTTTCTACCTGGAGTGCTTTTATCTCAGTCTCCCTAATTCTGTTCTGAGACATCAGAAAGTTTATGTGAGGGTCTGCACTTATCCTCATCTCAATTGGTAGCTCAGCAGCTTGAAGTGGGCGGAAACTTGGAATAACTGTTGGCGGCAGACTTGTTCCACTAGAGACACTTATTCTAACAGGACTGGGTACTACAATAGTGTTATCAACCTCCAGAGATTGCCTTTCTTCATGAACAGGGCTACGTTCACTCAGAATAGGACTTTCAGTCTGAACCTGGGCAGGTTGATCTTCAACATTTGGAACCGTTGATTCTTCTTAAGCAGTTTGACTTTGAGAACTAGACTCAGCTGGATGGACCATCAACAGACTTGAGCTAGTCTTTGTGAACTTGAACTGGATACTTCTTGGATCTGTCTTCTTCCTGGGAGATGGTTCACGGAAGGGGACAGGCTCTTCAAGCATCTCATTCACATTGAACTGAATATCCAACTCTTGAGGGATAGAATCACCACTAGAAGATGAGTTCAGGACATCTCTTGATCTTTTAAGATTGATTGGTTCCAAGTCTCCATAGATATCATCATCCATATTCCCTTGATCAGCAAAGATGTTGTCCATCACATTTTCTTCATCTGAAGGTATACCTTCTATTTGATCCAGAACATTTACTGCAACTGGTGCTGTCACATCGTTATCTTCAGCAACAGTCACATTCACATTCGGCACATCTGGTTGAGGTTCAGCCTCTGGATCTGATTCTATCACCTGCTCTCTAGCAACTTCAGGAAAGGCACCTCTTTTGGTCCATTCAATTCTTCCCTGAAAGCTGTTCTTTCCTTTTCGATCTTGTGTCTGCAGCCCAAACACCCCACTATCCATGAATTTGATGTCCAGTTTCTCTATACTTTCATCAATCATCGGGTACTTCTTCATCACCACCATTTGAACGAACCTTGGAGTCATAAGAAACTGATCTCTCGCACTTAAGACTGCATTCCCAACCCAATCTATCAGCATCATTTTGGAGAAGTTAAAGTTCCAGTCTAAGACAAGTGCTACAAACGCAGTCCCATGTAGCTTGTTCAGCTGATCAAAGCTAGTCCTCTTCCCCAGAAAGGATTTCTGCATGTAATGAGCCAAGCACCTCCAGTAGTGTGGCAACAATTTCTTGAATATAGGAGGGAACTTTCCTTCATAACCCATCAGCCAAGCACCTTCTAATACACGAGCTTGTGGGTACTCTATCGGATGTTCAGCTCTGTCATTTATGTTCAATCCCTGGCGGATGTCTTCTTTGAGAATCTCTATTTGACGATTCTGAACAGTTGCTGTGATCCTTATCTTGCCAGCATTCGCCCTTGCTGTTCCCTAGAATTCTCTTACAAGCTGCTCATCGATAAGCACACTTGTCCGCAAGGCATGATTAATTTTGCATACATTCAACCCAGCCACCAAAGAGTAGAAAAGCTGCATGTGCCTCTCTGGTGGGTCATCAAGATATGCAGGTATACAGTGATCCCTTTCAAAGTGAATTTCTTCATCGAGCATGTTTTCTGCCATCTGAAACAACGAGACATATGTATCAGGCTTAAATTCAAATATAAGTGAGTTTACGATACTACACATGTGATTGCGATCCACTATTCATGATTACGATTCAAGAATTAGGTTTACGATCCGATTGCTTGTTCACGATCGGGTCAAAAACAGTTTGCATAGGCCCAATCGAAAACTCTTGACAAAACCTAAGCCCGATCGTAAACACTGTGAGTCGGGAACGCAGTCGATCGTAATCACCGATCGTAATCGACGATCGTAAACTCCGATCGTAAACTACGATAGTAAACAACGATCGTAATCTCCAATCGTCGTCATCTTCGTTCCGAAAGTCGTAAACGTAAATTCCGCCGTTGATACACCTGCAACTAACTCGGAAACATGTTAAAACCTCGAATAATCACAAGTAGATAACCAATACTACCTTTGATGAGTTGATACACCTGCAACTAACTCAGCCTTTCCCTTGCCATCACCTGTTTTCCTTTCTTCTGTTCTTTCTTTCCTCGGCTTTGTGCACTCTCTTGCGAAATGCCCATACTCGTCACAGTTGTAGCACCTCAGCTTGCTCTTGTCAAACCCCATCCTGATCTTATCTTGGTCCTTCCACACATTTCTCCCAGTCTTTGCCATGAACTTCTTTGCTCTGAAAACAACCATTGCCATCTGCCAAGAGACATCCAACATCTCCACATCTTCTGGATTTATCTGGTTTAGCTCCCCCGACAGCATCTCAGTAGGCACTAAAGTTCCTGTCATGAGAGCATGATAGTTTTTCATAAAGCCCATTCCGAGGGCAAAGTTAGGATCATTTGTAGCATCAGGTTTGACACCTCCACTTGAACTTGCATGAGGTTGCGCCACAAAATCAGTTGACTTTGTGACAGAGCTTGGTCCACTTCCAGCTGACTTTCCATCTTGTTTAGAATCCACTTCTTCTGACAACAGGGCTTGGTTCAATTTTCCCGCCAAACTAAGAGAGCTTATATGGTTCAATTCTCTCTGTTTGTCATCAATAAGCTTTGACTTCAATTTGTTGATCATCTCATCAAGAGATAGCTCACTCAGCTTGTTGTTGTCCTTAATGATGGAGATGTTGGTATTCCAGGATTTGGGCAAACTATTCAGCAGTTTCAGATTCTTATCTTCCAGATCTGGTTCAACACCATAGCTTGACATTTTGGCCATCAGAGACACGAACCTTTGCACCTGTGCTTCGAAAGATTCACCTTGATTGTGGTTGAACAGGTTGAATTTCTGCTTCAACATTTGCTTGCGACTTGCCTTAATGTCCGGATTTCCCTCGTAAGCCACTATCAAAGCATTCCAGAGTTGCTTGGCAGTCTTGCAGTGCTTATATCCTTGTGCAATATCTGGTGTAAGTGCCATAGTCATTATAGCAAATGCCCTCTCTGCTTTGTTGCATCTTTCCCAATCATCATCATCATATTCGTCTTCCGTTTTAGCTTTACCCGCATTGGTTCCTTCTGGATGTGTAGGTGTGTGTGGCCCATGAATTACCGCTCTCCATAGTCTTAAATCAACACTCTTCAAGTGGTTTTTAAACCTATATTTCCATTCCAGAAAATTATCCGCCGATGTGAGTCTTGGTGGACGAGTGATGGATCCAATCTCAAAATCCAACTTCTGATACATACTTGGTTCGAAATCCATAACGCAAGCTTAGGAAAACTTAAATCTAAAGTCCAAAAGTCCAAACACAGAGATTACGATCGTAAATGTCCGATTACGATCGTGAACGCTTGATTACGACCGAGACAACGGAGCAAGTCGTAAACGCCTAATCGTAAACCCCGATTACGATTGAGTTTGATCGTAAACTATGATTCCGGCTGAGGCAAATTGTAAATACCGATTACGATTGAAGTTTCCGGCAATGCAAAGTCGTAATCGCTTGATTCCGATCAGATAAAGTCGTAAACGCCAAATTCCGGATCGTAAACACGTAAAGATTGCAGCTTGAACTCGTAAACGTATTCCCGATTCAAATCTTCAACAAAACAACAGTCGTAAACACTCAAACCCAGCAGCTCCAGAATCGTAAACACGAAGAACAGCCTTCAAACCTTCAAAAACTCGAACTTTTTCTAGAAAAACCTCGAATCCAATACCGTGAGAGCCTCGAATCAGTGATTCTTAGCTCTGATACCAATTGTAGGTCCAAAAAATCAACTAATCACGGTATCGATATCACAAACGAGTGCGGAATCCTCGTTAGTGATTGATTCGAGAAGAAAGTAGATGAAAGAGACTTGATAACACAAGGAAAATCAAATCTAGAATGAAGAACAACACTTTCTTTGAGCTATTGAAACTGACCGTAAAAAATAGGGTGGCTGAAATCGGAATCTCAAAAAGCTGCTTGAATCATAAACACTAAGGGTTTATATACTACCCCTTTACAAAACCTAATTCAATATTAAACTCAAAATCGGCCCACATGGCCCAATAGTAAACTATTCTAAGCCCTAAGCCCAATAATAAACAAGCCCATAAAACTAATGTGCATGCCTCTAATGTATAGCCCAACAATTGTTTCACAAGATTTGAAAGTAAAGTTTTCATACTTCTGTTTTAAGACATCTTTCTTGTTTTCTTTAACTTCACTGGTTCCTTCATACATTCCACTTAAGGCATTCCACAGGTCAAATGCAGTTTTATATCCTTTAAACCCACTTAAAATGGAATTAGGAAGTGCAGCCTGTAGAGTCCAATATGCCTTATGGTCAAATTCGAGAGCAGTATAGTCAAATTCAACATATTTATCTAGTGGCTTAGGTATTTTGACTTCTGCATCATCAGTAGATGAAACCATGGGTGAGTAGGGTCCTTTAGTGAAAGATTTCCAAATATGACGGTCCAAAATCCTAACAAAACCTTCCATCCTAAGTTTCCAGGTACCAAAGTCATCAGGAGTGAACATTGGTGGTTTGTTGGAAGAACCATTTGGGCAACATAAACTAAAATCACTCATTTTGAAAACCTTTAGAAAGATAAGAAAGCAAACCTTGTAAAGTAAGCAAGTAAAGTATCAACCTTGAAGCACAGAAAGTCTTCAAAGTAAGAGCCAAAGCTCTGATACCACTTGTAGGATCGTTAGTAGTTAGAGTTAAACTAAAACAAAGCCCTTTGCTTGCAAATATAACCCTGCGGAATTAAAGTTATATTTCACTTTACTTAAGCGATATTTAGTTCTTGGGTATAATGTAAATGCTTGATTTGTAGAATTATAGTAACAACAAAGTATCAAATACTCGGCACTATTTGCATTAACTCAAAGCCACACTATTACAAGTTGTTCAAGAACTGATAATAACGATGATGACAACTGTGTGTAAACTGAGAGCTAACTAAGCTATATATAGTGCTAATGAGATCAGTGACAGCCATTGATCTCATGTGATCTAATCTAGACCGTAAACTAAAAAAGTCAAATACAAACTACCAAAAGAATAAACATCGGCAATTGGAATATCTTGCGTGTTTGCAGTAACATACTACTTTAGGAGAGCGGCTTGAATCAGATATAAAAGCATACGAGAAGCTTTTGCAGGATTGGACTTGCTGAAAAGACATCTCAGAAAAAGTCCGGTTGAACTCATTATCTGGTGGATAATCGAGTTCACCCGGAATATTCGTAAAGGACAAAACTGCTTGTTTCCGCTTGAACTGCCAGTTCCGGTTGAAGTGAGAATTTCGCTTCAACTTCAACCGGAACTATACAAAATTGGCATTCAGCTGGAAATCTTCCAAGCGCATTATTACTTACACTATTTAGGAGTCGGATTTTGGCAAATGAGATGCCACATGAACATCTAAGATGGATCAAATTCCGACAGCCACCACCATCATCCTAAATCCAATTCGAACCATGATACGCTCAGTAATTATAAATGCAATTAATTTAAACACAAATTTTGGATGCTAATCCGTCGATTGATAAACGAGTGGCGACGAGTCCTTCTGAGATTAGGGATTCGTCATCGGTTTCTTTACCCATGGTGATTGATGGTGTTTCTGAACCTCCGATTCGAAATACACGCGCCACTTCTAAGCGGAGGTTGTTTGTAAAGTCGATCGAGGTTGAAGGGGGTTCGAAGCTGCTGCGTGATGTGTTGTCATCTTGATTTTGGCGTGCTCCGAGGAGCTTCTATGTTTCTCCAAAAATCGACCAGTCATTTGAGATTTCTACTACCCGTTGGTCCTGTTCGTGTTTCTCCTAAGACAATATCGAATCTGGATCGGACTTGTAAGAAATTCAAGCAAAAGAAATCTCCAAGTACACCTTTCTTTTCTCCTTCATCAGATTTACGAGTGTTCGAAGTCGGTTTTCCCCTGGTGTGAAGAATATCGTTGAGTCGGGTATGTTAGCGGCTAAAGGGATTGTTGTTGATTCTCCATTATCTAAGGAGATGTTGCTTGAGATTATGAATGATTCGGTTAAAGAATTTTATGCTACTAAACAATCGAATTCGATCCTTGGTCTAGCTCCCACTGAAACGGTGCTTGATGGTAATGAGACTGCTGCTGCTGCTACCCCTAATGTGGTGTTCACTGCTTCCAACAAAGGAGTTGATGTGACGTTCACCGCTGGGGTGAATAGGGTCGTGCCGCCCCTCTTTTCCGTTCACAATCGAAACTCACGGAGAGAGATAAGGAGAGAGATGGAGAAAACGCGAAGGAGCTGGGTCGACATTTTGAGTCTAGATAGACTTCATTAGAGACAGGGATTTGGATTGAAGAAAATGGTGAATAGGTTTGAATTTGGTGACAATGAGAAACAAACGGAAAAGGTGGGATTGATGGGATCGAGACTTCAAGTGACAGAGGGGGTGATGTTGATTTTATATAAATTACAAAACCAGTTCTTATCTTTTTAATAACATATAAATTTACATAAATAACCCTTTATGTGCAAATTGACTAATATACCCTTCTGCTTAACAGGGAAAATTAACTCTGTTAGTCAAAGGGACTCAAATGGCAACAAAATGCAAACCATATGTGAGATTTGTTAATAATTTGAATATCGGATGCAAGTGACAAAACTGCCCAAACCTTAGGGATGCAAATAGTAATTTACTCTTAATTAAAACAATCGAACTAATTTAATTGCATTATTTTAGTGGATCCAAGTCGATCAAAATATATTTATGCAATTATATATAATTAACAAATTAATTATAATTTTAATTTTCGCACCTTTCGGGTTGTTAAACCCCAGTATGCGAATTCACCGGTTTAAAACATGACCGGTCTAGATTGCGTATGATGATCAAGGCTCTGATACCATTGTTGGGTTTTGCCAGTGGTATTCGGGTCACGGGTAGTAATTTTAATTTTATTAAAACCCGTTTTACTAATTGTATTGCCAGATACAATTATATTAATTTAACTACATTAATTAAATCAAAGTTGCGGAAGCGTATAACAAATACATAAATAGATTAAACGCGAAAAACCAAGTGACAATTTAAACAGGATCTAATCATCAACACGCAAACACTAGATATATATATGTATATATATCGAGATATACATATATATATATATATTGTTAATTAAATTAAATATATATTTACATTAAATATATATATATATTTATTTACTTTTATTTTTATCATATAAAGTTGTGGTAATTGAATACAAGAAGTTTATCTGATTGTCATAATCTAAATTATTATTCGATCTAAACCAATAGTGTTTAGATCTTGAACGGTCGGTTCGTGTCGAACAACTACTCGAGACACCAAGGTTCAACGAGACAAGCGATAGGGGTTGCGAAAACTTACCGGAGAAGCAAGCTCGGATTCGATTCAAAACCTAGCAGTAAACACACCAAGAAAATCCGGCAGAAATCCGGTGGCGGTTGACGGTGGCGTAGCGGCGGCACAACAGTGGTGCAGTGGCGGCGGCACGGCGGCACAGTGCGGCGGTGCGGTGGTGTGCAGCGACGACCAGGCGGCGGTGCGGCGGTGGCCGGTCGCGGCTGGCGGCGGACGGCAACGGCGGTTGGTCTGAGGTGGATCTCGGATGGGCAGCGGCGACGAGTGACCGTCACCGGCGGTGGATCGCGGCGGCGGGGATGTCGGAAAAACGGCGGAGGCAGGCTAAGGGTGGTCGGCGTCGGTGGTTCGCGAGAGAGAGAGAGGTTGAGTTTTTTTCTTGTAAAACTTTTGTAACCTGAAATCTCAATTTCAGGTTTGTTTATATAACCAACCAGTTTGTGGATAACCCTACAACTGGTTTGGATATCTCTCTCAATTATCCATCCAGTGTTTAGATAATCCTTAAATAAACTAATTTATTTAAAGTATGATTATCCATAAGGATAATTATCAGTTAAAGAAATATATTTATTTAACCTCAATAATTATCCATCCACCACATTAATTAAATAAACTAATTTATCTAATTAACGTTTATAATAATCAATATTTTTATTCCACCGATTAATAATTATCAACAATTAATAATTATATTTCTGCTTTTATTATTAATAAATTAATAATATTAGGACATGATTAATTATTATTTATATTAATATATAATTAACAATATTAAATCATTTCGGTTTTCGTAAAACGACGTTTACTAATTAAACGTTTTCGGTTCTCGTTGCCCTCAGTGTAACTCTTACAGGCCACAACCGGGTCGGGTTCTTAGAAATTGTCAGACCTGGACATATAATATCTAACAATTATAACAAATGTGTGAAGTCTTGTTCCACTTTTTGAGTGCTTGCATAGAATTGCAAACATTAATATTTCTAAAATGATCAATATTAGAATCATATACCTGATGCTTGTGATCATGAACCCATTTTGATGTAGGGCTTCGAGAATAAGAACCATCAGAAGAAAATCATGTTGTTTGATTCTTCAAGGTTCTTGAAACATCCTTCTTCTCAAAACCTTCAGAAATTTTTCTAGCATCCACGCAGTGAAGAGGAAATTTTTTATCGGAGAATATTTGTTCCGAACCTTTGAGTTTGTAAAACCGTTCAGGTTGAACCTTCTCAACCTTGAATACTTCCTTCTTCACTTGCTTCATTTTATGCTTCTTCAAATCTTGTGATGTTGATGTTGAAACATCCTCAGCTTTGACATTCTGTGATTGAAAACCCAAACCAACATTCTTTCCAGAAATCTTCTCTTCAGAATTAGATCTTGATGTCCATTCTTCGCTAACTTTGAAAATTAAGCTTCCTTCTCATGCCTCTTAGAAACCTCCAAACTTTCTCATATGCACTTCCTTTATCAACGACTCATTTTTCAAATCAACTTCCTTCTCATTTTTCAAATCAATTCATTAGTGAGCTTTTTTACTTCATCCATCAAAGCTTCATTTTCTTTCATCAAACTTTCAATTTTTTATTCAAAATTTTCTATTTCAGCAGCTTCATAAGAACTAGAATCAGAATAGTAATCATCTTGTTCATGTGTGACAATCAAAGCAGATGTATCAAACTGTTTGCCCCAATCATACACACCATCATTCTGAACTGTTAAAGCTGTCTTGGTTGAGTTGCTTGAAGATGGTTGAGAATTTGTATTAGATGTAAAACCAGGTTTACTAGCATGTGCTTGTTGATATTCTTTAGCAAAATGTCGAAGCTTTGAACATTTGTAACATTTCAACTTTGACTTGTCAAAACCCAATCTTCCATTAAACTCAAAAGTAACTCTTCCATTCTTCTTGAAAAATCTCTTTGATCTTTGACCCAACATAGCATATTGCCAAGATAAATCCAATTCTTTTAATTGATCATCATCAATTTCATCAAGATCATCCCTTGTGAGTTTTGCATCAGCAACATTTTTGATAACCAATCCAAATGAAGATGAAATCAAAGCAGCAATCATTTTAGCACAATCATCCGTTGTGTCAGCAGAAAAAGCATTTTGATTTGTTGTGTCTGGAATTGTAAAACTACAACCCCATGATGAATTATTATCCGACTTTCCAGAAATATTTCCAATGAAAGCAGTAGGCGGTGCAGAACTCAAACTTGGTTTAGTCTTAGCTGTCATGTTAGCAACATTTTCACCATGATACAACTCTGGATTTTGCAGATTTGCTTTGGACTTGTTAGAATTCATCATTTCCCTCTCACGAGCATGAAGTTTACCCATTAAATCATGAAATGTCAATGTGGAAAATTCTTTATCATGTGTAAGTAGTAACACATAATTTTCCTTTTTTTCTGGTAAAGCCTCCATAATCTTTTCTTTTAACTCTTCATCATTCTTCTCAATCCCCACAATCTTCATTTCACTTATAAGATGTGACAATCTTGAGACAAGAGCTGTGATGTTTTCATTTTCGTAATGTTGAAAGTTATCAAACTCTTTACTCAACACCTTCTTCCGACTTTTCTTGTATTGATCGTTCCCCTCACACCTTGCCGATAAAGCATCCCACAATTGTTTTGATTTCTTGCAAGTACTAAATTGATGTAACAACTCAGTGGGTAATGCCATCGTAATATAACCAAACGCTTTTTGTTCAAGCTCTATGATTTTCTTTCAGCAACGTCGAAAGTATGAACTTCTTTAAAATCTCCTTGATCAGTTGGGTGTTGATAAAGCTTCTTAATTGGAATCCACAAATTGATATCATTCGTGCTTATGTAAGCAGAAAATCATTGCTTCCAATTTTAATAATCTTCCAATATCAACTTAGTAACTTTCTGGCTTGTTCCAATTTCGTTGTCAAAATTTAACATTGTTTGCATTGCATTCTGTGTAGTCGCAAATGCTTGAAATTCTGACATCTTGAAAAATTGAATTCTGGTCGCCGAAATTTATCCGAACCTGTATATATGATCCGAACCTTATCTGAACCTCAGCCGAACCTAGCTTAGCCGAACGTTAGCCGAACACAAAGCAATTCGAACTTAAAACCTTATCCGAACCTTTTCCGAACTCTTTTCAAACCTTGAACGAACCTCAACTGAAACTGAAAATTATCCGAACTTTGACCGAACTCTAGATGAACTCGAACTTCGGAGCGGTTATCTGGGCGAACCTCAGGTTCGGACAACGGTTAGTCCAAACAAAAACATACTTGACTCAAAATTTTTGAATTTGGACAGAGTTTGACAAGATTTGCAGCATTTGATCAGAAAAGGGGATAAGGAATGATTAGGAGCTCAATTTTCACAAAATACTCGATCAAAATGATCAAACACTTGTAAAAACACTCAAAAATCAAGCATTTTGTTTCAAAACATCTGAAAAAGCAACCATAGATTAGTAGAATGAACCAGATAGCTCTAATACCACTTGAAATTGCGTGAGCATCGAATCGTCTACTCAATCTAGCTATATCGGATACGAAACACGTAATTAAGAGTTGTTTTATTGATCGAAAGAACAATTACAACTCAGAAACACAAAGAACATAGACTCAAAGAAACACCGTTGTAAACACACACTTAAGCACAAATCTCACACCCTCTGTCACCGATTACAAAGACTCAATCAACTATATATAGCGACTGGCCGAACTTCAGGAGAACCTGAAGTTCGTCTGATCCGAACCTGAGGTTCGGACCAGGTTCGGCCAGCAGCTATCTTTGTCTTGATCTTGTCTTTGTCTTGGCTTGATACTTCACACGACGCACAGATCTTAATACACAGATCATGTATCTACGTGTATTGTATCTAGATCAAAGCATGTCTTTGTGAGTCTTAGGGTCCACGTACCAAGGTCCGTACCGGTTAGTACGGAGCCACGTACCAATGGTAGGCTGGTTGGTACGTTGGACTTAGTGATAACTATAAATAGTTGTTTAGAGAGAGAGCTTGGTACTAGTTCTGTCATTCATATACTTTTAACTGTGTGTGTTCTAAGGTGTTCTCTCTCTAGATCATTGTAACTCTTTGTGAATCAATAAAGCAAAGCTTTATTTACGCTTGTGTTCATCATTTGACTGAATCATGCAGTAGTAAGGTCCATACAGGTATTTACAACGACCGGTCCTAGCGGAGGAGTCGCGCTCCTAGAGAAGTCCTTTATGGGAAATGGGATGGAAAAGGTAACTTGCTTACGTGTTAAGTAAGTATGAATGATGTATAACGTGTCAAAGATGAAAGTATATGTGTAAACTGTTAATAAACTTAGAACGCTAACTTTTAGCATGCATATCAGGTAAGAATGAAGGGCCCTCTTGTAGCAAGGGCAAGGCCAAGGCTTAATGTTGACATGTTTCTAGGCACCCATGGTGAAGGCTGGCATTGTAGAATATTTTTTTAATAGTTATGTTATGTTTCCGCTGAAGTCTATGTTTCCGCTGCTTGTATGTTTCTTTACCTTCTGCTTATGAGTAAATCTGACAGTGTGACGACCCCCGGACTGCCTCCGGGAACCGGGCGCCACAGTTTTATGCTATCTTAATCCCCGAGAACCAATAATTTCCTTGAGACAACTCAGGGGTTTAAAAGCAACTGTTTCAAAACTAGCCGTTATATATATATCTCATTAAACAAAAATACAATATTTCACGTTACCTCGTCTGACGAACACGAATAACGGAGAGAGTTTGATTTGTTTGTGAAATTCATCGTTACGAGTTTGTTTGAGTTGTAGCTACAAACTATAACCATTAAACCAGCCTTCTCGTCCATTATTATTTGTCATTGAGGGGTCGCTGGAAGAAACCAAGAAAGCGTTGTGTTGATAACGTGTTGTAAAACAACCGCCTATTCGCAAACATAAAAGTGAAATAACAGAGGGACAAATAGAGATCATATTTCATTAATCAAGTGTGTAATACAATATGATACAAGAGAGTATATATAGGGGAAGAGAACTTGGAGAACAATTTAATCTATAATAGGCGTTGATAACCAAAATAATATATATTTGCCACATATGTATACATTTATATATATATATAGACACACACACTAGCCAATGACCCGGGTAAATACCCGAGTTTGTACTATAAAAAACATGAAATTTAATATAACATAAAACTAAATTTGAAATTAAAACTGAAATGAATAATACATAAAATTAAAAAGGAAATAAATATTAAATAAAAGTAAACTTACAAATTTGAAACTGACAATCCTTATTCATATGTATTGTAAAGAGACAATCCTTATTCACATGTTTTATAAAGCTCTAAGCTTTTTGTTATCTAAATAATATAAAAACCTAAATGGTACAACAATCTTATGCTAAATGAAAAACCATGAAGGATCTTACTACTGCATGATTCGGTAAATCGAGAATGAACACGGATGTAAATAAAGCTTTGCTTTATTGATACACAAAGAGATACAAGCTAGAGAGAGAAACACACTCGGTTACACACAGTTAAGAAGTAGAGAAATGACATAACTTTTGAACTCTCTCTAACACGAACTATTTATAGTTAGCAACTTACCAGCGTACCAACTAGCATACCATTTGGTACGGACGTACTAATTGGTACGGCATACCATTTGGTATGGCATACCTATTTTTGTCTTTTGTGAGAAAGATCACAACTTGGGTTACAGTCGAAATTTTTTTTTGGATTTTCAGATATGAAACATAAATGCAATACAGAAATGAAATACTGAATCACACACTATTTTTGTCTTTTGCAAGAAAGATCACAACTTGGGATCATATTGGACATAACATGCTGAACTACACTTCAATTTCAATAACTTCAGCATACAAGTCATGCCAATGGTATAATTTGTCCATCTTAAACTCAGGCACAACCATACTCATAACATCTGGATATGTTATTGTATTGATTAGATTTGCTTTGACCAGTGTACCACACACTATCAATCATACTTAGACATGTATTTGATTATCACATGTTGTGATTTCATTTGTGATTTAATCACATAATGATTGTATTTATGATATCGTCAACTGTATTCCATGCAAAAAGAAATAAGAACGTTAAATTGTTTACCTTAAGGTCGATCTTTCGATACGCAGATAAGGCCTCGGATTTAACAAAATAAGAAAATAAAAACAAGTTGAAATCGTATAACCCAACAACAATCAGGTCGGTACTCCCGTACACGCAGAGAAAGTCCGATGAGTTATACGAATCACCAAAGAAAATAAAGCAGAATGTCAAACGAACAACAATCAGGTCGGTCTTGTGGACACGCAGAGAAAGTCCGATCGTTTGATAAAATAAAGAAAATCAAACAAGTTTAAGTCTTTGCAAAATGAACACATGTATACACAGTGACTTCTCATTTTTCTCTTTTTCACATATCATTTTCTTGATATCACGAGATACGCATCAAGATGTTGTCCACTTGGTCAAGTATTAGTATTTAATGTGTTTATCACATCTGAATACTTTCTGATTTAATGTCGAGCATACCAAGCATATCGAACAATGATCCTATGGCTTTTTCATCTATTTTATTCATGAGTCAGACATGTAAGCCAATTTACCATCATTTCCCAATCATCTCGGATCAATTTCTCATTTTCAATGTTTTTATATTTTTCTGTTTTTCAATGTTTTTTGTATTTTTCTGTTTTTCTCCCCCTTAAAATGAAAACTCTATTTTTGGATTCTCATTTTAACAAAAACACAAAGACACTATTTTTGGTTTTTTAATTTTCTCCCCATAAACTACATACGGAATGTAAAAAAAAGAAAATTGACCAATCGATACTGATACCTTCCAGTTTTTAGCTTTCAGAAAAACTTTCATTTTGAAATATGGAGCATTCAATTTAAGTTAAGTAGGAGACTCCACGATCAGTAACTGCTTGAAGCTTGAACTTCACAATCACCGACAGGTCTTCTTGAAGAAACCTGCACACTAGATTTCAAGATTAGTACTCAAATGACCCGAAGCCCACAACTTCTGGTCGACCAGTGTCTTCCACAAAATCATTTGCAGCCTTTCTAACCACTTTAGGTCGCCATTGTATTTTTACTTTTTCATTTTGAACCGAGTCATCATCCGGATATGAACCACCAACACTTGATTCAAATTTGTAAAATGATTTCTTTTTAGATTTAGTTTTGGAAGGTGGGGACTCAGTAAAAATTCTGCCTGATTCATCCACAAATTTGGCAGATTTGTTATAAAAAGATCTTTTGACATTTTCAGGAAAATCCTGTGCCATGTGTCCCTTTCGGCGACATTGATAGCACAAACGATATGATTATTTAAATTGTAGTTTGCCTTGAAATGTATCACATTTATCATCAGAATCAGAATTATTAGAAGTATCATCAAATACTTGAAACCTGTTTGCATGCACCCAGTTAGATGTAGGACTTTGAGGTGTAGAATTAGATCCAGATGAATATGCTTTTGGAGAACTTTCAGATGAATCCTGCTTCTTTTGTTTGCCTCCAAATCCCTTTTCCATGGTGGATATGAATACTTGATCCAGGTGATAAATTTGATCCAAACTAGTGTCTTTCTTTTCTTTCTTAACCTTCTTTGACACATTTTTCTGATTTTTCTTCTCAAACTTCTTGCCTTCGCTACCCAAACCAGAACGTTTGTAACCCAGTAGCTTAGTTAAATCGACTTGAGAACTTGAAGAACCAAATTTAGCAGCTTGATTGAATGAAGCTTTAATATCCTTCAACTTGTTAGCTTCAACCAATTTTGCAGCAACTTGTTCTTCATGCAATTCTTTATCATCTTTTTCACTCTGTTTCCCAGCAGAAGCAACTCCCTCATCAGATATAAACCCACCAGATACAAACTTTGATGTAAATTTATCAATCAAACTTTCCTCCTTATCCTCTTTCTTCTTTGACTTTTTTCTTTCCAGATTTCTCATTAACAAATTCAGAATAATCTCCAGTTACAGTCGAAACTTGAATATCAGCAAGAGCATCAGATTGAATAACTGGATGCGGAATTTGATTATGTTCTTCGCTTCCAAAATCCTTTTTGAAATTCTCATCTTTGCATAAGTAACTGGTGAAAGAGTATGAATTCTTCAAATTGTTCAGTTACCTTTTAAGATCCAATACTTCAATATTCAAATCAAATATTTTCTTTTGAGCTTCCCCCAACGCTGTTTCTGAATCAATCAATTGCTCCGAAGCTCTATTAGACACAAACTTCTCTTGTCGCAACTGATCATGGGCATCATACACTTCTTGAGTAATTTTCTTCACCCTGCCCTCATGAATCTCAATATATTTTTTCGGTAATTGATTTTCTTCTTTCAAACTGATGACTTTGTCTTGTAATTCAGAATGAACCAATCGATGTTGGTTTTCTGCAGCAGTAACTTCATCAAACTCTTTCTTGAGTTCATCATAAGCTTGCTTCAGCGCTTCGACTTTCGCAGTGAATTTCTGAAATAAAGCATCAAAATCACCAATGACATCTTTTGCTTCATTCTCCCACTTCTCAACACTTTTAACCAACTCCTTATTCTCAGTTTGCAATTTCAAAATTTGTTCTTTATCTGCACTGACCAGCTCATCCAATTTTGTCTGAAGCTCTACAAACTCTTCCATGAAAACATTATTTTCCTTGACTAGTTTCTCATTTATCTTTAGAATCTCATCAGAATCTTCAAACTTCTTTTTCACACTTTCTAATTCTTCTTCCTTCTTTGTCCTTTCAACCATTAACCCTTCTTTTTCTTGAACCAATTCTCGAATTTTTCTATCCTTTTGAGCATAAAATTCACAAGTTAACTCATAACCATTATCTTCAGAATCACTTGTTTCAGATTTACTGATCTCTGATGCATACCCACTTGATTCAACCTCAATATTTTCCATTAATCCATAATTTTCTAGAGAGTGGACTAAAAATGCAGATTCATCCGGAAAATATGCAGCTCAATCATAACCTCCCTCAGCTACTAGAGGCTTTGCATCTTTAGTTTGACCATGCTTATCCGAATTAGACTTTTCAGATGATGTTTGATTGCATTCTCGAGCAAAATGTCCAAATTTAGAACATTTGAAACATTTAAGCTTTGACTTATCTAAAACAAACTTTCCTTCTTGAAAAAGAGATTGCTTTCCATGTTTCTTCATAAATCTTTTTCCTCTTTGAACAAGCATAGCAAATCGCCATTCCAAATCTAACTTATGCAGCTGATCATCATCCATCTGACATAAATCTTCTAGAAACATACCAGAATTACCAATTTGACTAAATATGGATCCACATGAAGATGATATGAAAGCAGATAGCAATGCAGCTAGATCTTCAGTAGATTGATTAGCAGTAGACTTGCTTGATGATCTATCGGGAATAGTAAAACTGCACCCTGATGAATAACCAGTATTTTCAGACGTTTCAGCAAGAAAAGCTGTTGTTGGTGGATTAATTCTTGAACTAGAATGAGATTTTGCTTTAGCATGCACGGTAGCAACATTTTCTCCAAAATACAATTCAGGATTTTGAATCGAATGAGATGCTGACTTCTTGACTATCAATTCCATCTCTCGAGCTTGTAACTTAGTTGATTGAATGTCCAATTTGTATAACTTGGATCATTAGCCAACATCATTACATAGTTCTCCCACTTTTCGGGTAATGCTTCCGGAAACTTCTCTTTCAGTTCTCCACTCTCTTTCTTGACCCCTACAACATCAAGTTCATTGATCAAGTGTGAAAACCTTGCAATCAAATCTGACAAATTTTCATTATCACAATGTCCAAAATTATCGAATTCTTTTTTCTTCCGAGTCTCCTTGTATTGATCGTTTCCCTCACATCTTTCTTCCGAGTCTTTTTGTCTCAGCTTTGGCAGCACCCCAATGTTGATCAGAGGGTTTAAGATTAGGAGTAACAGTCTTCATTGCCTTAGGTTTCTGCACCATCATCGGCTTAGACTTCACAGACTCCTGAGATGAAACCCTTTGAGTTTTCGGATAATAGGGTTCATAGGGGCGATAAAGACAGTTTCTAGCAATATGACCAGCGATGCCATAATTAAAGAAAGTCTGCTTCTTTAGATAGAAGTCAGACGTGTACCCATTTGTCTTTGGTGGCTGATATGGAGCTGCTTTGCCTTGTGTCTGCTTCTTTTCTTTGACTGTAGCTTCAGATTTGACATTCTCCTGGTTCCTCGAAGCCTGTGTTGAACCTGTCTTTACTGTCTTTGTGCTTCCATGATTCTTTGACGTTGAAGCACCATTTTTGCAATTACAACGGCAACTGCATTATCCAACTGAAGAAATGGGAGGCACAGCTACTCCCTTGAGTTTTTCATTCTTCACTCCAGCTGTTGGTTTCATACTCGGATGCTTGATGGTGATCTTTGGCCTTTCAACTTCAACTTTACTTTTTACTCCATCAGTTATTCCCTTGAACTTGGAGGAGAAGGATGGTAAGTCATATCCAACATTTGGTTCTTGGTCAAACATTGATCCAGATGTCATAAAGATCTTCCCCTCCGGCCGTGTCGTCAAGATCACCTTTTCCCTTTTGACTTCGTCAACTAGTTTGAAGTATGGGGTTTCAATTTTAGGGTATGGTTTCACCTCTATCCTAGCATCATCAGACTTAGAGTTATGACACCTGTCGTATTTCTGGCGCTCAGCATCATTGTCTGATATATCCTCTACTCTCCCTTCACCATAAGTCATGTTTGCTTCAATAGGAGGAGCAGCTTCTTTATGATCAGACTTGGTTCGTTCAACTTGATCCTCACTAAGAAGTATTCCTATAATGTCTCTGGGAACTGGTGGAGAAATAATGTTGTTTGCAGCCAAGGACTTATCAGACTTTTCTGACCCAAACCCAGTTTTATCTTTCCCAACTTCACCAGTTACAACAGCATGTGACAATTCCTTTCCAGCATCGAGCATTCGCTGATTTCTTTCCTGATTGCAATCATACTTGACCTGTAGCTCATCACACTTTTGCTGAGTTCAACTAATTTCTGTGTCAGCTCAGATATCTCAATCCTAGCCCGATCATGTAAAATAGTCTTCTCCGTTGCTAGCTTTTGATATTTCTTAGTGTCTAGTTTTTTGGGCTTTTACCTTCTCTTCACTCTTTTCCCACCTACCTTTAAATGAACTCCTAGAACATTGCATATCAAAAAGTTCGATTTCAGCATTTTTCCAGAGTTGTCTTAAGCCAGGAATTAATCGAGCACAAGTAGGATTGGGGCATATCTTAGTTTCACAACTTCAACTGCGAAAGCATCCTTGTTCTCAACCATGTTCTTTTCTTCAACCACTAAACTCATTTTCTTACTTTAGATATGCAGCTTCTGAAAATTTTGAAAAATTGGCAAAAACGGCAAAAGTACTATTTAAGGAATAGTGCCAAAAACTTAAAACACGAAATCCGGGGTAATTCTGGGGGCTTGTTGTCACGAACGTCGTGTTAAAATTTGAGCTTCTAACTCCAAACGAGTCAAAAGTTATGTCCGTTTCTATGAAGGTGTGAAATAGTGATTTTTTGCCGCAAACCAGTTTCCGATCGTAAACACCTCCGGGTCGTTAACAAGATCGTAAACACCAATTTCGATCGTAATCTTAGTTGTAAACACCTCCGGATCATAAACAACGTCGTAAACGCGATTCCGATCGTGAACACAGTCGTAAACACTCAAAGCTTGGATCTTGATGTCGTAAACACTGTACAGAATCGTAAACGTGGTCGTAAACGCCGTACAGAGTCGTAAACGCGGTCGTAAACACTCAAAAATCCAATCTTGAACTCGTAAACCCAGATTTGATGAAGAACACCGATCGTAAACACCAAAAACTGCCCAGAAAATGTTGTAAACACCAAGAACGGCTCCAAAACCTTCAAAAATTTGAACTTTTTCCAACAAAAACTTGAATCCAATACCGTGAGAACCTCGAATCAGTGATTCTTGGCTCTGATACCAATTTTTGGTCTAGGAACAACAATCGCTCACGATATCTAACTAATCTAAACGTGCGGAATCCGGTTAGATTAGTGATCCAAGAAAGAGAAGAGAAGAAATCAAAGAAAATGATGATTAAAGCGTGAAAAACCTGATCTTTGCACACAAGATGAACTTGTCGGGTACAACTCAGAAATCGTAAACAAGCTTCTCTCTCTAGTTTACGATTACGATCGTAAACTCCCTTGATTTCTCTCTCTAAAATCGTAATCTCCAAAGTTACAAATGAGGAGGTCTAGTGGGGTATATATAGTCCCCCATTGGGTTTACTATTGGGCCCCTTGTGGATCATAAACCCAATAGTAAACCCAACCCCAACCATAAACTAGCCTAAATACAATAACCAAACTAGCCTATGATTCTGATGAAACCTACTAAGCGCAGCCCAACTTATTTAATATTGCAAGCCTCATAATCTAGCCTCTACATACCAGCTCATGATCAATTTATTTCTTGTAATTTTGATGAATATGACTATAAAATGCAATAGTGAGCAGCGAAAACACACTGGGAATGATTTGAAATCAATTTTGACATCAAGAACACGTCAAATTTAAGAAAATTTGATGAAAAATGACCAAAACCAACTTTCTCTCTAAAAACACTCGAAAATCACAGAATTTGATCAGCAAATGGAACCAGATAGCCCTGATACCACTTGTGAAGTCGTGGAGCGACGGATCATTTGTTAATCAAGTGATAAAGCTTGAGAGCATACACACAGTAACACACACAGAATATCAGATGAATGACCAGAAGTTCTAAAAGTGTTAAAGCTCTCTACACAAGCTACCTATTTATAAATGACTTACTCTGGCTAGCGTACCACCCAGCATACCATCTGGTACGCTGGTCCGTACCAACTGGCATGGAGCATGGTACGCTGCCAGCAAGACTCACTCTCATGCTCATTACATAGATACAATACACGAGACACAACGTAGCATAGGAATATGCTCTAACATATTGTAATGTAAGGTATTCAAGCTATTTATCATGAACTATTGTTTTACCACAAAAAACTACTCAGCAACACCTACTTCTATAAAATAATAAATAACACATTGATATTTTTTTGAAACTGATAACCCCAATACATATAACATAAGTATACCTGACTCTTGGCTAATTTGATTGAAAAACGATAAACAGATGCGCAAAGTACTTTATGAGATAGGTTGACTGTAAGATCTCTTAACTAAGCCATTAAACCTGTTGTAAAAATTGAACCATTATACCTCCTGCCTCCTGAAAAATAGAAGTAAATATATATATACAATCCATTCAAAAAAAAATCAAACCATTAAGCCTCTTGCACAAATTCACTCTCCTACACAAATTAACCTCTTAGAAAAATTGGTTGAGAACAAAGTTTATAAGTAGAGCAAATGTACCATTCATTGCATATGATGACAGTCTTCAAGTCACAACTGCAAATCACCATCGCTCAAATTAGGATTTTGTTAACAAAAAAGAACAAAAAAAAAACTAAAATCAAAATGAAGCACCTGACAAAGTACTAGGATCCTGTTAGTGGGTTTTAAGAGACGACAACCAAATCAAGCTCCAAACCCCAACTGCAAATCTCACATCTAATAATAAAACTGCAAAGCTATTTAGGGCAGCGGCTCAATACAATATATATACATCATCATTTTTATTTTCCTTTACCGCCATCCCTTTCTTGATCTCAAATTATCTACACCAATTTGTTTAAACCAATTCGCGCGCATCAAATTGCCGATAATCAATGATTCCTTAATTACTAGTATGTGAAGAACAACCGTATTTTTTTGGTTTACAATAACAGGAGAAGAAGATCCTTCAAGTCCCACAAATCTATTATTAAAAACAACGATGAGAACATCCTGAGGAAACTCCATGCGCAGAAGATTCCTAATTGTTTTTCCTACTTTGTGGAGGCAACGAAATTATTCAGTGTCCTTGATTACAAATTCAATGAATTTGCATCTGAAGAAGATGAAGAAGATAAAGAGGATGAAACCTGTGAAGATGAAATTGTCCAATCTTGGGAGTATTTAAGTTCTACTAACCAGATTGAAGTGAAATACATGAACACAGAAGAGAGTAAAAAAATTTCTGTGATTGAAATTGTAGGACATTATGATACAAACTTTTTCAAAAAATTGAGTGAACTTCCCTTGATTAACATAGATAAGAATGATTCCGGGAATGACATTCAACAAAAGGTGAAGGATACGGTTGTCGATTGGGTTCAAGATCCTGTAAACAGTGATCGGATTGAAGAAGCACGTGATGATGATGATGATGATGACGATGTAAGTTCAGGATACATGTCCGAAGATTGCAGTGATCCGGATTATTAATTAATTGATGTATATGTTTATGAGCAAATTAAGAATAAATTTTTATATGTTTATTTTGTTATGATATTAGTATTTGAATTGAATATATGATGGTTATATATGTTTATCGTGTTTGATTATCTTGTGATATGGTCACTCATATTAAACATTGCTTGCGTGACAAATTATGACAAATGGTCACGGTATATTAACTTTGGGTGGCTAAAAGAAGACCAACATTCCACGACGCTTGTAATCATTACTATTTCATTTACTTTTTCATTTACTTTATCGTTCTAATCTCCATCTACCACGCCCCTCTAGTATCGATATGTACTTATCTCTGCATCAGTTATCATCATCATCTCCACCATGCGCCTTTTCTCGCAGTCTCTCTCTCTCTCTTTCGTCTATCATCGTCGATAAAAAATGTGGAATTGGCGTCATCCGAATGTGGAAAATGGTAAGTTATCATCATCACCACTGAAATTTGATTGAAATTTGCGTCTCAGATTTGGTAATTTTTTCTTGTGCAGGGAAAGATTGCACTCTGTATCTCCTGGGAGCAAATTTTAAGTTATTGTGGAAACCATGGAGATGAGGACTCTCTAATGGTTCATACAAATGCTTTACTCAGAGCACTATTAAGTTATTGTATAATTTTATAACAGACAGCAGTAAGGGCACATGATGAGGTTTGCAACATTTGTATTCTTCAAGTGCTTCTCTCCATTTTGGCCCTACGAACCTGATTTTTCTTCAACCGCTTCTTCTCCTTCTTGATCAGAAGCAAGTGCTGGTGAGAAAGAAAAGAGGGATTAATTTGTCACATCCCACGAACCTAATTTTTCTTCAGCCGCTTCTTCTCACTTTTAAGTTAGTAATTTTTAAGTTGTAAATTTATAGATCAGTGTATTAATGGAATCATACCTTATGGATTGTATATGTAATTGTGTTTGTTAAAGAAACATTTGATTTTGTTTGTTTATTTTTTACTTTTATTGACTTTGGTTTGGTCAAAGAGAGGAGACCTGCAGGCACAATCAAAACAAGGAAACACTTGACTCAAAATTAAGATCCATAATTTTCCAGAATACATAAAGAAAAAAAACCAAATATTGTTGAGACTGTAATTTGCCAGCATTCAAAACATTACAATTATCAATTAATCGGTATTATGTAATATCATTCCAGTACAGCCAGCTCTATGGTAAACATTGTCACATGGATCTATGGGTGGCAATACATTATCGTTGTGAGTAAAAACTACCGTACTAAATTCCTCATTGGCATCGTCTTCATACTAATCTCTGTAATTTCTGGGAGGTGTCATAAACACAATATGCAGTTTTTTATCCAGCTGGTCTTTGACGTAAAACAACTGTCGTGCGTGTGACGTGAAAATGAACGGGTCCTCCTTGTGACATAGTCTTTTAAGGTTGACCAAAGTGTAACCAATGCTATCTTTTTTGACCCCATGTGTATTCTCAACCCAGTCGCACATAAACAGAGGGATGCTTTTAATATGGTATTCTAGTAGCCATATCTCTTTTAAAACCCTATAGTAAGGTTTTTGCCCATAGGTTAATACCTCATTAGAGATGTGCATGTCAGTTACCTTTACAGCAACCCCGTTGTTCTTGTAAACCCTACCATCTCGAGATTTTTTACGAAATATATAGCCATTGATGTCATATACTTCATATTTCCTCATGCTTCTGTGTGGACCATGTGAAATCCACCTAACGGTCTCTGATATAGTTTCTGGGGACTCCGCCATCTCCTATTCAACCTAAAATTCATAGCAGGTTCATCAGGAGAGTTCATTAGGAATAGGAAGGTTATAATTCTCCAAAAATCAAATAAAGTTGTTCCGGACAACTCAGGTCAGTTATTCTGAAAATTACAGTTCATTCGGAATTAAAACAATAAGAAAATAGTTTCGGTTCACCATGAAGGTTATAGTTCATCCGGATAGAAAATAGAGTTGTTCCGGACAACTCAGGTCAGTTGTTCAAGAAAGTTACAGTTCATCTGGAATTAAAACAATAAGAAAATAGTTTCAGTTCACCACAAAGATTATAGTTCATCCGGATAGAAAATAGAGTTGTTCCAGACAACTCAGGTTAGTTGTTCAGGAAAGTTACAGTTCATCTGGAATTAAAACAATAAGAAAATAGTTTTAGTTCACCAGGAAGGTTATATTTCATCCGGATAGAAAAAAAATTGTTCCGGACAAATCAAGTCAGTTGTTCAGGCAAGTTACAGTTAATCCAGAATTAAAACAATATAGTTTCAGTTCACCGGGAAGGTTATAGTTCATCCACGTAGAAAATAGAGTTGTTCCTGACAACTCAGGTCAATTGTTCAGGAAAGTTACAGTTCATCCGGAATTAAAACAATAAGAAAATTTAGCTGACCTTGTTGCGTAACCATTTACCAAGTGTTATAGAAAATTTAGCTGACCTTGTTGCGTAACCATTTACCAAGTGTTATGCTCTGCTTCTTTGTCAGCTCATTTAGTCTACTACCAGGATGTTCCTTTTCCAAAAATTTCATGTGTTCTCTTCAATTACATGAATTGAAGTTACCTATAATAGTTTATAATTAATTAAACAGATCAAAAAAAGTTAGTAATCTAAATTACTTACTCGATAAAATGCTCAATTTCAGGCGTATTTAGCAACAAAAATAAAAGCACTTTCGATTGGAGCTCTGGAGAGACTTCAACTGATCTACCAGCTGACCCAGGACCTCCATCCGCACTGCTATACTTATTTGTTGGAACACCAATAGTTGTGATGTTTTTTTGGTATTCTCTAAGAAACTCAATCGTTTCTTCTACAATGTTCTTCTCAGCAATACACCCTTCTGGATAAGTTTTGTTTCTCACGTGGCCCTTAGTTACCTTCATACACCTTTCAAATGTATACATCCATCGAAAGCATATTGGGCCACATAATTTTACCTCCTTAGTAAGGTGCACCATCAAATGAAGCATAACATCAAAAAATTATGGCGGGAAATATTTCTCAAGCGGGCATAGTGTGACAGAAAGATTTGCTTGCAATTTATCTAGTTCTTCGATGTTGATCTCTTTGTTTCATATTGATTTGAAAAAAAAAATAGAGCCTGATAATAGCATATCTTGTCGGTTCAGGCATGACTGACCGAATTGCAATTGGAAAAAACTGTTGCATCAGCGTATGATAGTCATATGACTTGAGCCCCACAAGTTTCTTGTCCTTTAGACTAACCAAACTAGAAAAGTTAGAATAATAGCCTTATGGAACCTTCAAGTTTTACAACGTGTCACAAAACTTTTCCTTTTCATCTTTTTGTAACGTGTAACACACTATTGGAAGTACTATGTTGTTCTTGCATTCAGTCCATCCTTTGTCTTTCCGAGAAGGTTGAGCAGAGTTCCAACAAGACTCTCATCCACATTCTTTTCAATATGCATGAAATCAATGCAATGTTGGACACTATTATGCCTCCAATATCTAAGTCTTCGAAACTATATATTGAATTTCTTCCAATATTGTGGCTTCTCTTTATTATTTCTTTTTCTCTTATCAATCGGCCCCCCTCTTCTAGTTGAGGTCTCTGGGATTTCTGAATCAGTACACCTTAATCCCTTTCCCCATTTATTCCTGATATGACGAACTTCGTTGTATGTATGTTCCTCGGTCATAGGATCTGCAGCATCTTCCAACTCTTGTTTACCATCGAAGGCCTCTATTTGCTTTCAGAAGGCATGCGTATGTGGTAGATATCTTCTATGACCAGCATAACACTGATTGGCTGAGAAAGGAAGCCTAATGCATGTAGTTTGTTCCTGACATACCACATAACCATTGAATCCACTGTACGGGAAACCACAAAGTGTACTAAGTGCAGGGTAATCATTAATCGTCCATAAAACAACTACACGCATAGTAAACTTTTCTTGTGCATACGCATCATATGTTTTCATATCTGCCTCAAATAATAGCTCTAAGTCATCAATCAATGGTTCCAAAAACACATTAATATCGTTTCCAGGCGCTCCCGATATTAATAACGAAAGCATGATGAACTTTCTATTCATACACAACTAGGGTGGAAGGTTGTAAATGACAGACAGAACCGACCACGCATTGTGATTTATGTTGCCTCTATTCACGTTGACCCTATCAGTTAAAATACCAAGACGAAGACTTCTAGGATCGTTAGCGATTTTGGGATATCTGTCATCTATGACTTTCCATGCTGGTGAATCGGATGGGTGGGTAACACACCGGGTATATTGGAACTGGTGGCATGCCATCTTAGATCTTCCGCTGTGGTTTTCACTTGAAACAGTCGTTTCAATCTTAGAATGATGGGGAAATACCACATTACCTTTGCAGGAGTATTGTTGTATAGTTTCTTAGTCCTCTCATCCACCTTCCACCTGGACTCACCACAAGTTGGACATACTGTTAGGTCCTTCTTCTCCTTCCTGTAAAGAATAAAATCATTGATACAAACATGTATCTTGGTGTACCCTGCACCCATTGACTTCACAATCTTCTTAGCCTCGTATGTATTTTTCACACTTTCATTACCTTCAGGTAGCATCTGTTTAAGCAAAACTAAAAGTTCATTAAAAAAACTTATCTGATGCTCCATGCTTAGTCTTCAAGTTCAGTAGTTGAACCAAGGCAAATAACTTTATGAAGGTACGAAATCCTTCATATAGAGGCTTCTCAGCATCCATGAGTCGTTCTTGAAACTTCTCATGGTCCTTAGTGAAATTTTCTTCAGTAGCTCTGACCATTTCTATTGTTTTGGATGCATCGAATGGCATTCCGAAATCGAAAAATGATTCCATGTGAAGCTCCTCTCCTGCGGGCTCACGTTTCTCTCCATGTAAAAGTCCACCTTGTATAGTTCAGATCGAATCCCTTTGAAACAAATGATATTTTACCTTATCAATAGGATAAGAGTAATGGTTTAGACATTTAACACAGGGACATGGAATTTTCTTCTTTTTCAAATTGGTAACTGCAAACTTTAAGAATGATTTAACTCCAGCGGTATATGATTTCGTGGTTCTACCAGTTATCATCCAAGACTTGTCCAGGTTTGTTTTTCTAACAGATACAACAACAAAGATTATTAAAAATGATTAATACTGAAAACCCTTTTCAATAATATTTACTGTGAACCTGTTTATTGGAGAAGTGATAAGACGGATGGAAAATTCTGTCGATTAATGAGCAATGGAGAAATGGGGAGCGGGGAATTGGGGAGATCAAGAGTGATACGTGAAATTTTCAATTGAATTCACTCATTAAGTTACCCCACCTCTTTTAGAATTTAGCGGGCCCAGTTAGAATCCTATTTAAATAATTTGAATGATTCATTGATCGGGATGGCGGAACCTGCCAGAGACCAATTCATCTATTCGGAAAAGTTATGAACTAATGATAGAACTAAAATAGATATTGAAAGAGTAAATATTCGCTCGCGAAAACTTCATTTAAATTATAATGAAAAGTAGCTTTTAACTCAGGTTGCGGCTCAGCTGGTAGAAGCGCTTTTGATTAACATACCATGTTCCGTGTTCGATTCCTTATTGCGTTACTTTTATACTGTTTGTTTTCGAAATTTTAAAAACCCAAATAGGTGATGTAACTAGTAATGGCTAATTTCAATTTTCCGTTGTTATTTTGAAATTTCAAAACCTTCAACCACTCTATATAAACAATTAATCAATTAACCATTAAATTAGACCACCACTTTCACACACTCTTCTTTCTCCCCATCCAATTTATACTCTTCGATCAAGATGACAGAAGAATGGACCCAGCAGGAAGAATTAGCATTGTACCGATCCTGGTTTCACCTAAAGTATAGGGACTATGTGTTGCCTACAAACCCTCCCTTACTTAGTACGTTTCTTTTTCTTTATACCAATCATTTGATTATTTGATCAGTTATTCATTTTTATGTATATTAATTAATTAAGTCGATGTTTACTGATCAATTAGGTGATCCTAATGACGAAGACACGAGTCTCTTTTGGCTGGATGTCAACATAAAGTTTCATAACGCTATGGAGCATTACGACAAGTACCGTGACACAAGCATCGTAAGATCAAGATCGGGAAGTAGTAGCTGTAAATCTATCCACTCGTGTAGTTTTAGGCCGCAGATGTCTACTTTCCTTTAATATGGCATGGACCAGAAAATCAAAACATTCAACAGGATATGCAAAGAGAATGAAGAGGAGAACCAAACCAAGGAAGACATGCTGTTCATTGCGTTTGAACACTTCTTAGATGAAACCGGAGAAGATTTCAAGCTTCTACTGATGTGGAAGTGATTAACCTCTTTAGGGTTCCGGATTAAAGAGTAATTGTTCTAGTTTGAAAGTTTTTCTGGATTACTAATTAATATGTAATGAATTGATTTTTAATTTACAAGCTTAAGGCTGATGTTCTGAAAGAGGTGGTTATTATCGCCCGTAGGGCCGCTGAATACAACGGAACTCCTTGAAGAGGGGGTTGTGACTTTTGAGGGTCAAGTGTTTAAACCAAATATTTGGTTTTATTTTGTTTCCGTAATATGTATAACCTTTATATTAATTTCACTTTTTTTTTGTTAATTCCAGTCAGTTCATCCGTTTTTGTTCATCTTCTCTCAATCCGGATGAACTCCTCTTCCTAAGGAATTCTAGTTCTTCCGATTTGTTCTTCTTTTCTGAAACATTAATATTTTAAGAACGTGTGAAAGTAATTTTGGATCATGTGATTAAAAGTTTTGTGGTTTTTTGATAACGTGTAGAAATTTCAGTTTAACTTGGAGAACGTGTGAAAGTAATTACAATGTGTTCAATAAAATCAGACCTTTGGTATACTCTAGTGATTAGACATCTGACCTTAGGCATACTTAAGTGATTTACACATATAACCATGAAACATGATCAGTGATCAGAAACTTCTCACCGTCAATATCAAACCCTTCTAAAAATCCTTATCAAACCCTTCTCAAAATCTTTATCAAACCCTTTCTCAAAATCCTTATCAAATCCTTCACAAAATGGAAAATTGAAAAAACTAGTTGAAAATTATTTGCAGACAAAGATTATTGCTACCATGGACCGGTATGGGGTGATTATCACAGCAGAGAGACAGACTATCTTAGACTGGTTGGCTGTGCTCAACCAAGTAGTTACAGAGCCACCAAGTCCATCAAGATACCAGATGGCAACTTTTCTGGTAAAAGAAATGCACGTCTCCAATGGCAGACTTCAAATGTTGGTTCTACTGAGGCAAGAAGCTCTGAGTAGGCATTTGGAGTTGATAGAGGAGATGGAATCTAGGTTCCCGTGAACCTCAACCCGTAACTGCTCTCTCTTTTGGTTTTTTTAGGAATGAACATGTAAATTAGGAAATAATTTTGTGTATGGAATTGGATCCAGTAGTATGAAATCCACTTTTTGTTATATACTTGTTTGTTTATTTTTGTTTATGAAATCAACTTGTTAAACAAAAACCCTAATCCTAAAAAACAGAGACGATCAACAATTGCAATCCGATCAACAACTGATGTATAATTTTAGGTAAATATGTAATATGTTCGCACAATCTCCATTCCTTTAAACAAAAACCCTAATCCTCGAAAACAGAGACGATCAACAATCGCAATCCAACCAACAACTGATGCATAATTTTAGGTAAATATGTAATATGTTCGCACAATCTCCATCCCGTTAAACAAAAACCCTAAACACAAAACACAGAACGGATCAACAAACACCTTAAATTTTAGGGAATTATAATTCTAAATAATTAATATCTTAAAGAATTAAGATAAATAATAATGGGTCAATTTCTGGTCAAATTGGTTAATTAGTTGTGTTTAGGACCAATGATGGACCAATAAGGTGTGTTTAGGGGAAATGAGGGTTAGTTGGGACCAATGATTCCCAATAACGTGTATATATAACCAATAAGTTATGTTTAGGACCAATGATGGCCCAATAAGGTGTGTTTAGGGGCAATGAGGGTCAATTAGGACCAATGAGTCCTAATAAGGTGTGTACATAGGCAATAAGTTGTGTGTAGGACCAATGATGGCCCAATAAGGTGTGTTTAGGGGCAATGAGGGTCATTTGGGACCAATGAGTCCCATTAAGGTGTGTATATAACCAATAAGGTGTACACAGGACCAATAAGGTGTGTTAGGGGAAATGAGGGTCAGTTGGGACCAATGAGTCCCAATAAGGTGTGTATATAACCAATAAGTTGTGTTTAGGACCAATGATGGCCCAATAAGGTGTGTTTAGGGGCAATGAGGTGATAATGATTTGTCAGATCGTCACAAATCCCTAACTAATTTGATTTGTAGTTGTGGAAGTCAGGGTATCGAGCCAAGGGAATTTATTTGTTACTTACTAATTGATTAACTATAAGCTAAATTAATCCTAAATTACTTTAACCTAAATGCAAAAAATGGAAAAGTGCCTCTTAGCTGTAAAACTTGGATTGGTTGATTTAACACTAAATTACTAGAACTAAATTACTGCTAGAAAATGTTGGTTTTAACTCATATAAACTAAAGGTAACCACTTTAAGATCCGGTTTTGTGAATTACTGATTTTTCACTTCCGGAGTTTAACCTAGAAACCACATAGACATGGTTGTGCTAATACTCATTCAACCTATCTAACCAATTATTATGAATGTACTTAGTATAGTCCTAGAGCTATGCAATTAAGGTAGTCCGGGAGCAGGGGGTACAAACACGACAATCAATCTAGAAAAGTCAAACAAACAAGCACTGAATTAATGGTTGTCACAAGTCAAGAATTCATCCTATGTCACAAACCCTAGTTTGAAATCAGAAAACACTAACCTTCACGTAAAGTGATTACAAGGAAATTAGCCGGACATAGTAAAAGTCAAAAACATCGAAATCAAAGAAAACGCCATTGGAGTGCTTGTCGAATGCTTGAAATTCTTCACCGAATGCTTGGAAATCTCCTGGAATCCGTAACCAGCACTCCAAAGTCGTCAAAAAGGCAGAAGAGACGAATGAATGGCATCACATTGGCTTAAATAGCCAAACCCTAATTTTTCTGACTTTACACCCGTCGCGTGGCGCGACGGTCTTTCCTCCACAGGCTCACGCCACGAGCTCACCAAAATAGTCAGGACCTTCATCTTCAACACGCGTCATGCCGCGAGGAGCAAGGTGTTGATACATTATGTGGCAACAAGCTGGATCAGACTGAGTTTCGAAGACTGAAGATTACACTTGTTTTGCTGCCGGCCGAACTCTGGCCGAACCCCGGCTGATCCTTGGCCGAACCTGAGGTTCGGACAGGCTTAAGAGTTCGGATGGCCGATAGATTATAAATAGGTGTAGCTTTGTTATTTGTAACTAGTTGTTGTTTGAGCGAACTTTTGAGAGTGTGTGTGTTCTGATACTCTGATTCTCTTGTAATCATGTTTATCTTTAATGAGAGATTGAGTATTGATATTTACACCATTGTTTACATTCTCGTTTACACAATTGTTATCGAACTAAGCCGATCCTGAAGCTCTAGCGTTTTCACAAGGCTTAACCCTCGCAACACGATCTGACCTTGAATCCCAGAATTCTTCTAATCTTTTATTACTTGAATCCAACCGATTTCTTAACGTTAATGTCCAAACCTGAAATAAACAAAACTGGAACAAGTGACGTGTTTCCAATCAAATATAAATCATAAAAACAAGGAATTTAGAATGATAAGACGATAAAAATTACTAACACATCACATCCCCACACTTGTCTTTTTACGTCCCGAAAAAACTGCCATGGAATCATAATTGGGAAATCAATTTCATAATCATTTAACTTTTAAATTTGTCCACCAATTCAATTCCACAAAACCATAATGTAATCTCATGGACTAACTACAATTGCCAGTATTTCGGTCCGACTAAACCCGACCACTGACCTTTTGTTTTGCCCCCAAAGTGTTTATGATTTACCGAATAGAGTAATCAGTTTGCCAATGTGTCCCATATTTAGTAAGTTCAAGTTCAATCTACTCCGGCATCAAATTCAGTCAAAGTAAAGGGTAATTAAGATTATTTTTATAAATTTTTCCCAATCTTCTCTAAACCAGATACTCATATGTCCACAGAATGATGAAATAGATGGATGCGAAGTTTTTGAGCATTTATTTCTCTAATTTGCTATTTTTCTTCTTTTTATTTTTTCTCATTTTTTTCTCTTCTTTTTTTTTCTATTTTTTTATAATTGGTTAATTTTAACTATGATTACCAACGAACATCATCAGAGGTACTCTTTAAGAGATGCTCTCCCCAAACTCGTACATGAGTATTTTGCCCGCGAGATCCAGAACATCATCAGAGGCACTCACCACGGGATACTATCCTTAGTTTGTACATGAGTATTTTGTCCTTTCACTCTAAAATTATAAACCAATTTATTACCTAATATGCTTAAAGATGGAAAGATGGGGCGCCGTTATTTCTCGGATTTGCTTTCGCAAAAAGATCATAACGTGCCAGGTTATTCTAAGAACATATAAGTCTCTAATTTAAAGTGGTATTTTTCCTCCTAATCATCAGTTTCAATATCCCTCGTCACCCCTAAAATGGAAACCCACTAGCAGACCGATTTAACATATTTATACACATTAAACACAATGGGCATTTTAAGCTATTCCTAAGTCAGTTGGGCCTACCGACACATCATAGATTAGACATGATTTACATTCTCTCCTTTGCTACCACTTTTCCCTTTTCTTTATTTATTTTTATTTTTGAAAACCAATTCCCAATTGTACTATCATTTTCCATGATTTGCAAGTTAATCCAAAGACATTTTTCACACACATAAAACAATCATACGAAAATGTGTTATTCCCCTCCCCACACTTGAGTGACACATTGTCCTCAATGTGTAAAAAAGAACAACGAAAAATAAATAAGAAATAAAACAAAGAAATAAAAATAAATATCAATAGGAAACGTACCGGATTCGAGCAATAAAAATAAACAAAATCATCTGGTAGCTGGGTGTGTCGCGTGTCAAGATGACTACCTCCACCTCCCTCGCGGTTCGCGAGGGACGGTATTCACAGGAAATTAAAAAAAATATTCTTTTTTTTCAGCCCAAGTTCCAATATATTTATAAAAGTGACATACCTGGAATCTCGTTTTGCTCAACTCCATTACCCAAAACCGATCCGATTCCTGAAAAACACAAAAACACAACCACACAAAACAAAAAAAAATATAACAAATAAAAATAAAACCTACCACTGGGTTGCCTCCCAAAAAGCGCTAAGTTTACAGTCTTCAGCCAAACCACACCTTCTTGCTCACGGTGGCTTCATTCCACATTTACCGACCGCATTACCAATAAAGGCTCGGTATTTCACACGTCTTTTCAACTTTTTCAATCCACACTTTCCAATCACCTTACCGAGGAACGCTCGATAATTCACATGTCTTTTTGATTTTCTCTGTATGCTCAACAAGAAAAAAATATTAATTTGAAAATTAAAAGAAAATTTATCATGGATCGAACACTTACCTTTAAAATTTCCCACGTGTGCTCGATAATTGATATGTCGCATTAACACTTGCAAGTTCACACACGACACCTCCAAATCATCACTGTGGAGCCTCTTGAGTTGCTTATGCCCAACATCATCTTCCTCTACCTTCCTTTTTTTCACCGGCTTTTCCTCAGTCACCTCCACAATAAATAAAGGAGGGGAAACAATATTACATTGCGGGATCTCTATCTCTTGCTCATCAACTACATCTTCAACCACAATCTTGCACTCCTTTTATTCCACGTTACTCTCAACCTCCACTGCCATTTCCTCAATAACCTCAACTTCTGAAGGCACTACACCACACTCGACCTCACTCACCTCTCCAGTTTCTTCCCAAACTACTTCCTCATGTTCTGATAAACATATGTCTTCATCCAATTCTTCTTCCGACACTTCCCAATATTCAACTTCTTGATCTGGAGTACTGCTCATCTCTTCTTCGCCACTCATATCAGTTGTTCTAGTTAGGGTTTCATCACTTGAACTAACCTCATTTTTCATAGGGCTCGAAACATCATCCTCTATCTCCACCTCAACCATGGTGGTTTCACCCTCGGGTTCTTCAATAATTGAGGTAATCGGTGTGGTATTATCCTCCACAACCGCCTCCTTGATTTGAGACAATATCCACGCTTGTTTTTCCCAAGACTTTTCAAAACCCGACAAGCCTGGCGGACGAATTTGTTGTTCCTTGTGGCGCCCACTCCCAGTCTTGGCTCCAGGAGGGGTCACGTGTCGGATTTACTCATGAACAATGGTACAACAGAGATAACTAAGCAGCGGAAATTAAAACTTTTTCATTTATATATATATTAAGTTACAACAGTAAGGAAGATAACAACATAATCTAATAACTAGATTTTATCTATAGCTATGTCAGTCTACTACCGAGTCTTTACTGATAGCTTGCCCATCTAATCTGCCCTTGCTAGAGCCCTTCCCATGCTACTTTAAACATCACCGACACCGGACATACATGATTTTAAAGGTCAGCTTACGCTGGTGAGTTCTAAGTATTTAAAACTTTTACATTTCCTTGAAAGGTAACCTCAAACATTTGGGTCTAACGACCCCTTCTTTATAAACATTTATCAGGTATAAAACATAACAGAGTTATACCAAAAACATTTAATCTTTAACCTCGAAAGGTTACTTCAAATAGTTGGACCTAACGGTCCCTTCTTTGTTTAATATAAAACATAACAGGATTATATCAAACATAACATTTAAACTTTCAGTATTAAAAATCATTTAATACTCTAAAATACCTTGGGCCTCCGGGACCCATCCTCTGTGCAAATAATCATTTCATATAAAAGAGTCATACGAAACATTATAAGCAAAACCACTTTTTACTAAGCATTGTCTACCTCTGGGACTACGCTTAGTCCCTTCGGGTGGTCGTCGCCTCCCGCCTCTTGAGTAACCGTTGTTACTCCAGTGGATTAACTTCCACTGCTCGAATTGCAATTCCCCTCTTACCAGACAATCTCCGCTTAGATTAAAACTTCTTTAAAATAACCCCAAGGGTCATTTCCTTTATCCTCAAAAACTCATTTTCCTCTTTTTGAACTTTTCTTTAAAAGTTTAACTTCTTTATTACCCGTTTATTATAATCTTCCCGAAAAGAGTTTATAACAGGTAATAACAATTTAAAACAGTTATAGGCATTATAACATTTTCATGTATGTGTATTAACACAAAACAAGTAAAGGCATCTCAAATACTTTTCAAGTAACAGTTGAATATATATCGTTGCATGTATATCAGCCCGAAAACAATAAAACATTTAAAACATTTAAAAGTGGGCTCATAGAACTCACTTTATTCTCTTAAGCAGTTAATTCAGAAAAAACCTTCGCTATTCCTTCCAATTAAATCTAATCGCGTATTATACGGTGTTAACGCAAGGTTTAATATAATAAACACTTTCTATGTTTATTTTAATACTTCATTATCTTAATAATATTACATTATTAAGTTCATTCCTTATAAAAGATCAAAATGACCAAAATGCCCTTTAGGCCATTATCCTTATCTTTTATTGATAATTATGAAGACACACATTCCTATAAGTAAACGCTCACTCCGGGATCGCCCAGTGAGGGATGCCATTTCCCAGTTGGGATTTATGCGACACCCTCGCTATGCCAGAAACCCCAGTGTACAGGCGTTTACACTTCCAGTCCGCGTGAACTTCTAAATATCCTATTAACTTGGTATTTGAAATACTTTGTCGTTTATCCATTTTAACTTCATATATACTTATTATATATATAAACATGGCTCCATGTCAAAAATCAAGTCCCCATAACCTCCGGATTATTTTATATCAAACAATCATATTCGGAAATCCTAATTTCCCGTTTTTCTTATTTATTTATCAAAACTCATTTTTATTCAAAACTGACTTAGGGTATTTCCCGTTATAACATTTTATAACATGCTTTGAAATTTCAAAGCTTAGTTCATTTCCGTTTACTCGGGTTTGATAAAACAGTGACTAGAAAACCCTAATTTGATCATTAACACTTTTAAATATATATTAAACATATTTTAATATGTTTCAAATATATATTAAACATGAATCTTAATCCGATAATTAATTTATCATTATCGTTAATCTTTATATTAAATATATATATTTATATATATATTTAATATTTAAATATATTTTCTTTTAATAAATTTAATAAAATCGATTAATAATTATATATATATATATATATATCTTCATATATATATTTATCCGTCTCAATACTTTTATACCATTTGACCGATCTTAAAATGTTAATTTAATAATAATATTTGTAATAATAACAAATATACAACGTGTTTACCTCTTGACGAGTCGTGAAACGAGTCCAAAATAACCGAGTGATAAAGTTGTCTGTTTTTGACAAACGAATAGTCCTTCCCGACTAGTTTCTCGTCACGAGCATTTCCCCGTTGTCGGTTTGTCGTTTGGACCTCGTTACGCCACCGAAACGTCGCCCGAAAGTGAAGACGGGTTAACTCGACGTTCCTTTTTCTAGCTCGAATTACGACCATCATCATACACCGTTAACAACCGCCAACCACCGCCACCATTCTCCACCACCCCAGTAGTCCATCGCCGCTGCCGCCATGCCCCGTCATCAACCGCACGTCACCGAATACCATCTCGAACATAGCCGTATACAACCGAAACAATAAGCATAAAATACCGTCACCTTCTTCCTTTCGCCACTTGCTGCTACTGTCCGCTAAGTTTAGACGGGGTTCGGGTGTCGTCGGGTTCGCCGGTGAGTGGGTCGAAGAAGGAGAATCGCCATAGATCCGCCGGAGCAGAGGGTGGTTCGACGGGACTGGGTCGAAGGAAGGAAGGAACTGCTGCTGTTTCTTCTTTGTTCTCGCCCGAAAAACGAAGGGGAACGGGGAGGGAGTGTACGGGCAGGGAGCTTCGCCGGAGATGGGCTGCTGGGTCGCCGGTTCTGATCTGCCGGAACGAGGGTGCGGCGTAGTCGGAAAAACGGACGGAGAACAGGGATTCGTCGGGTGGCCGCCTGTTGGTCCGAGATCAAACCGACAACACGATATTCGATCACAAATGAGTGCGGAAACCTCAAATGCGATTGATTCAAGAAACAAGTAGAAGAAATAGATTCAATCTATGAGAGAGATTGAATCTTGAATGATAAACTCTACAAGTGAAGCTGATCGTAAACTTGAAAGAACACCAGAAATCGTAAACAAGAAATTTTGTATTGAAAAGCTTAACTAAAATCATAAACACATGAGGCTTATATAGTGCCTCTTACAAAAACCTAGCCCAATAGTAAACACATTAGGCCCAATCATAATCATACCAAAATCGGCCCACATGGCACAAAACAATAACGAACTAAGCCCAAAACCAACTAAAGCTAGCCCAATAACTAATGTTCATGCCTCAATAAAATACAGCCCAACAATCTTCCCCTAGGCATGAACCATTAGACCTTTTACGGCAGCAGCAGATTGAATCTGAATGTATTCTGAGTGTTCTTCGACCACCATCTGTTCGCCACAATCCGGTTTGCCGTCCCATGGAAGATTCCCACCCTCACAGCGTTTTCCAAGTCATTTTCATCTCCGAGAATAGGCTGTGAGGCGAGCAGCTTGATATCCTTTTCTCCAAACCTTAGCAAATCCACCGGATCGTAAAAGCGAAACTGCCTCAGACCCTTGCAGAGAACCACCACCTCGTGTGTCGTTGGATCATAACACCAGCAGTCAAAGTTTTTGACCAAGGTACCATCTTCAATCTCGTCCAACATATTGATAACTCTTGTGCGTTTGGTGGGTGGTCTCCTTGCTTCACCAATAGGCTCTCCAGTCACTGGGTCAGTTTCAGTCTGGACCCACCTTACATGCTTTAGATCAAAATTTGCAAAGTTATCTTCTTGATGGCTCAGCAAATTGTTTCTAATAAGGACTCCGTCAGGGCTGTTCCATCTGTTTATGTAGGGGGCTCGAAGCAGATTTCTGATCTCAGGCTCAGTCCAAGAATGGAACTGTGCACGAGTTCTATAATATTCAACTGGACTATAGCCATCACGGATCACAGCAAATAATTTCTTCTCGGTGTCGTAATGCCAGCATAAGATGGGTTCACAACTCCCCTTTTTGTGTAAAGAGCTTCCTCCAAGATCAAGAGAGTACTGAGTGGGGGCTGGTCCTTGAAAGAATTCTCGGAACCAGTTATCGTGACCTTCAGGTCCTTTGGAGATCCCTCTTCCTCCTCTGGCATAATCAGACATCTCAATATTTTCATCTCCATCGTCTTCATTCATTGCATCAGCACCTTGCACACCCTGTGATGAACTTTGTTCAGGGGCACTTGAAGATTTTGACTCCACGACACTTTTCAAGTAAGTAAATTTCTTCTTAAGATCCATCAAAGTCTCATAGAGCCACTTCATTCTATTTTTATCTGCCACCTCCTTTTCTCTCATCCTTCTGTTCTCATCCTTCAATGCCTTTATCTCATTTTCTCTGAATCGATTCTGAGATATCAAAAAGTTGATATGAGGATCAGTGCTTATCCTCAAATCAATTGGAAGTTCAGCAGATTGGAAGGGCCTGAAGCTAGGAATAGCTGTTGGCTGACTTATCACAGGAGCAGCGCTCACTTTCACTGGGCTTCGTACAGCGAAAGAATGATCAACCTCTATAAATTGTCCTTCTTCTCGAACTGGGCTACGTTCGGATAGAAGTGGAGTTTCAGTCTGAGCAGGAGCAGGTTGATCTTGAACATTTTCAGCAGCTGTTTCTTCTTGAGTACTGGGACCCTCAAAACTGGGCCCCGCTGGATGCACTATCATTAAGCTTGAGCTTGTCTTTGAAAGCTTGAATCTGATGCTTCTTGGATCTGACCTCTTTCTTGGAGAAGGTTCACGTGTAGGAATTGGTTCTTCAAGAACATCTTCAACATCCAGATTCAGCTCAGGAGGGGTTGTATCACTTCCTGATGATCCGATCATGTCATCCCTTGACCTTTTAAGGTTAAGGGGCCCCAGATTCCCATAGATATCATCATCAGTAATCTCCTGACCAGCAAGTATATCATCCATTACATTCTCTTCATCGGAGGGTATTATTACATCTTCTTCTTGTACATTAACAGCCGGAGTTGCTGTTATGTCTTGTTCTTCAGCAACGGATGCATTAACATTAGGCACAGCAGCTTCAGGTTCATCTTCATCAAACTTTGTTCCCTTGCCACCTCTGGGAACGCACCCCTCTTTACCCATTCAAGTCTTCCCTGAAAGCTGTTTTTACCCTTTCTATCTTGGGTTTGAAGACCAAAAACCCCACAATCCATCACTTTGATGTCCAACTTCTCTATCCTTTCTTCAATCATCGGGTATTTCTTCATGACCACCATTTGCACAAACCTTGGTGTCATCAAAAACTGTTCTCTGGCACTCAGATCAGCATTGCCTACCCAGTCAGACAGCATCATCTTCGAGAAGTTGAAATCCCAATCTAAGGCCAATGCGATGAAAGCAGTTCCATGAAGTTGATTCAGCTGATCAAAACTGGTTCTCTTGCCTAGAAATGACTTCTGCATATAATGTGCCAGGCACCTCCAGTAATGAGGCAGTAGCTTCTTGAAGATAGGCGGAAACTTCCCCTCGTACCCCATAGATTGAGCACCAGCAAGAACAACCTCCTTCGGATACTTGATTGGATCAGTGGCTTTATCAGTAATGTTTAGCCCTTGTCTGGTATCTTCTTCCTCAATCACTACTTGTCTGTTCTGAACAGTTGCAGAAATACTTGTCTTGTCAGCATTCGCTCTTGCAGTACCCCAGAACTCCCTCACCAGCATCTCGTCAATAAGCACATTCGTCCTCAGAGCATGATTTATTTTGCAAGTGTTCATCCCGGCCACCAGAGAATAGAATAACTCCATATGCTTCTCTGGTGGGTCTTCCAGATACGCTGGGATGTAGTGATCCTGTTCAAACTTTATCTCTTCGTCTAGCATCTCTTCTGCCATCTGAGAAAACGAGACAAATGCATCAATCCTGAACTCATCAAAGTGAAATTATGTTTGTCAACAACTTCTTGAAGTTCAATTGATTATAACGTTAAACTTTTTAAGTTCAGAAAATCTCAATTTAAACTTTCAAGCGAAATATTTTGATTTTGAATCACAAATTAACAAACACATTGATTGTAACTTAACCACATATATTTTTTAAAGAAAATTAAGTGTTTAAGCCTTTATATGGTGATTACGATCCATATAATGAGTTTATGACTTGAAAATTGGGTTTACGATCCTATTATGGGTTCACGATTGGGTTAAAGTCAGAGTCCAATCGTAAACACTCGATCCAGTCGTAAACATCGATTGAAGACCTAAGCCCGATCGTAAACACGCCTTGTCGTAAATGAGGATTGTAAACATCTGAATCGAGAACACTGATCGTGAACATCGATCGTAAACCCCGATCGTAAACACGAACAGTCGTCTCCTTCAGACGATGTAAACGCATAAAACCTCCATGGATGAACCTGCAAAATTCTCGGAAACACATCAAAACGAATCAAATATTCAACGGAAGCAACCAACACTACCTTTAATGAGTTTCAAAACACAAAAACGACTTCAAATCTCGTGGAAACATCTCGACACACAGGATGATCAACCGAGAGTTATAAACAAGTAAATTCCGGTGATTAAACTGACAAATCCGTGGTAAACTTGTCGATTGACAGGTGTTTCTCGGTCGAAAAGAGATTGCGAACACGATGGCGGGTTTGGGTTCGATGGAGGGTGGACGGAAGTGGGTGCGACAAGTTTTCCGGTGAGCGGTAGCGGTGGTTAGGGTTTACTTTGGGGCGGATCGTAAACGGAGAAAGAGGTGAAATAGGGGATCGGAAACGGAAATGGGTATTTATACCCTTTTTTTGAAAAAATTTCAATATGGCCCCTCAAATTTTCAAAATTGTCAAACACACCCTTAAACCTCATTTAAATGAAAATTCTCATGAAAACTTGTTAATTTTGAAGAGTTTCAGAATTACGAAGCTTCCCCTCAGACTTAGCCCCGAGTATCCGATCATGATCATAAAATAAAAAAAATTGAAAATGCACAAACTTAAGATAGTCTAAATACGAGACACAAACATACTTACCTTGAGATTGATATTTTTCATGGATCAAACCAGACAAATCTTTAACTGAGGAACCCTTTTCAGCTTCCGTTACTCAACGCTCTAGACAATTGCTCAAAAATTTTTGAAACCATATAAACTCACATCCAGTTAAAAATTTTAAAGTGCTTAAATATGGTACATAATTACTGTCATGTTTAACCGTCCCCACACCCAATTGTTCATAGCAAAACCTACCCAACCTCAGAGTTTATTGAGGATTCACAAACCCCCAACTTGAGGAACCATGCAACACTGCTTTGACAACCACGTATCTCTTATTTTTCATGAATTATCGGTTGGTGATCAGGTCGGCCGTATAAGCACGCAGAGAAGACCAACAGAATAATTTTCTTTTCTTTTTCATTTTCTTTTTCTTTTTCACAATTTATTTTTTTTTAATTCTTTTTCTTTTTCTTTTTCTTTTTCTGTGGTGTTGTCATTTACAGTATAAACATGGCGTGTGAGAGAGTGAATACTAGGTAAATACCACTCTCAACCCATTTTTGCCGGGTCTCAGTTTTTTAAACTATGTAAACTAGGATGGAAACCTAAACATATATAAGTGTTAAGTTTACTGCACTTACAATGGATGATCATTGTTTTTGATTTAGCTTACCGAACATCATCTTTGAAACGTCTTTCACTTCTGCCTTACACGTGTCAGTCTCCGATTGTCATGGAAATTTATATCACATCCTTACAACTCAAGGCAAACAAAAGACATCATAAAAAAAACCTCAAACAAATATTTTGTTTAGATTTTCTGAGACAATGATATTTCTTCCCCTGTTTTTATGAGGCTTTTGAAACAAACACTATTTTTTTAAATTTTATATATATATATATATATATATATATATATATATATATTTAAAGTTTTCTGAAAAGAAAAATTTACAAACAAAATTTGATCAGATCATTCCTCGAAGGCAATCATCTTTAGGCCTTCAACACATGATTCAAAATTTGGACGAGGAAGGGGTTTTGTAAAAATGTCCGACACATTCTGATCGGAGCTTACCTTTTGAAGCTGAATTAGCTCCCGATCATAGCAATCACGAATGAAATGAACCTTTATGTCTATATGCTTGGTTTTGGAATGTTGGACAGGATTTTTTACAATTTCCAGAGCAGCAGCGTTATCACAAAAGATAGGAGTGTTAACGAATTCCATACCGTAATCTGTGAGCTGGTTTTGGATCCATACTACCTGTGAAGTACCGGCAGATGCTGCCACGTACTCAGCTTCGGCAGTTGATTTTGATACGGTATGCTGCTTTTTGCTCTGCCATGAGATGAGCCTATCTCCCAGGTACTGACATCCTCCAGTAGTAGATTTCCTGTTAAGGTCACTACCTCCATAGTCACTGTCAGTAAAAGCATATTGTAAGGATCAATTTAAACCCTCACGCGATATCTTGACTAGTGAAACCGTGCGGAATCCGGTTTTCGCTAGTTGATTCAAGAAACAGTAAAAAGGTGATAATCGAAAAGTATATTAAACAAGTAAAGACAAACCGATTAGAAGAAAACACTTGTTTTATGCAACTGCTTGATTACACCTTGATCGAAATTCTCAGAGGAGAGTTTCGATGATCACCACAAACACCAAAAGAACAAGCAACCAACAACCCTAAACTGATTACTAGGAGTCCTATTTATAGGAGATGGTGAACTTGGAAAACAAGTTAACCTCCCTACCTAAAATAACTCCTAATTCCCGTATTTGAACCCTAAGGCCCATAAAACTCCCACTAAACATTGTTTAAATGAGCCCAAACAAGCTTAACCTGGCCCAATGACCCAATATAACCATAACCCAACTATTTTACACCTATTCTATCACATAGGCCTTCAAAATAGTCTGCCAATAGGTGATTTAATACACAAGCCACAAATTATTCCCTTACAATCTTCCCCTTGGCTTGTGATATTAAATGTCTTCTACTTTCAATCGTCAGACTTATAGTCTACTCCTTGGCTTGAACATGGGTTGATGAAGATTATTCTCTTTAACAATCTTCAATGGGCAGCATATGGGATGTTAGATGGCTCTCTCTCTTTATCAGCATCAGCTTGAACTTCAAATGTTAAACTCGTAATGAGAGGAGGATTCTCAAATACTTGCTTCTTCTTGAAAACCGTTGAGTCCTTGCTGAATCATCAGTAACTATCTTGACTTGCATGTGTCTTCAGAGGGCAAATTTTTGAAAACCTCTGTCTTGGCATTCTTGAATTTCTTGTTGTGAGTGCTCTGCATCTTTTCTTCAATTAGCTTCCCCTAAACTTGAGAACGGTGTCTTTGGAAGCTTTACTTGAACAACCAACAAACTTCCCCTGAGCATAGGGTAAGTCCTTTTCCGGCTGGTTCTTCAATACGAACAGTAGCAACACTCATTGACTTTTCTTCTCCATGACATCTCATTTAACCTGTCATGCACAACATGGAACAAACACTAACCAGACAATGATGACTGGTTATCGAGTTAGCATTATTTAACCAAACAACTTCCCCAGAACCCGAGGGGGAGGTCACACCTTCTTGCACAAAACCCAAAAAGAACTTATTAAAACCTTTGAATTAACCTGGCCATGGTTGAAAAATAAACAATAAAAAAACTTAAGATAACACAAAAGAAACAAAATAAACATACCAAATTACTAAACGAGAAGGTTTTATTTTGGGATCAAACCGTCTTAGTCTGAACTGAGGAACCCTTTTCAGCATCTGTTACTCGAACACGTCCAGGCGATTGCCAGTATATTGGTCCTTCTTAAACCCATGTTCCTCATTTTACCGGTTGTTTGTCACTTATTTATCTTTTAGGTGCATTAATTATGAACATCCGACAGTCACACATAAATCCTAGGTAATTAATATGTGCAGTCTATCAAGCTTGATCATTCCCTACCACATATTTTCACATTCCCATATCTAGAGTTTTGAAAATTTTCTCGAGACTTGGTTGAGAAGAGAAAGAACAGATCATAAAAGAGATAGGGATAATATACAAAGACTTGTATGATTTCAACTCAGAGGCGTCTATCAGTCAGGTGATAACCTTTCATCAAACACATAAGCCTAGTTACAAAGTCAGGGCTAAAGGGTTTTGGACGCTAGAGGGTCTCTTTTGTTGTGCACATTGGCATCTTTTGGGGTGTAAATTATATACAGCGATCTGCAAGCACGTTAATCCAGACTAACCAGGTCTTTGCTCACGCAAAACAGAGGAAAGTCTGATTAACACGTCAACCATTCTACACCAGGTCATTGCTCACGCAAAGCAGAGGCAAGACTTGACTGACGGCTTTGACATCCCCAGATCTTTGCTCACACAAAACAGAGGGGACGCCGACTTTTTGAGATTTTCGATTCAACACTTTGGAGTCCGGCGTGTGTATCGGGAACAATTTCGCAGTCAAATAGAACAAGCACTTAACCTAAGTGTGTGTTTCCCGTCAAATGACATACTTTATCTTTAAGTGTTGTGACCCATACCTTTGTTTTTGGAATTGAGCCTACCGAGCACATCACCTTGGATCATGTCTTTCACTTTTGCCTTACGCGTGTCAGTCATTCTGAGAACGGAAATATTTCACTTCCCTGCCTTCTCAAACAAACAAAAGATTAGAAATTAAAAAGCACAATTTTTTTAGGGGTCAACTATTTCATCTTTTCTATTCTTCCCCTTGCTTTTTGATTTTTAAAATCAACACACGTTTTTTTTTTTTAATTTATCTTATGCACACATAGACACATCACTAAATATCAATTAAATCTGGCCAAGCTAACCTTCAAAGTTTATCTTTTGAGAATTTTTTTTCAGATTTGGGTTTTGTTTCATGCACAACCATACTTCACATCAGATTTGCCAAGACACAAACAATTCACACAGTGTTACCTTTTCAGCTGATCTTTTCAGATTTACCTCTCAAATAGAGACATACCCTCCATTGAAACCTTCATGTCATGTAGTATAGAGATGCCTCCTATCATGTGCCTGGAACAATCACTTTCATAAACAAATAAGTTAATGGAAGTCCTCCTTGACTGTTCCTGCACAAGGTGAGAGATCAATTAGCCATAAGTACCCCGGCCATTGTGGTTCTGGGTATACCTGAAGAGTCAGTGAAAGAAATTTCTTTTAAAAACATTCCCTTGGTAACATCAGGGATTGGGGGTGTGGCTGCCTTGGTTGGACTGAGAATGTCCTTTTTGTTGACATCTCTGGGTTTGTGATTTTCTTCCCAAAAACCTGTGGTTTTCTCGGAGGATTCTTATTAGAATTTTGAACTCTTATTTCTTGAAATTGTTTGGAGTGTTTCTTGTACACTCCAGTAGGCTTGAAAGACAAGTTCACAACTTTTGAAACATTCCACCTGTCATCCTTCCTCCAACCATTTGATTTAGCTGAACCAACTGGATTTGGATGGATGGGTGATTTTGAAACAGTTTTGAAAACAGATTTTAAAACTGTTTTTGGGGATTCAGCAGATTTTGGTCTCCAAGTTGTTTTCACAATTGATGGTTCATGTTTAGGTGACTTGGGCTTTGGGCTCCATTTGGGGACATTTGGCTGTGGTTTGCCCTGCTGCACCTTTTGGTTTGAAGGTACAGTCTTTGCTGCTGCTCTAGCATGTATCTTTGCCTGTGAGGGTGGTGATGTGGACTTTTGCACCTTGGAATTTGAAGGGCCAAACTTGGGTTTTGGGCCAACATGTGTTTGGCCCAATGGGACAGTCTTTTGTTGGACCTTCTTTGGATAGTAAGGCTCATACGGGCGGTGCAGGCAGTTTCTTGCCATGTGTCCTGGTTGACCACACACATGGCAGGACAGTTTCTTTGGATACATGGGAGCCTGTTGTTGGTTCCGCCCAGTGGATATCCAAGTTGGCTTTGAAGCGTTTTTATGGATCCAAAGGGCTTTACCATGGGGCTTTGTGGTCAGAATATACTCCCGTTGTATCGGTTGGAATTGGTCATATGCAGAATTGACTTCTGGGTACGGGACAAATTCCTGTGGTTTTGTGTCCCGTACTTTTTGCACATTTGGAGTGGGACAGTTCACACTCCCCTCAGATTTTTTCACATCACCTGTGGGTTTGGGAACATCATTCTGTGGTCCCTTACCCCTTCTTAAAATTCTAACAGTTCTTAGGGGTTTCACAGGTTTCAAATCACTTTTACCAACATTAAACACACCACAATCAGAAAGTTTAACACAACCATTAGACTCAGAAGACTCAGAAGACTCAGAAGTTTTTGACTCAGACATGACAAAAGTTTCAGGTTTCTCAAAATCAGAATTTTTAACAGAAAATTCAACTTCAGACTTCAAGGGACTTTTGGTGGACTCCTTGCAATTTACTACACCTGCTTCATGTTTACCTTTATCTGCACAAGAATAATTTGTGGCTTGTGTATTAAATCATCACTTGGCGGACTATTTTGAAGACCTATGTGATCGAATAGGTGGAGATTAGCTGGGTTATGGTTATATTGGGTCACTGGGCCAATTTAGATGTGTTTGGGCTCAATTAAACAATGTTTAGAGGGAGTTTAGTGGGCCTATATGGTCAAAAACGGGAATTAGTGGGTAATTAGGGTTACCAAAGATAGATTAGCTTGTTTTCCAAGCTAATCTTCCCCTATATATAGATAGGTTAATCTTGTAATTAGGGTTGGTCATTCTAAAGGTGTTTTGCGATTTTGTGATCTCGAAATTTTCTTTGAGAATTTCGACAAGTGTGTGGTAAGCAAGATCAATAGTAAAGTGTTTCTTCTCAATCGGTTTGTGCTTTTTACGTTTATCGTTATTGCTTTTCAATATAGTTCTCGTTTCTTCTTGAATCACTCTAGTGTTTGGATTCTGCACATTCACTAGAGGTTGTGATATCGTGTTCGGGTTATATCGATCCTTACAATTGGTATCAGAGCCAAGAAACGCAAGTTTCGAGGCTCTCGCGATATCCGATTCAAGTTTTTATTAACTAACCGTTTGAGTTTTGTTGGTGATTTTCAGCCTTTAGCACACTCGGAAGTATCTTGCAGGTTTGGACGCGAAACAGAAGATCTCCTGGTGATTTGGAGACTTTTCGACCCTGTTTCTAGACTTTTCGATCGTCCTCCTGATCGAAAAGCCTTTTCTGTCGCGCCATTTCGATCGGAAAGTCCCCTTGTGACTTTTCGATCAACCATCTGTCGATCGAAAAGTCCCCCTTGTGACTTTTCGATCAGCCCATTTCGATCGAAAAGTCCCCCTTGTGACTTTTCGATCAGCCCATTTCGATCGGAAAGTCCCCCTTGTGACTTTTCGATCAGCCCATTTTGATCGGAAAGTCCCCTTGTGACTTTTCGATCAGCCCATTTCGATCGGAAAGTCCCCCTGTGACTTTTCGATCAGAGCATTTCGATCGGAAAGTCCCCCTGTGACTTTTCGATCAGCTTCTCTTCTCGATCGGAAAGTTTCCACTGAGACTTTTCGACCCGCTGACACTTTTCGATCGAGAAGTCTGTTTTTCGACCGACCCCCTGTCTGATTGAAAAGTACTTTTCGATCAAGCCACTTTCAACCGAAAACCCACTTTCCGATCAAAAACCCACTTTTCAATAATCCAGAAGTTCAATCAAAGACATTCATGGTATCCTTTCTTCCAGGTAATTCTGTATCAACCAGCAGCTCTGAGGTATGTCTTAATCCTAAATGTCAATCTATGCTCAATGAATCTCAAGAATGGCAAAATAAGTTTTTCAATGAAACATTAAATCGTGAATATTCTGATAAAGAATTGAGAGAATATAAAAGTAGGAGTAAAAACTTAAGTGAGAAACTAGAAGCTGCTAAAATTGACATAAAAAATCTTCAAAGGGACTTGAGTAACAAAACCACATATCTAAGAGTTGCTAGTGAAGAAATTGTCTCATTAAAAACTGAACTTGAACAACTTAAAGGTCAATTAGAAACATCACAAACCAAAGTTGAGCGAAACGATAAGATTGTGTCAGAAATGATGAAAGCTAGTCTTTTTGGTGTTTGAAGGTGTCATCGAAATTCCTTTGAGAATTTCGATTAAGGTGTAAGCAGTTGCAAGTAATCAATACAAGTGTTTGTTCTTCAATCGGTTTGTGTTTTCTTGTGCTTATACTTTTCGATTATTGTTTATTGTGTTTATACTTGAATCACCTAGTTAAACCGGATTCCGCACGGTTTCACTAGTCTAGATATCGCGTGAGGGTTAGTTTGATCCTTACAATTGGTATCAGAGCAAGGTTTGGAAAATTGTTTTTTGCAGGTTTTGAACCAGACTAACCCTTGTGGTGTTTTTCCACCTATTGTGGTGTTTTTCGCAGTAGCAAGGTTTGGACCCAGCCTGTGACTTTTCGACCCAGCCTGTGACTTTTCGAGCAGCCAGGCTGATCGAAAATCCTTTACTGTCGCGCCATTTCGATCGGAAAGTCCCCTTGTGACTTTTCGATCAGCCATCTGTCGATCGAAAAGTCCCTCTTGTGACTTTTCGATCAGTCCATTTGGATCGGAAAGTCCCCTTGTGACTTTTCGATCAGCCCATTTCGATCGAAAAGTCCCCCTTGTGACTTTTCGATCAGCCCATTTCGATCGAAAAGTCCCCCTTGTGACTTTTCGATCAGCCCATTTCGATCGGAAAGTCCCCTTGTGACTTTTCGATCAGCCCATTTCGATCGGAAAGTTCCCCTGTGACTTTTCGATCAGAGCATTTCGATCGGAAAGTCCCCCTGTGACTTTTCGATCAGCTTCTCTTCTCGATCGGAAAGTCCCCACTGAGACTTTTCGATCCGCTGACACTTTTCGATCGAGAAGTCTGCTTTTCGACCGACCCCCTGTCCGATCGAAAAGTACTTTCCGATCCAACTCTTTTCCGAACGAAAACCCACTTTCCGATCGAAAAACCACTTTTTGATCCAGAAGTTCAATCAAAGACATTCATGGCATCCTTTCTTCCAGGTAATTCTGTATCTGCCAGCAGCTCTAAGGTATGTCTTAATCCTAAATGTCAATCTATACTCAATGAATCTCAAGAATGGCAAAATAAGTTTTTCAATGAAACATTAAATCGTGAATTTATTGATAGAGAATTGAGAGAATACAAAAGTAGGAGTAAAAACTTAAGTGAGAAACTCGAAGCTGCTAAAATTGACATAAAAAATCTTCAAAGGGACTTGAGTAACAAAACCACATATCTAAGAGTTGCTAATGAAGAAATTTGTCACATTGAAAGCTGAACTTGAACAACTTAAAGGTCAATTAGAAACATCACAAACCAAAGTTGAGCGAAACGATAAAATTGTGTCAGAAATGATGAAGGCTAGTTCACTTTTTTACAACACAGACGCTCGAATGCGTCATCTAAAAGCCAACTCTGGTTTGGGTCTCGGTACTGAAGTAAGAGATGAAAAGTCCAGTCACATAGTACCGATGCCCCTGATGCATGAAATGATCTCAGACTATGAATGTTCTAAGACCAACTTGGATGCTAAAGCTGAAATTGAAAAGAAACTGGCAGCTTGTCCCATTAAAATTTCTGCTCCTGTTTCCAACCTTACTAACACTTTTACTTCTTGTGCAGATAAAGGTAAACATGAAGCAGGGGTAGTAAATTGCAAGGAGTCCACTAAGAGTCCCTTGAAGTCTGAAGTTGAATTTTCTGTTAAAAATTCTGATTTTGAGAAACCTGTAACTTTTGTCATGTCTGAGTCAAAAACTTCTGAGTCTTTTGAGTCTAATGCTTGTGCTAAACTTTCTGAATGTGGTGTGTTTAATCTTGGTAAATGTGATTTGAAACCTGTGAAACCCCTAAGAACTGTTAGAATCTTAAGAAGGGGTAAGGGACCACAGAATGATGTTCCCAAATCCACAGGTGATGTGAAAAAATCTGAGGGGAGTGTGAACTGTCCCACTCCAAATGTGCAGAAAGTACGAGACACAAAACCACAGGAATTTGTTCCGTACCCAGAGGTCGACTCTGCATATGACCAATTCAAACCGATACAACGGGAGTATATACTGACCACAAAGCCCCACGGTAAAACCCATTGGATCCACAAAAATTGTTCAAAACCAACTTGGATTTCCACTGGGCGGAACCAACAACAGGCTCCCATGTATCCAAAGAAACAGTCCTGCCATGTGTGTGGTCAACCAGGACACATGGCAAGAAACTGCCTGCACGCCCGTATGAGCCTTACTATCCAAAGAAGGTCCAACAAAAGACTGTCCCATTGGGCCAAACACATGTTGGCCCAAAACCCAAGTTTGGCCCTTCAAATTCCAAGGTGCAAAAGTCCACATCACCACCCTCACAGGCAAAGATACATGCTAGAGCAGCAGCAAAGACTGTACCTTCAAACCAAAAGGTGCATCAGGGCAAACCACAGCCAAATGTCCCCAAATGGAGCCCAAAGCCCAAGTCACCTAAACATGAATCATCAATTGTGAAAACAGCTTGGAGACCAAAATCTGCTGACTCCCCAAAAACAGTTTTAAAATCTGTTTTCAAAACTGTTTCAAAATCACCCATCCATCCAAATCCAGTTGGTTCAGCTAAATCAAATGGTTGGAGGAAGGATGACAGGTGGAATGTTTCAAAAGTTTTGAACTTGTCTTTCAAGCCTACTGGAGTGTACAAGAAACACTCCAAACAATTTCAAGAAATGAGAGTTCAAAATTCTAATAAGAATCCACCGAGAAAACCACCGGTTTTTGGGAAAGAAAATCACAAACCCAGAGATGTCAACAAAAATGACATTCTCAGTCCAACCAAGGCAGCCACACCCCCAATCCCTGATGTTACCAAGGGAATGTTTTTAAAAGAAATTTCTTTAACTGACTCTTCAGGTATACCCAGAACCACAATGGCCTGGGTACTTATGGCTAATTGATCTCTCACCTTGTGCAGGAACAGTCAAGGAGGACTTCCATTAACTTATTTGTTTATGAAAGTGATTGTTCCAGGCACATGATAGGAGGCATCTCTCTACTACATGACATGAAGGTTTCAATGGAGGGTATGTCTCTATTTGAGAGGTAAATCTGAAAAGATCAGCTGAAAAGGTAACACTGTGTGAATTGTTTGTGTCTTGGCAAATCTGATGTGAAGTATGGTTGTGCATGAAACAAAACCCAAATCTGAAAAAATTCTCAAAAGATAAACTTTGAAGGTTAGCTTGGCCAGATTTAATTGATATTTAGTGATGTGTCTGTGTGTGCATAAAAAAATTTAAAAAAAAAAACGTGTGTTTATTTTAAAAATCAAAAAGCAAGGGGAAGAATAGAAAAGATGAAATACTTGACCCCTAAAAAAATGGTGCTTTTTAATTTTTAATCTTTTGTTTGTTTGAGAAGGCAGGGAAGTGAAATAAACCTCCGTCTTGAAGATGGCTGACACGCGTAAGGCAGATGTGAAAGGCATGATCCATGGTGATATGCTGGTAGGCTCAGCTCTTAAATCTGAAAAGGTATGAGTTACACACTTAAAGATAACGTATGGCAGTTTGATGGGTAATAGCACTTAGGTTAATTTCATTTCTATTTGACTGCATGTTCAAGTTCCCGATACACACGCTTGTCTCCAAGAGTGTGAAATTGAGCTCAAAAAGTCGGTGTCCCCTCTGCTTTGCGTGAGCAATGACCTGGGGATGCTTCGCGTGTATGTAAGGCTCTCCTCTGCTTTGCGTGAGCAATGACCTGGAGTTGTCCATACATACGTGCTTCTAGATCACCTAAAATAAATTAAAGAAAAAATAATATACACCCAAAAGATGCCAAAGAGCACATCAAAAGAGACCCTCAAGAGTCCAAATCCCTCAGCCGTTGTCACTGATGAGAGCATTATTAAAATTGTTTCAAAAATAGTTGACTTTGTATATTATACCCAAAAAAATCTATTTGATCTATTCTTTCTCTTCTCAACCAAGTCTCGAGCTTACTTTCAAACTTCTGGTTCAGGTTGTGAAAATATGTGGTAGGGAATTTATATGCTTGATAGTGTGTAATAACATGTACTTAGGATTTGTTGAAACCCACTTGCTGTTCATAATTAATACACCTTAAAAGATAATAAAGTGACAAACAGCCTGAATAAGAAAAGGGTTTGAGTTTAAAGTGGATCAGTATATTGGCAATCACCTGGACGTGTTCGAGTAACAGAAGCTGAAAAGGGTTCCTCAGTCAGATTCATACGGTTTGATCCCATAGAAACCTTCTTGTTTAGAAATTTGGTATGTTTGTTTTTATTTTTATATTTCTTTTGTGTTATCTTAAGTTTTTATTGTTTATTTTATTTTTCAACCATGGCCAGGTTAATTTAAAGGTTTTAATAAGTTTTATGGGTTTTATGCAAGAAAGTATCACCCCTCCAGAATCTCAGGGGGAGATAATGTGAAGAGTCCTCAGGTTCAGGGGAAGTATTTGGTAAAATAATTCTAACCCGATAACCAGTCATCATGTCTGGTTAGTGTCTGTTTCATGTTGTGCCTGACAGGATAAGTCAGAAAAAGAAAACTCATGGACAAGATGGTCAAGGACTCAGTTGACTGATGCACTGATGCTGTTACTGGTCGTGTTGAAGAACCAGCCGGAAAAGGACTTACCTTATGCTTAGGGGAAGTTTGTTGGTTGTTCAAGAAAAGCTTCCAAAGACTCAAAAGACACTGTTCACGAGTTGAGGGGAAGCTAAATGCCGTCAGTTCAAAGAAATTCAAGAATGTCAAGACAGGGGTTTTCAACATTTTTACCCTCTGAAGTTACATGCTGGTCAAGACCGTTACTGATGATCCAGCAAGGACTCGACATGTTTCAAGAAGGAGCAAGTACTTGAGAATCCTCCTCTCATTACTTGTTTGTCATTTGAAGTCCAAGCTGATGCTGATTGAGAGAAAACTCCCAGAACTCGACCGTTGCTGCCCATTGAAGATTGTTAAAGAAAAGTATCTTCATCAACCCATGATCAAGCCAAGGAGAAGACTGCAAGTCTGAAGATTGAAAGTAGAAGACATTTAATATCACAAGCCAAGGGGAAGATTGTAAGGGAATAATTTGTGGCTTGTGTATTAAATCATCACTTGGCGGACTATTTTGAAGACCTATGTGATATAATAGGTGGAGATTAGCTGGGTTATGGTTATATTTGGTCACTGGGCCAATTTAGATGTGTTTGGGCTCAATTAAACAATGTTTAGAGGGAGTTTAGTGGGCCTATATGGTCAAAAACGGGAATTAGTGGGTAATTAGGGTTACCAAAGATAGATTAGCTTGTTTTCCAAGCTAATCTTCCCCTATATATAGATAGGTTAATCTTGTAATTAGGGTTGGTCATTCTAAAGGTGTTTTGCGATTTTGTGATCTCGAAATTCTCTTTGAGAATTTCGACAAGTGTGTGGCAAGCAAGATCAATAGTAAAGTGTTTCTTCTCAATTGGTTTGTGCTTTTTACGTTTATCGTTATTGCTTTTCAATATAGTTCTCGTTTCTTCTTGAATCACTCCAGTGTTTGGATTCCGCACATTTACTAGAGGTTGTGATATCGTGTTCGGGTTATATCGATCCTTACACATATAATTGAAAATCAGTGTTCTTTGGGTACCAAAGATCAAGCCTAGGCTTGCCCTTCAGATACCTAAAGATACGCTTAACAGCAGATAAATGAGAAAGTTTAGGGTTGGCCTGATAGCGTGCACACACACAAACTGCATGCATGATGTCTGGCCTGCTGGCTGTCAAGTACATAAGTGATCCAATCATCGACCGATACTGGAATTCACTCACTGGTTCCCCATTAAGATCAGCTGACAAAAGTGGCCTGGACGCCATGGGAGTGGAAATGGGCTTGCAATCCTGCATCTTGAATTTCTCGAGAATCTCATTCACATACTTTGCCTGATGAATAAGAATTCCCGATTCATCCTGTTTTACTTGTAATGCAAGAAAGAAACTCATTTCCCCTTGGTCACTCATTTCAAACTTTTTCCTCATAATCTCTTCAAATTCAGTGCACAATTCCTCGTTTGTTGATCCGTAGATAATGTCATCTACATAAACTTGCACCATGATTATGTCTTCCTTCACCCTCTTTCTGAACAGCGTTTGATCAACCACTCCTCTTGTATATCCATTCTCCACCAAGTGATTGGAAAGAGTTTCATACCAGGTGCGCGGAGCTTGATGCAAACCATACAAGGCCTTATCCAGCAGATAAACATGGTCAGGATTTTCTTCATCTATGAACCCTGGTGGTTGAGTTACATAAACCTCTTCATTCATCACTATATAGAGGAAGGCAGTCTTCACATCCATCTGATGTACCGTAAAATTGAGATACGATGCAACAGCCAGAAAGATCCGAATTGCTTCCAATCTTGCCACCGGAGCGTATACCTCATCGTAGTCAATCCCATGAACTTGCCTGTGCCCTTGTACTATCAATCTCGCCTTGTTTCTGACAATAATTCCGGTGTCATCCTTTTTGTTCTTATATTACCAAGGAATAACCTTCTTGTCAGCTGGCCTCTTCAAGTCGCCACACTCCCAGCTTTGAGAACTGATTCAATTCATTGTGCATGGCCTCCATCCAATTTGGATCTTTGAGAGCAACCATCACATTTGGAGGCTCAATCTGAGAAATGAAACAGGAGAACATGCAGAAGTTAGTGTTTCCCGTGCGGCTTCTCGTTATGACTCCTGCTGTCACTGGCCCTACCACGTTACTGAGTGGATGATCTTTGTTTATTCGACTCTCTTGAACATCAGGCACTGAAGCAGTAACAGGCAAGTTAGTATTATTAACATTATCAGACATACCTGGGCCTTGAGAATCCACTAGAGCATCGCGTATTCCTGAACATTCTGGAACATTTGCATTGGAATTTCGTGACGTCTCTGTCGATGCTCTTTCCACATGTGGCCTCACTTCAGGACTAGGAGCAATGATATCTTCTTCTTCTCCCAGATTGTGGAAAACATTGGAGAATTTGAAACCTTCAAACAGCGATCCGTAGTCAAAGACCCAATCTGGTCCAGTACCCGAATCAGTTGGATTATCCTCCATCCAATCCACATCAAAGGTCTCAATAATCAATTTGGTGGTTTTGTTGTACACGCGATAAGCACTATTTGCTGAGTAACCGACAAAATAGCACTCATCAGCTTTGGCTTCGAATTTCCCTACATCGGACTGAATTAGCACCGTGCATGGACATCCGAAGGTCTTGAAGTACCCCACCCTTGGCTTTTCTCCATAAACAATCTGATATGGAGTCTTCTCGTGTCGCTTGTTCAGAAGTACTCTATTTTGCACATAACAAGTTGGATTCACCGCTTCTGCCTAAAAGAAGATTGGTAGTTTTGCCTCACACATCATCGTTCTCGCTGCCTCAATGAGTGTCCTATTCCTTCTTTCTGCAACTCCATTCTGTTGTGGTGTATAGGGAGCACTGAACTGCCTTTCAATACCCTTCTCACCACAAAACATGTTCAACTCTGCATTCTTGAATTCTGTTCCATTGTCAGTTCTTATGCCCTTCACTCTCTTGTTCAGCTGGTTTTCTAAAAGTGTGACGAACTGTTTCACAAGGGTCGGAGTTTCGTACTTGTTTGATAAAAAAAAAGACCCAAGTATAACGCGAATAGTCATCCACTATTACGAGACAATAAGAAAACTTGCTGATGCTTTGTACCTGCATGGGACCAAAAAGATCCATATGTAAGAGTTGAAGTACAGAAGAGACAGAATTAACAACCTTTGGACGGTGTGGCAATTTGTGCTGCTTCCCCTTAGCACAAGCCACACATTTCTCCACAGACGAGAAATCTTTGATCGGTAAATTTCTAACGTGCTCTCCTTTTGCCAGCTTAGACAGATTCTTCATATTGGCATGCCCCAGGCGACGATGCCATAATAACGCTAAATTCTCATTCTGCTTTGAGATAAGACATGCTTCTTCAGTAGTTGGAGGTTTGCCCAAATTCATCTAATAGGAATTTCCTCTTCTTGGAGTGCGCATTAAGATGCTCTCCTCTGGAATTTTGAAGCCTGGCTTGAGGATTATGCATTCCTTCTTGATGAACAGGACTGAAAAGTCTTTATCACACATTTGCGACACACTTAGTAAACTGTGAGACGGCTCCTCTACATAGTGTACGTCAGAAAAAGTCAAGCTTCCACTCTTCACAACCCCTTTCTTACTGATTCTACCACCTACCCCACCTGCAAAAGATACTCCTCCTCCATTGAAGTCTTGTACCTCTACCAATAGGGATAAGTCTCCGGTCATGTGTCGGGAGCAACCGCTATCAACGTACCAGAGATTGTTGATAGAACTACTTGGCTGTCCCTACAAAATCGGAAATCAGTTAGAGTCAGGTACCCAGGTCATAACTGATCTGGGCACTCCTTTGGAGTCAATGTAGTTAACCAATTTGAAAGACATTCCTGCTTTAGATTCAGGTTTACTCAAAATTTGAGCATTGACTTTAGGTTTCCAAGCAGGTTGTTTCTGAGAGTTAGAACTGCTAGCTGAGTTCTTTGCTGGTGGTTGTTTCTTTGATGGAGATTTGACCTTTTTGCCTTTTGACTTAACAATAGGTGTCCACTCAAGTTTCAATTTAGTATAAACCATCTGTTTTGTTTGAGTGACCACTTTTGGTTTTTCAATTACTGCTTTGCCCTTAGGTTTAGCAACAAGGTTGGCTTTAGGCACTTGTTTCTCAAAAGGTTTTGTTTTCATTTTGTCTTTTCTTTGATAAACTCCCTTAGGTTTGTAAGAAGAGTTTAAAGGTCTAGTCACATTCCACTTTTCTTCAACATGCTTTGTCGTCGGGGCTTTTGTGTTCAAAACCTTAGACTGTTCAGTCTTCATTGGTTCTAAAATCTGCTTCCCCTTAGACAAAACTTGTTGTTTTTGGTTTTTGTTTTCTCCTGCCATCATTTTCTGCAACATACTGGTCCGTGGGTTGTGCGGACAGTATGGTTGAAAAGGTCTATTTAAGCCATTGGCAGCAAAATGTCCTGGCTTCCCACATTGAAAACAATTCATAGGTCTAGGTCCATTTACATGGCTACACAAATATGAACGTCTTGGGTACGATGATTTCCACTCTGGCTTATTATCCCACTTGTGTATCACATGTTTTGTATCCCTTTCAGGTTGTGTGATCAGACAAAATTGTTCTGATTTAGATTTGTTTGTCCTATTAAAAGCAGACACAACCTAAGGATAAGCCACAAAATCTTTGGGTTTGGTCTCACGTCCTACTTTAGTGTTAGGCACACGCATTTTAAAACCATGAATTTCATTACTAGAATTTGAAACATGTTTTAAGGACTTTGACACAACTAATTTCATAGACCTAGACTCATTCAATTCAGACACTGATGCTAGTACATCATCTTTAGGCAAATCAGAAACTACACTACTTGACACATGACACTGTTTAACTCTCAAACATTCTGCATCCTTCCCAGATATATCTTCAATACCTACTTCATTTGCACATGAAACAAAACTATCAGCAGGTCCAACATCATTGTTTAACGACTCCTGGGAAGTACTTGATTCACAAGTGTCAGTTACAATTTTATCCTGATTACCCAACCCATAAGTCATGTGTTTTTCATTTTCTATTTCCTCTTCTGTCATAAGCTTCACTCCAACCAAGTCACTATCTAAGGGAGGTCCTTCTTCATGCATTTCAGATGCAGATCTATCTATCTGATCCTCCTCCAAGATCATTCCTATTACATCTCTAGTTTTATCTCGAGGAACATCGTTCTTGTTTGCAAAGCTAATTCCTATGCCACCTTTGTCCTTACCCATTCTCACATCAGTTATGCATGTGTTCAGAGATTTACTAGCCTGTAACATTCTTTTGCTCCTCATAAGATTCATATCAAGCTTCACCTACAACTCATTGTTTTTATGCTTAAGGTCATCTATGCTTACTAAGCTCAGCTATTTCTAACTTAGCGTTGTCATACAGATAAGCGTTCTCAGTTGCTAGTTTCTTATATTTCACTATGTCTAATTTCTGGGCTTTAACCTTTTCTTCATTCTTTTGCCATCTACCCTTAAATGAGCTTCTTTCACATTTTACCTCAAACAATTCCAATTGAAAATTTTTGCAAAATTGTCTAAGACCAGTAATTATACGATCACAAGTAGGGTTAGAACATACCTTGGTGTGATCTGCTGCTAAAGCTTCATTTTCCTCCATCGGGCTCTCCTCAGGTTCATCTTCAGTCACAACAAAAGCATGCTCTTCATCTTCATCCCTTTCCATGGCAGCAATCATTGCATGAGACATACTAAACTCTTTCAATTGAGGAGTCCAATCATAACCGCCTCCTTCCCGAACAACTAGAGCCTTTGCTTCAACCTTACCTTTGACCTCAGCAGCATTCTTCGCTTCGACCTTCTCTTTCTTAGGCTTAGTGCACTCCCTAGCAAAATGCCCGTATTCATCACAATTGTAGCACCTCAACTTGCTTTTGTCAAATCCCATCCTTATCTTGTCTTGATCTTTCCAGACGTTTCTCCCTATCTTTGCCATGAATTTCTTTACTCTGAAGACTGCCATAGCCATCTGCCATGAGACATCCAACATCTCAACATCTTCAGGATTTATCTGGTTCAGCTCACCAGACAACATATCAGTAGGCACAAGAGTTCCGGCCATGAGAGCATGGTAGCTGTTCATAAAACCCATACCAACAGCAAAATTGGGATCATTTGTATCATCAGGGTTGGCACTTCCACTTGAACTTCCTTGAGGTTGAGCCACAAAAGCAGTTGACTTCGCGACTGAGCTTGATCCATTTCCAGTTGACTTCACTTCATGCTTAGCCTCCACATCTTGTGACAACAGAGCTTGATTTAGTTTCCCTGCCAAACTAAGAGAGCTTATATGGTTCAACTCTCTCTGCTTGTCATCAATTAGCTTGGACTTGAGTTTGTTGATCATTTCATCAAGAGACAGCTCACTCAGCTTGTTTTTATCCTTAATGATTGAGATATTAGTGTTCCAAGACTTTGGTAAACTATTCAGCAGCTTCAAATTCTTATCTTCCAATTATGGCTCCACACCATAGCTTGACATTTCTGCCATCAGAGACACAAACTTTTGCACTTGTGCTTCAAAAGATTCACCTTGAATATGGTTTAACAGATTGAATTTATGTTTCAACATTTGCTTGCGACTTGCCTTAATGTCTGGATTTCCCTCATAGGCCACCATCAAAGCATTCCAGAGATCCTTCGCTGTCTTGCAGTGCTTAAATCCTTGAGCAATGTCAGGTGTTAGCGCCATGGCCATAATTGCAAATGCCCTCTTAGCCTTGTTGCATCTTTCCCAGTCATCATCATCAAACTCTTCTTCAGTCTTAGCTTTTCCTGCTTTAGCTCCTTCTCCATGTGTAGGTATATGTGGTCCATTAATCACTGCTCTCCACAATCTTAAGTCAATACTCTTCAAGTGGTTTTCAAACCGATATTTCCATTCCAAAAAGTTATCCGCCGAGGTGAGTCTAGGTGGGCGAGTGATGGATCCAATTTCAAAATCCAGCTTCTGATACATACTTGGTTCGAAATCCATTACGATAGCAAAGGGAACCTAAATCTAAAGTCCAAACGTCCAAAAACTGAGATTACGATATAAATCACTTGATTACGATCGTAAATGCCTGATTACGATCGTGAACACCGTTTCCGATCAAAGCCATATCGAGAACACAAAACCGACCGAAACTATCGTAAACCCTGATTATGATAGATGATTACGACTCCGATAGTCGTAAACACCGTTTCCGATAAGAAGAGATCGTAAACTCCAATTACGATTAACCGAGTCGTAAACTATGATTACGACTAGCGATTCCGGTTAGGCAAAATCGTAAACACCGATTACGACCAATCAAAGTCGTAAACACCCAATGTACGAATCGTAAACGCCTAAAAATCCAATCTTGATGTCGTAAACACACAACTGATGAAGATCTTCAACTGCAGAAGTCGTAAACTCACTGAAACCCAGAAAAACCGATCGTAATCACGAAGAACAGCAGCAGGAGGAATCGTAATCACCAGTAAACCCTTCAAATCTTCAAATACCAACACTTTAACCCAGAAATCAGCTTGAATCAATATCGTGTGAGCCTCGAATCAATGATTCTTAGCTCTGATACCAATTGTTGGTCCGAGATCAAACCGACAACACAATATTCGATCACAAATGAGTGCGGAAACCTCAAATGCGATTGATTCAAGAAACAAGTAGAAGAAATAGATTCAATCTATCAGAGAGATTGAATCTTGAATGATAAACTCTACAAGTGAAGCTGATCGTAAACTTGAAAGAACACCAGAAATCGTAAACAAGAAATTTTGTATTGAAAAGCTTAACTAAAATCATAAACACATGAGGCTTATATAGTGCCTCTTACAAAAACCTAGCCCAATAGTAAACACATTAGGCCCAATCATAATCATACCAGAATCGGCCCACATGGCACAAAACAATAACTAACTAAGCCCAAAACAAACTAAAGCTAGCCCAATAACTAATGTTCATGCCTCAATAAAATACAGCCCAACACCGCCGCTTGGCTGTGGTTGCCGGTGGGGTCGCCGGCTCGATCGGTGGAGAGGGATGAGAAGGGGCTGGGCTTCGTTGGTTGCTGCCATGATTTCGATCGGAGGGAGAGGGGCGGGTACCGGCGTCGGCCGGAAAACGGGGAGGGGAGAGGACTACCGGCTCTCTTTCTCTCTCTAATTTCTTTTCTTTATTTTGTCGTTTACTTGTTTCAATTGTGATTTGTGTGTGAATTTGAATGCAGGTGTATTGTATGTATGTATGTATACTATAAATTTTGATTGGTAAAATCCTCCACGTACGTACATGACTAATTTCTTCAATTGCTGAATCATATCAAAATTTTGACAGCAAATCTTTCAAAAGTAAGGAACAAGTAAGTTTAATTTTAATATGGTATAATACTTAATGAGTATGTATTATACCCGTAAAATAATATAATATTTTGTAAACGGTTTATAAAAATTCCTGAACACTTAAAATATTACGGGGATCTAATAAATATAATTATTATATTTATTCTTCGGTTACAACGTAAACCGGTGAATATTTATTTAACTACGCGGTAAAAGCACGTGTTTATTCGGCGTAACGATCACGACCGTTTCATAAACCGAATACGCCGTCTTGACTGAAATACTTAATAAATATTATAATAATTATTTATACTTTGCCTACACGTTATAATTATTCCGAACGACTAACAGAATTGATTTCGGTTATTATCGCGTAACAACAATGGTTACCGATTCCACCGTTTACGTGCCGAACATCACAAATATATTTTATAACGATTATAAATCGAGTATTTAACAATACCTTATGTTTTACTTTCGCCTCGGTGTTATTTTCATGACGTTCGTGCCTAGATACAGTTTATTACAAACGGGGCCTAAATTACTATTTCGCGTTTTCCTGCTTCGTTATAACTCGGATTTCGGATCCGTCTGCGCCCATGGTCTTTATTTTTCGTTATCTACCACATTCTATAAATTTGTCTCTTGAAGTTTCCTCGAATGTCGTGCCGAATATTCGTACGTGAATCGTAACGTTCCTCTATTATACGTATATATATTATATCACATATATTTCAGCTACTTAACAAATATAGCACACGTATATAAATTAGGTCATGAAATTCTGGGGTGTTACATTCCTTCACAAAAATATCATATTTGTAATCCAATAATTGTATGTGGTATTCTCTTGTATGATCAGGTATAGCCAATTCTCGCTCGATTTGGGACAAATGCGATCTTCTTAGAGATTTCTCAACACCTTTAGATTGATAAGCATTTGGACCCGACCTTGGTTGTTACGTTGGATATTTAGAATAATTCGCTTGACTACACACCTGACGGTCCTCATATGCCTGATAAGAGCTATTGCACTCGTCCCGATAGCCTGACCGGTAACATCTTTGCGAATCCAATGGAGGTGCTCTAAAATATGCATAAACTGATGTTTCATGTTCAGTTCTCGTTCGAGAATATCATTGAGCAGCTTCCCTTCTGTGTGTATACTCTTCCTCCCTATAAACTTCGGCCGGTGTCACAATTCTTGGTACCCCGCGTTCAAACCTTATCTGATTCCCTCCTCGGTTGTAAGGGAATTGTGGTATACCCCGAGGAGGATTATTGTAATTCTGTTGTGATTGATACTAGGGATACCTAAGGTCACTCTTGTGCTGAGCCTCGTATGCCGGTTGAGAGTAAATGTTCCCATATCCATCTTCATAGCCTGCAAATGATGTAAAGTTAGAATTATAATTTATATAATATACAATCAAATTTCATGATGAATAGTATATTTTTAGCTTTTAAAATTTTGGCCACGTGATTTTGATGTGTTGACGCTTTCTACCCTTTTAGTTTTTCAAACTTTAGCCACATGATTTTGGTGTGTTGACGATTTCTACCCTTTTAGTTTTTCAAACTTTGGCCACATGATTTTGGTGTGTTGACGCTTTCTACCCCTAAACTTTTACGATTTGTTTCTTTTTTCTTTTTAACGAAATAGTAAACTTTTAGTTTTCGTAGTTTGGTCACATTGTTTCATACTCTTACGTTTTATACCGTTTAACTTTAAAATTTCTTTTATTTTAAGTTTTGTTGTCTTCTATTTTGGCCATGAAACTTTCAACTTTTTTACTTTCGTTTTTAGTATATTTTTTAAGTTTTATACTTTCACTACAAGACTGTTAGACTTTTACGTTTTATACCCCTTAACTTTTTTACCCTCTAACTTTTAAACTTTTTTTTGTTTTAAGTTTTGTTGTCTTCTACTTTGGTCACGAAACTTTTAACTTTTAACTTTTATACTATCGTTTTTAGTATATTTTTATAGTTTTATACTTTCACCACAAGACTTTTAGACTTTTACGTTTTATACCACTTAACTTAGTATATTTTTATAGTTTTATACTTTCACCACAAGACTTTTAAACTTTTACGTTTTATACTCCTTAATTTTTTGATCCTCTAACTTTTAATTTTTTTTTTGTTTTAAGTTTTTTGTCTTCTACTTTGGGCACGAAACTTTTAACTTTTTCTACTTTCGCTTTTAATATACTTCTATAGTTTTATAGTTTAATCACGAGACTTTTAAACTTTTACATAAAATACCGCTTAACTTTTTTTACTTTCGTTCAATATACAAATTTAACCCCACAGCAACGCGCGGGGTGGGTAAACATCTCGTTATTAGAATATGCATCATGATTAAAATAATTGTAATTATTGAATTGAGAATATCCCTGATTGTACGATGATGGAGGCTCTTGATATGGAGAATGTTAGAGCATATACCTATGCTATGATGTGTCTCATGTATTATATCTAGATTAGAGCGAGTCTGTGAGTTGTAGTGACAACATTCTAGGTGACGTGCCATCTGGTACGCCGGACTATTTGGTACGCACGTACCAAATGGTACGCCAGTTGGTATGTAGGCTTGTATGTCACTAACTATAAATAGCGTGTGTTAGAATGATAGCTTAACTCTTCTGTCATTCTTCACCTTCTGTGTGTGTATTCTAGAGAGAGAGACCAGAGAGAGTTCATTGTAATCTTCAAGTGATTCAATACAAATCTCTTAATTACATCCGCGTTTACTATGATTGATTGATACAAGCAGTAGTTAGATCGTATCTCGGTTTTACAAGTGGTATCAGAGCATTAGGTTGCTCTACTACTGTGTTTTTTTTATCAATTTTTGGATTTTTAGAGTGAGAAAGTGTGGGTTTTCTTCATTTTTCATCAAATTCTTCCAATTCCGAGTGTTTCCGAGGTAAAAAATGATTTCTGAGTGTTCCTAGTGAGTTTTCGCACCTTTCTGAAGCAAATTCAAGTCCAAATTGTCAAAATTCGCGAAAATCCGTCAAAATCAGCGTGGTACGTTTCTGGTCCGCCTCAAGAAAAACTGGTCCGTCGTTGGTTCGCCGCTGGTCCGCCGTTGGTCCGCTAGGTAATCTTCAAGTTGGTCCGTGGTAGTTATTTTCTAGTCCGCCGAACCAAATCTGGTCCGCCGAACCATTTGGTCCGCCTTACCAAATCTGGTACGCTGAGATAATCTGGTCCGTTTCTGGTCCGCAGGTTCATTTGGTTCGTTGGTTAATTTGGTCCGAATTTGGTCCGCTGAGATTGTTTTGGTACGCAACTACCGTAACTTGAGAACCGTTAAGAGTTACGGAACCCAATACCAGCCAAAACGACCGTCTCAATGAGATCTAGACGTTTATTGCCTGACGGTCAGTATCCTCAGTTTTGACACCCAAAATCCACTTGGAAGACCTTCGTTTTTGAATTCGAAGTTTTTGAAGTATCATTTTCGGTGAAAAATGTCTGATTTTCAAGCGTTTGCGGCTATGCAAAGCACGGTACAAGCTATGCTCAATTTTGATAAAGAAATAGGAACAAGTCAGAAAGTTCCTAAGCTGTTAAAGTTGGAAGATTATCAAAATTGGAAGCAACGTTTTTCTGCATACATCAGCACAAATGATATTGATTTGTGGATTCCGATTCGAACTTTGTATGTACGTCCAACTGAAGATGGAGAGTATAAAGAAATTCAATATTTTGATAAGGATGAAAGAAAAAGTTATGAGCTTGAACAAAAAGTTTATGGTTATCTTACCATGGCTTTACCTACTGAGCTGTTGCATCAATTCAGCACTTGCAAGAAAGCTAAACAGTTGTGGGATGCTTTATCTGCTCGATGTGAAGGCAATAACCAATACAAGAAGAGTAGACGAAAAGTGTTGAACAAGGAATTTGAAAACTTTCAACAATATGAAAAAGATAATATTTATGCTCTTGTTTCAAGGTTTTCACATCTGATTAGTGAGATGAAAGTGGTTAAAATTGAAAAGACCGAGGAGGAATTGAAGGAGAAATTGATGGAAGCATTACTGGAAAAGTGGAAAAGTTATGTGTTATTGCTTACCCATGACAAAGAATATTCTGAATTATTATTTCATGATTTAACTGGAAAGCTTCATGCTATGGAAATGGAAATGATGACATCAAACAAGTCAACTACTCAATTACAAAATCCTAAATTGTATCATGGTCAAAATTCTGCAAGTATCAATGCAAAGTCTAAATCATTTGGTGTTAATTCATCAAATCCACCTCAAACAGCTTTTGTTGCTGGTCATGGTTCAGGAAATTCTGGAAATTCATCAAGAGGATGTAACTTCACTATTCCAAATCATTCAAGTCAGACTTCATTTTCAGCAAAAACACCTGATGAACATTTGGCATTAATTTCTGCTTTATTATATTCCTATTATGGATTGCTGAATGGTGGTTTGACAACATCTAACCTGATTGAAGAAGATTTTGATCAGATTGATCCTGATAATCTTGAGCAAATGGATATCAATTGGAAACTGGCGATGTTAGTTCAAAGAGTTAAAAGATTCAAAAAGAAGACAGGCTATCAAAGTTTAAATCCGGATGGCAAGGTTGGAATAGATAAATCAAAGGCAAAATGTTTCAAATGTTCTAATTTTGGACATTTTTCTCGTGAATGTTCAAAAACAAATGCATCTTCATCAAAGCCTCCAACAGCTTTAGTTTCTCAAGTTGATAAACAACATAACTGGGGACGAACTTCTGGTGATTCTCAACCAATTGCTTTAACTGCTATTACTTCTGCATCAAAACCCTAGCATGTAGATTATGATCATTGGGTTGCTGATGAACCTGATGAGTCTGCATTTCGTGCTCTGATTGCTCAAGTTGTTCATAGGGATGATGACGTAGAAGTAACTGATTCTGAATCTGAAATAAGTGGTTCTGAAAATAGTGGCTATGAATCTGTTTGTGAGTGTTGTTCTTAGAAAGACAAGAAGATTCAAGGTTTGATAAAGGAAAATGGGTTGTTGATTGAGGAAAATAAAAGAAGGATAGAAGAATTGGCAAATGAACAACAAAAGTTAGAAGATCTAATTCAAGAATTCTCTTCTCAGAAAGAAAAGTTTTCAGATTTTCAAGCAGAGGTTGTTGAGAAGGAATCATAATTTCAAACTATTAAGCAGGATTTTGAACAGAAAGTTACAAAGTTATCTGAAGAAAATGTTGCATTAGTTCAAGAAGCGAACAAATGGAAGGATGATGCTGCAGATACATCAAATGATTTTCAAAATCCTTTTGACAAATCAAAGTCCAGACTTGATACTCTTACTAAACTTTCTGATGACCAAGCTATTAAGATTCAATCCTATCAGCTGGATATGGAAAAGTTACTTGATGAGAAGAGGGAGTTGGTTAGAGTGAACAAGTTGCAAAATGCAAATTTAGATATTCAGAAAAGAAATGAAGATAAGCTGCAGAAGGAATTGTGGGCTGGACTAGATGAGTTAAGATTGCAAAAGTATGAAACTCATAAAGTGGCAAAGAAGCTGATTGCCACCGAAAAGGAGTTGGCTGAAGCTCAACAAAAGATTTCTGATCTGAAAGTAGAAGTCATTGATTCAAAACGTCTTTTGAACAATGTTACTAATTCACAATCTTTTACAAGTTTCTTGGTCAAAGATGACAACTTTGAGAAGATGTTCAATAAAACTGTGTCACCACCAGGAAGTCTCAAAGAAGGAATTCATGATTTGAAAGACAAGGTTGAAACTGGTGATTATTCTGAGTTTGTTGGTTCCAAATCTATTAAAGAAAAGAAACTGAACAAAGGCAATTATGCTGAAAATTCTGAAGTTACAAAGGTTGTGTCTAGTTCTTCATCTAATGGCAAAGAGAAATCTGCAAGTTCAACAACTGATATTATTGAAACTATTGTTGATGCTCCCAAGGATATTACCAAGATCAAAGCAGAGTTCTCTCGTCTTGCAAAGACCGGGCATAAAACATCTGGTTCAAAAGAGAAGGTTTCTGGAAAACATACAGGTTTGGGATTTCAAAAGAAACAGGTTAATGTGAATGTTTCTACGGTTCAACAGCAACAAAGTTTGAAGAAAATCGGTATGAAGCAAGTGAAGAAGGAGATTTTTCATGCTGACAAGGTTCAACCCGAGAGGTTTTACAAACTCAAGGGTTCGGAACAAATATTTTCTGATAAAGAATTCCCACTCCATTGTGTGGATGCTCAGAAAATTTCCGAAGTTTTTGTCAAGAATGTTGATCTGAAGAGCAAGAAGCCACAAGTTGCTACATATTCTTCTGGAGGATCAAATTCTGCTCCAAAAAGCCCGACTTCAAAATGGGTTCATGATCATCAGTATCTGGTATGTGATTCTTTCTATGATCATTTTTGTGAAGCTTTGCAGAGACCAAAAAGGAAAAATGTAAACAATCGTTTGTGTTACAATTGTCGACCAAAAGGGCATATGGCACAAGATTGTCATGTCACTGCTGCCTCTAGTTCAAGGAAAAGACAGGTTCCGTATGTTGGTAAATCTGCCAAATACAGATTTATTGATGAATATGGCAGAGTATTTGATGAATTTCAACTGACATGTTTCAAACATTTAAGAAGGTTTTTACCTAAATTTCAAAATGATTCATCTGTCGGTTGTACGTCACAATCTACTGTGATGGGGTCATCAGATACTGATTTACCAAAACAACAAATCTGGAAACCTAAAGTGGTTTCGAAAGGAAACCAATATACTGGTCGACCAGAAGCGATTCGCTTCGGATCATTTATAAACTGACGTGTTTGACCAGTGTGCAGGTACTTCTAGAAGACCTATCGGTGATTGAAAGGTTGTTGATGGAGGAGTATTCTGCTGATTTAACTTAAATTACAAGTGATATCAAATTCCAAAACCTGAATTTTTTCTAAAAGCTAAACGTGAAAGGTATCCATGTCGAAAGGTCAATTTTCTTTCTTTTACATTTCGTATGTAGTTTAGGGAGAGAAATTTGAAAATACCAAAAATAGTGTCTTTGTGTTTTTGTTAAAATAAAAATCCAAAAATAGAGTTTTCATTTTAAGGGGGAGAAAAGGAGAAAAATACAAAAACATTGAAAAACAGAAAATACAAAAACATTGAAAAATGAGAAATTGTATCTGACATAATTGGGAAATGATGGTACATTGGCTTATGTGTCTGACTCATGGATAAAATAGATGAAAAAGCCATAAGATCATTGTTCGATGTGCTTGGTAGGCTCGGCATTAAATCAGAAAGTATTCAAATGTTATATTCATTAAATACTAATGCTTGACCAAGTGGACAACATCTTTAAGCATATCTCAAGATATTGAATAAAGATATGTGAAAAAGAAAAATGAGAAGTCATTATGTAAACATGTTTTCATTTTGCAAATATTTAAACTTGTTTGATTTTCTTTATTTTGTCAAACGATCGGACTTTCTTTGCGTATCGAAAGATCGACCTGATTGTTGTTCGTTTGACGTTCTGCTTTATTTTCTTTGGTGTTTCGTATAACTCATCGGACTTTCTCTGCGTGTACGGGAGTACCGACCTGATTGTTGTTGGGTTATACAATTTCAACTTGTTTTTATTTTCTTATTTTGTTAAATCCGAGGCCTTATCTGCGTATCGAAAGATCGACCTTAAGACGATTTAACGTTCTTATTTCTTTTTGCATGGAACACAGTTGACTAAATCATAAGTAAAATCATTATGTGATTAAATCACAAATGAAATCACAAAGTGTGATATAAAAGAAAATACATATCTGAGTATGTCTGATAGTGTGGGGTACACTGGTCAAAGAAAATCTAATAAATATTAATAACATATCCAGATGTTATGGGTATGATTGTGTCTGAGTTTAAGATGGACAAATTATACCAGTAATCGACATGACTTATCTGCTGAAGTAATTGAAATTGAAGTGTAGTTCAGCATGTCATGTTCAATATGATCCCAAGTTGTGATCTTTCTCGCAAAAGACAAAAATAGTGTATGATTCTGTATTACATTTTATGTTTCATATCTGAAGATTACATAAAGATTTTAGGTGTGTTTTGATATAAATTCTCAAAAATCCAAAAAAAAAATTATTTCTTATTTGTTTTCAACCGATCGACATGTGATACGAAATCAAATTTCAAAATCTATCTTGGATTCTCGAAGAGAAGTTTTGCGCCAAGATTAAATTAATTTTCAAAAGAGAAAGGAAACCGCGTTTCTGTCTTCTGAAATTGCAGGTTATGTGTGTCAAGACTCAAGCATGGTGAAAAGGGGAGTTTGTTATATCTTTCACAAGTGGATCTTGAAGACCAAAGATGATTCAAGAGTGATCCAGCCATACAAGCTCTATTTCTGACAAGATTTCAAGTCGAAGATCGGATGCAGCAATGTTGAAGATTGAACACTAAAGTTTCGTTAGAATATAGATACACTACACGTTAAGGGGGAGTTTGTTAGAGCATATACCTATGCTATGATGTGTCTCGTGTATTGTATCTAGATTAGAGCGAGTCTGTGAGTTGTAGTGACAACATTCTAGGTGACGTACCATCTGGTACACCGGACTATTTGGTACGCAGGTACCAAATGGTACGCCAATTGGTACGTAGGCTTGTATGTCACTAACTATAAATAGCGTGTGTTAGAATGATAGCTTAACTCTTCTGTCATTCTTCACCTTCTGTGTGTGTGTATTCTAGAGAGAGAAACCAGAGAGAGTTCATTGTAATCTTCAAGTGATTCAATACAAATCACTTAATTACATCCGCGTTTACTCTGATTGATTGATACAAACAGTAGTAAGATCGTATCTCGGTTTTACAGAGAATATGCACATGAGTCTTCGTACTCCTCCTCGTCTTCTGAATCCTCAACGATTCTGATCACGCTGGGCAATGTTGGAGAAAATTTGATTTTATGATAAAAACTCCCGCAGTTGTAACACTTTTCTTCCTTGCCCATGATTAACTTCGAATTTACCTGCAATGCTCAAAAACACAGAAACCAACTGTGTAGCACTGAACGAAATAATAAAATATACGCAATGGAATCGAAGAATGGGCAATCCGACCGATTTTTATGATTTTTTTGTCAAAAATAAAAAAATAATAAAAACTATACTAAGAAAATTAAAATGCAAATTAAAAAGAAAATATTTTTTTGTTTTTTTTTTTGTTTTTTTTTTTGTTTTTTTTTTTGTTTTTTTTTGTTTTTTTGTTTTTTTGTTTTTTTTGTTTTTTTTGAGTTTTTAGAAAAACGAACAAAACAAGAAATTAACTAACTAAAAAAAACATATATCACTAATAAGCGCACATACTCCCCGGCAACGACGCCAATTTGATAACGGGTGTCGTGACCGATACACAAATACCTAACTTAAACTGTAGTAGGGCAAGCTAGGGTATCGAACCAAGGGAGTTAGTGGTTATTAGCGACTCTAATTATCTAATCTAATTTACGAACCTAGAATACTGTCACTATCCTAGATTAACTAAACTAAACCTAAATTACTTTAACCTAAATGCCACTTAGCTGTTTGGTTGAGTTGATTGCTTCTGATTCACTAAACACCTAATTAAATATCACTGATTTACTAACTAACAAATGATTGAGTTGTTCTTATATTACTAAAAAGCAATTACTTTAGGATCCGAGTTAGTGAATTACTGATTTGCATTCGGGAGTCTAACATAGAAATCACATAGACATGACCATGTAACGTTGAACCAACCCAACCAGCTTATTATCACGCATGTACTAAGTATAGTCCTAGAGCTATGCTATTAAAAGTAGTCCGGGAGCGGGGGCACATACAATGATAAAAGTAATTCGATTAAATCAAGCACACACTGAGATTAAAAGATTGTCACATATCATAAATCTCATCTAACAGTAGAAACCCTAATTCAATTCAGAAAAACACTAACCGTTCACCCAAGTAATCATGAAGGGTTTAGCCTAGCATTGTCTTGAAAGAACACATGAAAAAGATGTAAAAAACACTAAGAAAATCATCTCTGGTTCCTTGCGAACTAGTATCCAGCAGCCAAGGAGGCTGCTGACCTTCTAATTGTCGTCCGAATCTCTCCCGAATGTCGAATGCCTCCTTTCTTCTTCCAAGCCCCATTCTCCTTTTTGTTATTTTTTACGTCGGCCAACCCTTAATTCCAATTCATGGGTTTTTTAATTGGCATGTAGGCCGAAGCCCATATGCTTTCTACCAAATGATTAAATTGTCAATTGATTTTATTCATTTTATGCACTCTCACAATTCCATCCATAAATCACGATCTGCATTCAAATGCATTTAAATTGTTTAAGCATATTCATTAGTTAAAAATAAATAAATAACACAAAAGAATTTATACTAATGATTATGACACTAAAGTAGTAAATTCGTTAGTTGACTCTCATTTAACTTAATCATACCATTTAAGTTTATTTTTCTTTTCACACAATAATCGTAACAACCGACTAAAATAATATCTTTTATATCAAACTTGATGTGTTTAGAGGACAATTAATATATTAAAAAGTACACTTTTATACCACTCATCGTGAGGGTCAATTGGGACCAATGAGTCCCAATAAGGTGTGTATATAACCAATAAGGTGTACATAACACCAATAAGGTGTGTTAAGGGAAATGAGGGTCAGTTGGGACCAATGAGTCCCAATAAGGTGTGTATATAACCAATAATTTGTGTTTAGGAACCAATGATGGCCCAATAAGGTGTGTTTATGGGCAATGAGGGTCAGTTAGGACCAATGAGTCCCAATAAGGTGTGTATATAACCAATAAGGTGTACATAAGACTAATAAGGTGTGTTTAGGGGCAATGAGGGTCAGTTGGGACCAATGAGTCCCAATAAGGTGTGTATATAACCAATAAGGTGTACATAGGACCAATAAAGTGTGTTAGGGGAAATGAGGGTCAGTTGGGACCAATGAGTCCCAATAAGGTGTGTATATAACCAATAAGTTGTGTTTAGGAGCAAAGATGGCCCAATAAGGTGTGTTTAGCGGCAATGAGAGTCAGTTGTGATCAATGAGTCCCAATAAGGTGTGTATATAACCAATAAGGTGTACATAGGACTAATAAGGTGTGTTAGGGGAAATGAGGGTTAGTTGGGACTAATGAGTCCCAATAAGGTGTGTATATAACTAATAATTTGTGTTTAGCAGCAAAGATGACCCAGTAAGGTGTGTTTAGAGGCAATGAGGGTCAGTTAGGACCAATGAGCCCCAATAAGGTGTGTATAGGAGCAATGAGGGTCAGTTGGACCAATGATGGTCCAATAAGGTGTGTGTGTGTGTATATATATATATATATATATATATATATATATATATATATAGGGGAAGGATCATGCGTAAACACATTTATATTGCGAAAACGCGTAAACACATATTAAAACCTCTATAACTTCTTAATACGTTAACATTTTTAAAAAGAATTTGCACCAAAAGTCTTAGAATTATGTTATCTTTAATTCTGGAAATTAATAAAAAAAATTAACGTTTCGGTTTTTTTTCGTGTGATGCACATTTGCAGCAAAAAAAAAACTCATACTTTTAGCATAAGTTAATATATTTTTTTCTAAGTCGCACCATATATCTTATATTTTTGTAATTTTTTCGTATTTTTTTTTAATGATGCACATGTGCATCACACCAAAAAAAACCTCATACATGTGGTATACATTAATATTTTTAATAAGAAATTGCACCCTAAATCTTATAGTTCTGTTATTTTTAGATCTAAAGAAAAAAAATTACATTTTATAATTTTTTTATTCTATGTTGCACATGTGCACTATGTACCATTATCATTAGTACAATAAATGTTTTATTGTTTTTTATAAGTTTTTAACATAAGAAGTGTTTTTTCACATGATAATTCGTCTTTGTGCAGTACTAATGATAATGATACACATGTGCTGCACACGAAAAAAACACGAAACATTAATTCTTTTCTACTTTTTTTCCAGAACTAAAGATAACATCTTTCTAAGACTTTTTGTACAAATTTTATGAAAAACAATTAACGTATGAAGAAGTTGTGTAGGTTTTAATGTGTTTAGGCGTTTTCGCAATAAAAAGTGTTTTCACATGATCCTTACCCTATATATATATATATATATATATATATATATATATATATATATAGGAAGGATAAAATGAAAACCTCTTTGAGTTTGGAAAACCGTGAAAACCAAGCTAAAAAATTCGTTTTTTGTTCCGATTTTTTTATGGTGACTCTCTAAGTTAAAAAATCCATTTTAGGCAAAAAAAAAGTAAAAAACGCCTAATAATTATTTTTTAAAAAAAATATTTTATAATCGATGTTACATATGTAACAGGGTAATGTTACATATGTAACATCGGTTAAAAAAAATTTCTTTTTTTTTAAATTTACTAGGCGTTTTGTTTACTTTTTTTTTTCATAAAGGGTTTTTTTAACTTAAAGAATCACCATAAAAAAATCGGAACAAAAAACGAATTTTTTAGCTTGGTTTTCACGGTTTTCCAAACTCGGAAAGGTTTTCATTATATCCCTCCCCTATATATATATATATATATATATATATATATATATAGAGAGAGAGAGAGAGAGAGTGAGAGAGAGAGAGAGAGGGAAAGAGAGAGAGAGGAAGGGTAAAATGAAAACCACTCCGAGATGGAAAAACTTTCAAAACTCTTCAAAAACGGGGTTAAAAAGTTTTTTTTTTCATTCAAACTTTTTATGGTGATTCTTTAAGTTATAGGCTACCCCTATGTGAAAAAAATAAAAAAAAAACGCCTCGGAGATTTTTTTTAATGTAAAAAAACGGTCTTCTTACATATGTAACATTGTATACATATGTTGGTTACATATGTAACAACCGTTTTTTGAGATTTTTTTTAAAAAAATTGCCGGAGCGTTTTTTTTTGGTTTTTTTCCACCTAGGGGTAGCCTATAACCTAAAGAATCACCATAAAAAAAATTGAATAAAAAAAAACTTTTTGACCCCGTTTTTAAGAGTTTTGAAAGTTTTCTCAACTCAGGGTGGTTTTCACCATAAAATTGTAGACCCTGTAGACCCCTATATTGTTCTATAAAACTCACTAAAATTATAAAGCTCATTGCTATTGAGTTTGGTTTTTTTTTATGCGATAAGTTATTAAAAATAAAAAAGAAAACCTAGAAAGTTGTTGGACACACTGAAATATAATTGTTGTTAAAAAATATTGTATTATTCAATAAAACTCACTAAAAATTATAAAACTAATTGTTGAGTTTTAAAACTCACTATTGTGTTTAAAACTCACTACAACTTTAAAAATCAATGTTCTATAAAACTAAAATTATAAAACTTATCACAAATTATAAAACTCACTCTTAAGTTTAAAACTCATTGTTTTTAAAACTCACTGCAACTTTAAAAATCGATGTTATATAAAACTCACTGAAAATTATAATCTGAAATTAAGAAAATAAAAAATAAAGAAAAACTAAAAACTTTATAAATAAAACCCTAAATTAAAATATAAAGATAGAAGTATGACAAAATAAAAAAAGTTAAAAGAAAAACCAAATTCAACAGCAATGAGTTTTATAATTTTTAGTAAGTTTTATAGAACAATATTGGGGTCTACGGGGTCTACACTTTTTAAGGGGTCTACAATGAACCTTTGACTATATATATATATATATATATATATATATATAGGTTTAGGGTAAAATACATCCAGCAAAATGAAAACCTCTTCGAGTTTGGAAAACCGTGAAAACCAAGCTATAAAAATCGATTTTTGTTCCGATTTTTTTATGGTGATTCTCTAAGTTAAAAAAAACCCTTTATGCAAAAAGTAAAAAAACGCCTAGTAATTTTTTTAAAAAAATTATTTTATAACTGATGTTACATATGTAACAGTACCCTGTTATAGATGTAACATTAATTATAAAATATTTTTTTTAAATATTTACTAGGCGTTTTTGTTTTTAGTTTTACTTTTTTGCATAAAAGGGTTTTTTTTTAACTTAGAGAATCACCATAAAAAAATCGGAACAAAAATCGAATTTTTTAGCTTGGTTTTCACGGTTTTCCAAACTCGAAGAGGTTTTCATTTTATCCTTCCTCTATATATATATATATATAAGTATATATATATATATATATATATATATATATATATATATATATAAGTGTGTGTGTGTGTGTGTTTGTGTGGTATGTCTGTAGTACTTTACATCTTTTTTTTACGTTACGTATACAAATTTATTAGGATACAATTATCATTAAATTTATTGCTTAATATTCCATTTTACATTTAAAGATCATTTTAAAGGTATGTTTAAAATACTATTATATCTATGTCTGAAATTAATTGAGTTTATATTAAATCCGATAAATGATGTCACGTCCTTATTAGGTGAGATGCTTTCATCCGGATCGATCATATTAATCCCCAAATTACTTCCCATCACTTTTCAAATTTCCCCAAAATTCATTGATCAGTTCATATGCCCTCTCACCAAAACGTATCATCACTCTATTCTTTCCCTCTACATGATTCATCACACTAAAATCTGCAGGAGATCACTACCAAATTTTAGTCAGTATTAATTTCACTGTCATTTTCAGTAGATCATTTATTTCATCTCAAGTATTCCATCGAATTTATATCATTCCCTATTTATTTCATTTCAGGATTCATCTCATTTATAATGGAGCGTGAAGGTGAAGCATTGAAGGACATTCATGATTATTCAAGGGATAGTAACGAGGATCAATATAATCAATATTTAGAAGACGAACGCCGTGAAAATTCTGACAGTGAAGGGGAATGTAATGAGGTATCAGAAGAAGAGGAAATGATAAACGATGACGCCCAAATCGAGGATGAGGTTCATACTGAGAATGGGAATGAGGAAGCCACAACCTCTGCTCCCCAAACTACAAATTATAAGAGGGGTTGTCATGGCTGGTAAAGTGGCATGCCAAATTTAGTAACAATTGTGAGAAAAAATAGCCACTAACATTTGACAATGCTGGAAGGGTTATCGGGGAGCATAGACTGAAGTTTTCAAGTTTTAAAGGAGATATTGTAAGGGCAGAGGTTGGATTGAAGTATCCTGATTGGAAGAAGGTGCCAACAGACAACAAGAAGACGATGTGGGCTCTGATTCAGGTTATGAAACAGATTAAACATTTTCTCATATTAAGTTTTTTATTGAATTCCATGTGACTAAAAAATCTATGTTATTTTTTTAGCAATATTTCGAGGTTGATAACTGTCGAAAGGATACTATTATGGTAATGCTTGGTGGGTTGCTAAGGGGTTTTAGAAGAAAATTGTGTAAAAATACATTCTTCCCAACCTGGCGAAACCAAAGATGCTTGCGAAAGTTCCAAAGTCGTATTTCGGTATTGTAGAAAAAGAAGATTGTGACAGATTTGTACAATATACAAAATCTGAAAAATTCCAGATTTTTATACAACTCAAAATGCAGCTTTCATTAATTAAGCTAAGTGTTATAATTAATGGTATTATAATTATATATCCTACTGTTTTGTTGGAAAGGTTGTGTCAACTAGTGCAAAACAGGTTCGAGCACAGTATACTTATGATCATACCATGGGCCAAGGAGGATATGCCTTTATGAAAGAAAAAATGGTAATAAGTTAATTAAGAGTGTTACATCCGGCCAGTCATGGTTAAGAACCTGCAATGTATGTTTTGAAGTCTGATATATATTATTATAATACAAGGTACATACAAAGAGATTAAGGCCGATGAGGACCCCGATGGAGGAAAACAAGGGTAAACAAAGAGGGGGAATACAAAACGCTTGTGATGAAGGGCCTAGAACCGGGAACGGATGCCCAGACAATGGTCCTTGGCAAGGAAAGGGCTGGATTCGTAAAAGGTATGGGTTATGGAGTGAATTCCCGTTAACATTGGCAGTATGGTGCTCCAAAATGGCGATCAAAAGAGCGCATCGAAAAAACTTGAGGCGGAACTCAAGAACGAAAAACAGCTACGTGTGAAAAAAGATGAAGAGGTTGATCGCCTCAATTCTAAGCTTAAAGCACAGGATGAAAGAATTGAGGTGCTGATGGCGTTTATAAACAACCAAATGATTAATCAACAACAACTTGGTGGACCAGATAAAGCTGTAAGTTCCGTAAGGGACTATATATATATCTATATATCTATATATCTATATATATATATATATATATATATATGGTTAGGTTCAAATGAGAACTATTTATTTTGAGAACTCTTGAGAACCAAATCTCAACCACTAATTTCAGGTGGGGACCACTATAATTCATGGGGGGGGGGGGGGTTCCATATATATAAACTAGTGGCTTAGAATGGTTCTTAAAAGTTCTCAAACCCAATTGGTTTTCAAATGATCATCTCCCTATATATATATATATATATATATATATATATATATATATATATATATATATATAGGTTTAGGGTAAAATACATCAAGCAAAAACGTTACATCCATTGCGGATTGATCTGGAGCGTCCATCAAGATCATCCAACATCCATGATCTATGGTGTTTCCGCCTATGGTGTTTTTTCCCCACCGAAAACGCCATAGGCGGAAACACCATAGATCTTGGCTGTTGGATGATCTTGATGGACGCCCCAGATCAATCCGCAATGGATGTAGCGTTTTTGCTGGATGTAGGATAACTCGACTCTATATATATATATATATATATATATATATATATATATATACACATACCTATAATTAATTAATTAATTAACTAGCTAATTATTGAATTGTACGTAAGACATGGTCAATTCTGGACACAATACATCAGGGAAACAATCTCTTCAATCAAAGTCATCTAAGAAGTCGAAAGATAAGGTACATATCTGAAACAGTTTTGAAATTGAGTTGATACGGAAGATTCTTTTTCACTTGGATGAACATGCTTCTCTAGTTTTAGTTCATTCGGATAGTTACATTTCATCAGGATAGTTAGAGTTCTTCCAGAATATAAATAATAAATGTTCCGGCTATGATAAGTTTGTACTGCATCCGGATGGTTATAGTTCATTCGGATAGTTACAGTTCATCAGGATAGTTAGAGTTCTTCCGGAATATAAATAATAATTGTTCCGGATATGATAAGTTTATACTTCATGCGGATGGTTATAGTTCATCCGGATAGTTAAAGTTCATTAGGATAGTTAGAGTTCTTCCGGAATATAATTAATAACTGTTCCGGCGTATTGAGGAAATTAACGATAGCATGGGTGTTTTGAAATCTGGAGCGGAGGTTAGTAATGCCATAGTTCAACACTATGAAAGCTTCTTTGGGCATGCCGCGGTTATCTCTAAGAAGACTAGGTTAGACATATTTACTAATGTTTTGGATGTGACTGTTGCTGACGGTATGGTAAGTGAGGTAACCGAAGCTGAAGTGAAAGCTGCTATTTTTTCCATGGGTGATGACAAAGCTCCGGGTCCAGATGGATTTACAGCGGCGTTTTTCAAAAAAGCTTGGAGCGTTGTTGGGAATGATGTGGTGGTGGCTGTTCGTGACTTCTTTGCTACCGGTAGGCTGCTGCAAGAGTTGAACCATACTATTATTGCTTTGATTCCTAAGGTTACAACCCCGGTGAGTGTCACTGATTTCCGTCCTATATCTTGTTGTAATGTTTTGTACAAGTGTATTAGCAAGATTATTGCTGATCGGATGAAGAGCAGCTTGCATGATATTGTGGGAATAAACCAATCTGCATTTATCCCGGGTAGGCTGATTTCAGATAACATTTTATTGACCCAAGAGCTAATGCATAAATACCACAAAAATTATGGTCCTCCAAGGTGTGCGTTTAAAATTGATATTCAAAAAGCTTATGATACGGTTGATTGGGATTTTCTCAAGGATATTCTGATTGGGTTCGGGTTTCACCCGAAGATGGTTGGCTGGATAATGACTTGTGTTACATCTACCTCCTTCTCGGTGTGTATCAATGGAGAAATATGTGGGTATTTTCGGGGTAAACGGGGCCTCCGTCAAGGTGATCCAATGTCGCCTTATCTTTTCACCCTGGTTATGGAAGTTCTTACCCTTTTATTAAAAGATGGTGTTAATAATTGCCCTTCCTTTCGTTTCCATAACAAGTGCCAGAAACAGCGTATTATTAACCTTTGTTTTGCAGACGACTTGTTTATGTTCTCTAGAGGGGATAGCAGCTCGGTTGCTTGTCTCATGAAGGCCCTGGATGAATTCTCTCAAATTTCAGGGCTGATGCCTAATCTTCAGAAAAGTACAGTGTATTTTTGTAATGTGGATGATGTCACTAAAAACACCATTCTTAGCCGTATTCACTTTTCTGAAGGCCATCTCCCAGTTCGCTATTTGGGTGTCCCCTTGATTACTAAAAGACTTAATTATAATAATTGCAGCGTCCTTGTGGAAATGGTGGATAAAAGAATTTCGAATTGGAAAAACAAGTTGTTGTCTTTTGCTGGTAGACTTCAACTTGTTGTGGCTGTTCTTGCTTCGTTGCATGTTTTTTGGGCTTCGGTTTTTATTCTTCCTGCTCGGGTTATTAAATATTTGGAGGCCAAAATGCGTGGGTTTCTTTGGTGTCAAGGTAAGCTTAAAGCGGGTAAAGCTAAAGCCTCTTGGAGCTCGATTTGCCTTCCTAAATCTGAAGGTGGGTTGGGTATTAGGAGGCTTGGTGATATGAACAAAGCCCTCATGGCTTCTTTGTTGTGGCGTATAATCACTCGTAAAGATTCTTTATGGGTTATGTGGATTCATTCTTATCACTTAAAGGGTAGAACTATATGGAATTGCAAGGAGGGTGCTCATCCATGTTGGAGCTGGAGGAAGCTTATTCAGCTTCGACATATCTTTCGTAGGTTCATTTGGACGTGTGTGGGTGATGGAAAGGAGACTTCTGCATGGTTTGACACGTGGTCCGACGTCGGACCTATTGGTTCCATTATTACTCCTCGTTCTATATATAATGCAGGTTTTCATATGGGCTCAAAGGTGGTGGATATTGTTGATGCTGCTGGTGGGTGGAATTGGCCGACGAGTTGGCTGATCTTAGCTCCAGAATTGCAGAATTTGAATCCTCCTAACCTTATTGAAGGTAAAAAAGATGTTACCCAGTGGAAAGATGGACCGGTCTTAAGTGATTACAAAACTACTACAGCTTGGAACTCTATTCGATTAAAACAGCCGGTGGTTACATGGAATAAGATAGTATGGTTCACTCAAGCTATCCCCAAACATGCATTTAATCTATGGCTTGTTTTCAGGAGGAAGTTAGTGACACAAGATAGGCTTCGAAGTTGGAATATTGTGAAGGGTAACATGAATATGATGTGCTGTTTGCTATGTTTTTCTAACATCGACTCGCATCAACACCTTTTCTTTGAATGCAAGTTTTCTACCCAAGTCTGGGGTATTGTTCGGGCCAAAGCTGGTATGGCTCATATTCATCCAGTTTGGGATGTTATTTGTGTGGAGATGCTGAAAAAGACCAGCTCGAGGTCTATTCGTGTGATCGTGAGGAAGATTATCCTAGCTGCTGCGTGTTATCATATTTGGCACGAGAGAAATACTAGGTATATGTATAATCAGACTCGACCACCGGAAGTGATTGCGAGATGTATTATTGAAGATACGAGACACAAACTAATGGGCCTAAAATTCTCAAGAAGGAGTAAAGCTCAAGACACACTCCTGGAGTGGGGCATCACAGATACGGGGGCAAATGACAATGTAATGTAAAATTTTATTTCTTGTTCCTGTTCCCTTGTTTGTTTTCTTTGGTTTGGGCCGGTTTAGGCCTGGTTGTTTTTGTTTACTTTCATGGAGCATGTTCCATGATTGAACTAGTGTGGACTCTCCTCACTACTTGTTCTTGTTTGGTTGTGAATATATAGAATCACCGGGGTAACCCTTTACCCAAAAAAAAAAAAAAGTTTGTACTTCATCTGGATGGTTATCGGGATAGTTAATTAATGTTTAGCCGGTTATGATTTGATTTAATTAGATAAAATAGCTTGCTATCTACATAAATATTTAATTGAATTTTAGGTCTGTTCTATGACCGGATCACAAGACACTCCTCCATCAACATCAATAGTGTCCGGGCAAAACGAAAGGGTAACTATATATTTTACATAATTTTGTACTTCAATTCCCTTATAACTAATTGCTATATGATCATTTAATTAAATGCTAATGTTGTCTTAAGAGGAAAAAGAGACAAAGAAGTACTAAAGCAGCGGCTGGGGCATCAGAGCAGGAAGTGGTATATATAATTAAGGATTTGACAAATCGCTTTGACGTTATTGTTAATTAATATATATATTACTAATTAGTTAATTACATGGTGTGAACTTAGGAAAATAATAAGAGACATGCAAAATCAGTAAAACCTGCAGCTCGTAAAGTACCTGCTAAGAAGAGTGATCAGTTGGAAAAACCAAATAATGATGTCATTGCTCCTATCGATCAGCCAGTAATCCTAGAGGTATATATATTACTATATACCACAAATTTTTTATTCTATTTTTGACTTTAACTTATTAATTGTTAATATATATATATATGCTATAATTAATATTATTATTATTATTATTATTATTATTATTATTATTATTATTATTATTATTATTATTATTATGTCACTTCTGATCAAGGGTGCTAAACTGCGGCGTTGCACATGGAGGGGAATCCACTTAACGTCGTGGGAATTGCTAAATTATTTCCAAAAGAAAAAAATAAGAAGAATCATGGAAGTCCATTACCTCCTGGTTATCGTAGAATTATAGCTTATCAGGTCAAAAAGGGTGCAACATTTTCACCATTCCCATTAGATGATAAAACAATTCTTTCGGAGGTTGAAAATGAATATATTATTGCATGGCCAATGAACCGAATGATCCTTCATTCTAATAACACGTCAGATAAATCACAGCCGGTTGACCATTCTACGGTTCAAAAAGTACTGGAACAACCACGGGTAATTACTACATTAATCAATCGTATCTATTAATTAACTGACTATACGCACACACACACACATATATATATATATATATATATATATATATATATATATCTTATCGGTTATATTTGTCATGTTTCTAGGTAAATAATGATTGGAAAAGGACGTCGAAAATGTACTTAACACCAAACCAGCTGATTTAAGATCTGATAAACAGAATACTTATTACAAGAAACCAGCAGAAGCAGCTAATGAGCACGGACAAGAAATTATAATTAATTATTCTAGAAATTAAACTTTGATTAGTGTGTGTTATTTTTTTGAACGGCATTTGATTAGTGTATGTACATTAATTTTTAATTATAATATGATTTTAAGGTTTCTCTATATTAATTAATATGCAGTTTAATTAATTGTAAATAAGAAAATATATGTGACCATATATATAATACCAAAGGCCACGCTTTTGTTCTATTAACGTGGTCGTTGCCACCCTTTGGCCACGCATATTGGGACAAAATGTCTGATTTCAACTACCCTTTGGCCAATCTTTTCCCCCAAATAAATGTGGCTAAAACACAAATATACATGACCATATAATACAAAAGGCCACACTTTTTATATTTTAACGTGGTCGTTGCCACCCTCTGGCCATGCGTATTGGGACAAAATATCTGATTTAACAACCATTTTGGCTACTTTTTTTCGAATACATGTGACTAAAACACAAATATACGTGACCATATAATACCAAAGACCACACTTTTTATATTTTAATGCGGCCGTTGTCACCCTTTGGCCACGCATATTGGGACAAAATATCTGATTTCAACTACCCTTTAGCCACATTTTTTTCCAAATATATGCGGCTAAAACACAAATATACGTGACCATATAATACCAAGACCACACTTTTTATATTTAAACGTGGTCGTTGCTACCCTTTGGCCACGCATATTGGGATAAAAATTATGATTCCAGCAACCCATTTGGCCACGTTTTTTAACATATGTGGTTAAAACACAAATATACGTGACCATATAATACCAAAGGTCACACCTTTTATATTTTAACGTGGCCGTTGCCACCCTTTGGCCACGCGTATTGGGACAAAAATTGTGATTTCAGCAACCCATTTGGCCAGTTTTTTAAACATATATGGCTAAAACACAAATATACTTGACCATGTAATACCAAAGGCCACACTTTTTATATTTTAACGTGACCGTTGCCACCCTTTGGCCACGCATATTGGGATAAAAGTTATGATTTCAGCAACCCATTTGGCCACGTATTTTTTTTAATATAAGTGGCTAAAACACAAATATATGTGGCTACAAAATACAAAAGGTCACGTAAAACAAAACATGTGGCTGTTGGGACGCTTCTGCCACGTTTTTTTTGGAAGAATTATTTGACTACAACAATGAATATTGGTACCCTTTAGCCATGCTTCTATGGGGCTTCGGCCACTAATATTCTAACGTGGTCGTATCATATATTTGGTCACGAGACCTTTGGTCTCGATTGAAATGGAAAAAGAACATGGCCAAAGGGATATGACCACGTTTTTTTTCCATGGACAAAGGGTATTTTTGACGTAATGCATGTTATTGTGTTTTGATGAGTGTTTGAGGAAAGATTTTGATGTTAACCTTGTTACAAAGCTGGAAGGATCATCAGAGGCTGCTATTGTGTTCTGGTGACATCAAGAACACTAAGGTAAGTGTTGGATTGCACATGCATGTAGTAAAAAAAACTTACCATTTGGGGAAAGTTGTGAATTGAGGTTTTTGACGTTAGACCATTACATGCAGAAATAGATGGGGTTACCATGATGACAATTTGTGCAAATATACTAAATTGGGTGCATGCATGTAATGTGGTCACCATGATGACAATTTGAGTGTTTATAAATGTTAAGTGGACTAAAATGAGTCTTATACACATCCTGGTAATAATTGGTTTGGTAAAATTGACTTAGGTTGGTCAAGATGACCAGATATGAATACGACCATATTCATATATAGGCCAATACGGCCGTATCAGGGGTCATCGTATTTGAGAACTGATCTCAAAGGGAATACCGTCGTATCCGTGTTATTGCAATACGACAGTATCAAGGAGTTTGCAAAAAATGATTAACTGTCAAATACAGTCGTATCAGCATACTGTGATACGCCCGTATTCATCTCAGAGCACTTTCCTGAATTGATTAATCTGTTGTAAATTGGAAATCTCGGCGTGAGATATGTGAACTAAACTGTTTCGAATGATAAGTGAGACTGGTTGGGACCAAGTTAAAGTGTTTGTATTACACTTAGTAAATTAAATGGTTCAATGGTTGTAATCGATGCTTCGGGTGATTACACGGAAACCCCTTATAAAGATTCATTGATTGTTGTATTGTCTGGTAATATAAATCAGTAGCTTAGGTACTGTTTTATGGATATGATTGTATAACATAGGGTGACTCGCATCTAGGCGTTAGTGGAAGGTGAGTTTAACTTCAAAAGTCCTGCATACTTGTGAGTAATGATAGGTTCCTCTCTTTTAAATTATTTAAATGTTTTGGGGTGCACATGAACTGTTTGAATGCTTATTCTCATTTACTATACTTTTGCATATGATTGTTGATTGGGTGCGTTGTATGGTGGGTAGTAACATTCAAGGAGATTGCTACTCTGGTCATTAGGGGTATTGTGGATGCCACAAGGTGTATAGTTGGAACCTAACAGTTGTATAGGGAGTAATTACGGCCTCACGTCCATGTTTTGTTCTAATATTAAGTTATTAGGACAAGGTACGTCGCTATATGCCTGTACATGAAGGGTACACAGGGGCACGCACCTGTGTTATGCGAGATTGGGTGTTGACCTACGGATAGACCACCAATTGATTCACATAGAGTAGTAGTAATGAGAATAAGAAACTATTTGACTGTACTATTTGCTACGGACTCACCAATAACATTATTGTTGATGACTCGTTTTAGTTCATAGTGCAAGTAAATAGCTTTAAAGAAGGTAATAAGTGGGGCGGAAAGGTTATGGTTGGGGACGGTTGATGAAGGCATTTGGCGTTCATATGCATAATCGGATCTTGTCTAGTTGATATCTTTTTTGTTTCCTTTTATTGTACTATTGATACTCTATTATGTCTTAGAGTACTTGGGACTGAACCTTGAGATAATAGTTGCTTGGGTTGTAGAACTCTTGGTAGCTTGTGTAATATATTTATAAGGTGGTCTTTTGTTTGTATTGGGTGATTGTGTGTGTATGTTGCGTACTCTGACTTTTAATCTGATGCGAACAACCAACCCCACACCCGTACTTCCCCACCTTGGCAAGGGCCGGAATGTGGGGGTGTTACAACCCCTAATCGGTTAAACCAACAAAGGTGTGTACCTAATGCGATTGAAGATTCCTTATGAAGATTTTGATGATTCATGAAAGAAATGATTTTGTATTATGATCTTGGCGGCTGAAAATTCTTGGAGAAACCCTAGTTGCACTGGTGAGAATGAAGGAAATCCATAGTTTTGTTCATTAATGGGTTATAACATAAACATGGATCATGGATCCCGTTCATAACATGATCCGTGAGTTTTCTAATTTTAATTGATTTATTTAATTCAAATACCTCATAAATTGACACATAGGATTTATCCTATGTGACAAAGTGAGAATATGCCACATGTAGTTTAAAAACTCATATTTAATATATAGTATAGATAAGGGAAACTTACGGTACAAGGGACTTTTTTCGTACGAAGTGTAGGGATATGATCACGTATTAATAAGCGTATGTCCAGAAAGTATTTAAGCCTACGGGGTTACACGTCTCGACGCTAATGTATTTGTATTAATTAATTAGTTAATTAATATTTATCACGAACATTTAACGAGGTTTCGTTAAAAACTGACAGTTAATTGTTAAAGGGGGTGTTAGTTGTAATTAGAGAGAGTTGTAATTGGATTACAATTGAGAGAAGGTTTTGAGATAGGCCTTAGGGCCAAAAATCGTAAAGCCCCTATCCAAAACCCTAACTTGTTTATCAAGTTTGTAAAATCTATAAATAGACCCTCTGGGTTTAAGGTTTAGTTGCTGCATTTTATCTGATAAAAGTGCAAACCCTAATCTCTCTCTTTCTATCTAATTTTCGGCAACAAGAAAGAACCCTAGGGGTTTCGATTTCTTGTGTGGTTCGACCAAGCCATCTTCATCAAGAGGAGTTTGTGATCAGTACTAGCATACGTACATCGGTGTGTCGTGTGTGCGATCGTAGAGGGATTTACTTCAAATCCTAGAAGATCTTCTCTTGCCGAGCTAAAAAGGTACACATTATCTATCCGGTTAGTTAGATTAATTCATAGGAAAAATATCCGCTGCGTACTCGTGTTTTTGATAATTAGTTATATAACCCAACAGTGGTATCACGAGCCACCTATGATTTTAATTAATTACCGGGGAATAAAACTTGGAAGGGGGGTAACCAAATCAAGATTCTAGCTTTTCGATCCACTTAATATCGTGTTTTACAATTAGAAAAGGTTTCGCAATTGGTAAAAACGAAAAACACTAATCCTGATCGAAAACCGGCTCTCGACCCGTGGCTTGGTTCCCAAAACGAAAACCGGATATCGACCCGTCGCTGCTTTCCGATCGGAAACCCTTGTTTTCCGATCGAAAACCACACTTTTCGATCCAAAATCATTGTTCTTGATCGTAAATATGTTTCCGATCGAGTTTAATTCGCAAACTGTTTACGGCCCGGTCGAAAAGTACCGATCGGAAACCTTGTTTTCGGATCGTAAACCCCATTCCGATCGGAAACCCATGTTGGATCGGAAACCCGTGTTTTGATTGTAAACCATAACCGAAAAGTGATGTTCTCGATCGGAAACCCTGATTCCGATCGAAAACTATATAATGGATCGAAAACCTCTAGCCGAATCGGAAACCCTAATTTTAGGTCTAAAATTTGATTCTTGTGATCTAAAATTAAGAACCCAAGTTTTTGTTATTTGATAATCAACATGTTGTACCTTTAATTTAAAATGTTAAAAAGAAGTAAAAACCATGAAGTTTCATGCAAATCGTTTATGGTTATTACTTATATCGAAGAGGATTAAAATTAAAATTATATTAGATAATTAGAAACCCTAAGATTATGTGATTATTGTGATAATTGTGACATAATAAAAGGTTTTAATGCAAATTTGTTTTATGAAAATCGAAATTTGCTTAAATAACTATTGAAATATGATTTTGTTTATAAAATAAAATTTGTGTCCTAAAACTCAAAAGAAACACCGGCTCACCCATTTGAACACACTCTAAGAGAGGTATAAGTCGGGTCGCCATGCTTCCCTAAAGTGGGTAGGTTTTTAATTGCAAAGTGCAAACCTCACCCCTACGCTTCTTTGTGTGTTGCAAATGGAGCTACCGAGCTCTTTTGATTTGGAAGACAAACTAAGAATTTTATAAACACATTATGTGGTGAAGGTGTGCATGAACCTTCACACATAACATTTTTTATCACACATCAAAATTGTTTTGACCCAAACCAAACTTAAGTCTTTGCCATCCACCTTGAAAAGGAAACTTGTGGATGTCATCTTACTCATTGGTACACAATGGTATAATGGCATTTGCATGGAAAATTCCCACTCATTGGTACACAATGGTGGACAATTTGTGTGTTTTTAGTTGGACGACTTAAAGCGAGCTAGGCGGTGAGACCCTTGGCCCGTGGAAAAAGATGGGATGTGTAAGGAAATGAATTTCTGAGTCAACCGTTAACTATGTGCCAAATGGGTCAACTTGCAATGTGCATAACTTCTTCGTTATTTGATGTTTTCGATTGATTCTTTTTGCAACAAGTCATGTTTAACAAGTAGTTTAAGCCTGCAAAATTTAAGATCCAAACTCCTAAGTATATAGATTTTGACTATGCCACTAGTTTGAGTGTTGAAGTTGACTTTCTGAGTCAACTTTAACCAAAATGGCAATTCTTTGAATTTCTCTCAATCTGAAACTTTTGTATGCATTGTATGACTTGTGTGACTACATGAAACATGTTTAGGTGCTAATATTGCTATTTTCGTCCTCGACGACACCTCCTAACCCGTTTAGGCCATATTTACCCAAACAGGTTGATTGTGACCGACTTGTTGAATCTTTTGCTGTGTATCAGTGCCCCTCCCCCTAAGGTGAGTTCATTACTATATGTTGTTATGTCCTTTCAGGGATGATAACGTGCAGCGGTAAGGT
>JBCNJP010000023.1:36477405-36689887 GCA_039602395.1 Deinandra increscens subsp. villosa | reverse complement strand
CTGATGAAATGATGGCATGTCGATTGGATCCTAGCCTTATGATGTGTTGCAAACACATCCCATTTCCGGTGTCTTTTATGTGTATATTTGAGTTAATTTGAGTCAGTTTCCATTTTGTTTTAAGTGCTTTTATTAAAGTTTGAGTCTTTTGGTCCTTTTTATGTTTTCTTATAAGTTTTGTAGGTTTTTAATAAAGTCCCGAGCCAAATTGGAAGTTAAGAAGAAAAGAAGAAGAAATGCTGAAGAGGGTTCAGGCGTATCGCCTGGAACGTGATACATGGCAAGCGGTACGCGCGGAAGTGAGAAGTCAAAGGCGGTTTAAAAAGTCAAACCCGATTAAATTGTCGTGTAGCAGGGAGCAAGCGTATCGCCTGCCACTGTCAGACCTCCAAGCGATACGCTTGGAGGGTGTTTTCCCGCAAACTTAGCCCGATTCATATAAATTCGACTTTTAGGTTTTCAATTCAATGGATTCGACTTCCAGACGACTCAGAGGCGATTTTGGGCGATTTCAAGAGTGGAGAAGGTTTAGGAACGAAGGAGGAACACCGGTGGATTGCATCTACACCTTGAATCATCATCGATTCATCGGGTTTTTTCTGAATTCTTAGTGTCTCTTTATTTAGCCATGTTTACTGTTCAAGATCAGATTTTTATGATGTTTACAGACTTAGACATGTTGCTAGGCTAATTTGATTGTATTGCCTAGACCCAGATTGGATGATTACTTAGTATTGATGACTTTATTCGGTTTTGATTGATTGATTGATGTTGCACTTTTATTCAATTCCATTGACTATTATGTTTTGATGCATGTGTGTGTTACGAGTAGATTATCGATTGGTGGTTGATGCATAATTTACCCGCGAATGTCTTTCGGTTTAGGTAGATTAGCTGAAGTAGTTAACTTTAGGGTTAATTGCTAAAGTGTAGTTAGGGTTCCTTGACTATTGCATTGATAATTGATTGGTAATTCACTTGTAATGTGCTGCTAAACTGAAGACTTAAAAGGTACAGGTTTAACGGGTAGTTGGGTTGGTTAAAGTTCTAGGGTTGCACTGTCTCAAAAGGAAGTGTCCTAGGGTTTTGTCTAGCTTGGTATTCCGTGTCATTCATGGTTGTCATTGGTAGCTCCGGTTAGTCTAGGTGCATCTTAGGTATATCCGAGGGTGGCTAGGGTAATTGAAGTGGGATGGACTTAAAAGGTGAACCCTTGTTCGAGCGTTAGAAGTGTAGCTAGGAAGGACTTAAAAGGTGAACTAGCCACCATCAGATCAATCAATTCTGAGTGAGGTTGTAGGTATTAAGTAGGATTCCAGGGTCTAGGTGATACTCTTTTCTCGTCTGAATTCTCCCAAAGTTTCGTGCTTTTGTCTGTTTGTGCGTTGATTAGGTAAGCTTAGTTAATTCAATTCTCAAATCAAATCCCAAATCAAATTACTCAGTATTTTCCATTTTCATAGGTCTAGGTTAAGTCTTGTCTATAGAGTGTCCTAGGTTCGATATTCCGGTCTTGCCCTAGCTATTCTACTATCCGATAGGTACACTTGCCTTAGGGTTCGGTCTAGTTTAGGTATTTTCGGTAAAATTAGGTGTGTCTAGATCTAGTTTAGGTCTAGGTTTTTATAGTAGTTTTTAGAGTCGTTCCGAGCACATCAAGTTTTTGGCGCCGTTGCCGGGGACACTTGGCAATTGGCAAGATTAACTTAGGTCGTCGTTAGGAAATTTTTGAGTCTTTTTGGTCTTTCCGTGTCTAGAGTCTTAGGATTTTCTGCTTTCGAGTCTAGATTTTTAGGTTTAATTCTTAGTTTTCTTCGAGTCATTCCATCGTTTTATGCCACACACTCGTTCACGGGGTCCACCTGAGCTGTCACCACTTTCTGATCCCGACGCGGATATCCGTGACCGATTTCGCCTTCTACGCACCGAGCTAGAGGCATTCATCATTTCCACCGCTCAATCCAAACCATCCTCTTCATCTACACACACCACACGCGACACCAAACCCATCCCATTCCCCGATCTTTCATCCATGGCGGCACGTCGCACCGTCCACGAGCAGGCTAGCGCCGGAGTCACCGAGGCCCGGTTCGCTATTGCACAGCCTGCTATTGCCAACACCGCAAATTGGCAAGTTCCGTCCCACGTCATAAACGCTTTGACGCATTCGATCCAGTTTCATGGACGTGAGGACGAAGATGCACCGACGCATATTTCTCGGTTTATTCGCATCTGCAACACGTTCGGACTCACCGGAGTCGCGAACGAAATCATTTATCTGCGTCTGTTCCCTTTCTCCCTTACGTCTCGAGCCGCCGAGTGGCTTGAGACGCTTCCGCCGAATTCGATCGCCACCTGGGACGATCTGACCGCAAAATTCCTGAAGAAGTATCATCCTCCAGCCAAGGCTGCACGTACGAGGGAGGAAATCCATTCCTTCAAGATGGATTCCGATGAGCCGTATTCTGTAGCGTACGAGCGCTTTAACACTCTTCTGAGTAGATGTCCGCAACACGGGTTGACGGAATGGGCTATCATCGAGAAGTTCTACAACGGACTTCCTTATTCGGTTCAGAAAGAGTTTAACATTTCGGCTGGAGGACATATGATGGAGAAGCTCACAGTGGATGAATGCAAATCACTTTTCGAGAGCTTCGCCCTCGCTGAACAGCAGGCACCCGGAGGTCGGAGAGCCACTTTGGCCCCGACTAGATCACTCGCTCCATCTACATCTACCCGGGGTGTCCATCACATTGGCTCAGAGACCATACCACCTAGGGAGTTAGAAAACATTTATAAGACCTTAGAGGAAATCAAACTCCATATCAAAGCCAAATGTGAGCTGTGCAGAGGCGCTCACGACACCCGAGACTGCCCGCTTGCTCCCGCTGAGCAAGTGGATTATATTGGAAACCGAAACCAGTTCGGTAATTCGTTCCAGTCTGGGTGGAGGAGTGGCCAAAATTCAGGATGGCGAGAGGGAGGAAATCCACCTGGTTTTCAACCAAGGTATAATCAGAATGGTGGAGGAGATGCAGGCCCGACTATGAAGGAGCTTACAGAATTGGTGATGAATCAAACGCAGATCCTGCAGCAGATGAACGCGAGAGACGAGGCCACACAAAAGAAGCTGGCGGAGCATGACACGTTACTGAGAAATCAACAGGCCTCGTTCTTAGATTTGCAGCGGTCGGTGGGAGATATTGCAAAGCAGTTAAAGGAGCTCAACAACCGAGGGGGTCAATTTTCCGGTAGCCCCTATAAAAACCCCAATGCGTCGGTTAATGCTGTTACCACACGGAGTGGTCGAGTTCTGGAGAGTCCATCGCCGGCGGTAGTTGATGAGGAGCCGGTTGATGAAGAGATCGAGTTGGAGACGCCGGACGGGAGGGTGCACGAGAGCGTAACGCCAGCAAGTACCGCACCGAACGTCGAGGCTGAGATAGTTAGAGAGAAGCCGCTGAAGTGGGAAGCGGTGAAGGAGAAGAAGAGAGTGAGGTTCGCGTCGAAACCGATCACTGCTGATGATCTGAAGCGTGTTCCTTATCCTGAGAGGTTGGTCCAGCAGAAGAATGCGCGCGAGTATGGGCAGTTTTTAGAGCTTCTTAAGCAGCTTAGGGTCACTTTACCTTTTACTGATGTTATTAGACAGATGCCTAAGTATGCTAAATTTTTGAAAGATATGTTAACTAATAAGAAGAAGCTTGAAAACTTTTCTGATGTTACACTTGATGCCCAGTGTTCTGCTGTGGTTCAGAATAGGTTGCCTGAAAAACTGACTGATCCGGGTACATTTACAATTCCGTGCTCGTTTGGTGACTTGTCTGTTACTTGTGCTTTAGCTGATCTAGGTGCCTCGCATTAATGTGATGCCTTATTCTGTTTTCATGCACCTAGGATTAGGAGAGTTAGAGCCGACTAGGATGACGATTTCCTTAGCAGATAGGTGGGTTTTTAGACCCAAAGGAATAGTGGAAAATGTCCTTGTTCAAATTGATAAATTTTTGTTCCCTATAGACTTTGTGGTAGTTGACTGTGCATACGATGCTAGTTGCCCTCTGATTTTAGGTAGGCCTTTTCTTAGGACTGCTCGTGCTTTAGTGGATGTTTTTGAGGGTACCATAACTTTGAGGGTTGAGAATGAGAGTGTGATGTTTAAGGTGGGTAGAAAGGAGGATAAGGGCCCCGAATCTGTTTGCTTGATAGGTACTTTTATGTCCTTTATAGATTTGGTGGTTGTAGGTAATAGGTTAGAGGATGAGGAGATTGTAGAGGATGAGTGTGGGGAGGACACCGGGGGGTTAGTTGAGGTAATTGATCTGACTGATATTTTTGACCCGTTAGTAAAACCCGGTGCGGAAGAGAGTGTAGATTTGGTTGTCGAGTTAGCTAATGAGGTGTTGAGTGACCCATTAGGAGAACCCGAGAAGTTGGTGAGTGTAGAGAGTGAAATGGTGGTTGCTAAGGTAGTTAGAAGAGCCACACTTGGAGATTTAGGTATTTTGGATGATAGGATTGTGCTTAGTTCAAGTGTGGGGAGGTTAGATGTGATTGTTGATACCCATGACCCGGAAATGAGTTTTCTTGGTAAATGTCAATTTCTTCCGGGTAGGTATAAGCATTGGAGGGTTAAGAGGTTGTTGAGAGCAGAAAAGTTTAGTGCTTTATGGGGTAGGAAGTTGTTAGGTGGTTGGTTGATTAGAAACCGGGAGCAATTTGGTAACTTGGTGTTGAGGGATGTGAAATCGAAGCCTCCGGATGGTTTGGGAGGTTTTGGTTCAGTTTTGTGCTAATTGATGAAATGCCCGGTTTGTATATTTGTGTAGATGTGTTTTACATTTCTGCAAGTTTTCGTTTTTCGTGCATTTGCGTCTTTTGGTTTTTGTGTTTTTGTGTTTGCAGGTTATTTTGGAGATTCGAGCTATGGGGAGTATGAGATGTGCAGGTCTAAAACTGCAGTTCTGGACTGAGTTTTTGACAAGGGAGCTGCTGGAGCATAAAAGAGATAGAAAATTTTTGGGGTCAAATTCCAAAAATTCTCTGGAAATCACGTTCCAAGCGTATCGCCTGGAGGTTGGTAGGTTGTAGGCGATACGCTAGGAAGTCTCAGGCGGGTCCGGATGGTTGCAGTCCTAGGCGTATCGCCTGGGAAATGCAAGGCTGTAGGCGATACGCCTAGGGGAGGTAAGTCAGAAATTTTTCAAATTTTTAATTTTTATTATTTCTGTTTACCGTCTTGGTGGTGGTTCGCTGCGGCTGATGTGCTGAGTCTCTGGAGTTTCAGGTGAACACGTTTCAACTTGTTTTATTTTATTATTTTATTTCTTCTTTATTTTTGTTCCATTCCACATTGAGGGCAATGTGTGATTCAAGTGTGGGGATGGGATACTTTCGTAGTTCGTCTTGAGTCTTTTAGTTTTGGTGAGTTATTGAGTCAGAAAATTTGAATTGAATCAGAAAATTTGAAAATTTGAAAAAAAATTGAAAAAATTGTCAAAAATGTCCAAGATTCTGGCTGCAAAATTAATGGAAAATGATAGTAAAACCAGGGATTGATGTCTATCTTGTGCTTAAATGTGTAATTAATGATTAATTTGGGAAAAGTGGATAAGTTTGGATGAATGGAAAACATTTCTAATCTATGTTGTGTCGGTAGGCCCAGCTGACCTAGGAGTAGCTTAAATTGCCTGTGTGTTTATATGTTGTATAAATATGCTAATCAGTCTGCTAGTGGGTTCCCATTTTAGGAGTGATAGGAATGCTGAATCTGATGATTAGGAAGGAAGAGACCGCTTTAGGCTAGATACTCCTATGTCCTTAGAATTTCAAATGAGCATGTAGTTAATAATTTGGCTAATGAATTAGAGTGAAGGGGCAGAATACTCATGTACGAACTAAGGATAGTATCCCGTGGTAAGTACCTCTGATGATGTTCCGGATCTCGCGGGCAAAATACTCATGTATGATTTCGGGGGTAAGACCTTGTGAAAGAATACCTCTGGTGATGTCCGTCGGTAATTCTAGGTAAAAGTAACCAACTATAAAAAAAAAAAAAATGAAGAAAAAAATTGAAAAGAAAGAAAAAAAAATGATAACTTAGAGAATAAATGCTCAATAATTGCATATAAATAAATCGTTATTCTTTGGACATCTTAGTATCTGGTTTAAGGGGGGTGGAGGAAATATATAAATTCAAATCAATTATTACCCTTTGCTTCGACTGAATATGATTCGGTAATAGGTTGAACTTGACCTGTCTTTAGTGGGATCCATTGCGACTGAACTTATATCTGGTAATTTCATAAACACATGGGGGCGAAAGAAAAGGTTGGTGGTTGGGTTTAATCGGATAGAAATATCGGCAATCGTAGTTAGGGTGTTATTACGTTATGGAATGTGGAATTGCATGGTGGCTGTTGAATTTTGGAATGTTAAATGTTTAGAGTCAATTTCCTGGTTATGATTCCATTGCAGTATTTTTCGAGGACGAAAAAAGAGTCAGTGTGGGGATGTTTGATGTGTTGCAAACACATCCCATTTCCGGTGTCTTTTATGTGTATATTTGAGTTAATTTGAGTCAGTTTCCATTTTGTTTTAAGTGCTTTTATTAAAGTTTGAGTCTTTTGGTCCTTTTTATGTTTTCTTATAAGTTTTGTAGGTTTTTAATAAAGTCCCGAGCCAAATTGGAAGTTAAGAAGAAAAGAAGAAGAAATGCTGAAGAGGGTTCAGGCGTATCGCCTGGAACGTGATACATGGCAAGCGGTACGCGCGGAAGTGAGAAGTCAAAGGCGGTTTAAAAAGTCAAACCCGATTAAATTGTCGTGTAGCAGGGAGCAAGCGTATCGCCTGCCACTGTCAGACCTCCAAGCGATACGCTTGGAGGGTGTTTTCCCGCAAACTTAGCCCGATTCATATAAATTCGACTTTTAGGGTTTCAATTCAATGGATTCGACTTCCAGACGACTCAGAGGCGATTTTGGGCGATTTCAAGAGTGGAGAAGGTTTAGGAACGAAGGAGGAACACCGGTGGATTGCATCTACACCTTGAATCATCATCGATTCATCGGGTTTTTTCTGAATTCTTAGTGTCTCTTTATTTAGCCATGTTTACTGTTCAAGATCAGATTTTTATGATGTTTACAGACTTAGACATGTTGCTAGGCTAATTTGATTGTATTGCCTAGACCCAGATTGGATGATTACTTAGTATTGATGACTTTATTCGGTTTTGATTGATTGATTGATGTTGCACTTTTATTCAATTCCATTGACTATTATGTTTTGATGCATGTGTGTGTTACGAGTAGATTATCGATTGGTGGTTGATGCATAATTTACCCGCGAATGTCTTTCGGTTTAGGTAGATTAGCTGAAGTAGTTAACTTTAGGGTTAATTGCTAAAGTGTAGTTAGGGTTCCTTGACTATTGCATTGATAATTGATTGGTAATTCACTTGTAATGTGCTGCTAAACTGAAGACTTAAAAGGTACAGGTTTAACGGGTAGTTGGGTTGGTTAAAGTTCTAGGGTTGCACTGTCTCAAAAGGAAGTGTCCTAGGGTTTTGTCTAGCTTGGTATTCCGTGTCATTCATGGTTGTCATTGGTAGCTCCGGTTAGTCTAGGTGCATCTTAGGTATATCCGAGGGTGGCTAGGGTAATTGAAGTGGGATGGACTTAAAAGGTGAACCCTTGTTCGAGCGTTAGAAGTGTAGCTAGGAAGGACTTAAAAGGTGAACTAGCCACCATCAGATCAATCAATTCTGAGTGAGGTTGTAGGTATTAAGTAGGATTCCAGGGTCTAGGTGATACTCTTTTCTCGTCTGAATTCTCCCAAAGTTTCGTGCTTTTGTCTGTTTGTGCGTTGATTAGGTAAGCTTAGTTAATTCAATTTACAAATCAAATCCCAAATCAAATTACTCAGTATTTTCCATTTTCATAGGTCTAGGTTAAGTCTTGTCTATAGAGTGTCCTAGGTTCGATATTCCGGTCTTGCCCTAGCTATTCTACTATCCGATAGGTACACTTGCCTTAGGGTTCGGTCTAGTTTAGGTATTTTCGGTAAAATTAGGTGTGTCTAGGTCTAGTTTAGGTCTAGGTTTTTATAGTAGTTTTTAGAGTCGTTCCGAGCACATCACCTTAATAAACTTAATTGTTTAAAGTGTTTAAACATTGGGTAATTAAATTTATTAAGGAAAAGATTATCGAAAATACTGATTTTTAAACTTAATCTGTTTTGTAGATGGCAACAAACCCTCCTCAAAACAATGTTGGTCATGCTTTTCGTCAAATGTTTGAAAGAGAAAAGCTGAATGGATCTAACTTCAATGACTGATCCCGTCAACTGAGGATTGTCCTTAAAGTTGAACGAAGGACCGATGTCCTTGAAAATCATTGGCCGACCGAGCCAGCTACTAATGCTTCTGATCAAGAGAAAGTGTTCTACAATGCAGAGTATAGCAGATACGATGAGGTTGCTTGCATGATGATCTCGAGTATCGATCTTCAGAAGCAATACGAATTTCATACACCTTGTGATATGATCAAAGAGCTAAAGAAGATGTATGAAAAACAAGCTGGTGTTGAATTGTTCGACCTAGTTGTGGAACTCCACGACTTGAAGCTTGAAACTGGTAAATCGGTCAGTAGTCATGTGCTCAAGATGAAAAGCTACTTTGACAAATTGGAATCGCTCAATTATGGGTATAATCAGGCTGTGGCAGCTGGCATGATCCTCAAATCTCTTACGAAGGATTTTGAGGGTTTTGTGCACAACTAAAACATGCATTGTATGACTAAGACTATACCTGAGCTTCATGCTATGCTTGTCGAGTATGAAAAAAAACGATTCCTAAGAAGGCCACTGAAATACCCCAAGTTCTTATTGTAAGGAACTTCAATTTTGAAGAATTCCGGCTGAACTCCAGTTTTGACAATTCCGGTTGAAGTTGAAGCGGAACTACCACTTCAAGCGGAACAACAAGTTCAAGCGGAAAGAAGCAGTTTTGTCACTTAGTGAATATTCCGGGTGAACTCGATTATCCATCAGATAATGAGTTTAACCTAACTTTTCCTGAGATGTCTTTTCAGCAGTCCCATCCTGCAAAAGCTTCTCGTATGCTTCTACATCTGCCCAAGCCGCTCTCCAAAAGTAGATTGTTGCTGTCAACACGCAAGTCATTTCAAATGTCGAAGTTTATTCTTTTGGTAGCTTAGATTTGACTTTGTAATGTACGATCTAGATTAGATCACATGAGATCAATGGATGTGATTGATCTCATCTGCACTATATATACCTTGTTACCTCTTAGTTTACACGGTGTGGTTATCACTTGTAATAGTGTAACTTTGAGTTAATGCAAATAGTGCCGAGTATTTGATACTTTGTTGTTACTACTATTCTGCAAATCAAGCATTTACATTATATAAGAATTCAACATTGCTTAAGAAAAGTAAAATATAACTTAATTTCGCAAGGTTATATTTGCAAGTAAAGAGCTTTGTTAAAGTTTAACTCTGACTTATAACGATCCTACAATTGGTATCAGAGCTTTGGCTCTCTACTTTGAAGACTTCTAGTGCTTCAAAGTTGATACTTTACTTGCTTACTTAATTTTTAAGCTTTTTCTGTTTTACAAAACTGTTTTTCATAATGACTGGTTTAACTCTTGGTTCACTTAATGGTAGCTCTAACAAACCACCAATTTTCACTCCTGATGACTTTGATACTTGGAAACTCAGGATGGAAGGTTTTGTTAGAAGCCTAGACAGACGAATTTGGAACAGGTTGACTGTAGGTCCTTACAATCCAACTGTTCAATCTGCTGACGATGCCCAAGTGCAAATACCAAAACCACTAGACAAATATGTTGAAGCTGATTACACTGAGCTTGAATATGATCACAAGGCCTACTGGACACTCCAGGCTGCATTACCCAACTCTATATTTGTAGGGTTCAAGGGATATAAGACAGCACATGGCTTGTGGAATGCTCTCAGTGAAATGTATGAAGGGTCTAGTGAAGTTAAGGAAAACAAGAAAGATGTTTTGAAACAAAGATATGAAAACTTTACTTACAAAACTGGTGAATCTATGACCAACCAGTATCTTAGATTTGTTTCACTTCTTGATGAATTGCAAAAGGTAGAAGTAAAAACTGAACAGGCTGATGCCAACAGAAAGTTCTTGAGATCATTACCTCCAGCTTGGACTGTCTACACAGTCAGCATCAGGGAGTGCAAGGATCTCAAAAAGCTTAAACTAAGTGAACTCCATGGAATCCTTAGTGCTTATGAAATGGAGCTTAATTTTAAGCAGAACAACTTTCCTGAAGCATCACCACAGTTGCAAACCACTGCTTTGGTTACAACTGATTTTCAAAAGATCTCAAATTCATCTCAATATCACTCACCCTCAGTCAGTTTCATTGAGTCACCTAGAGGCTCAGAGAGTTCTTCAACACTGTTTGACAACTCTCACTCTGCCTATGTGGCAACTGACTCATCTCAAGGCTTCACACGTCAAGACTTGGAATGCATAGGGGCAGATGATCTAGGAGAGATGGACATTTTAACTTAATTGGCTATGGTTTCTGTAAGGGCCCAAAGATTTTATAAAAGAACTGGAAGAACTTATAAAGGGTCAAAGGGATCATCAATTGGGTTGGATAAATCTAAAGCTAAATGTTATAATTGTCACCAACTTGGCCATTTTGCCAGGGAATGCAAGCAGCCAAGGAGAGATGGACAGAACAATAACAACAATGTCCAACAGAGATCAAACCATGGAAGCAACAACAGCAGCAGTCAACAAAACAACAACAACAGCAACCAGCAACCAACTTAACCAAAACCACTTGGAAATCAAAATGTGGTGGCAGCTGTAGCTAACCAGACTGAATGCTATGAGTGGGATGACTTTGTCACTGAGTTTGAGCCAATCAACCATGCTTTGATGGCTAAAGAAGATTCAACTGAACAGGTAAATGAGATTCCTGAAAATGTTTTGGAAAATCTGTGCAGCCCTGCCTGCATAGAACAAGTGGCAAAATACAGGAAACATAACATTGATCTGATTGATGAAGTTTCCAACTTGAATGAGTTATAGAATTGCTTTAAGAAAACTGAAACTGCATACATCACCAAAATTGAAAATTTAAACAAAGAATTTGATGTTTTGAAGCAAACTAACTCCATTTTGGAAACACAATTAGAGGACTTGTTGAACAAGCTAACTATTTCAAGACAAGAAACAAAAGATGCAAAAGCAAAAAATGATGTTCTTGAAATTAAGCTAAAAGATGTCTTGTTCACCTGTGACAAATTCCAAACAGCTATCAAGAAAGCTGAGAAACTTTGGAATGGGGCAATGCATGGGAAAACAGGTATTGGATACAACAATGTTGAACCACCCAAGGAATACTCACCTGTTATTTCTCCAATCCAGGCACTTCAGAAGGAGTGCAGTGTGAGTCTAATTGTTGACAGCAATGCACTTTCCTCATCTGAATCAAAATCTGTTGAATCGTCTTCAAACTATGAAGTCAAAGATGCTAGCATTTCAGTATCTGTTGACCAATCCAAGGTTTTAAAACCAAAAGTTGCTTTTCCACCACCAACTATTTATGAGCCAAAAGACTCAAAAGTTGGAGGAAAACTTCCTGAGCAGCCAAAACCAAGTGAAACTGACAGAATGGGTAAGCTAATTTACCACCAGGTCACTAATGAAAAAATAACCAAAAACACAAATTCTTACCAAAGAAAAATGTTTGAATGTGTTTTCTGTGGTGAAAAGGGACACATGGCTGCAGCATGCAAATTCAACCCATTAAGCAAAGGTCAGGACTTGTTAAAACCCAAAAATGTTTTTACTCAGAAAAGATCTACAGGTAGAATCTCACCTGTAAGAAGTAACACAATGAAGTATTTTGATACTGAGTCAAACAAAATTTTAATTGGGAATAACAAAAATGGAAGTTTTTTAGTGTTAAAATCAAACAGAGTTTCAGCTGAACTTCAACCGGAAAAATTTTCAACCGGAAGAGAAGTTCAACCGGAAATCTCCAAAACACTCAGATCAGTTACTGCACCTAGACAACGACCCAGGGTTCAGTTCACTGATGAGTATGACTATTTTGAAGTTCAAAATAGGAGAAACCCATCTAGAGGAAAAACCTTCTCTAGAGAAAATTTTGTGAAAAACAAGCAAAACTCTCAACCAAAAGTTCCTTCTAGCTCACACGGAAGTGCAACTGCTGCATTACATAGTGAGAGATCTAGCCAAACCAACAAATTTTCAAACTTTAATGCTAGAATCTCACCAGTGACTAGAATTGATCAGACCTACATCTCACCCAGTGAGTTGCCAAAGGTTTTGACAAATAAACAAAAGAAGTATAGGGAATATAGAGAGAGGAAAATTGCTGAAAGAAGGCTTAGCAAAACTGACAAGCAATGTCAATCAAGTGCACAATTTGAACACTTGAATGTTGACCAAGATGACCTGTTGAATGAGGATCCAATATCAAATACTTTAATACTTAAAGAATACAAGTATTATGATGCTTCTGGCAAGCCTAAGACCTCAAAGGCTTGGGTTCCCTTTGGAAATTAATCAATTTCCTTTGTGTGTTGGTGCATAATAAAGGCCAACAGAGCCTATGGGTAGTTGATAGTGGATGCACTTGCCACATGACAGGAAATAAGCATGTATTGGATAACCCCAAAATCATAAATGGAGGTCCTGTAGCCTTTGGGAGTGCAAAAGGACACATTACTAGCACAAGGTGCTATCAGTAATGGGATGCTTACCTTTGACAAGGTAAATTTTGTTGACACATTAAATTTCAATTTACTTAGTGTCTCACAAATGTGTGACAAGAATTTGAATTTGATGTTTACTGGGAAAGAGGCCATAGTCTTGAAACCTGGTGTTAAAATCACTGAGGAACTTGTGTTGCTCAGAGCACCTAGGAGAGAAGGACTATATATTTTGGATCTGTCTGCTACCACTCCAGCCAGTGGAATTGCATGCTTTGTATCCAAAGCCTCAGTGGATGAGTCTGATTTGTGGCATAGGAGTTTATGTCATGTTAATTACAAGAACATGAACAGAATAGTGAATCTCAACTTGGTTAAGGGTCTTCCTAACAAGCAGTTCAACTGTTCTGAACACTGTGTTTCTTGCCTCAAGGGTAAGCAACACAAGACCTCTTTCAAGCCCAAAACTGAGTCTTCTATCACTCAACCTCTAGAACTTTTGCATATGGATCTATTTGGTCCAACTAGAGTGATGAGCATAGGGAAAAGGTCATACTGTTTTGTCATAATAGATGATTACACTAGATATACATGGGTGTTTTTCTTAAAAACAAAAGATGAAACTGCTGAATTATTGAAAACACTAATTGTATCTTTAGAAAATCAAGAAAAACTGAAAGTTAAGACAATCAAAAGTGACAATGGCACTGAGTTTAAAAATCATGTTTTGAACTCATTTTGTGAGGAAAAGGGAATCCTTAGACAATTCAGTGCTCCTAGAACTCCAAAACAAAATGGTGTTGCTGGAAGGAGAAATAGGACATTGATTGAGGCTGCTAGAGCAATGCTAGCAGATTCTAAGTTACCTGTGATATTTTGGGCAGAAGCAGTAAACACTGCCTGCTATGTCCAAAATAGGACTTTGATTGTTAAGGATAAAAATAAAACTGCTTATGAGCTTTGGAGAGGTAGAAAACCTAACATTTACTTCTTTAAATCTTTCGGTTGTCCTGTTACTATTTTGATAACTAATAGGTTGTTGCCTAAGTTTGCTGAAAAGGCAGATAAAGGATATTTTGTTGGATATTCTAGTATGTCAAAAGCATTCAGGGTATACAATAAAAGTACTAAAATTGTTGAGGAAACCATTAATGTAACTTTTAATGAGAAATCTCTTAACAGTTTTGTATCTCAACCAGACTGGTTATTTGACATAGATGCACTAACCACTGCTTTCAATTTTACCATTGAGAAGCCATTGAGTTCAACAGTGCAGGAACGGGAACATAAGCAAAATCACATAAGATCAGCTGATGAGATCTGGGAGATAAGCGCCAAGGAACTGCAAATGCAACCTACCTTCTTTTCATCCATGAGCACCAAGCCTGTGAAACCCAACAACTCAAACAAAACCTCTGAATTGTTCTTGCTAATGCAGAAGTTCATCCGGTTGAACTTCCGGTTGAAGTTCAAGCGGATCCTGTAGCAATTGTATCTCCGGTTGAAATTCAACCGGAAAACAATTTTTCAGAAAATTCTGAGAACAATGAATCTAATGACTCAACTGATGCTGGTTCAAATGAGTATAGTTTTGAGCATCTGATTTCAGATTCAGTCCCCAATTCTCATGAAGCAACTGAAAGTTTAGATCCTGTATCACAAACCAACAATATTGAGTTTTTACCTCAACTCAATATTCCTCACAATGGGAGAAGCCATGAATTTCCACTATTTCCTGATAGAAGAATTGGAAAGAACCATCCAAGGGAGAACATTATAGGAGACTTGTCAGCTCCTGTGCTGACTAGAAGCAAATCTATTGATGCAAACATTTGCCTCCATGCTGCATATCTGTCTCAAGAAGTACCCACAAAGATCAATGATGCATTGGAAGATGAAAGTTGGGTAGAGGCAATGCAAGAGGAACTGTTTCAGATCAATAAACAGAAGGTTTGGGAATTGGTTGACTTACCTGAAGGTGAAGAACCAATTAGAACTAAATGGGTATTCAGAAACAAGAAGGATGATAGGGGAATAGTAATAAAAAACAAGGCCAGACTTGTAGCTCAAGGCTACAAACAAGAAGAAGGCATTGACTATGATGAAGTTTTTGCTCCTGTAGCCAGGCTTGAAGCAATCAGAATATTTCTTGCCTATGCTGCATTCAAAAACTTTCTGGTATTTCAAATGGATGTTAAATGTGCTTTTCTGTATGGTCTTTTGGAACAGGATGTGTATGTCAAGCAACCTCCAGGCTTTGAAGACCCTCATTACCCCAACAGGGTCTGCAAGTTGATTAAAGCTTTATATGGTCTCAAGCAAGCTCCTAGGACATGGTACGAGACACTCTCAAACTATATCCTAGTGAATGGCTATAAGAGAGGAGCTATTGATAAAACACTGTTTGTGAAATCAGATGGCAAAGATACTTTGATGGTACAAATCTATGTTGATGACATCATCTTTGGTTCATCCAGTGCTGCCTTATGTAAAGAGTTTGAAAGTTTGATGCAATCTAAGTTTGAGATAAGTTCAATGGGAGAACTGAACTTCTTCTTAGGCTTGCAAGTGAAGCAAACTGCAAATGGAATTTTCTTGAATCAGTCCAAATACATTCAAGATATGCTAAAAAGGTTTGATATGCAGTCTGTTTCAACCTCAAAAACTCCCATCTCCACTTCTCATAAGTTACACAGTGATTTAAGTGGGAAACCAGTGGATGTTCACCTCTACAGGGCAATGATTGGATCACTGCTCTATCTCACAGCCAGTAGACCTGACATCATGTTTAGTGTCTGTTTATGTGCTAGATACCAGTGTCAACCAAAGGAATCACACATGTTAGCTGTGAAGCGGATCTTTAGATACCTTAAAGGACAACCAAAGCTTGGGTTGTGGTATCCAAAGAACTCAGATTTCTCCTTCAAAGCTTACACTAATAGTGATTATGCTGGCTGCAACTTGGACAAGAAGTCTACTTCAGGAGGATGTCAATTTTTGGGAGAAAGACTTGTGTCTTGGCAATGCAAGAAGCAAACCTGCGTGTCTACTTCTACTACTGAGGCTGAATACATCGCTGCATCAAGCTGCTGCAGTCAAGTCTTATGGATCCAGAATCAAATGTTGGATTATGGCATCAAGTTCATGGAGACTCCTATCCTTGCAGACATCAACAGTGCTATATCAATCACAAACAACCCTGTTCAACACTTAAAAGCAAAACACATTGATATCAGGTACCATTTTATTAGAGATTGTGCTGAGAAACACTTGATTAGAATGGTCAAAGCTCATACAGATCAACAATTGGCTGACCTGTTTACCAAAGCATTTGATGAAGCTAGATTTGTCTATCTCATTAGTGCCATTGGTATGATGAACTTTGATTGATTAAACTGTTTTCACAATTTTAATAAAAAGAGGGACATGTGCTCTAAAGCCCGTCTCTTGATACAAAAAGAAAAAGAAAATGAAAATCTTTAGTGTTAATCAGACGACTTTTCAATTCATAGTCAGTAACTGCTGATAAAGCTATGGATAATTAACACAAATTTTTAAAAATTCATGTGTTTTGGATTTCCGGTTCAAGTTCGGGTTCAACCTGAGAAGACAACTTTTGAAATTCTCCGGGTGAACTTCAACCGGAAAAAAATGCTTTAAAATGATGTGGAAAGTTATTTTGAAAACAATTCTTTCAAGCGGAAAAATTGTCCGCTTGATGTTCAGACGGAAGAATTTCTGTTTTTAAAATAAAGGAGAAAATGGGTTCCGCTTGAAATTCTGGGTCAACAAAATCAAAGTCTCATTTAATTACCCAGAAGGCACACTTTTCTAAGCGGATATACATTTATTTACCCATTGAATTTTTAACTGTTTAAATCCGAGGTTTCAGTAAATTATCTTTTGGATAAGGACATGCTTTAACCAGTTGTACCATACAACCAATAAAGCACCTGTCTCATCAATCAATGAACCGTCAATTTTTTTAACCTCTCTCCTCCACGTCAGTGTCGTAAAAGGTTAAAGCCCTAAATTACCGTCACTTTCCCATTTTCATCAAACCCCACTCTGCAATTCCTCCCAAATTCTTCTCATCTCCTCTCCAATAAACTTCCGTAAACCGTCAACCTGCGTCGCCTATGGCTCCTAAGGGGAAGGCAAGTGGCAAAAGGCCCGTAAGTGACTCCAAGTTTCCAGTAGAACACAATCTTGTGGCGTATCTAGAGCCACCGAGCAAAACCGATATCTACAACGGAATGATTGACTTCATAAAAATTTCTCATCTTCACCATGCGCTTACTGTCGAAGCAGAAAATTTTTGAAGAAGTACTAAAGGATTTTTGGTCACATGCTAGGGTTACCGAAAGGGCAAATGGTAGTGAAGCGATTGTGTCAACCGTTCAGGGCATTGAAGTCGAAATCGACGAAGCTAAAGTTAGAAGAGTGCTGAAACGAAGGGATGCTGGTGGATATGAGATAGTCGATTCAAAGAAATATCTTCGACTATTCAGAGATCTAGGGTACAGTGGTTCACTGCAAAGCAAAACCATCAAGAAGGGGCAGTTACCATATAAATGGAGGTTCTTGGCTCACACAATATTGGTTTGCCTATCTCCAAAGAAGGGTGGATTTGATGAGCTTGCCAGCGAACAAGCATCTGCCTTCTATTCGGTGATAAAGGGTGAGAATTTTAATTTTTCTAAACTCATTTTTGATGCCCTAAAATCAAATGTCCAACCTGATTTTATCTACTTATACCCAAGGTTTTTAACTTACATTCTCAAAGAAGAGTACCCCCAACTTGTGTGGCTTGGTACAATTTTGCATTCCAAACTTCTAAATGAGAAAAAAAATTTTAATCTTGCTGTAAACAAGTCTCCATTTCTTGGAAGGGACACTGACCACCCCTTACCGATTCCAAGGCAGTTTCCTGATGAACCTGCTAATGCAGAGGTTCAACCGGAAACTGTTGCAGCAACTGAGCTCCAAGCTCAAGATGACAGAACTGTAGACCTAACAGTTTCTGATCCCACATCTGTCCCTGCTTCCTCAAAACTAAAAACCTTTCAATCTAAAAAGAGGAAAGCTCACAATCAATCTACCATTGCCACTTCCTCCACTGAAACTCCTCCTGTCATTTTCAAAAGACAGCGACAAGTGGTCATTAGGTCTCCTCCACCTAGTGCCACCACCCAACCCGAAGCTTCTAACCCCGCTCTAGGCAAAAAGCCCAAGCGGAAACTGGTCAAATTGGGATTCTCTCTTAGGGACGAACCTTCATTTGAGGGGGAGTCATTAGAAGCAGATGCACAATCCCCATCTGAACATCTTTCACCACCTCAATCCCAATCACCCAGGAGTGACAGTGCTATCAATCTTGGCTTAAGTGAAGGTGTTATTAACTCACCTACCACATCACATAAGAACATCCTGATAAGCCAGGACCCTGCAGCACTGAACCTACACTCCTCACTGGAGGTGAATCTCGGGAGTTTTGAAGAGATTCATGCGGAAAGGGTTGTTGCTGCCCAGGGATCCCCACTGGACCTTGGTGTCAGCAGTAACATCAATAAGACCCAATTTGCGGCAATCTTCTCTGAATCAGCACTTGAGGCTCCTTTATTGGAACCAAGAGTTGTTGTGACAGATGAAGAGAATCCCAGGTGCCAAGAAGCCATGGGTACCACTGCTGATCAATCTAGGATTGATAGCTTGGTTTCGTCCAAGGATGCTGGTAAAAAGCCAGCTGAGGACAGTTTTACACTACCAGAATTGACAAACTTGTACCTATCTCTCCAAGCACAGGTTGATACTCTAAATGCAACTGTTGCCAAACTGGTGAAAGCTAATCCTACTGATGCTGAAGCAGGTCCTTCAACCCTTCACAGAGATGCTGATGAAGCTGTAATAGCTAAAGAAGCTGATACTGTCAAATTGGGGGAGAAGATGCCCTCAAGGCCTGTCATTACTGAAATTGAAGAAGATCAGAGGATACCCACTGAAGTTAGAGCCACAGCTTGTCAAAGAATCGGTATAAATCCCTTTGATGTTGAAGAGTGTTGGGCCAACATTAAATGCAGTCAACTGATTGCTATTTCACCTTTTGAGGATCCCAACCTCACAGAGCTTGTTCAATCTTCAATGTTGATTGCTGGTGCTCTACCTAAGCACATCAACATGATCACTACACTCCTAAAAGATGTCATCTTTCCGGCTGAAAAAGCTAGTGATCACAACAAAGCAACTGAAGATAGCACTGCAACCACTGTAGTTGCTACACTCACCGAATGATAAGATGAGAATCCTATTGGTGAAAATGAAGGCACAGAGGTGCTGGAGATTGCTGACATAGAAATCGAAGTCACCAAACCTCAGGTGGTGACTGAAGATCAATCTACTGTTTAAGCGGAAGTTCAGGCGAAACTTCAAGCGGAAGTGTTTGTGGAAGCTGAAGCTATCGTTCAACCGGAAACCCAATCAACTGCCCAGGTGGAAACTTTTGGCCCTGGTAACTCAATTTTTGGTGTTGATGGGTCTACTGAACCAACTGTGGTTCAACCGGAAGAACAGGGTAATGCTGAAATAGAAGACATTGCTGAAACTCTTATAACCTTAAGGAGCACAGAACAAATTCAAACTGAAGAACCTGTTCAAACTGAGTTTCCTAAAACAATTCAACAGGTGGTTCAAACTCTAGAGGCTGAAGCTATACAGAATATGGTAGAAGATGCCAAAAGAATAGCAGAGGATGAGAGGCTAGCAAAAGAACTTCAAGAGGAATTTGATCTATACATGCAAAATTATGTATTTGAAAATTTACTGGAAGAAGCAAAGACTAGGTCTTTCAACTGGAGACTGAAGGATTATGATTTGGATGCTGTGACTGAAGCTGATAGGCAGAGGTTAATTTCTATTTCCTCCATGATGCCAACCAAGCTAATAAGAAATGATGAGAACTACAAATTATTGAAGAAGGTCAAAAGGGCAATTATGGTCAGAAACATAAGAACTGAAGAAGAGACAGCTAAAATGCAAGTCAAAGAACTGTGCCATTTGATTGATTCACTCTTTCATGAGCTAAAACGAGATATAGTTGCTGTTAACCCAAAGCTTGTGATGCCTGCACCTTCAGAGCTCACCTCAGGTATGTCTATTCATATAAATGTTAAACCTGAGATCACTGATGATGCAGATATCCCTCCTCCACTTTCCTTCATATATGACCCAAATCCCATGCCTACAACTGTTCCATCCCTTCTACAGTCACTAGCCATCATACCCTACAAACCACCCTCCATCTCCAAGAAAGTAGCCACCAAGCTTGCCAACCCTAAGTACAGAACCGACAACTTTACACCCATCATTCCTTTCAAAAAGAAGCCTCCACCCACTATGACTTTTTCTGATATCTTTCCACCTACTCCACCTTCTAGCCCAACTCCTGAAGCCAGTAAACCACCCTCACAAACCTCCATTCCTCCATTCACAATCAATGAACATTCCACCACCTCCAAACCTACTCAAGATCAACCTGATCTCTCTTCTCAGTCCTCAAAAGGAAAAGCTCCAAAAGCCATAGAATCAACTGATGATTCTAATGAGGAAAACAAATTGAGAAAGAGAAAACTGCTGCATCACAAAAGAAAAAGAGGGCAAAGGCCAAGGAAAAGAGGCCCACCCCGGCAAAACAAAATTGTTGGGTGGACAGTTAATGAAGACACTTTTGACTTCAAATTTCAGTGCCTAAGTGGGATCACCAGAGTAGTGAATGCTCATCTCGCCACCAGAATGCTTGACATCTTCCAATTATCAGACATATATGAAAAATTGCAAGGGATAATGAGTTTGTCCAGAGCTGAGCTCCTGCTAAGAATGAGCATAGAACCAAAAGTGCTCGAGCATGGATTGTTCTCTGAAACTCAGGTTGATGAAGACATTGAAGAAAACACAACCAGTCCAATAAAGTTTGTGATTTGGGAAGAAGAAGAAAAACTCTTCTATGTTCACAGGGCAGATAGTAGCTTCACAACCCATAAAGAAAGTAATGTTCAAGATCAGTGGAATGAACAAGATTGGGAAGCTCTGCAACATGCTAAGGTCACCATGACCAGCATGAGTGATCTTTCAAAGGATGTGAATGCAAGGGTTAAGGTCTTCGACAAGTAGGTTAAGGAGAAGAAATTTTTTAGGTACAAGTCAATTTTGAAGATGAACTTTGACTTATAAGTATAATTTGACATCATCAGCTTAGGGGGAGATTGTAAGGAACTTCAATTTTGAAGAATTCCGGCTGAACTCTAGTTTTGATAATTCCGGTTGAAGTCGAAGCGGAACTACCACTTCAAGCGGAACAACAAGTTCAAGCGGAAAGAAGCAGTTTTGTCACTTAGTGAATATTCCGGGTGAACTCGATTATCCATCAGATAATGAGTTCAACCTGACTTTTCCTGAGATGTCTTTTCAGCAGTCCCATCCTGCAAAAGCTTCTCGTATGCTTTTACATCTGCCCAAGCCGCTCTCCAAAAGTAGATTGTTGCTGTCAACACGCAAGTCATTTCAAATGTCGAAGTTTATTCTTTTGGTAGCTTAGATTTGACTTTGTAATGTATGATCTAGATTAGATCACATGAGATCAATGGCTGTGATTGATCTCATTTGCACTATATATAGCTTGTTACCTCTTAGTTTACACGGTGTGGTTATCACTTGTAATAGTGTAGCTTTGAGTTAATGCAAATAGTGCCGAGTATTTGATACTTTGTTGTTACTACTATTCTGCAAATCAAGCATTTACATTATACAAGAATTCAACATTGCTTAAGAAAAGTAAAATATAACTTAATTCCGTAAGGTTATATTTGCAAGTAAAGAGCTTTGTTTAAGTTTGACTCTGACTTATAACGATCCTACACTTATGATCAAGGGGGGAAAGATCCAAAAGGCTAAACGACCGCAAAAGGCGAATGGCAAGAATGATGGTAAAGGAAAAGGCAAGGCAGTTGCGTTTGTTCCTAAAACAAAGCAAACCCCTCCGGCCGCAAAAGAGCATCCAGCTAAAGACCAGATCTGTCACCATTGTGGTGAAGTTGGACACTGGAAGAGGAACTGTCCTACCTATCTAGCTGAGTTGATGAAGAAGAGAAAGAATACTAGCGGGGCTAGTATTTCAGGTATCTTCCCAATTGAATTATTTTCCTTTTCTAAGTGTGATTCATGGGTGTATGACACCGGCTGTGGAACTTACATCTGTAATTCATTACAGGGTCTTAGAAAGAGGAGGAAACTGAAGCCTGGGGCTTTGAAGTTATACGTGGGAAATGGTTTGCCAACAGCTGTAGAAGCTATAGGAGAATATCATTTAATTCTGCCTTCTGGGTTATTCATTGTATTAGACAATTGTCATTATGCACCTTCTATTACTAGAGGTGTTATTTCAGTTTCTTTGTTGAAAAACCAAGGATTTATTAATGCATTTAATAATATCGGTATTTCAGTTTCTAAAAATAATGTTCATTATTTTGATGCTATTCCTTGTGATGGCATTTATGAAATTGATATGCGTGGTTGTGTTTCAAATAATTCAATGTTCACTGTTAGCAAACGAGCCAAAACAAGTTTGGACTCTGCCTATCTTTGGCACTGTCGTCTTGCCCATGTTGGCAAAAACCGCATTGAAAGACTTCAACGTGAAGGGATATTACAATCAAATGATGAATCATTTGATAAATGCGTTTCCTGTATCTCAGGAAAGATGACAAGAAAACCCTTTCCGAACAAGCTGCAAAGGGCTAAAGAACTACTTGGACTCATTCATACTGATGTTTGTGGCCCATTTAGACATGTATCAAGAAAAGGTGCTAGCTACTTCGTGACTTTCACGGATGATTTCAGCCGTTATGGTTATGTTTACTTGCTTAAACATAAACATGAAGTGTTTGAAACATTCAAAGAGTTCAAGAACGAAGTAGAAAATCAACTCGGAAAGACCATCAAGATCCTTCGATCGGATCGCGGTGGAGAATACTTAAGCCAAGAGTTTAAGGATTATCTTAAAGCGTGTGGAATTGTCCAACAGCTTACTCCTCCTTACACTCCTCAGCATAATGGTGAGGTCGATGATGAACCTTACTAGAAATGGTGAGGTCGATGATGAACCTTACAACTCTCCCAATATCATTTCGGGATTTTGCTCTAGAAACCGCTGTACGCGTTCTAAATATGGTTCGAACCAAGAAGGTTGAAAAGTCACCGCATCAATTGTGGCATGGAGAAGTCCCTGTGTTGTCTTACTTAAGAGTCTGGGGATGTGAGGCACTTGTGAAGCGTGATACGCCTGACAAACTACAACCCAGGACTACTAAGTGCATCTTCATAGGATACCCAAAGGAAACAATGGGTTACTACTTTTACAATCCTTCCGAAAATACTGTTCGTGTTGCTCGATATGCTGAATTCTTTGAAAAGAATTTTATAGCTCAAGAGAACAGTGGGAGACTTGTAGAACGACTAGAAGATGTGTCACCTTCTGAAACAACTAGCAATCATCAACTTGGGGGGGGGGGAATGTTCAAAGTGATGAACCTCAAGTCGATGATGTTGCGATTCCACTTCGTAGATCCGAAAGGGTCGTACGTAATCCTGATAGATGGATTGGTCTAGTCGAATCCGAGGATAACGTATCAGGAGATCTCAATGAGCCTCCGAACTTTAAAGCTGCATTATCAGATCCGGAATCTGACAAATGGCTTGAAGCTGCGAACGTGGTAATGAAATCCATGAAAGATAATCAAGTTTGGAACTTGGTTGATCTTCCTCCTAACGCGAAGACCGTTGGGAGTAAATGGATCTTCAAGAAGAAGACCGACATGGATGGAAATGTACACACCTATAAAGCTCGTCTCGTGGCGAAAGGTTATACTCAACGTTTTGGCATTGACTATGATGAGACCTTTTCACCAGTAGCTGACATTAGAGCTATTAGGATTCTCTTAGCCATAGCAGCGTACTATGACTTTGAGATATGGCAAATGGATGTTAAGACTGCCTTTTTAAATGGTTACTTGGATGAAGAAGTCTATATGGATCAACCTGAAGGGTTCATTGATCCAAAACATCCCAACCAAGTATGCAAGCTTTAAAGGTCCATTTATGGACTAAAGCAAGCATCGAGGAGTTGGAATAAACGGTTTGATGAAGAAATCAAAAAGTTTGGTTTCGTTCAAAATCCCGATGAGCCATGTGTATATCGCAAAGCTAGTGGGAGTAATGTTACTTTCCTTGTCTTATATGTAGATGACATATTGATTATAGGGAAACACATTCCAATGTTGCAAGATGTAAAATCCCATCTTGGAAAGTGTTTTGCCATGAAAGACTTGGGAGAAGCAGCATTCATTCTTGGAATCAAGATCTTGAAGCGATTCAAGATGGAGAATTCCAAGCGTGGTATAGTATCTATACAGGAAGGACTTGGTCTATCGGTCAAACAAGGTGCTTCTACACCTGATGAGGTGAAGCGTATGCAAAGAGTCCCTTATGTTTCGGCTGTAGGCTCTATAATGTATGCGGTGAGATGCACTAGACCTGATATAGCGTTTGCGTAGAATATCGTTAGCCGATTTCAACAGAATCCGGGTGAAAGTCACTGGACTGCTGTTAAGACCATTCTCAAGTACCTACGGGCTACTAGAGATTTGTTTTTGGTATATGGGGGAAATCCAGATCAAGAGCTCAAAGTGACCGGATACTGCGATGCTGGATTTCAGACTGATAGAGATGACACGAAGTCTCAGTCTGGGTACGTCTTCGTTCTGAATGGAGGCGCTGTGGATTGGAAAAGCAAGGAACAAACCACAGTTGCTATGTCTGCAACAGAGTCTGAGTACATTGCTGCTTCGGAAGCTGTAATGGAGGCAGTCTGGATAAGGAAGTTTATTTGTGGGCTTGACGTGATCCCTACAAGTAACTTGCATATTGATATGTACTGTGATAATACTGGTGCATTAATCATTACCAAAGAACCTGGAGTTTAGAAGGGCGCCAGACACTATGCCAGGAGATATCACTATGTTCGTGAGCAGATCGAACTAGGTGAAATCAGATTACTCAAAGTTCACACAGATATTAACTTAGCTGATCCTTTCATGAAAGCTTTGTCGAGGCCGAAGCTTGAAAGGCATGCCGAGGGCATGGGACTTAAATTAGCTAGTTAAATCATGTATGTCTGATGTTCGGTATTTGGATAAGGGATGTTAAACAATTTCTATTTATATAATGAAATAAATTACTTGATATGTTTGATTTCATTTAATAATAAATTGTGTCATATATTTGCATGTTTAATCCTTGAGTACTTGTCAAGTATTCTAAATTGTCCATTGTCGATTAACTATATGGGAATATAGTTAAACTAAGACAAATCTGAGTGATTAGTAATATTCTTGAAATATATAATGGATGGTCCCACCAAACTCACATGATATTCATAAGATGCATATCGGAGAACCCCACTAGCGAATTGTTACTTTATGGATCGTCGTCATTAAGTGAAATTCGTAAATGGTTGCTTTACTTATCCTTAGACTTGAGGTACAAGCAGGTCATGCATGTATGGATTGCTCCTACTTGATATAGTTCTAACTATCCTGAATAAGGTGGTACAAAAGGGCTATTTTCAGTAAGTGTAGTGAAGTATGTGACTGGACACGTGTAGTCAAGAGGATTTGTTCCTTCAGCTTAAAAGTTGAAGCAGATACCACTGGGCCCCTCATTGGGACTAATTAAGATGTCTGCATGGCCATGCCCAAATGAAATCCAGATGTGTCTCGATTTTGAATTTGGTAATCTTTAATTAGTTGTGGAATGAGAAACAGAATCGTTAAAGTATGAAATGACTTGATCCATATTCATGTTTAGCAACGGTATCGATAACAAAGGGATAGTAAATGACTGTACCATTTAAATACACTTTGATAAACTGTACTTAAATATATCCGGGAGCATTGGTGTGTTGCTAGACGCTAACCAATGTTATTACCTTTATTATTACGAGCTCAAGTGGGAGCTGTAGGGATATGATCACGTATTAATAAGCGTATGTCCGGAAAGTATTTAAGCCTACGGGGTTACACATCTCGATGCTAATGTATTTGTATTTTTAATTAGTTAATTAATATTTATCACGAACATTTAACGAGGTTTCGTTAAAAACTGACAGTTAATTGTTAAAGGGGGTGTTAGTTGTAGTTAGAGAGAGTTGTAATTGGATTACAATTGAGAGAAGGTTTTGAGATAGGCCTTAGGGCCGAAAATCGTAAAGCCCCTATCCAAAACCCTAACTTGTTTATCAAGTTTGTAAAACCTATAAATAGACCCTCTGGGTTTAAGGTTTAGTTGCTGCATTTTATCTGATAAAAGTGCAAACCCTAATCTCTCTCTTTCTCTCTAATTTTCAGCAACAAGAAAGAACCCTAGGGGTTTCGATTTCTTGTGTGGTTCGACCAAGCCATCTTCATCAAGAGGAGTTCGTGATCAGTACTAGCATACGTACATCGGTGTGTCGTGTGTGCGATCGTAGAGGGATTTACTTCAAATCCTAGAAGATCTTCTCTTACCGAGCTAAAAAGGTACACATTATCTATCCGGTTAGTTAGATTAATTCATAGGAAAAATATACGCTGCGTACTCGTGTTTTTTATAATTAGTTATATAACCCAACACGAAGTGTAGGAAATAACCAGGTTGCGCCACATGTACATCATAATAGTAAAATTATCCGCACGCGGATAAAATAAATCATTAAGAAAATTATACGATAATCACGCAAGTTATATTAATAATCACGCAATTTATATTTAATAATCACACAAAGCTATATTTAATAATCATGCACGTTATATTTAGTAATCAGACAAGTTATAAGAGAGCACATAGACGAGTTTTGAAAAAAAAAATATAACAATACTATACTCATATTAAAGATAATATAATGCTCTATTTTATGATGTAATGTTTTTAAAAATGATGTCATATAAAAAGGTTATAGACGTTTAAAGAAGTTGCGGGAACTTAAAAAAGTCAACAATTGTAGGCTATACCAATTTTACCCTTCCAACTATTTTCACACTTAAAGTTTCTTACGTTAGGTTTGGATTGAATCTAAATCATTGATGTCTCGGATCAATGGTCCACATGTCTTCCTACACTTCTCATGAAAATAAGACATTACCAGATCTTTCATCTATATATATATATATATATATATATATATATATATATATATATATATAGGGTTAGGTTCAAATGAGAACTTTTTGTTTTGAGAACTTTTGAGAACTAAATCTCAACCACAAATTTCAAGGGGGACCACTATAATTCATGGGAGGAGGGATACATGTAAATAAACGTGTGGCTCAAATTAGTTCTTTTTAGTTCTCAAATCAAAATGGTTCTCAAATGATCCTCTCCCATATATATATATATATATATATATATATATATATATATATATATATATATATTTAGTGGCTCAAAATGGTTATCAAAAATTCTCAAAATGGTCCTCCCCCACTATATATATATATATATATATATATATATATATATATATATATAGTGGGAAAGGACCATTTAACTTTTGGTAACCATTTTGATCACTAATTACATATAAGGAAATCCCCCCCCCCCCCCTCACCCTGAAAATGAGTGGCTCTGAATGATTTTCGAAAGTTCACAAATGAACCTAATCCTATATATATTGGTTTGGGTGTGGTGTATATAAAAATATAGCAATTTTAGTGACACCTTTTTATGCATAAGCTTTTAAATTTATAAAACTTGATTAACTACAACTAACATTTCACCACACGGCACGGGCAAGTGTACCCATCGTGGAGCAGTATAGTAGTGGTAAGTTGACCGAGGGTCGTTTAAGGACACAAAGAAAAGGAGGGCCCTTAATATTTTATCCTTGTTAACAACCAACCAGACATAAATATTGAGGTTAGGGGTTGAAATCATATTAAAACAAAATAAATAAAGATGGATCAAATGGGTTTTAGTTTATTAATTTCAGGATAATATCACTTGAGAAGACCAGCTAATGATAAAACCAGTAAACTGTTTATTTACATACTATCCTTAATATTCTTACCCGTCAGATGAGGGCTGCTTTTCAGCCTGGAATCCTATCTCACGTTCGTCTCGATCTCCTTGTAAAGATCTATAGAAGACCGCTCTAGGAGTAACAAATAAAGTGAAGGGGCCGATGGATCATCGACGCGGTTACACTCGAATATGTTTTCATGAACCAGCAGGGGAACAACCCACGCATCAGAGTATTTTATTATGAAAAACATCTTTAAAAGGGACTAAGGTTCGTTTCCTCCATACCCCACTTTCGCGCAAATATGGACGGTCGTAACCAGAGCCAAGTTTACTATCCTGTATCTCACCTACTTATGTGAAGTGACAAAATATTACTAACCCCAATCCCAGCCACTACCTTCATGCCATAGTTATCGTGAAAGTCGTGTTTGTTTACGTAGACATAAAACTAACGAACGTATTACATTACAAGGGGTGCGAGTCATCGTTAGGATCATGCATCGTCCCAGACGTGTGACACAAGTCCAACTGATGAGCTTTCGACTCCTCAAATGATCTATAATACGCAAGGCACATTTTTTCAAAAATGTTAACAATACACTTTCAACTTAGAAGAGTTTTCACAAAGTCGTTCGTACCTACCTTAGGTAGTTACGTGAACTCATTTTACTAATATACCAAAAGCTTGTTTTCCTCAAGTGAGTGTAAGAGTTTAACCAAATATGAGTGTGGTTTTAATAATGTGCTTAATAGAAGATGAGTAACTCATAGACAAACTTTAAACAGCTTCTAATTAAGTTAACTTTCTTACATCTTTAACTCATAGAAGGGGCACGGGCTGTGTGTGGCTGGACACGGGCCGTGCCTGAGGCATTTAATCACAAAGCTTGTGTTTCTCTTCGTATTTTCCATTGGTTTTGCTTCTTTCGTAATTTTGACCTAGATTATCCAAGAAAACTCAAAATGAAACATTATTGGGTTGTTTCATTTGTTTTTAGCTTCAAATATCTTGAGATGTAGCGAATATTTGATATAAAATATGTATCATTTAGCGAATATTTATATATATATATATATAGGTGAAAGTTCAAATACAAAGGCATTTTTTCGTGCTAAGCGTGCGAAGGAATGAGTGGTCGACACGTGGCGTTTTCTTTCTGGACGCGGAGGGGCACTTTTGTCAATTAAAATTTTTTAATTAAAAATACGGAGATTACGTCACAGCATTTCTTCATGCGGCGGTGCGTTATTTGTTGTAAGGTGTTTATATCGAGTTTCTTCATGCGTCAAAATAAAAACAACATGCGTGATTTTAGAGAGTCAATTAACTAATTTTTTTAACTTATGTTCATGTTTTTTTTTCTTTTTTGTAAGAGTTTTTCTATTTGCGTTTTTGTTTAATAACTGCGTAATATTATTTTGTTTTTTTTTTTGGGTGAAATTTTTTTTTTTTTTTGTGTTTTAATTATATGTCGTTGTGTGGTTTGTTGTGACCTTAAACTTATGAGTTACTACATGCGAGAAATTACAAGTAAAATGGCGTTATAATAGAATCTAAAAATTTTCGAACATATGTTCATGTATTTTCAGCTGGTGTCATACACAATTATAGTGTGCGAATAATGATGTATTTTATTGTTACACTTGTCTATTTTTTAAAGTTGATTTTGTTTTTTTGCAGAATCATTGATAAATGTTAAGTAGGTTTGTTTTAGTTTTTTACTAGAGTTTTTTGTGTTTGCATGATTTATTTTAATATCTGCGTAATTTTATCGTTTGCGTGATTTAGTTGTAGTTGCGTAATTCTAAGTTCGAATTGTTTTTCATATATTACTAGTTAGTTTCAACATAAATGAAGAATAAAATCAAGAAATGCAAAAATTATTATTATTATTATTTGATAACAGGAGGGATACATTTCTACTGATAGGCTTGTAAAAAAGAGCTTTTTTAACTCAAGAAAGGCACTCATAGTGTTAAGTATTTTGTTTATTGTTTTCATCTGCTCCATATCCGTTGTGTCCTGGTCTAGCATGAACAAACGGACAATCTCTTGAAGTGAATTCTTTGGCAAACTGCTTATTTTTTGCACGATTTCTTCTCTGGCTTGCGTGTTTTCTTGGAGGCTTTAGAAACTTTGTTTGAGGACGTCTATCAGCAGTTTCTCCTTTTTATACTCCAGCATTATTTGCCGAGTTAGTTTCTCCTTTAGCGCGTTGTTGTTGTTGGCTCCTGTGGTGTTGGAGGAAGATGAAGACATTTGTTTGCTTGTCTGTGTTTTTGTGATTTGATGTGTAATTTAATGAACTGTGTTTGCGTGATTTTAAAATGAAATCGAGTTCCTAGTTTTATAGACGGTGGATTATGAGATTCGCCTGGCATTAAATGCGTCACCTGTATTTTTATTTATTACCATATTAATGGGGACGGTTGGGGGAGGTGAAATGGATCGATTTTAACTTTTTTAATTTCTGAGTTTTATTATGTAATTTTCTTTACCTCGTTTCATTTTCCTTCCATTTTTCTGATCTGTATATATATATTTTGGTCTTTCTTCATGCACATTATTTACTCGACCCACAAAGTCCTCAAATCCACCATATATCTCAGACCTAGATTCAATCTTCTCATCCTTTCAACATAAAAAGAAAAATGGCTTCTTCTTCATCTAACTCTAACACTGGGTCTAAAAACGCAGTCATGCAAATTGTTGAACAAATGCATGCGAAAGAATCGAAGGATGATCGCATAATGTGTAATTCTTTCGCCATGATCAGGGGTCTTACTGTCAACAGCATCCAAGGCCACATCAGGAGGCTCCAGGAGCTAGTGGACGAGCCAGAGTCCGCGATGAAAGAGGCTGCTGCTAAGTATATTACTCAGCAGCTGGAGCTGAAGGAGGAGATGCGTACCCTCCTTAGTGGTGTTGTCGACAGAACCATTAAGAAGGGTAAGGACAGGGTGGAGGCTGCTGAAATATTTGGGAAGATTTAGGCACCCACTATTTTTGGGTTTTTTTTTTATGTTCTTATGATGTTTTTTGATCATTTCCACTTGTAAATTATTATAAATATTAATATATGACACTTTTTTCCTTTTAATCTATTATATGCTTTTGAATTATATTGATTGCGTTTTTTTTTTAATTTGAACATCATGCATTATTTTATTGAGTGTGAAATCAGGTGTGACACCCTGTAAAAATTTGTGTTGGGATGTGAACCAGCGTTATCACAGTCAAGGTCAAGAACGTACTCTGGATGATTCAACAACTAGAGCCGTATTGAATTGATATTTGTTTGGAGTAAATTGGATTTTTAAATCATTACGCAGCGGAATATAAGTAATGAGTAACACAAATTGTTTTAAGTTTACAAAACATTAGTTTTCAAAAGATTTTTAAGACATGACATCGTCAGATGTTATGCCAAGAAAATCTCCAACGACTACTACCATACTCCAAAATATATTAAAAGTTCCTAAACGCAACAGTCATCATGCAGTTCCAGATGGTTAACAACAGTAAAGTTAAGCACCTGAGAATTCACATGAGAAAACGGTCAACAAATAATTTTGTTGGTGAGTCACACAGGTTTAAAGTTGCTGGCTTTGAAAAATATACAAATGTTGTTGCAAAAATTGGTTTATGTTATTCATTGACAAAATCAGATGACTTGTTGAAATGTTACCCTATACCCTGAATTCCGAAACTGACTGATTACCCACTCTTGGTATCTTTGTCCAGCGGATATCGCAAAAGCAAGACATAACAATTTGTACTCTTTGACTAATAAAACGAAGTCATGATTGGATTGACCAAATCAGAGCGGGGGCGTTAACCCAATAGATCTATTCAAACTTTACCGTTTCATATGATAATTAATTGGATTCAGTTAATAGTGGGGTTTGGTTAGGACATGAATAAACATGAAATAATAGATGTGGACGGCCGAAAGGCACATGTAACACATAGGATAGCAAAGTCTAATTGTCTAGCATAGTAAAAGTAATATGAATTCTCCCCAAGTAATTGAAAAAGTTAAAGAGAAAAGGGGCCGTGAAGACTCACATGTTTCAGAAACTGTAGTCGGTAATGCGATCAACGAAAATGCAAGCCTAGATAATTATAAGACATGCAATAATAATAAGTAATTGGGTTGACATTAATGTCACTCCAATTAGGTAGGTCAAGTCTTGACGTCATGATAGCCTTAGGGTCAAATGATTTGAAGTGTCAAAGTGAAGATGTCCGTTTATGTATTTATTTGGAAAAATGTAAATTATATATTTTTAATTAAATAAAATATACAAAAATTTCCAAATAATATTTAAAGATGGTAAATATTTATAAAAATAAATATTAAGTCAAAATAAGGGTTTTCATATAGGAAATTGGTTATTTTGACTAATCAGTTGAAAACCGGTCGATTTCACGGTAACCGCCGATTACACGATATTTATCCGTTTAAGCTATAAATCAATCAAGTATTTTCTGTCCAAAATGAGTATATAAATATTTCAAGTGTCGTTTTTATTAGCTTACCGGTTTTGTCGTTTTGGTCCCGTTTGCCCGTTTAATAACACCGTTGGGTTCCTAAATTCACCATGTGTGCTGGTACATATTTTTACCGTTAAAATAACCCTATGAGTTCATTTGGGCCAGATTTGGATTTTCTTACAAAAATGATGTTTCAAGGCCCGTCGGGTGTCGGTTTTAGTTCCGGTTTGTGCCTAAATTCAAGTAGTTTGTTAAGGAATCCTTTGGCCATGTTCTAAAGTCATTTCGACCATCAAAACTTACTGTTAAAAGGTCTAAACTTTCTGGTCAAAATGGATCTTTAGTAAAATGAGTTTTCTAGGTTCCAAAAAGTGTACACTTGTGTTTTATGGTGTGTTTCTTGTTGTTTATGGCAGATTTTTGAGAGGGAATGAAAGGTTTCAAATGGGAGGGAAATCTTTACCCTTTGGGTATTAGATTTGTCATGTTCAAAGACAAGTTTAACGTACAACTTCATAGAATGTAAGTGTGTGTTGGGGTTGATATGAAAGGCATCAAAAGGGGGTCAACTACTAGTACAACCAAGTAACTAGTTAGTTGGATGAGAATGGTGGTGGTTGTGGTTACTTGAACTGGCCGAACAAGGAGGAGGGGACGGTTCAATCGGTTCGCGAGAGGGGGGGGGGGGGAAGGGTGACGGTTCGCGAGGGAGAGGGAAAAAAAGAAAGAAAAATAAACCGGACCGGGTTTGAATGTTTATAAAATGTTTATCCACGGCGACATAAAATAATAAAAGAATTGGCTCGGTTTGGATTAAAAATACACGAGGGTTAATAAAATTGAAAAATTACGTTGCATGTATATATACATTGCATGCATGTGAAATATATTCTTCGTGAACGTTTATGGAGTTTAATAAAATGGTTTGGACGTAAAATAAATAAAGGTTTACATGGAGATTGGATCACAAGTCTCGATTGTTGTCGTTGTCTAACCACTTGTTGTTTTAGTACGAAATCGTTTATTAAAGTTATTCGTGACACATGTGAATGATAAAATGATAGAGGTTGATCAAATGTTTTTAATTAAAATGATAGAAAAATGATATTCATAATGATAATATATCCCAAGATGATGGGATCATGTGTAGTGTTTACTACATAGTTTGGTAAATGAGTTCGGTTAGTCGCTTTGTTGTTATTGAAATTCCAGCGACCATTCCGTGCAAAGAAGTCATCATGTTCAAGTATCGTTTAAATCATAAATTAGGCTATGTAGACTACGACTACGTTGCATGTAAAAGTATAAAGTACAATATTTAGCACATTGCAAGTAAGTGGATACATAATACAGTTAACACATAGGTATACATTATCGTTTAGGTTGACGGAAACTTACGAGTTGTCACATACTCCCCCAGTTGGGAGAATTTCGTCAAATTCAGCTGGACACTATGATTGGACATCGGCAGCAGGGAAAAGATGAGGGTACTTGGCGCAAAACTGATCTTCGCGTTCCCAAGTGAATTCAGAACCACGTTGAGAGTTCCAACGAACTTTGACAAGAGGTATCCGATTACGCTTTAATTTCTAGACGACGCGGTCTACAATCTCAGCAGGTTCTTTAACGAATTGTAGCGTTTCATCAAGATGGATTTCGTCGAGAGGTATAACGAGGGATTCTTCGGCAAGGCACTTCTTCAGATTGCAAACATGAAAGACGTTGTGAACGTTGTTAAGCTCGGGCGGCAACACTAATCTGTACGCGACAGGTCCAATCGTTTCGATGATTTCGAATGGTCCTATGTACCGGGGATTTAACTTACCAAGCTTACCAAATCGAATCACGCCTTTCCATGGGGACACCTTTAGCATAACCTTGTCACCTTTCTCGAATGATAGAGGTTTTCGATGATTATCCGCATAGCTCTTTTGACGATCGCGGGCAGCCTTCAGGCGGTTTCGGATTTGAGAGATTCATTTGGTTGTTTTGATTACAACTTCCGGGCCTGTCAGTTGGCTGTCATGAACTTCAAACCAGCAGCTTGGTGAACGACACTTTCTCCCATAGAGTGCTTCAAACGGTGCACACTGAATACTGGTGTGGTAACTGTTGTTGTATGAAAATTGACACAGGGGAAAATGATTGTCCCAATTGTTACCAAAGTCAATGACGCGTGCACGGAGCATGTCTTCGAGGGTTTGAATCGTATGCTCGCTTTGACCATCAGTTTGTGGGTGATAGGTCGTGCTCATGTCAAGTCGAGTGCCCATGGCCTTGTTCAAAGTCTTCCAGAAGTGAAAAGTGAAACGACCATCTCTGTCAGAGATAATGGAGATCGGGGCTCCGTTTCACGAGAATATTTCCTTCATGTAAATCCTTATCAGTCGATCCATGGAATCTTTCTCTTTGATAGAAATAAAATAAGCAGATTTTGTCAGGCGGTCGATGATGACTCAGATGGAATCGTTGTCGTTACGGCTCTTGGGTAATTTAGTGATAAAATCCATAGCAATACATTCCCATTTCCATTCAGGAATGATTGGTTGAACGAGTAGGCCGGAGGGTTTCTGATATTCGGCCTTAACCTTGGCACAGGTTAAACACTTACCGACATACTTGGCTATCTCGGCTTTCATGTTCGGCCACCAATACAACATACGCAAGTCGTGGTACATTTTATCGGCTCTAGGGTGGATGGAATATCGGGTCTTATGGGCTTGGACAAGTACTAAGGCCCTAAGTTCACCATATACTGGTATCCATAGTCGGTTCATGAAATATCGCAATCCGTCGGTCTTAGCTTCAAGTTGTTGCTCCATGCCAGGAGGAATTCATTCAGAATATTTTCATTTCGGAGAGCTTCAGTTTGTGCAGCCAGGACATGAGTGGTAAGGTTGGTATGAACAGTCAAGGCAAGAGATCGAACACGGAGGGATTTAACACGCTCTTTCCTGCTTAGGGCATCTGCCACTACATTTGCCTTTCCAGGTTGGTACAGGATTTCACAGTCGTAATCGCTGAGTAGTTCGATCCAACGACATTGTCGCATGTTCAACTCCTTCTGGTTTAGGATATGCTGGAGAGTCTTGTGATCGGTAAAGATCTTGCATTCAGTGTCGTATAGGTGGTGTCTCCAAATATTAAGGGCAAAGATAACAGCTCCAAGTTTCAAATTTTGAGTAGTGTAATTCTTCCGTGAACTTTTAACTGTCGGGATGCATAGGCGATGACCTTGTCTCGTTGCATGAGTACGCAACCGAGACCTTGGTGAGAGGCGTCGCAGAAAACGCAGAAATCCTTACTTCCTTCCGGTAAGGCTAGTATGGGCGTGTTACACAGCTTCTGTTTTAGCGTCTGGAAAGCTTGGTCGACTTTAGCATCCCAAATGAATTTCTTATTTTTCTGGGTCAAGGCGGTCAACGGTTGGGCTATTTTGGAGAAGTTTTCGATAAATCGTCGATAGTAGCCGACGAGGCCAAGAAATTGTCCAATCTCAGAGGGGTTTGAAGGCGGACTCCAACTCCTGATGGCTTCAAATTTTATGGGATCCATGTCGACTCCGGCGGCGTTGATGACGTGTCCTAAGAAATGCACTTCTTATAACCAGAATTCGCATTTGGAAAACTTTGCGTATAACTTCTCGTTCTTTAGTAGCTCGAGGATAAGTTTTAGATGTTTCTCGTGCTCATCCTTACTACTCGAGTAGATTAGGATGTCATCGATGAACACGATCACAAATTTGTCGAGGTATGGTTTACAAACACGATTCATGATATCCATGAATACAGCGGGTGCGTTAGTCAAACCGAACGGCATAACGAGGAACTCGTAGTGTCCATATCGTGTTCTGAAGGCAGTTTTGGCTATGTCCTCCTCGCGAACCCTGAGTTGGTGATATACGGACCGAAGATCTATCTTTGAATAGTAGCTTGAGCCTTGTAACTGATCGAATAAGTCAGCGATCCGGGGAAGTGGGTATCGGTTCTTTACTGTGAGTTTATTCAACTCGCGGTAGTCGATACACATTCGGAAAGATCCATCCTTCTTTTTGACGAAAAGGACAGGAGTGACCCAAGGAGAGAAACTTGGTCTGATAAAACCTTTGTCGAGTAGTTCTTGTAACTGATTTGAAAGTTCCTCCATTTCGGATGGGGCTAAACGGTATGGAGCCTTTGCCACTGGTGTAGCTCCGGGCATAAGATCGATATGGAATTCCACTTGCCTTGCGGGAGGCAAACCTAGAAGATCATCAGGGAAAACATCAGGATAGTCTCGAGCAACAGGAACATCGGCTAGCTTCCTTTCCTCGGGTTCCTTAGCGGTTATGTGAGCCAGGAGAGCAGGGTAGCCCTTGTGCATGAACTTCTGAGCTTTCATACAGGAAATTATGTTCAACTTAGTTCCACTACGATCTCCTTGGATTGTCAGAACTTCACCGTTTGGGAGGGGTATTTTGACCTTTTTCTCGTGGCAAATGATTTCCGCACAATTTTTTAGTAAACCAGTCCATTCCAACAACTACGTCGAAACTTTCTAATTGAACAGGAAACAGATCGATAGAGAAGAGATGACCGGATAGGTCCAACGAACAATCTGGAAAGAGTTCATAGGTTCCAATTTGCTTACCATTGGCTAGCTCAATTATATACCTAGTGTCCAATCTAGTCGGGGTGACATTAAGAAAGTCCCCAAACTCACTAGCCACAAAGCTTTTGTCGGCACCGGTGTCAAATAGTATAGAAGCATAATGATCAATGAGTAAGAACGTACCCGTTACTGTGTGTGGGTCCTGACGAGCTTCAGCTGCTTTGAGGACAAACTCTCGTCCCCGGGCAGGTTCATTTCCAGGTTTCTTGAGCTTTGGGCATTCATTCCTGAAGTGACCAGTACTGCCACATTCGAAACAGGTACCAACGGGATGCGTCTTGTTCGTGCGGTTGGGACAGTCACGGTAGATGTGACCCTTTGCCTTGTAGTTCCTGCAGTAAATGTTGCTACAGTCTAAAGTGTAGTGCAAGTTACACTTTCCACACAGGGGCAGGTTTCCTGTGTACCCAGACTTTCTCGCATCAGGTGTGGGCGCGGTCACAGCATAAGCCTTTGCGACTTCAGATGTCTTTCCAGCAGAATCAGATGGTTTCCTTCCCTTTCCATCATGACCACGTCGGCGTTTGCGGTCGGATCTCTGATGACTAAAGGGAACGGGGGATGAGGCTACAGCTTTGGGTTCAGCGGTCTTTCGGGCAAAAGACAAACCTTGACGATTTGCTTGGTATGTCAGATTGTGAGCCAAGCGAACAGCATCTTGAAGTGTCACGGGGTTGGATGCCATGACGCTTCCTTGGATGGCAGGTGAAAGACCCCAAATGTATCTTTCGATCTTTTTGTAAAGCGGGGTTACCATGGTGGAACATAGATGGGCCAACTCGTGGAATCGTCGTGTGTAGGCGGCGATGTCAGAACCAGTCATGGCTAAATTCCAGAATTCGACCTCCAGTATTTGCAGTTCTTCACGTGGGCAGTAGTCATCCCGCATGAGCACTTTCAGTTCGTCCCATGACATTCCATAAGCCAGCTCTTGACCAAGAGATTCGGCGTGGGACTTCCACCAAGTGAGGACGCCTTCTCCGAAGACGCTGGTGGCGTACTTGACTTTGTAGTACTCCGGAGAGTTGCACATGCAAAACACAGATTCCGTTTTCTCGAACCAACGGATCAAACCAACTGCCCCTTCGGTGCCCTTGAAGTGCAGTGGTTTGCAGTTTATGAAGTCTTCATACGAGCACTCTCGAACACCTGAAAATCATGCCAAAACCTTGAAAGCAATTCTTTGTAATCACAATCATATTCTTTCGGTCGTAGAAGAAAATCTTAGTCTTACCACCAGGGGATCCAGCTCGTCTCCCATTGGAGGCGGATGCACGGTCAGCTTCAGCGGCTGCAAGAGCGTCGGCTACACGTTGATTGACTAGGGCTTCGATCGCGGCGACATCCATGGTCGGAGGGTTGGAAAAGTTACGGTTGGTCCTAACTCGCGGGGCACATCTTGACATACTACTTACATTTACAAAGTAAAATTAGAGTAAGACAACACGCATAACAAATATAAGTCAACACAGAAGGACATATATATGCAATCACATCATACCATAACACATCCTAACATAACATTACGTTAATAAGTAGAGTCATAAGTAGCATACACACCTACAACATACAATATTTTTCCTACAATAGTTAATACACGATTACAAACACTGTCGGGGTGATATCATAGTTTTCACCAAATACAAGTTTCAATACATCATAAACATATAATTAGGGGCCATAGTTTCCCCGGCTACAATAACTCCACTAGAATGGTCCTCGCTCAATAAGATCAAGGATGTCGCAAATCTGGAGGATGGTAGAGAGCAGCAACCAGATGATCTGCGCGAAATCCTCTGCAGTATGGGTTCCAGCAGCAAGAGTCTGGACGGCCTGACGCGCCGCAGTCGCAGCGCCAACTGCATCTGACAAGTGTACGTGCAGGGTATCTAGGGCATGGTCCTGTGACACGACACGACTCTCTAGAATAGCCAAACGGGTCTCTAAGGCAGTGACAGTAGCAGGAGGAGCAAGACTGTAAACAGTGTCGTGGAGGCGACGAATCTCCTCGTCACAACGTGCAATATAGGAAAACAGTGATGAAATCAGAGACTCAACAGGGACACAGGACAGGATAGGTGAAGGCACACTGACTCGAACAGGTAGGGGTGAGAGGGGTGGTGTGTCTGACGCGACTGAACTAGCAGGAGTGTGAGGGGTAACCGGTATCTCAAAGGTGCCAATGACGGTGGACGACTCACCGATCTCAAATGTGCTATCAGAAAACCTCACCCGTTTCTTGGATGGGAGTGACTCAGACTCAACTGGTGCATCACAAGGCTCGGGGGACCGGGACCGTTTGCTGGACGGTTCCGAGTCACGTGCTGGCTCCACGATATGCTGACGACTACGAAGGATTGACTTACGCGGGGTAAGCATCCAAAGAGGGTCGGTCGGGGTGGAACAATATGGGCGAAAGGACGATACACGCTCAGGTGAAGGAGGGTCAGATGCAGTAAGCGTAACGACTAGCGAATCTCCAATTCCCGTTGGGGTCCGTCTCAGTGATGTCGACCGTGTAGGGTGCATCCTCTTCTTCAGGGTCCTCCTTTGTCTCCGAATCCTCCTCATCGGGGCCTTTAAGCACACTGGTGGGCGAACGCGGGGATGTCGGGGCTTTAGTGGTACCGGGTGACGCGGGCTGCTCAAGGTCGAAGTCGAGCTCCACCTCAGAATCGGATGATAAGTCAATGGATCCGTTAGTTGCCATGTTGCGAAAAAGTTTCCAAGTCATGGTGATAATATATGTATATGGTGCTATGTATAGTATAGTAATGGTTGGGGAATGCGAGTTGTAATGTATGCAAGTATGTTTGATAGAGCTTAGGTCATAGTCTAGACTCTAAACATGCAATCTAGTTCTATAACCTTGGCTCTGATACCACTCTGTCACACCCCTGTAAAAATTTGTGTCGGGATGTGAACCAGCGTTATCACAGTCAAGGTCAAGAACGTACTCTGGATGATTCAACAACTAGAGCCGTTTGGAATTGATATTTATATGGAGTAAATTGGAGTTTTTAAATCATTACGCAGCGGAATATAAGTAATGAGTAACACAAATTGTTTTAAGTTTACAAAACATTAGTTTTTAAAAGATTTCTAAGACATGACATCGTCATATGTTATGCCAAGAAAATCTCCAACGGCTACTACCATACTCTATAATTTATTAAAAGTTCCTAAATGCAGCAGTCATCATGCATGTCCAGGTGGATAACAGCTGTAAAGTTAAGCACCTGAGAATTCACATGAGAAAACGGTCAACAAATAATTTTGTTGGTGAGTCACACAGGTTTAAAGTTGCTAGCTTTGAAAAATATACAAATGTTGTTGCGAAAATTTGTTTATGCTATTCAGTGACAAAATCAGATAAGACTTATTGAAATGTTACCATATACCCTGGATTCCGAAACTGATTGATTACCCTCTCTTGGTATCTTTGTCCAGCGGATACCGCAAAAGCAAGACATAACAATTAAAACGGAGTCATGATTGGAGCGACCAAATTAGAGCGGGGGCGTTAACCCAATAGATCTATTCAAACTTTACCGTTTCATATGATAATTAATCGGATTCAGTTAATAGTGGGGTTTGGTTATGACATGAATAAACATGAAATAATAGATGTGGACGGCCGAAAGGCACATGTAACAGATAGGATAAAGTCTAATTGTCGAGCATAGTAAAAGTAATATGAATTCTCCCCCAAGTAATTGAAAACAGTTAAGAAGAAAAGGGGCCGTGAAGACTCACATGTTTCAGAAACTGTAGTCGGTAATGCGATCAACGAAAATGCAAGCCTAGATAATTATAAGACATGCAATAATAATAAGTAATTGGGTTGACATTAATGTCACTCCAATTAGGTATGTCAAGTCTTAACGTCATGATAGCCTTAGGGTCAAATGATTTAAAGTGTCAAAGTGAAGATGTCCGTTTATGTATTTATTTGGAAAAATGTAAATTATATATTTTTAATTAAATAAAATATACAAAAATTTCCAAATAATATTTAAAGATGGTAAATATTTATAGAAATAAATATTAAGTCAAAATAAGGGTCTTACTATAGGAAATTGGTTATTTTGACTATTCAGTTGAAAACCGGGCGATTTTACGGTAACCGCCGATTACACGATATTTATCCGTTTAATCTTTAAATCAATCAAGTAAAATAAAATATGATGATTTTATGTCCAAAATGAGTATATAATTATTTCAAGTGTCGGTTTCATTAGCTTGCCGGTTTTGTGGATTTTGTGTCGGTCTTGTCGTTTTGGTCCCGTTTGCCAGTTTAATAACACCGTTGGGTTCCTAAATTCACCATTGTGTTGGTAAACATGTTTTTACCATTAAAATAACCCTATGAGTTCATTTAGACCAGATTTGGATTTTCTTACAAAAATGATGTTTCCGGGCCCGTCGGGTGTCGGTTTTAGTCCCGGTTTGTGCCCTCCTTTGGCCATGTTCTAAAGTCATTTCGACCATCTAAACTTACTGTTAAAAGGTCTAAACTTTCTGGTGAAAACGGATCTTCAGTAAAATGAGTTTTCTAGGTTCTAAAAAGTGTACTTTTGTATGTAAAAGTTTGTTATGGTGAGTTTAGGCACTAGTAATATTCCTAAAGTCCAAGATAACTTTTTTTGACTATATTAAGGGTCCAAAAACGTGTGTTAGGAATCAAGGGGTCCAAGATTACAAAATCTACACATAACACATAACATACACAAAACTAATGGCTATATAAGATTTCTAAACACATGCTTGCAAAATAGTGCATCTAAACTAAGTTGTAAACATAACATTGTAAGAAAATATTAACATGAGTTTCTAGTAGCGAGTTTCATGGTGGAACATACAAGAAAACTTGAACTAGTAAGCTTTACATGAACAAAACTATGTTTAGACAACATGATGAGTCAAGACTTGCACATGGAGTGTCATGAACATGAAATGATACTAAGAACACTAGTAGTAGTAAGATTTGACTAGAAAAAGTAAGGGTGGAACCTTGCTAGAGGGAGAAGAGGGCCGAAAATGAGGATGGGGATGATGATTCTTTCCTTTCCTTGCTCCTAGCTCCCTTGGATCACCAAGAAATGTGGGGTTTACTTGGGAATTAGTGAGTAGAGAGAGAGAGGGAGGGCCGGGGATAGAAGGAGGAGAGAGAGGTGAGAGGATTCTCTTGAGTGTTAAGGGTGGTAATGGGGGCTAGGGTTAATAAAGATGAATATATATAAAAGGTTAAGTGAAAAAGGGATGTTTAGGAGTTGGTTTAGGTGTGGTTCGGTCCAAAAGAAACAGAGAGAGAGAGAGAGAGTGAGGGACGAGAGAGAAGGAGAGATAGAGGGAAAAGAGTGTTTGGGTGATGTTTAAGGTGGTTAAAATCTTGTAAGTGATAAAGTTAAATAAAAGTTTAAGTGTTATGTGTGTGTGTGTTGCGGACCGAAAGGGACAAAAAGAGGGGCTCGGGTTCGAGCCTTGTGCTTGGCCGGTTTATGGGGCTCCAAAGAGGGTTCAAGGGAGTATAACACTTGTGTTTAATGGTGTGTTTCTTGTTGTTTATGGCAGATTTTTGAGAGGGAATGAAAGGTTTCAAATGGGAGGGAAATCTTTACCCTTTAGGTAATAGATTTTGTCATGTTCAAAGACAAGATCAACCTACAACTTCATAGGTTGTAAGTGTGTGTTGGGGTTGATATGAAAGGCATCAAAAGGGGGTCAACTACTAGTACAACCAAGTAACTAGTAAGTTGGATGAGAATGGTGGTGGTTGTGGTTACTTGAACCAGCCGAACAAGGAGGAGGGGACGAGTTCGAAACCCGTGGCCAACCGGTTCGCGAGAGGGGGGAAGAAAGGGTGACGGGTCGTGAGGGAGAGGGAAAGAAAGAAAAAAAATAAACCGGACCGGTTTTGAATGTTTATAAAATGTTTATCCACGGCGACATAAAATAATAAAAGAAATGGCTCGGTTTGGATTAAAATACACGAGGGTTAATAACATTGAAAAATTGCGTTGCATGTATATATACATTGCATGCATGTGAAATATATTCGTCGTGAACTTTTATGGAGTTTAATAAAACGGTTTGGATGTAAAATAAATAAAGGTTTACGTGGAGATTGGATCACAAGTCTCGATTGTTGTCGTTGTCTAACCACTTGTTGTTTTAGTACGAAATCGTTTATTAATGTTATTCGTGACACATGTGAATGATAAAATGAAAAAATGATAGAGGTTGATCAAATGTTTATGATCAAAATGATAGCAAAACGATATTCATAATGATAATATATCCCAAGATGATGGGATCATGTGTAGTGTTTACTACATAGTTTGGTAAATGAGTTCGGTTAGTCGCTTTGTTGTTATTGAAATTCCAGCGACCATTCCGTGCAAAGAAGTCATCATGTTCAAGTATCGTTTAAATCATAAATTAGTCTATGTCAAGACTACGACTACGTTGCATGTAAAAGTGTAAAGTACAATATTTAGCACATTGCAAGTAAGTGGATACATAATATAGTTAGCACATAGGTATACATTATCGTTTAGGTTGACGGAAACTTACGGGTTGTCACATCAGGTATTTTTTCTGAGTTCTGGAGTGTATGCGTGATTTTTATAACAACTTGCGTGATTTTTATAACAACTTGCGTGATTTTTAAATATAATGCGTGATTTTTTAACAGGTGCGATTATGTTCTGTGTGTTTGCGTTATTTTGTGAGTTCTGGAGTGTATGCGTGATTTTTAGAACAACTTGCGTGATTTTTAAATATAATGCGTGATTTTTTAACAGGTGCTATTACGTTCTCTGTGTTTGCGTTATTTGTGAGTGTTGGAGTGTATGCGTGATTTTTAGAACAACTTGCGTGATTTTTAAATATAATGCGTGATTTTTTAATAGGTGCGATTATGTTCTATATGTTTGCGTTATTTGTAATATCAACATGCGGTTTTTTAAGTGTAAGACAGGTAGGTTGGTGTTTTTGTGAGTTTTTAGAGTGTATGCGTTATTTTCATATCAAATATGCGTTATTTTTTATCTATAAAACGTATGTGTGCGTTATTTATTGGAATACATGCACAACAAAAAATTGATTCTTTTCAACTTCAATTCCAACTACAGAAATGGAAGCTAAACATGCACAACAAAAAAATTGATTCTTTTCAACTTCAATTCCAACTACAGAAATGGCCGATGTTGCTATCTCAGATTGTTTAAATTCCAAGTCAATCCCTACATTGTCAATCCCATCATTACAAGACCCTCCTACACCAGTCAGATTAATATAAATCATACATATGAACTAAAGAGTAGATTATAATAACATAATATTAAGTTCTTATAAAGTGTTTTCAGTTGCACTTTGAAAACATTTCAACTAAAAAGAAGATCCAAGAACTCTCGAAACCCGCAAAACGTTGCCTGCAACCTGCGATCGTTGAGTCGAACAGCCTAATTAAGAACCTAAAAGTTTGAATATGAAACGCGAAATTGTTACCTGATCTAACCTTCTTGAAGGTAACAAAAAAGATGGTCTCGCTACCCTCATATGACTACATTTGCAGTCTCATAGAAGCATCCAAACACCACTATAAATGAGCATTTACTTATTTAGATAGAACTTGCTTAGATAGGATCCTGAAAAATTCGAAACACATACATAAATTATTCTGACCATTTCCGCAAGTCACCTGCTCTATCCATTAAAGCAAACAATGCATTATAAACAAATAACTGAATGTAGCTGTGTTAAATTGAGAAAAAACATTCCTAAACCTGTTGTTCTTTTAGATTTTAACTTGATAAAGGAGGGGAAAATAAATGGGATGCGAAATTAAGAAATTTATACAGGAAGAAATATGTTTGTTTGGTTTTTATATTTGGCTCCACTTGAAAGAAACATGGCATGAGATACAAAAATACATAGAATTAGAAGAATATGAGGCTGATGAAGGTAAATGTATTACCTTTGGTGAGGTCAGCAGCTGCAAATGACAAATACGAAGCTCGAAAAACTAAAATTTCAGTTTAGGGCGATAATCAAAGTAATTAAAAATCATACAACAGCATATACCAAACAGGTTTAGGCAGAAGAAACTGAACCATACCTACTAAAAATTATGTATACCGCAAAAAGAAAAGAAAAAATATGAAAGCTTAAATTCATTATACTTTTTTCTTGTTGGTTGATTCAGACCCATAAAATTACCCTATTTCAGTAGATCTGAGGAAATAATAGTAGACCTGGTAGAAGTTATAGATGTCATGTTACAAACCATCATTCAGTCGAACGCTAAAGCCTGAAATTTGACCTCTTTTTGTCAAACCCACTTAACTTAACATGAAGTAGATTTGTGTCCTTCGAAACACAGAGTAAGACACATATAATAATATTAAATGATACCTTTCACGATTCTCAGTTGAAAATAATGAACCTCAAGAGGTAAACACCTAAAACTTTAATTATCCTCTTATCGATGTTGATTCAGAAGGGATCATTCTGGCAGGGATCTGAAATTCGAATCAAATAATTATAGGCAATTGACTATGTTCTAACACAAATATTAGAATGTCTCACTTAAGAAAACTACCTAATATCAATTTTGCCATTTGTAAATACAAGCACAAAACCACCTAATATCAATTTTGCCATTTGTAAATACAAGCACAATGCCAGCAGTATCAGAACAACATGTTGAAATGAAGATCCGTCCTTATTTGATGGTCATAATAATTTGTGACCATATAAAAAGTAAACTGCTAAATCACATGAGAAATGTTAATAAAGACCTCACATAGAAACATGATTTTTCATCTTGGTATTAATAAGAAAACACATTTGGCCCATTTGAGGTGAAACAGAACCAAGTTTACCTCACCTCTATTCCTATGATAATAATGCTAACATTTGAAGAGAGTAACATTTGAAGAGAGTGAGAAATATGATTTACCTCTATACGAATAGATGTGGATGTGGTTTGTACTGTCTTTTATAAAATGATTTAGGATTTTTTTTCATGCAATATTAAAAATGCACTTCGCGTCCCAATTTCATCTATTGATTTGTTTTCTTAAGCTAATTTTTATTTTAACCAGTTTGGCGCATTAGAGATGAAAGTAACGTGCATCGACACGGGTAAGCATAACTAAAACGTTCATGTGCTCTTTACTCTATTCCAGCTTTCTTCATTTCAGAAAAGGTTCAAACCAACCTTTCAATTTCATAAAGAATAGAGTCATATGCTCTTAACTCTATGCCAGCTTTCTTTAAGTATTCGATCATTTCAGAGGTAACTTTGGATTTGTTAACAAACAGTTTTGCTGAACCAATCTCCACTATCAAGTATGCATACATAACAGGAGAATGTGGAATGTCACTTCCTCTCTTCAAATATAGATGTAGAGAAGATATACATCTTGAGATGTAAAAGTATTACCGATTTCAGTAGCCAAGCAACTTCATCAAGCATAGATATAACAATTGCAGATGACCATAGTCACTGAGTTCAGACCTCAGGTTAGATAGTTTGGTTGATACGTCTACACTATACGAAAGGTATTGAAAGAAGATCTATATCATCTGGTAAGAATCCATTACACAGCTACCATTTATCGTTGATCTGATCAAATGCTTCATGTTCAAAAACAAAAGGAATATGCGGTCATAGATTTACAATGGTGTTACCTGGACATTATATACATCATATATATCAAACCATTTTTAGTTTATTCCTACATTTTGTTATTTATAAGTTGTCTTATTTTGACTTCAAATATCAAGCAACTACTTTTAAACTTAAAATACTAAACTTAAATAAAACAGTGAGAAAAATTTACAATCGTATTACATGTGGTCATAGATTTACAGCCGTGTTACCTGTGGTCATCAAATTTCAAATATTCAACTCAAATATCCAACTGTAGATGCTGTTTTTAAAAAAAAAGGAAATGCCTAACATTCTAAACTTAAATAATCAAGTACCTAAATGGAATTTTGAAGCCTAAAGAGTCGGACCGAGTTGCTCTTCATCATGTGTTATACCCTTGGATGCACCGGTTGAGGAAGCTTGCATTCACTGTGCCCCATCACCACATCATAAATCCCCAATATCCTCTTCCATCAAACACCATCCTAGTTCAATAGACACATTCAATTTACAGTCACAACACCTGAAGCAAGAAAGAAAAATATACTTTATGAATATACACATCAAGCAAAAAGACCACACAAAAGTAAAGAAAATGGCCAAGTCGACCAAATATCTATAATGGTGAACTAAACATACTTTTGATGAAAATCACAGATTTAGAGGGTTTGTTTGAATATCTACAATTAAGGTAAAAAAAACCCAAAAAACTAAAACAAAAGTATGAATCACAGATTTAGAAGGTTTATGAACTAACTATTGTGGTCAACAAACCCCATGAGTAGAAAACTCTGATGGATATACAGTGAAACACAAATATTCAAACAAATTGTTGGCCAGGGTAGAAGCGAATAGCATCTAGGAAACTATACATTGCATAACTTCTGCTAGAGTACTAACTCTTCCCAAATTGACAAGCTTTCATCACCACATATGCATCCCTAACATTTGAAGTAAAACAATTGACCGGTGAATATTTTACTGAACAAGCAAATGAAACACTCTTTTCCACTGAGTGAATATGTAAAAAGCGAATCACAGGGAATGAGGTGTGAAATTTTAAAGAATTCCATAGTATGAACTTAATGAATGAAGAGTTAAAAGAAAAAAGCAAAACAAAAACCTCGAATTTTAGGTAGGAGAAGCGTCCAAGATGGCTATGGTTTTTATCGATCAAACCAGTAGCTAGGGCTTTACAATCCTATCGATTTGGCTACAACAGTCTCATTAAGAAGAAATGTTGGCTACAATCTGTTCTAGTGCAAAACAAATCCCACAACAAAAGATAATGTAATCTGGATCATCAAATTAAGCTAGAGAACAATTAAATCAAATAACCAGAGACTATCGATTTTGAAAAAGAGTCTTACTGGAATGGTCATCGAATTAGGAACTTGCAAACACAAAGCGGAAAACACCAAATCGGATCGCTTCAAGCTGTTTAGGGTTGAGATTGTAGGAGCCTCGAGATGGCATCGCCTGAAAACCAACAAAACCGCCGCTCGAGATGGCATCGCTTCAAATGAAAAGACTAGAAAAGTGTAGGATAAAGTAATCGTGCATCTTAATTTCAAAATTCAAATTGATTACCCAGTGCATGTTAGCGTATACAATAAAGATTAAAAGAAAGAAGGTATCTTTCTCAAAGAGGAGCTCCTTTGTAGCTTTTCTAAAATAAGGTCTCTGCAAGTCTATGTTTTTAAGATGGATTATGAATTAGGGTTTTATTTGGAATTACAGTTACAGCGACGAAAGGATGATTCTTAAAGCTTTGAAGAGTTGTACATGCTGCTTAATAGATTGTACGCGTCTTAATTTTAAGACGCCTGATATTACGAAAATGGCATTTTGATCAATATCTATTATATAGTAGTATATATATATAAATATATATATAAATATATATATATATATATATATATATATATAGGGAGAGAATCATTTGAGAACCAATTTGATTTGAGAACTAAAAAGAACTAATTTGAGCCACAAGTTTATTTACATGTATCCCCCCTCCATGAATTGTAGTGGTCCCCCCTGAAATGTGTGGTTGAGATTTAGTTCTCAAAAGTTCTCATTTGAACCTAACCCTATATATAGGGTTAGGTTCAAATGAGAAGCAATTGGTTTTGAGAACGTTAAGAACCATTCTGAGCCACTAATTTTCAAGGGGGTGTTGATACATGGTTCTTGATCGTCATGTTAAGTATCGTATACAAGACAGATTCACACAAGATTGCTGAGGTTCGAACTTAGGCCGAACCTGGAGTTCGGACATGGCCGAACGTGTGGCCGAACCTGAGGTTCGGCCGGTCGTATATCAGCCCTATAAATATGTGTGTCATGTGTTATATTGAGAGAGGGATAACGGTCTAAGCTTCCGTGTCATACTATCTGATTGTACTCTGTGGTTATCTCTGTGGTTAATACAAGTCATTTGTATTTACTCTTTGTGTTTCATCTCGTATTATATTGATTTCATTACGACTAAGTAGAAGATCTGCACGCTCACGCACTTTCAAGTGGTATCAAAGCATTAGGTTTGCTCTACTAGTCGGAAATCGGTGTTTCTCGGTGTTTTGAGTTCAAATTCACGTTTTTGCGAAAATGTCAATGATTTTTGAGTTCGTTTGATTGTTTCGAGTGTGCTTTTTATCAAAAATTCATTTCTGAGTTGTTTCTATCAAGTTTGCTAGAATTCCTGTCAAAAATTCCAGTCAAAAACTTTGAAAATCGAGTAAATGATGTCGAGTGAAATTTGTCTCGTTTGAGGTTCGGACAACTTCGGAGTAACCGCTCCGAACTCGAGGTTCGGACGAAGTTCGGTCTTTATCTAGGTTCGGTGAGAGATCGGTCTAGGTTCGGAGAGAGTTCGGTGGTTTTTCGGAGTTGTTTGGTTTTTATTCATCCGAAGGTCTGGTTCGGAGAGAGTTCGGCATTCTCAAGTTCGGACTAAGTTCGGAGGCAGCTCGGAGGAGGTTCGGACGAGGTTCATAGTGAATAGTAACATGTTTTTCAAAAATGTCTGATTTTCAAGCGTTCGCGGCTATTCAAAATTCGGTTCAGGCAACAATGCAAACAATGTTTAACTATGATAATGAAATTGGAACAAGTCAGAAAGTTCCCAAATTACTTAAATTGGAAGATTATCATAGTTGGGTGACCCGATTTGAAGCGTTTGTTTCCGCAAATGATATCGATATGTGGTTATCGTATTCTGAACAATATACATATCCTAAGGGTGAAGACGGGGAACCAATTCTTCAAAGGAAGCTTTCTGGTGAACAAAAGAAAGCATATCAAGCTGAGAAAAAGGCTTATGGCACTTTAACAATGGCTTTGCCTACTGATTTATTACATCAATTTTCAAGCAACTATACTGCAAAGAGTTTGTGGGATGCTCTAGAAAAGAGGTGTGAAGGCAATGATCAGTATAAGAAAAGTCGACAAAAGGTGTTGAAGAAGGAATTTGATAGCTTCAAGCATTATCAAAATGAATCGATTCCAAATCTGATTGCAAGATTTGCACATTTAATGAGTGAAATGAAGCTGGTGAATCTTACAAAAGATGAAGCGGATAGGAAGGAAAAGATTATGGAAGCGCTACCAGAGAAGTGGGAAAATTATGTGATGATGATCACTAATGATAAAGATTATCCAAGGTTGTCTTTTAATGATCTGATTCAAAGAATCCAAGCTAGGGATATGGAGTTAAAAGTAAACAAGTCACTTCCTGAACAAATTCAGAATCCTGTAGTGTATTATGGCAACAATGATTCAACTTTGAATGCTGGAAAGTCTAATATTCTTAGTTCTGCCCCTCCTACAGCATTTCTAGCAGGTAAATCTGAAATTCCAAGTTATTCTTCTGCTGGTTGTACTGTGTCAATTCCTAGTTCTTCGACTCAAAGTGCATTGTCTGTTCAAACTGTCGGTGATTATAATGCTTTGATGTCTGCATTGGTATCTTCATACTTTGGTGTTATCACTGGTGCTGTGAGTAATGTTGAGTTAGCAAATGAAGATTATGATTAGATTGATTATGATCATTTAGAGGAAATGGATCTAAACTGGCAGTATGCTATGTTGGTTCGTAGAACGAAGAAGTTTTTCAATAGAACTAGTAAGAAGAGACTGAATCAGGAAGGAAAGATTGGTTTGGACAAGTCTAAAGTGAAATGTTTTAAGTGTTCAGTTTATGGTCACTTTGCTCGAGAATGTCCAAGTCCTACGGAAAGTAAATTGAAGACTGGTCAACATGCACATTTATTTTTTCATCCATCAGATAAAGCTGAAAAGGTTGAACATAAATCTGCCACTCTTGCTCATGATTGGACTGATACGTTTATGCATCCAGATGGATTTGCTTGGAATGCAGATTCAGTAGTTAAAAAGAATCATACTCCAATCTCAATTGCTTTAACTGTTCAACATGCTGATGATGACAGTTTTTTAACTGAGTCTGATTCTTCTTCAAGTATATCTTTGGTTCAAGAAGAATTACCTAAGATTTCTGAGAATTCAAAAGATGACGAATTTAAATGTTATAAATGTGAGAAGTTGCTCAAGGAAATTGCAAGTTTTGAACAATATCGCCAAATTTCAACTGAAGAAATTATGGTGTTAAAGAAAGAGTTGAATGATTTTCAAAAGAAATATTATGAGTTGGTTCATATTCATGAAGATGTTTTGAAGGAAAAGGCTCAATTGGCTGAAGAGTGTGAGAAAGCCAAAGCTGAAGCGTTAGACGCAGCTCAAGATTTTGAGAATCTGTTTGAGAAGAGTTATCCGGTTCAGCAAAAATATGAAGAAGCTACTGCTATTATTGCTAAAACTGCTGTTACCGTTGAGAAGCTTCAAAATAAGATCTCTATGCTTCAAGATGAAAATATTCTTTACCGGGACAAGAATGAAGTGTTATCGAAAGATGTTGAGATTTACAAACAAAAGAGAGAAAATGTGCTTGAAGAATTATATGCTGAATGTGAGATCCGAAAGTTACAAACGTATGAATATGATGATCTCAATGCAAAATTCATCAAGTCACAACAAGAGGTGTTTGAAGGTCAACAGAAAATTAATGACTTGAAATTGGAGATCTTGGAGTTGAAAAGACAAGTTAAGAATTGCAATTTGTCACCGACATTGCTAAATTTCTTATACAAGCAGGATCAGAGTTCTGAGAAGTCTAAGGAAGAAAATATTCACTTGGTACCTCAACCAGTGGATTTGATTGAAGTTACTTCTGCTCAGATTGATCCACACAATGAATTGCATGATTATTCAAAGTTTGCTACTCTACCCAAGAAGAACAAGTCCAAGTCTAAAAGGAAGGAGAAACCTTTGGGTGAAGCTCCACAGTTTATTTCAAACTCTGTATTGCTGGAAAATGAGAAAGTGTTTGATAAGTTTGCTTCGAGTTCTTCATCTGCAACCGAAGAAGAAAAAGTTTTGATTGAAAAGAACAAGCTGAAGGATATCAAAGCCAAATTTACTAGTGATGCTAAATCAAGAATTGCTTCAAGTTCTTCGTCAAATTCTTTAAAGACTCAAGGATCTAAACACAAAGGTTTAGGTTACAAAGTGTTGGAAGAACCAGTTCAAGCAAAGAAATCAGTGAAGGATGAGAAAGTTCCTAAAGCAAAAGTTACAAAGAAATCACCATCTCAGAAGGAATTTTCTTATTATTCTAGAAGATCTTCATCTTCAAGGGGTCCATCTCCCAGGTATGATTTTTCTGATGGTTTCTTTGATAACTTTCATTTTGAACGTTCATCTGATTCTCACAAATCAAAACATTTTTCAAACAATTTTAGAGAAAGACTTTGTTATGTATGTCGTCAACCAGGACATCTTGCTGCTGATTGTCCGACGACTGCATTTATTCACAAAACTGTCAAATATGTGGATAACAAAGGTCAAATTTTTTATGAACCATGGTCTCCAAAGCTTAAATCAACTTGTAAATCGTCTTGGTCTAAATCAAGTTCGTCGGTTGAATCTGATTCAGGTTCCGATCAAATATTAAAACTTTTACAAATTTGGAAACCAAAAGTTGTTTCCAAGGCCAACAAGGACTTTGTGGAAGACACCGGGCGACCCGACGCTGTTGATTCGGGTCGATCCCAACGCAACTAATGTTTTATTTGGTGTCAAGCAGGTGTTTCAGGAAGACCTTTCGGTGATTGGAAAATTGCTGATTGTGAAATATATGTTCTAATTAAATTGAATTTCAAACTCAATTTTGTTTTTCAAAATTCTAAACTGCGAGTATTTGTGTTGGTTGATCAATTTTTCTTGTTTTTCACTTCGTCTCATTCTGAGGGGGAGTTTGTTTTTGCAAAAATACAAAAATAGTGTTTTGTTTTTCAAATCGTAAAAATGCAAATCTATAAATAGAGTTGTCATGTTTAGGGGGAGAATTTTGAAAAAGACAAAAACATTGACCTAATACAAAAAGTCAAAAACAAAAGAAAAATGAGAAATTGTATCCGACATGATTGGGAAATGATGGTACATTGGCTGACAGTGTCTGACCAAGGCCGGTCCTGGGGATTTATGGGCCATGTTCGAGCTAAATAAATGGGCCCTATACGAAAATAGAATTGCAAATAGAAAAAGTTCTAAATACGATAAAAAATAAGTTATAGCAATAAACATAAGAAGATTATAGTTTTAAAATGACACTCTAAGTATTTAATCGACAAATTTGCAGATTGTCTAGCATTTTTAATAGGAAATTGATAGAAATATGAGTCCTTGAAAATGATAGGCCCTGTTCCGTCACACCTCTCGCACATGCTCAGGGCCCCCACTGTGTCTGACTCATGGATAAAGTAGTTGAAAAAGCCATAAGACCATTTGATCGATGTGCAAGGTAGGCTCGGCAAATCAGAAAGTATACAAATGTGATATACACTAAATCTGATGCTTGACCTAGTGGACAACATCTTGATGCATATCTCATGATATATCAAAAAAAAATATATGTGAAAAATAAAATGAGAAGTCACTATGTATACATGTGTTCATTTTGCAAAGATTTAAACTTGTTTGATTTTCTTTATTTTTTTCAAACGATCGGACTTTCTCTGCGTGTCGAAAGACCGACCTGATCGTTGTTCGTTTGACGTTCTGCTTTATTTTCTTTGGTGTTTCGTATAACTCATCGGACTTTCTCTGCGTGTACGGGAGTACCGACCTGATTGTTGTTGAGTTATACAATTTCAACTTGTTTTATTTTCTTATTTTGTTAAATCCGAGGCCTTATCTGCGTATCGAAAGATCGACCTTAACGTAGATGATTTAACGTTCTTATTTCTTTTTGCATGGAACACAGTTGACTATATCATGGTTACAATCATTGTGTGATTAAAATCACAAATGAGATCGCAAAATGTGATAAGCAAAAGCATATCTGAGTATGTCTGATAGTGTGGGGTACACTAGTCAATGCAAATTTAATTAATACTTTAACATATCCAGATGTTATGAGTATGATTCTGCCAGAGTTTAAAGTTGGACAAATTATATCTGCAATCGGCATGGCTTATGTGTTACAATAATCGAAATTGAAATGTAGTTCAGCATGTTATAACCAATATGATCCCAAGTTGTGATCTTTCTCACAAAAGACAAAAATAGTGTCTAATTCAGTATTGTTTTCCTTTTCTTATCAGAAAATACTAAAAAGATTTTAGGTGTGTTTTGATATAAAGTTTCTAAAAGCCAAAAATATTTTGTTTCTGATTTGTTTTCGATTGATCAACACGAAATACAAAATCAATGTTTCAAAAGCAACATATCTTGGAGTCTCGAAGAGACATTTTGCACCAAGATTATTTATGTTGGCAGGTTTCTAAGTGGGAAGAGAACATCACAACTTCAAGTCTTCTGAAGGTTGTTGATAAAGAGATTATACACGATGTAGTATCAAGTATTCAAGATTGAACTCATCGTCAAAGAAGAGGAAGAGTTTGATTGAAGATACATGATACAAGTTTGAATAGAGCAGATGATACTGCACATACCGAGGGGGAGTTTGTTGATACATGGTTCTTGATCGTCATGTGAAGTATCGAATACAAGACAGATTCACACAAGATTGCTGAGGTCCGAACTCAGGCCGAACCTGGAGTTCGGACATGGCCGAACGTGTGGTCGAACCTGAGGTTCGGCCGGTCGTATATCAGCCCTATAAATATGTGTGTCATGTGTTGTATTGAGAGAGGGATAACGGTCTAAGATTCCGTGTCATACTATCTGATTGTACTCTATGGTTATCTATGTGGTTAATACAAGTCATGTGTATTTACTCTTTGTGTTTCATCTCGTATTATATTGATTTCATTACGACTAAGTAGAAGATCCGCACGCTCACGCACTTTCAGGGGGGACCACTCAAATTCATGGGGGAGGATTTCCTTATATATAAGTAGTGGCTCAGAATGGTTCTCAAAAATTCTAAAAACCATTTGGTTCTCAAATGATCCTCTTCCTATATATATATATATATAAGGTTAGGTTCAAATGAGAACCAATTGCTTTTGAGAACTTTTGAGAACCATTCTGGGCCACTAATTTTCATGGGGGGACCACTCAAATTCATGGGGGGGATTTCCCTATAAATAACTAGTGGCTCAGAATAGTTCTCAAAAGTTCTCAAAACCAATTGGTTCTCAAATGATCATCTCCCTATATATATATATATATATATATATATATATATATATATATATATATATATATATATATAAGGGAGAGGATCATTTGAGAACCAATTGGTTTTGAGAACTTTTGAGAACCATTCTAAGCCACTAGTGGGCGTTAACCCTACTTGTAGCGCCCCAACACCGTCCCAGGGGCGCTATGGTTAAAAAAAGTGTCACCCCATTATAACTATAGCGCTTGATATGTTTTCAAATTTAAAACTCAACATTTTAAAATTGTAAGTTTTGAAATTTTTTTCTTCTTTTTCTTCTTTTTCTTCCTCAATAAAATCCCCTTTTGTACACTTTAACCACACAAAAAAAACTTGTACTCCTCTCTAAATATTTTTAACTTTTCTATCAACAATGTCACAATAATGGAGCATAGAGGAAGACGAGTTACTCATTTGCATGTTACTCCTTAGGGAGGAGATGGGTGTGATTGATCCTGATGGTCCCCAAGGAGATGTTTACTATGATTGCGTAAAAGAAGTAAATGACAAGAGACGCTTAAAATAATTAATATGTGACGAGGAGATGGGGTTTCATGATAATCTCATTTCACCAACCGTACAACGATGAGCTAAAAGCGAAATGGGAGAGATTAGTCTCGGTTATTTTAAAGTTTGACGTTTTATACTGAAGACGGATGCTCTTGTTGGAAGGTCTGGAGTATGAGCATGATGAGTGTTTTGTTTAAAAATCCATTATTGAATATAAACGATTATATGGAAGGCCTTTGGTAAGTTAAACTTTTGAAAGCTTTTAAACGAATTACCGATTATTAATTTTCTCTAGTTTTTGATTTTTTTAGATTGACTTTTTAAATAAATTATGCATTTTATTTTTATTTAATGAAATTATGTTGTTTAATTTGTTTATTCAAATTTATAGAAAACAATAATTGTGTAATTATAAGGGAGCGTTTTATGACTATACCACTTTAAGTCATAAAGCTCCAACTGATTGGGTTGTCATGTGTCGCATAACGCCCATACATAAAACTTTATGGCTACATAAAATCTTATATTACAAGCGAACTAACGAAAAACTATAATTTTTTTAAGGGTAAGAGGAGGGGATGTTGCCTTTCCCGCTCTCCCAATCCTCTCCTTCCTGCACGCACTCCTTTTTCCCTTCACGTCACCTCCACATCAAGACCTTTCCCTATTCCAATCTTTCCCTTTCGCCCCTCCTCCCTAAGCCTTCCCAATCTCCATAGAAAATAATTTCTTTAAAAAATATTATGAACTTGTGATTTACTTTTAGTGATATAACGCTGATTAATAGAACATATAAAGTATTCATTTGAATAATATACCAGAAGCACCACAACTACCTTTCGCTGTTTCATCATCTCAAGGATTTATCATATATGATGTCAAATGCCATCCCGTGGTGTTTAAATATTGTGAAATGAATAAAGTCAGGTTTGTGATGGCTAATAATGGTGCAACTTTTGTGTATAAATCCTTGTATAAGAATTAATTTAATTTTGTCATATTCTCCTTCCATTATTACTCAAAATCACATAACAGAATAAGCAACAAAGTAATGTCCATATCGCAAATATATTCTCTTAAATTATTATAATCTGAAATGGCAATAATATTTAGAAATAAGAGTTAACTTCCGTTTTGATCCCTGAGATTTATCTGTTTTAACACTTTAAGTCTAATTTTCAAAATATTATCATTTTAGGGCCTCACGTTTGGATTCCTTAACAATTTTGGACACATTTATGAAGCGGTCCAAATTAGCCGTAAAAAGGTTGTCCCATGGGCCTATGTTCGGGGTATTTTTGTATTTCACCCATCCGCCATCTCCCCCATTTAATTATATCCAAACCACCATCGTTCACATATTATATTATTTCTAATTACTAATTTCTAACTGATTTATCCCCCTTCCTCAAAAAACTAACCTAACTGCGCATTCCATTTGATCGCTTAAATCTTCAAGCTTTGAACACAGTTGCCCGTTTTCACAGAAGGTTCGATCAAGAATAGTATAAAAAATATTCAATCTTCAAGCTTGGAAGTTTCAAGAGAATAGTGTAAGGCATGACCTAAATCAAGAATAGTATAGAAAATATTCAATTAAATGTTCAGACAAGATAAACAAAGCATAATGTTATTTAATATTCAGATTTTGCTCACCGTATATTCCATACAGATCAAACGCATCTCCTGGTTTCGAACAAACAACATCGTAACTACCATGGTTCTGGTGTTCGAAGCTTAAAGGTACTGTGGAAACGAGCGTAGAAGCTTGAAGCGACCGTATGGCGTGCGTAAGCAGATGGCGTGACGGTGTGCGCTAGGGTTTCATTGAAGAGATTGATTAGAAGAAAAAATAAAGAATTGCATTGTATTTGACGTTCAAGAGGAGGAGGCGATTAAAGAAGATAAGGTGAATGTACAAAAATACCCCTCATTATAACGTTTTTAACGGCTCATTTGGACGGCTTTATAAATGTGTCTGAAATTGTTAAAAAATCCAAATGTTAGGGCCTAAAATGATAAACTTTTAAAAATTGAACTAAAAGTGTTAAAACGGGTAAACCTCAGGGACCAAAAAGAAGGTTAACTCTAGAAATAATGTAGAAGAGAACAAAAGTATTTTATATAGGAATTTTGGGTATTCGATTGTTTGGATAAATTGAGAATCACAAAAACACTTTTTAGATCAAACTATTTCCATGATATAATCGCAGAGGGAGCTGAAGAAAACTACTTCTGCTCTAAGGCGGTTTTATTAGAAACAGGCCGATTTACTTTCGGTCGAATAGCAAAGATAACATTATGAGTCTATGAACAACTAGGTTCACATGATGATGATGATGAACACTAAAAGAATGTAAATATTGATTGTGGCTAATCAAGGTCAACTAACTGAGAAACAATATAACTGGCATATCACCTATTCTTCACAACCGGATTAACACCTCTCAATATTTTGGATAATAATAACTTGATTAAAGTAATTGAAATAATTTTAATCTAGCTTTAATTATTAGCAAAACAAAAAGTGAGGGCCCTTGAAGAAAACCGCCCAAAAGTGAACGTCACAATCATCCATTATCTAACACATATTCAAATCCATTTTCAAATTGTTCTCATCTTTTTCCATTAGCAAAGCAAACACCCACTAAATCGCCAAACCAGGATTCTCTCCCCTAAAATCTGCCTACTTTTCTTCATGCTTCTGCTAGTGTTTTACCTTTGAGGATGGTTCAAAAAAAGGTTCCCAACATCAAACCCCAATTGGTTATTAACCTTAGACCATCATCACCATCTTCCACACAAACCCATGAAAAGATGAAGAAGATCATGAAGAAACCCAGACCAATCAAACGCTCCGACGAATCACGGTCATCGGCGCCGTTGCATGACAACAAACCGGTTTCAACTCCACTGAAACAAACACCAAACTACATGAAATCCACCAGCAGTTTTGAGGCAAGAAAAGAGCACCGATCACCCAAGACTCCAACTCCAAAAAGTTCAAGAACATCGAGTTTGAAGATGGTGAGGAGTTTAACAACGAAAACTCCTAGTTTTAAACCGTTGAGATCGTCGAAGAAGGTGATCTTAGATGCTCAGAGAGCAACGTGTTCTTCGACGCTAAAGGAATCAAAGTTCCCGAGTTACCTGGAACTTGATCATGAGTCGGACGGGCTCTCTACCATCAAAGTATGCCCGTATACATATTGTTCGCTCAACGGACATCATCACGCTCCAGTGCCGCCGTTGAAGTATTTCTTGGCTGCAAGAAGACGCGCTTTGAAAGAGCACGAGGCTAAGAAACCCGGCGTGATTTTAGGTCCAGAAGGAAACAGAGAATTGTTAGTTGATAATTACAATAAAAATGGAGGTGGCAAACGGGATGAGGAGGAGTGTTGTGATGTTGATTGGGAGGAAGGTTATTGTTCTGATTCAGATGGTTTGAAGTTGCAGGAGTTTGATCACTCTAGGCTGCAAGATGAGCATCAAGAGTTGTATGATGAAGAAAGCGTTAGCTCAGGAGCCTGGTCGTTGGAGGAAGATGGTGATTCTGCATCATCAGACGGTTTGTGCGAGCAGATTAATCAGGATTATCTGAATTATGATTCATCTGAGGTGTCATCAGCAGCAACGGCAGGATCGGACGACCAAGTTCATGGCGCAAAAGTGAAGATCGATTATCAGAAAGAAGAAACTTCCGAGGAGACAAATGATAAGAATCGCAGCACGATAATCTACAACATCATACATTTTATTAACATATCTGTGTTTGTCAATGGGGAAAAAACAAACACTGATAGAACTGTCCCTGCTACTTGTGTTGATGCTAATAGAAAGGAGAGAGAGGAAGCTGGTGAGGTGAATCAAACTGTTGCAGCAGATGAACAAGTCTCCTTTATTAATGTTAATCATGACCATGAATATGATGATGATGATGATGCATACACTCAATCAAACTTGAAGGACGAAGAAGTCGAAACCGTATCAGCAGATGAGGATCAAACACATGGCACAAATGAAATAAAGAGTGAATCCAACGACCAACTTCCAGACGCCTGCATAAATCTTAGAGATCTGACAGGAAGCGGCGATGATGATGATGCACGAGAATTCAACCCACGAGGACCGAATTTCCTGTCGGAAACACCAGAACCGGATGCAGAAACAGTGGATTTGCGGCACCAGATGATAGATGAAAGAAAGAACGCGGAGGAATGGATGGTTGACTTTGCTTTACAGCAAGCGGTCACAACGCTTGCACCAGCACGCAAGAGGAAAGTTGCATTGCTTGTTGAAGCTTTTGAAAAGGTCATGCCGGATCCGATTCGCGTTTATGAAACACACAATACTTCAAAGGCTTTCACAAATTCAAGACCCATGCAAGCTTGCAGCAGCTAATATATATATATATATATATATGTTCTACAATGGTACTTTTGGATAAATTTCCAGTAAATTCTAACTCAAAATAAACTCCAGTATCAACCTGACATTTACTATTTGTGCAGATGAGATTGACAATCAGTTGGTGGGTCTGCAAAGCAGTGGTGATGGAGGAAGGGTTATCGATAATTATGTCGGATTGTGTTCATGTAACAGAATTATAGTTTGATTTGTTATATGACTTGTGTGCCTTTATAGCATTTGCGGTTATATTTTGGTTGTCGTAATAGTTTTCTTCAAAGAGAGAAGTGTATACGGTTTATTAAGAGAAATGGGCGGAGTTTAAAATGAGCATGCCCAAAACATATCAGCATTTTTAAAAACGCATACCAGCATTTTTATTAGAAACATTGCAAATGAAATCTGTCTTTCTATAACACACAAATAGTGACAATTTAGATTGGGCAGTTCAAAACGGGGTGGTGATCTTTGACTTTGACGTTGGCAGATAAACAGGGTGGTGGTGGTGGAGTTTCAGAAACAGGGTGGGGGTGTTGTTCCTACAACCGGAAAAGGGAGGTGAGTTGGGGCCGAAGGAGATTTTCACGTTGAAAAACGGTGCATCCCTCAAGCCATGTACCTCCCACATCCGGTGCCATATCCACACGACCACACCCCACAACTGGCCTTATGTGTTCTTTTTGGTATAACAAATGGCCTTATGTGTTCTTTTTGGTATAACAAATGGCCTTATGTGTTCTTTTTGGTTTCCATAACTATCAATGTAGCTTTTGCATTGTGGTGCAGAATATAAAAATGAATAAACAGCTGAGAGATATTTCTACTCAGTTTTGTTCACATTTATATGGATTCAGATTTATACAAGTCTCTTGGCTGCTTGATTATGTTGCTGGCCACTAAACACTATTATGTTTTTTAAGAATACTGTGTTCAGAATCTGTAATTCACTTGGTCTAGTTATGCAGATTCATCGCTATTGTTGACGCATGTTATTCATGTTTATATTCATTTTGGTCAAAACCCATTTTCACTCGAACAGATTTCAACCCGCCCATTTTGTTGGGCTTAATTTCTTATGGTTTGACACTTTGACACCATGTGAGATTAATGATCTGTAGAAAATAATATCCGCAGGGTGTGGGATCAGAATTCCCAACCAAAAATTGTAAAGCTGAGATATTACAACTTTAGCATGGACAACAAGTTAGAAAATTAAAAAAGAAAATTTATTTAATCTAGAAAATTACAAGTATAAATAAGTAATATTACCCATAAAGCCATAAGTATGAGTTTGGAGCCATACCATTGATAAGAACCATGATCAGTATCAAAGATGTAATATCAAAATAATAAGCCAAACCATTGACTGGTATCATGGTCACAGAACAAACCTAATTCAAGTGAAGGATCTTCGGCCGTTGATGAAATATCGCTTGTTTTAAGCTTTGATTGCACCTCAATTGCAGGGGACTCGACAATGAGAGACTCAAGCTGCCTGTAGCAACTATCAAGAACACTGTAATCTGAATTTTGTTCTTCTAGCCGCGATAAACGCCCTGCTTCATCATTCTGTTTGACTTCCTGTTTCAAAAGGCCCTCACCAAACGCCTTCAACGCGTCTGTTGTTGATAGATTATTCACAGATTCATACAAGTGGCGGAATTTGTTTCTCATTTCTGGTGATTCAATTATCTTTTCTCTTAATTCATCAGGAAGGCAATGCAGAGCTCTAAACAAAGATGCACACACCAATATGAAAAGGAATTTTTTTTAGATAAATAAAGCTAACCAATTACAAGATAGCAAGTAAAAAGACATTATATTGAAAGAAACGTACCCAGTGACACCTCTAACTAGACCAAAGTTAAACCCAACAAGTACAGATTCCTTAAAGCCGACATTAAAACCTACTTGTGCTGAAGCTTCTTTTCCTGATATAATGCCATCACGGTATCCAACCTGTTGAATTATTAAAGATTTACCTAACATGTGAAATACCACCAGTATATGAGTATGCATTTGTATGTGTGTGTGTGTGTGCATTAAGGATACCGCATGGAATTGGTTTTTTCTTCTCTGCCATTCTCTGTCTAGGTCAAATGATGGATCAAACTTCCCATCTGAATCATTACATGATGATCCATCTCCGCACCAATCTTCATCCACATCATCTGAAATAGCCATGATATGTTCCTATGATCATACAACTTCACTTCTGGCTCGTAACGCCTAGTGCCTACTACTATAAATTAGCATAAAATGAAACATGATCTTATACCTGCTGAGTGAGATTGCTTAATGTGATGAACTGATGGTTGATCCAATTCTAGTTTCGGTTCCAAGATCTCTGAGTAGAGCTCATTAGCAAGACTTCTGTCCATCTGTTTGATATGAAAGTTTATATTATAGTTAACGACAACAAATAGCTGACACACAGAATCATTATTATTATTAATTTATACAAAAAGTCATACAGTCAATTCATCGTTAAAACTCGGATCAATCTCTAAGTCCAAAGGTATGGAATATCTATTTTCTTTTCTGTTTGGTAGTCACGGTGCCCAAACTTTAATTCATGGGAATTTGGTATGGATAACAATTACAACAAAAGGTAATAACGATTGAATGTGTAATCATCATGCCTGTTTTGAACAAATTATCTTCTTTTTTTGTGTTATCAATTTATCATCATTGTGTTCAACACAACATATATACATTTACTAGTCCTTTTCATCCGATTTTGCTCTTATGCTTGTGAGATCCTCATTTGTGTCTTAAACTATCTTTTAGGCCATCTACATATTCATCATAAACAAGGAACATGAAATATTACGTACTCCTTTTTCACACTATTCTACATATAATAGGAAAGATGTATGTTAAAACCAAATTTGTATGTTTCTGGTCCTGTAATAAAGTTTAATACAACAAAATAGTTATGGTGTCTTTTGTTATGTTCACTCAACATAGAAATGTCCACTAAGTAAAACAGAAACATCATTATCCATCCAAATTTAGTGAGCAGTAAGAACATTTTGCATGGAAAAAAAAAAACAAAATACATGTCTTTCATTTTCCACATCTCTTTTTTCCACAAACATGTAAAATAATGAATGTTTATAGGAAGCAGAAACAAAAAAGTAAAAACAAATCACAAATTTAATTATAGTTTAGAGGGGACAATTCTGACCATGTTAATGAAAACATGTCAGTAGGCAATTGTTGGAGTGACGGAGTTGATATATACAATCAGCCAATACAAAGGCGATCATTAGGTTCCACTTATATATACGATTTTCCATAATTCTTCAAAACACATGTTAACCAAATGAATTTCTGGCAGTCAATGATGAAGATTCTGTTTGAAACAGAAGAACTTAATCAAAGAGCCAAAACATAGTAATAAAACGAACAAATACATTCAAAACACAATGAAGAATAGTTCATGTTCCACTTCCACCTTAAAATTATGAGATAAATCTTCATACTTTTAACTTGAACTAAATTCCGATTGTTAAATTTTATTTCCAAAGCAAGTGACTAAACATATATCTTGTTAGAGTTTAACAAACATGTTTAGATTCTCTCTTTTCATACTCATAATGGAACCCCAAACAAACAAACAAACCATAACTATAAATAGACTTTCATCGAGGTATTTCATCGAACACTTGGTGAGCATCACATAATCATCACCAAAGGAAACATCACACACTAATGCACATAAAATAAAGGTTAAATATGAACATATTAAAGGAGAATACGTAAATTGAACTCTAAAACCCAAATATCTAGTAAGTATTTTGCATACTGTATAATCCATTTGATAACGCAATAACACCGATCCTATCATCAAGCAGAGGAGATTACTGTGACATTAAATAGAATTGAAAGAAAAAAACCTCGTGTTGACAATTCCAGCAACACTACCACCCAGTCCACCTATAATTCGACCTCTCGATCTCAACCCACAAACGGAACTCAAGAGAATCAAGTAAAGAGGCAGGGGTAGAAAGGAGATAGAGATACAAGGAGACGTGGACGGCTCCAAATAAAACCTTAGTTTTTTTTTTTTAAATAATTTATTCGAAGGCATGTTAACTTAACAACCTAGAAGTTTTAGTTGAGTGGGTGCTTGAAATAAGATAGACGACCTAAGGTGCAAGCGCCGGGCATAGCCGGGGTGGGTGACTGTTAGGGGTGTATTTTCATGATGCTTGCAGGAAGCTCGGATGACTTAAGAATCCTATTGTAGTATGAGAATCTTACTGATTTAGGTATCCTGACTTGTTTCTATTCGATTAACCCCTATTATTGTCACGTGTTTATTTGATTGCAGGTACCATTGAGTGATCAACAACCTCCGAAAGACCTGCTCCAGCTATTAAAAAACGTGTACTAAATGGACGAGTGTTGGTCTAACGGTCAAGTTAGTTGGAGAATAGGATCCCGGGAATCCCGGAAAATTTGTTATCTTTGTAACATCTATATAATCGAGGACTCGATCGGTTTAGGAAGACACAACTCATACACACTCTAGCTCTGATAGCACTGAATCATTGTAACACATAGTTTGATCGACCCATCCTCCAAAACTCTTGTAATTTTCAATTTCTTATCAATAAAATTGTTAGGTAGCAGACTCTTCAGGCCTGCTCCCGAGGTTTTTTGCTAGGATTCCTAGAGGCAACTCAAAGGATTCTGGATTTTCCCTCGTTATATCCATGTGTCGATTTCCATAATTTGGCATATTGTTATTCTCACCTTAAAGCACACACCTCACACTCTAAACAGTTTGGCGCCCACCGTGGGGCAAGTGGTGCTTCATTCTACAAAAATTTCTATATCTCTTTCATTCAATTTGATCTCCACTAAAAAAATGTCGACCCAACAAAAGTATGTTTCGGGCTCTGTCTCATCCTCTATCCCGCCTCTTACGCCTGCTCCAAGGAGCCAGAAGAAGACTAATGATCGTCAGAAAAAAGTGGATGAGCAGCCGAGGAGAACAGATTATCCCGTGTTCACGGGATCCCAGGTTCAATCTATTGATCATGTTATCACTAACAATGACTTGATTACTTTGATTAAGTAGGTGAAAAATCAGATGGATCAACAAGAAAAGACTAATCATACGGTGATGAAGGAAATTGAGGAGCTTAAGAAATCCAAGAAAACTGTGAAGGAGCAGAGTCCCTTATTCCCTAGGCATCTTGATTTCAATGCCTCGGGATCCTCAGATCTGGGCCACCATAACTACAAATCGGCAACGAGCTTTGCCACATCCCATACAGTGACTTCTGAGGCTGCTGGGTATACAAGGTTTACTGCTGGGTTCTCAGGAGCCGCTCCACCAGAATCTTCACAGCCGCGATCTAGAGATCCTTGGACCCCGTTATCATTGGGTTTCTGAGTCGTACCATCCCAGGGATATTCATCCCATGTAGGAAATTCGGGCCAGAATTCCCAGGGATACCAGAACCTTAACCTTTCTATTTCTGCAGGAATATTTAGGACTACCTCCCCAGAAGTTCATGATGGAGACTTTATTCCCATGCAAATAGCAGCAACTACAGAGCTAAGCATCCCAACGAGCTATGGATATGGTCCTAGAATCCCAGTTCAAAATCATGAACCAGGTAATGTGTCCAACTCAATTCCTTTAGCTTCTAACCAGGGTGCTTCATACGATGTAGGTATTCACCCAAGTATCGCTAGGGAGCTCCAGAAGTTGAAAGATATGATATCAAGTACTCAGGAATCCTGAAACCTATTCCTGAGGTTCCTCTGGAAAGTCACAAGATCTCTAGGTTCACTTGGCCAATTTCTCAAGTTGAGATTCCGAAGCATTTCCGAACTCCAAGCATGAAGTTTTATGATGGAACCACGGATCCTGAAGAACACGTGGCACATTACAGGGAGCACATGGAGATCAACCTTATTCCAACATAAATTAAGGAAGGTTGTCTATGTAAAGGCTTTGTTTCAACCCTGACAGGACCAACTATGAAATGGCTACTGAGCATCCATCCTAACACTATTACATCATTTTCTCATCTAGTTAACATGTTTAACAATCAGGTTTCATGCAGCAGAACCTTTGAGAAGCTCACATGTGACTTATATCGAGTGGTCCAGAAGCCGGATGAGCCGCTTAGGGAATACATCGCTAGATTCGGATGAGAATCCCTCGAGATTCCTCACCTAGATATGGCGGCAGCCGTTGAAGCCTTCAAAATGGGGCTCCGAAAGGATTCCCGTGTTTATGATGACCTTGTCATGACTCCTTGCAAGAATCTCGACGAAGTACGCAGCAGGGCTTTAAGATTCATCAGTCTAGAAGATGACAAAAAGATCCACCAAAGGATGGATATTCCCAAATATGATCCTAATGGTAATGAGTCGGAATCTCCCGGGAAGCAGTGTAGTTCCCGGCCATATTCCAAACCAGACAATCAAAAAGTCAACGTTGTGGACCAATACGATGACGAGGAGGATTACCTAAGGTATCTGAGTATTGTTTTTCTGTTGATATTGGTGGCTTGATGTGTGCAATGCAGGATCTTGACGAAAAGGCAAGATGGCCTAGAAAGAATGATAAGCAAGGATCCTGGAAAGACAAAACCAAGTGGTGTGACTACCACGAGGATTTTGGCCACCTAACCATGAGTGCATAGCACTTCGAAAGGAAATCAGCTACTTGCTCAACATGGGGCATCTCAAAGAGTTTCTAGGCAGGAAGAAGATTAAGACTCAAGAAGCCGACAAGATTCCTCTTAGAGCAGCTTCAGGATGCTCGGATTATCAATTTCATATCAGGAGGCCCAGACATCTGTGGCACCTCCTATTCCTCAGCCAAGAAACATGCTAAGGAATCTAAATCTGAACAGGGCAACAGACCTGTCCGGACATCCACCTTAACTCAAGAACAAGTCATATCCTTTGATGAAAGCTATCGTTCCAATGTTCAGGATCCCCATCATGATAGTCTTGTGGTAACTTTATATGTTGCTAACCATTTTGTTCGCAGGATCCTGATAGATAATGGAAGCTCGGTAAATATATTATGTCTTGATGTGCTTAAAAAGATGGGCATCCCAGAAAGCGAAATAGCTGACAGATCCTCAGTTCTAGTTGTGTCACACCCCCAAAAATCCCACGCGCGATAACGCGCCGCAGGGAGCGTGACAAACCAGGATCGTTGTCCATCAGTTACACCAAACGACCAATAAATAATAAAAGGTTGTGTTTTGGTCAAAAATTCACTTGAGAATCCTGTATTCCAAACTTAGATTGTGAGGTAGAGTGCTTAACGATCAAATGAGTAAGTAATCCAAGTAAGGGTGATAACACAAGGATTTTAGCGAGGAAAACTCCAGAATCCTTTGAGTTGCCTCTAGGAATCCTGGATAAAAACCTCGGGTGCCGGCTGGAAACCGCCACCAAGTCAATGTTATTAATTATCAAACGATTTGTTACAACGGGTTGGAGGTTTGATCGATCAGAGCTAAGTGATACAATAATTCATAGTGGGAAACTAGTGTGCGAGTGCAGTTGTGTGTTCCTACTGATCGAATCCTCGATTTATATAACAAATACAATGATAACTAACTTTCCGGGATTCCCGGGATCCTATCGTCCAACTAACTCGACCGTTAGAGGCCTCTCCGTTCACTTGGTCCACGATCTTCTTCAGCTGGAGCGTAAGTTTCGGAGGTTGTTGATGATTCCGGTAATACCTGGTCAAATAGACATGTGGCAAAATATGAAGGTTAGTTAAAATAATATGATCAGGATACCTGAATGTACGAGATTCCCAGATGACAATAGGATTCCTGAACTGTCTGAGCTTCCTGTGAGCATCCTGAAAATACACCCTCAACAATTGCCCCTTGAATTTCAACAGCTGTGGATAAGTTTGACAGCTGTTAAAATTCAAAAAGATTCCTTTTTTCACGGCGTCAAGACGGTAAATATGGTTACGGATGTGACTGCTTTCTCGGCGTCCAAGAGATGTGATGTTTTGCTTTAAATAGGAGGTAACTTTCTGAGATTATCACCATCTTCTTCGCAAAAACCTCTCGAGCTTCTCTGGTATTCCAGGTCAGTTATTCTTCTTCTTCCTCGTTTTTTCTTCGCGTTTTTCAGCCATGGCCAAGAAAAACACTCGATCTTCCTCTTCATTAAGCCTTCCGGTCGCCGAAGAATTCCACGATCAGGGGTATATTATCCCCTGTGAGGAGGAAAGTTGCACTTTCGACGATCGCGACATCCACGATCTGAAAAACTCCGGCATTTTTCCGCCGGAGACTGTTTTCCGACCTTACAGCTCCCTTATCAAGTCCGATTTCGTTTCCACAACCTGGGTTTGCTTCATGTACTATCCATTCTTGCTCGGAATGACATTCCCTTTTCCGGAGCTTATCACTCAATTCTTCAAGACCACCCGCCTTTCTTACTCTCAAACCATGCCGATGGTATGGAGAATCTTGTATTCTCTGGACCAGTTGAACCAAACCAGGAATCTCGACATCGGGATTCCTGAGATCTGTGAAGCCTACAAGTTAAGAACCCATGGTTGTAGCCGATTCGTTCTTCAGGCTCGTACCTCTAATTCCCAGTTGATTCCCCGAGCTTCCCACAACGATCACGATTGGAAGAAGCGATTCTTCTTCGTCAAACGAGACTCGATTCCCGGGGGGACAGAGTTACCGTTGAAGTGGGTTGAGAAGGGTAGGAAACTGAAGTTTTGTGTTTATTCCGTTGAATTTTCTGTACATTGCTAATTTCTTTGTTGTTTTCTTTCTTGCAGCGCCCAAGTTTGAGAATCTCATCAAGAAGCAGCCTGACTTCAAGAAGCTTGAAGCCATCTACCAGATTCCGGCCAACGAGAGAGCCCTGATCCTTGAAACAACAACCAGTGAAAACAGCTATTCGGCCGACCATACTCCTGCCATGTCTGGTAAGCCTTTATAGGATTCTGACTTTTTTGATTATATGAGCTTCCCAGATACTGACAAACTGTTTCTGATTACAGCTCCCAACCCAAGGTGACGTGGCTTGCTCAAAGACAAGAAAAGGGTTTCGAAATCTCATGCATGCGTACTCGTGATACTCGAACATCTGCAACCTGAGAATAACATGCTAAAAAGTGTCAACATAAAGGTTGGTGAGTTCACAGGTTTATTAGTTCAAAAACAGTTCCAGTTTAATGTAAATCGACTGTTCAACAACAGTCCCAGTTCAGAGTAAATCAACTGTTCATCGACAGTTCAAGTTTAAGTTCAAGGTTGACTGTTCAACAACAGTTCAAGTTCAGTTTAAGATTGATTGTTCAACAACAATCAAGTTGAGTTTAAGATTGACTATTCAACAATAGTCAAGTAGTAAGAGCATAATCACTAGTATATATATATCAAATAGCTAGCTAGGCTATATACATGAAACTTCGCACGTTGATGGTCACCGAAGCTAACAGTTGTTTACAGTTTGCGCAGTTTGCCTTGTTGTGTTTAGGACGAATATAACACCCGTTCGATATCCAATCGAGTCAGCGCGACTGACCCGGGTGGGGTTTGTCAGACCCAGTAGTACTACAATATATTTCCCGCTATCGTCATTAATACTAACGGTACCATAAGAAGGACTTTGTTGTATAGTGTGCTACAAGTACTTCAAGTGATATATAAAAGTCTAATTATCTCAGTTGTGTAAATCATGCATGTTAATCTCCCCCAACAGGATTAAAACAGTAAAATGGGGTCGTGAAACTCACCTTAGGTTGCACAGCAAAGTTTCCAGACAAACAGTTAATTCAAGTAGCAAGAACGAGTCTTGTGCAAGCAATCAATCACCTAACGAGCATAAATGTATAAGTGTGTGTTCTATAAACTATCAAGTCTAACGAAAACGACAAAAACGAATGATCGTGAAGTCCGAAATAAGTCGAGGATGGCACTTGTGCCAAATCAGAGCGATTTATCGAAATACGCGAGAAAATACAATATATATTAATATTATTTATTTTCTAAGTTTAAACATTCTAAAATAAATATAATATATATATATATTTACTAAACGTTCAAGAAATTTTAATAACGAATTTGCAAGTTCAACATATATTTACATAATATAGGTTATCATACAATATTCGGTTATTTCACTAAAAATCCGACGACATAGATTTATATATTAATTTACTCAAGATGTATATATATTTATATATTTTACCTTTTATGTAAATTTTGTGTATATATATATATATATAGGTGCTAAGACAAATATTTAATTGAAATAACAAGTTAAACATAGTTTATAACTTAGTAATATGATCTACGATGTTTAAATGTCTTGAATATAATTTTTACAGGTTTAAGATAGGATACGGGACACATTTGGTACAAGACCTAGTGAACATATGCTCTCAACAACACAAAATAACCAAAAAAAAAACATTTTGGAGGTCACCGGGTTCGAACCCGTGACCTCCCAGACCAACTGCGCATTGCTTAACCATCCGGCCAGCGGCCTGCTTGTGCCAAGAACCAGCCAGAAATCATTTTGTGTAACGGAAAGCGACCAGGAGAGAGTTTGGAAAAGAATAAAGGTTAAAAAAAAACGTGGCGAGACCGGGACTCGAACCCGCGTCCCCTCGGAGACAAACCAACGCTTTAACCGGTTGTGCCAGGTTGGCATCTGATTCATATACGGAACGAAATATATATATCTCTTACCCGTCCTGCATCATCTTCTTCACCCAGTCCCGTCCAACTCGCCGGAACCCTAATCCGGCCGCCGGAAATTTACAAAAAACACGAAAAAACTATAAAACGAAGCGAAACCAATAGGAGATCAATACCTCAATTCGGAGATGAGAGATTATCGCTTTTTAGGCACCGAAACCAATCCCAAACCTTGAACGCGAACACCGAGCACCGTCGTGGTTTGAACTTCTGATGGCACCAGGTTGCCCGCAGAGAACTCGCGATTACAGAGGTGCTCGCAAGGTGATGTAACGGTGGCAGGAGATGGTGGTTCGGTGGTGTTTTACTTGGTGGTTTGAGTCGCCGGAAAAACGAAAAACAGAAGAGGAGGACGAGAGAATGAGAGGGGTGGGTTGCAAATGATTTGTAATTGAGATTGCAACTGATATGAGCACATAATTGCAATTGAAACCGATGGAAACAAAGAATCCGTCGAAACCGTGAATTCAATTCACGTTAATGATCATTAAATTAACAATTGGTTATTGACACATTTAGTCCCTCCTGATTTACCTAATGAAAACCAAGTTTTCGGAAATTACAGGACCAGTCCTCCACCTTTTATTAAATGAGATGTAGTTTAGGATATGGCAGAAAGGGTCCCTCAAGTTATAAAAAGGTAACGGAACGCTAACGAGGTTAACGGAAGATATTCTTAACAACAAATATACGAGGGACACCGAAATATATGAATCATGTAACGTTATAAGGACTATAAATCTTGTTTTACTAAAATAAATCATGGAATATAATTCTCCCATTATATATTTTAAAATCACATAAAATCATAACTTAGAGATTTAAAGCTCTTAACTCAACGATTAATAACTTATAGTTAAAATTCTTTAATTACACAAAATTATAAATATCATTAAATCATATATATTTTAATTCCACATAAAATCATAGAATTTCAAACGTTAAATTTCCGTGTATGCTCGTAGTGATTGATCACACAAAACCCTAATTTGCTAAAGTCAACAAGTCAACACAGTTAAGCACATAAATGTTCACACAACATTTAATACGGTTTACGTTCAGTTAATGCTAGAAAATGACCTGAAAAGTCGGATTGTCACAGTATCCCCTTGTTGAAGAATTTTCGTCCTCGAAAATTGCGTAACGCGGTAAAAAAAAGTTAACGAGCTAGACACAAAGAAAAGAAAAGAAAAATTCTCAGTCGTCACATCATCCCCTTGTTGAAGAATTTTCGTCCGCGAAAATTAAACCAGTACTTGAACTAGACGAAGACTGATTTTTGAATAGTCTGGGATATTTCTTCATCATCTGATCTTCGCGTTCCCATGTGAATTCAGGACCATGTCTCGAGTTCCAACGAACTTTAACGATTGGGATTTTGCTACGCTTTAACTGTTTAACTTCCCGGTCCATAATTTCCACCGGTTCTTCAATAAATCGAAGTTGTTCGTCCACATGCAACTCTTCAAGTGGAGTGATTAATGTCTCATCTGCTAAACATTTCTTTAAATTCGACACATGGAAAACGTTATGGACCCCACTTAGTTCTGCTGGTAAGTTGAGTTCATATGCTGATAGACCAACTCTATTAACAATCTCGAATGGCCCAATGTATCTTGTGTTTAACTTACCACGTTTACCAAAACGCACTACACCTTTCCAGGGTGACACCTTTAACAAGACCTTGTCTCCTTCTTCAAATTCCAAAGGTCTTCGCCGTTTGTCAGCATAACTTTTCTGTCTATCTCGTGCGGCTGCCATACGATTACGAATTTGCACGATCTTTTCTGTTGTCTCGAGTACCAACTCAGGACCTGTGAGTTGACTGTCACCAACTTCCGTCCAACAGAGAGGTGATCTACACTTTCGCCCGTAAAGTGCTTCAAACGGAGCTACACCGATACTGGTGTGATAACTGTTGTTATAGGAAAATTCCACTAAGGGTAAGTGTTTATCCCAACTTTCACCAAAATCAATCGCACATGCACGCAACATGTCCTCGATAGTTTGGATGGTCCATTCACTTTGACCATCGGTCTGTGGGTGATATGCAGTACTCATGTCTAAACGCGATCCCAATGCTTCATGTAGAGATTCCCAACATTTGGATGTAAATTGAGCGTCTCGATCTGATATAATAGAAACTGGTACTCCATGTCGCGAGACGATCTCCTTAAGATAAAGTTTGCCTAATGTCTCGGAGGTATCAGTTTCCTTGATCGGTAGGAAATGTGCCGACTTGGTTAGACGGTCAATAATTACCCAAATTGTATCACATCTACTTGCTGTACGGGGTAACTTTGTGATAAAATCCATGGCGATACCCTCCCATTTCCACTCGGGAATTTTTGGTTGTTGAAGTAACTCTGCCGGTTTCTGGTATTCCGCCTTAACCTTGAAACAAGTCAAGCACTTGCTTACGTAAGTGGCAATGTCGGCTTTCATCTTAGGCCACCAGTAAACCAGTTTCAAATCTTGGTACATCTTATCCGAGCCTGGATGAATAGAATAACGAGACTTATGGGCTTCATCCATAATCAATTCCCTCAAATTTCCATACACGGGAATCCATATTCGGTTCGCACAATACCGGATACCATTGGATCTAGCTTCCAGTAACTTATCCATACCCCGCAAGGATTCTAATTCAATGTTCTCATATTTGAGTGCATCGAGTTGTGCATTCCGGATCTGATCAGGTAATCCTGTATGAATAGTAAGTTGTAACGCACGAACTCTTCTAGGCTTGGGGTTATCCTTCCGGCTTAAGACATCAGCTACTACATTAGCTTTGCCTGGATGGTATCTAATTGTGCAATCGTAGTCATTAAGAAGTTCCACCCAATGACGTTGTCTCATGTTCAACTCCTTTTGAGCAAAGATATGCGCGAGACTTTTGTGATCGGTGTAGATAGTACACTTTGTACCATAAAGATAATGTCTCCAAATTTTCAACGCGAAAATGACTGCTCCCAACTCCAAATCATGAGTTGTATAATTCTGCTCGTGAATCTTTAATTGACGAGAGGCATAAGCTATGACTTTCTCCCTTTGCATCAGCACGCAACCTAATCCTTGCTTCGATGCATCATAATACACCACGAAATCATCACTACCCTCTGGTAGGGATAATATTGGCGCGCTACAAAGTTTCTGCTTTAGTAGCTGTAAAGCGGTGTCATGTTTTTCATTCCAGTTATACGCCGTTCCTTTATGCGTTAGCGCCGTAAGGGGTTGGGATATCTTTGAAAATCCCTCAATAAATCGTCTATAATAACTTGCTAAACCAAGAAATTGGCGAATTTCCGTTGGTGTCTTAGGCGCAGGCCAATTCTTAATTGCCTCAACTTTGATTGGACCAACGTGAATCCTCGGATCATTAATGACATGACCAAGAAATTGCACCTCACGCATCCAGAAATCACACTTTGAAAATTTTGCATACAATTGCTCCTTCTTGAGTAGTTCTAAGATTAGACGCAGATGCTCTTCGTGTTCCTCTTTAGACTTAGAATACACCAGGATATCGCCAATGAAGACGATGACAAATTTATCGAGGTATGGCTTGCAAACACGATTCATCAAGTCCATGAAAATCGCAGGTGCGTTGGTTAACCCGAATGGCATAACCATGAACTCATAATGACCATAACGAGTTCTAAACGCTGTCTTTGCGACATCCTCTTCACGGACTCTCAGTTGGTGATAACCTGATCTTAAATCAATTTTGGAGTAATAGCAAGATCCTTGTAGTTGATCAAACAAATCATCGATTCGGGGCAAGGGATAACGATTCTTGACAGTCACCTTGTTGAGTTCTCTGTAATCAATGCACATTCGAAAGGTTCCATCTTTCTTTTTAACAAACAACACTGGAGCTCCCCAGGGCGATGAGCTGGGCCTAATAAATCCCTTTTCGAGTAGTTCTTGAAGTTGAGTATATAGCTCTTGTAACTCATTTGGTGCTAAACGATAAGGTGCACAAGCAATAGGTGCTGCTCCAGGAGCAAGATCAATCTGAAATTCGACTTCTCGATGAGGCGGTAAACCTGACAGATCTTCCGGAAAGACATCAGGAAAGTCCTTCACGATCGGGATATCTTCAATTCTCTTTTCCTCATTTGTTTCCTCTGAAATGTTCGCGAGAACAGCAAAATGTCCTTTTCGCAAACACTTCTATGCCTTTAGAAAAGATATCACGCCCATAACAGTACCACACTTTTCTCCTTGAACTGAGACTAACTCTCCACTAGGCAACGGTATTCGAACAATTTTCTCATGACAAATGATTTTAGCACGATTCTTGGATAGCCAATCCATTCCCACAATAACGTCAAAACTTCCCAAAGAGATGGGCAAAAGATCTATTCCTAATTTATGGCCAGCCAATTCCAACTTACAGTCTTTAACTATATGGGTAGCCTCAACGAGTTTACCACTAGCAAGTTCAACTACGTATTTAGCATCTAAAGGAGTCATGTTGGCATTTATCATATTGCTAAATTTAGTAGATATGAAGCTTCTATCAGCACCAGTGTCAAACAAGACTAGAGCATAGTATCCGTTAAGAGAAAACTTACCAGTAATGACATTTGGATCTGCTCGAGCCTATGACAAAAGCTCTACCCCTGGAACCATTCCCACCGTTGTTCCCATTGTTGTTGTTATTATTGACATTGCGATTTCCAGTGTTGGTGTTATTGTTGTTATAGTTGTTGGTGTTTCCATCGTTCAGCTGAGGACAATTCCTCTTTATGTGGCCTTCTTTCCCATAATTAAAACAACCTTTGGGGGCTTCAGCATTCTGAACTTGTTTCCCATTGTTCTTCACCCTGCAGGTTTTGGACTGATGACCCTTCTTTCCACAATTTGCACACACATAAGAGTCACACGCACCATAGTGAAGGAAACCACACTTGTTGCAACGTGGGGAATTTCCCATGTACGATGATCCTCCTTAGCCGCCTCGGCCTTGATTGTTCTGCTTCTGGTTGTTCGAGGAAAATTCCTAGAGTTATCAAACTTGCGATTCTGGTTTTGATGGTTCTACTGGTTGGAAGACTTGATTCCAGACTGATTCCCAGAATTATCTAATTCGTTCATCTAACGTTGTCTAGGTACCCGTCCAGTGAATGCATGTCCAAGTTATCTCACGATCGTAGAGTTCTAGGGATTGACGGTAAGAACATAAAAATAGAATTATGATTCAGGATGAGTTCAAACCAGTCAAGGGTTTCGTCGAGAGTGTTCGTAGTTAAGGAAAACTGGTCATTGAAATACACAAGTGTGACGGTGTCCTACCAGGACCAACTTTTCATAATATGCTCCAAAAAGGTTCACAAATGGATTAGAATCCAATAATAAAAAGGGATCAGATCAGGTGTGATAGCGTTTACAAGAATGGAGGACTTTCAACCATCCGATTGAGGCGAACATGCCCGACATTCGGATGTCATGGGGTTTATGGTAAGAGATTGCATCCTTTGCAACCATCAGCTTGCCGTTTCGGATTCCCTAAGATTTCCATACATTGCAAATTACATTTACGTGTGCACCCGTAACTGTAATTTACCCTATATGGTCACCCTAGTTCCTCTTACTTCAGCTACCAGGTATTTTGGAGTACCTATGAGATATCCTCGGAGTTGGTATCAAGAATAGGGTCACTAACCGATAGTTATCCTGACAAGAATTCGTTAAAGGGACAAGTCTCGAGAACAACATGTTCTCTTAATTGGAATGACCCACCCGAAGTGAGTCAGCCATAATTTTAGCTTAAAAGGATCTGAATAGGGTTTATGCGCATACCGACTTGAACACCATCTTGTACATAAAGAGAAACTTTAGTCGGCCCACATTAGGTACCATTGAGGTTATAAGAGTTGTTCGCAGGTTGCGTTATCTCGACGCATAATCCAATAGAAACGAGAAGAGTGGGATCTTAAAAGATCAAGGCAAATGGGAAAACGCTCAGGGTAAAAGAGGCAGATACAAATGACCTCATGAGCAACCAATTGAATTCAAACAATGTTGCCACTGCTGAAGTTGAATGATCGCATCATTAGCACGTCATGATTTCGTTCCCTGAACATGAGAGTTGAGCTATATATGAAAGGCATGTATAATAAGCACCTCCTAAGCTAAGTTAGAGGTTTTAAGGAAAAGAAGAGGTATTACACCACCTTCTCTATGCAACATACATCCATAGTATGTGCATTACGCCCACTTGTTTAATCTGGAATAAATCCCGAGTAGCAATCAGCTCATCAAAAGTATAACCGTGATCCTTCAATCTGATTCGACGTCTCGTCGTACATAAATGTTAACCAAGAGGTACACAACTTAGAGAGGTTAAGGAAAATTACTCAAGACTAATCGGCTCCTCGCCGTGAGTATAATGGGATTGGATGAGGTATATGACATACCGTAAACCAGGTGTGCGTATGAGTGAGTATCACGATGCATGAGAGAAATGTTTAAGTGCAACTAATGCAAAACAGTTACAGTCTAAGACGAATCTTAGTTCGCTGCAACCAATGGCTCTGATACCAATCTGTCACACCCCCAAAAATCCCACGCGCGATAACGCGCCGCAGGGAGCGTGACAAACCAGGATCGTTGTCCATCAGTTACACCAAACGACCAATAATTAATAAAAGGTTGTATATTTTATTAAAATATAAATACAGAGTTTTACAAATGCGGAAGCGTAATATGCAGAAAGTATTTATTGTAAAAACACCGCCACCCAAGGTGACGTGGCTTGCTCAAAGACAATAAAAGGGTTTCGAAATCTCATGCATGCGTACTCGTGATACTCGAACATCTGCAACCTGAGAATAACATGCTAAAAAGTGTCAACACAAAGGTTGGTGAGTTCACAGGTTTATCAGTTCAAAAACAGTTCCAGTTTAATGTAAATCGACTGTTCAACAACAGTCCCAGTTCAGAGTAAATCAACTGTTCATCGACAATTCAAGTTTAAGTTCAAGGTTGACTGTTCAACAACAGTTCAAGTTCAGTTTAAGATTGATTGTTCAACAACAATCAAGTTGAGTTTAAGATTGACTATTCAACAATAGTCAAGTAGTAAGAGCATAATCACTAGTATATATATCAAATAGCTAGCTAGGCTATATACATGAAACTTCGCACGTTGATGGTCACCGAAGCTAACAGTTGTTTACAGTTTGCGCAGTTTGCCTTGTTGTGTTTAGGACGAATATAACACCCGTTCGATATCCAATCGAGTCAGCGCGACTGACCCGGGTGGGGTTTGTCAGACCCAGTAGTACTACAATATATTTCCCGCTATCGTCATTAATACTAACGGTACCATAAGAAGGACTTTGTTGTATAGTGTGCTACAAGTACTTCAAGTGATATATAAAAGTCTAATTATCTCAGTTGTGTAAATCATGCATGTTAATCTCCCCCAACAGGATTAAAACAGTAAAATGGGGTCGTGAAACTCACCTTAGGTTGCACAGCAAAGTTTCCAGACAAACAGTTAATTCAAGTAGCAAGAACGAGTCTTGTGCAAGCAATCAATCACCTAACGAGCATAAATGTATAAGTGTGTGTCCTATAAACTATCAAGTCTAACGAAAACGACAAAAACGAATGATCGTGAAGCCCGGAATAAGTCGAGGATGGCACTTGTGCCAAATCAGAGCGATTTATCGAAATACGCGAGAAAATACAATATATATTAATATTATATATTTTCTAAGTTTAAACATTCTAAAATAAATATAATATATATATATATATATATATATATATATATTTACTAAACGTTCAAGAAATTTTAATAACGAATTTGCAAGTTCAACATATATTTACATAATATAGGTTATCATACAATATTCGGTTATTTCACTAAAAATCCGACGACATAGATTTATATATTAATTTACTCAAGATGTATATATATTTATATATTTTACCTTTTATGTAAATTTTGTGTATATATATATATATATATATATATATATATATATATATATATAGGTGCTAAGACAAATATTTAATTGAAATAACAAGTTAAACATAGTTTAGAACTTAGTAATATGATCTACGATGTTTAAATGTCTTGAATATAATTTTTACAGGTTTAAGATAGGATACGGGACACATTTGGTACAAGACCTAGTGAACATATGCTCTCAACAACACAACCAAAAAAAAACATTTTGGAGGTCACCGGGTTCGAACCCGTGACCTCCCAGACCAACTGCGCATTGCTTAACCATCCGGCCAGCGGCCTGCTTGTGCCAAGAACCAGCCAGAAATCATTTTGTGTAACGGAAAGCGACCAGGAGAGAGTTTGGAAAAGAATAAAGGTTAAAAAAAAAACGTGGCGAGACCGGGACTCGAACCCGCGTCCCCTCGGAGACAAACCAACGCTTTAACCGGTTGTGCTAGGTTGGCATCTGATTCATATACGGAACGAAATATATATATATATCTCTTACCCGTCCTGCATCATCTTCTTCACCCAGTCCCGTCCAACTCGCCGGAACCCTAATCCGGCCGCCGGAAATTTACAAAAAACACGAAAAAACTATAAAACGAAGCGAAACCAATAGGAGATCAATACCTCAATTCGGAGATGAGAGATTATCGCTTTTTAGGCACCGAAACCAATCCCAAACCTTGAACGCGAACACCGAGCACCGTCGTGGTTTGAACTTCTGATGGCACCAGGTTGCCCGCAGAGAACTCGCGATTACAGTGGTGCTCGCAAGGTGATGTAACGGTGGCAGGAGATGGTGGTTCGGTGGTGTTTTACTTGGCGGTTTGAGTCGCCGGAAAAACGAAAAACAGAAGAGGAGGACGAGAGAATGAGAGGGGTGGGTTGCAAATGATTTGTAATTGAGATTGCAACTGATATGAGCACATAATTGCAATTGAAACCGATGGAAACAAAGAATCCATCGAAACCGTGAATTCAATTCACGTTAATGATCATTAAATTAACAATTGGTTATTGACACATTTAGTCCCTCCTGATTTACCTAATGAAAACCAAGTTTTCGGAAATTACAGGACCAGTCCTCCACCTTTTATTAAATGAGATGTAGTTTAGGATATGGCAGAAAGGGTCCCTCAAGTTATAAAAAGGTAACGGAACGCTAACGAGGTTAACGGAAGATATTCTTAACAACAAATATACGAGGGACACCGAAATATATGAATCATGTAACGTTATAAGGACTATAAATCTTGTTTTACTAAAATAAATCATGGAATATAATTCCCCCATTATATATTTTAAAATCACATAAAATCATAACTTAGAGATTTAAAGCTCATAACTCAACGATTAATAACTTATAATTAAAATTCTTTAATTACACAAAATTATAAATATCATTAAATCATATATATTTTAATTCCACATAAAATCATAGAATTTCAAACGTTAAATTTCCGTGTATGCTCGTTGTGATTGATCACACAAAACCCTAATTTGCTAAAGTCAACAAGTCAACACAGTTAAGCACATAAATGTTCACACAACATTTAATACGGTTTACGTTCAGTTAATGCTAGAAAATGACCTGAAAAGTCGGATTGTCACAAGTTGGCTTCAGTGGTGAGACTAACAGCACCATTGGGGATATCAGGTTACCGGTGTACATAGAGGGGGTAATCTCTATGCAAAAATTATGTGTTATAGATTCTCTCTCTTGTTGCAATATAATTCTTGGCAGGCCATGGATACATGAGATGAAAGCAGTCCCCTCAACTTATCATCAATGCATCAAGCTTCCCACACTTTGGGGAGTCGTAAGGATTGAAAGCGATCAGCAAGAAGCCAAGAATTGCTACTCAACTTCAATGAAGAACACAACCAAACTGACAAAGGGATAGCAATTACAGAAAAGAGCACTTGAAGAGCAGGAGGACAGGGAGCTTGATGTTAAAGAAGTTCATTTAAACCCTGAGAACCTGAAATCAAGGTGCTCATTGGAACCAGCATCCCAGCAGATACCGAACAAGAACTGATTCAGCTCCTGAAAGCCAGAACCTCAACCTTCACTTGGAAGCATGAGGATATGACAAGTATCACTAAACATATTATTACTCACAAACTTAGTTTAGATCACTCTTTCAGGCCCATCCATCAGAAGAGAAGGAAGTTCGCTTCAGAAACAAATGCAATAATCCAGGAGGAAGTTGACAAGCTCCTTAAAACAAAGATGACCAGGGAAGTCAAATATCCAAGTGGCTAGCGAATGTGGTGGTGGTGGTCCAGAAGAAGAATGGAAAGTGGAGAGTATGTGTTGATTACACAGATTTGAACAAGGCCTGTGCTAAGGATCCTTTCCTACTTCCTCATATCGATGTAATGGTGGATGCCATAGCTGGACATGAGATGCTCACTTTCATGGATGCCTCATCTGGATTCTAATAGATTCAAATGGAACCCTATGACCAGGAGCATACAACATTTATAACCCCAACAAGTATCTACTATTATATTGCCATGCCTTTTGGTTTAAGAAATGCAAGTGCCACCTATCAGAAGCTCGTCAATATGATCTTTAAAGAGAAACTAGGGGACACGATGGAGGTCTACATAGACGACATGGTGGTGAAATCCAAGAAGGCTAAAGATCATGTCATGGATCTCCAAACTTCCTTTGACATCCTTGACCAATATAACATGAAGCTTAATCCCTCCACGTGCCAATTTGGGATGCGAGCTGGAAAATTTCTAGGCTACATGGTTACTGAAAGAGGAATCAAAGCGAGTCCAGAACAAATTCGAGCAATACTCAACCTTAAATCGCCAACAAACATAAAAGAGGTACAAAGATTAACAGGGAGGATTGCAGCACTTAACATGTATATTTCAAGATCCTCAGAAGAAAGTAGTGATTTTTACGAGATCCTGAGGAAAAATAAGAAATTTGAGTGGACTGAAAAGCACGAAGAAGCCTTGAGGTGCTTAAAAGACTATCTGTTAGCAGCCCCGTTATTAATGAAACCATAAGATGGGGAGCCGCTGTATTTGTATCTTGTTGTTTCCGGAAGCTTAGTCAGCAAAGTCCTAGTAAAGGACCACCAAGGTCAGCAGCATACGATATATTATGTAAGTAAAACTCTGCTAGATGCAGAATCCAAGTACTCTTATCTTGAAAATTTAATTTTAGCTCTGATAATGGCTTCCACTAAACTTAGACACTATTTTGAAACTCATATTATAATTATGAAATCTAATTATCCTATTAAGGCAGTTCTCAGGAAGCCGAAAATGTCAGGTTGGATGGCTAAGTGGGCAGTTAAGTTAAGCGCCTATGGCATCAAATATGAGCCAAGGACAACAATCAAATCCCAAGCCGTGGCTGACTTTGTGGTGGATTTCAACAGTGACATAGAACCAGAAGTTGATATGGAAATCCAACAGCTTGAGAAGCTCGAAGAAAAATTGATCCTTTACACTGACGGCTCCTCAAATATTAGAGGAAAAGGGCTAGGCATCCTACTGTAATCGCCATAGGGGGACATAATACCACTATCCATATCTTGTGAGTTCCAGGCTACCAACAACGAAGCTGAATATGAAGCTTTGATTGTTGGGTTGCAATTGGCTAGAGATATGGGAATCCGTTCTATTCAAGTATTTGTTTATTCCCTTCTATTGACTAACCAATTTAATGACTCTTATGTAGTGAGAGGGGAGCATTTTATCAAATATCTTGATATTGTTAAAAATTTGTCTTTGCTTTTCGAAAAATTTAACATTACACAGGTTTCAAGAGAAGACAATTCGGAAGCCGATGCTTTAGCAAATTTGGCTTCATCACTTAGGATCCCTGAGGATATCGGATTCCTAAAACACACATCCTGACACCAGCAATAGCTTAACAGGAAGCTCACGCGATTGATGAAAATGAAGAAGTAGATATTGGGGATCCCATGATATTCAGGAATCCTGGACTTATCCGATCATAAAATATCTTAAAGATGGGGAAATTCCCAAGGGTGAAAATCCCAGGGCTTTTCGCGCCAAGGTAGTACCATATCTCATTATAAATAACATATTATATAGAAAATCTCTTGCAGGTGTCTACTTGAGGTGCCTAGAAAAATCAAAAGCTCTTGAGGTGCTAGAAGATATTCATAGTGGAGATTGTGGAAACCACATTGGAGGCAGAGCACTCATCTCCAAGATTCTCAGATTTGGTTACTATTGGCCTACAATGAAGAAGGATGCCATGAGCTTCTCACAAAAGTGCGATACCTGCCAAAGCACGGAAATATTCTGCATCAACCGGCTGAGCATCTGCATCCTATAGTATCCCCGTGGCCATTCATGAAGTGGGGGATGGATATTGTGGGTAAGCTGCCCAAGGCTCCTGGAGGAAAAGTATTTATGCTTGCAATGATAGACTATTTCTCCAAGTGGATTGAAGCAGAAGCCTATGTGCAAGTGAGAGAGAAAGAGGTGATATCCCTCATCAAGAGAAACGTCCTCACCAGATTTGGGATTCCGGCAGAAATCATATGTGATAATGGGTCGCAGTTCTTCGGTAAGAGGACAACAAATTTTTGTGCAAGCTGGGGCATCAATATGATTACTGCAAAACTTGTCACACCATCAAGCTAATGGGCATGCGGAATCTAGCAATAAGATCATAATCAACAACCTTAAGAAGAAGTTGGGCTCCATGAAAGGCAAGTGGGCTGAAGAGCTACCGTTTTTCTTTGGGCAGATAGGACAACACCGAAGAATGCAACAAGTCAAACTCCATTCTCATTAGTGTTTAAAGCTGAGGCTGTGATTCCCACAGAAATGGAGTTACCTACAGCCAGGATCAACTGCCAGGATCCTGAAACCAACAGGTAGAACCTGCTTCAGGATCTCGAAACACTTAAGGAGCTTAGAGATATGGCCAGAATCCGGACGGAGTCTTATCAACAAAGGGTGGCAAAATATTACAACAGGAATAGCAGGTTAAGAAGATTTCAAGTGGGAGACATGGTGCTAAGAAAAGCATTTCAAAATACTACTAATCCAGCCAATGGGAAGTTGGCACCCAAGTGGGAAGGCCCATACTTTATAGATTCTGAGGAAGGAAAAGGGGCATATCGTTTGGTAAACATGGAAGGAGAACCCCTGCCTAGAGCCCGGAATGCCATCCACGTCAAGGCTTACTTTATGTGAGAACCTCATTGCAATCTTAAAGATCCTCACTGCCTAAATACTACAAGGTATGTATACTAGTCTAATTTGAATATCATTCATATTATTTCCATCACATGATACTGACTTAAGCATCAGAGTGGTGTTAGCTAAGCTAACACCCACCCCTCACCAAGTGTTGAGTGTTTTGCAGATTCTAAGAATCCTAACTAAAAGTACTTTGGGCATATCCCCAGTTAGAGGCTGGCCACCTCTCCTACGCTTAAGGTATCCTGCATACCTTCTATGGTTTGAGAGGTTGAGTCCTCTCCTAAGTTTGGGTAATCGCCAGGAGCACAAGACCCTCTCCAGGAGCGCACGTTGTCCACCAGTATGCTCAAGGTGGCCGGACCAGTCCATCTTATGGGTGGCTGACAATCTTGTCATCGTAGGTTGCTGGGCGAATTCCTAAGGTTTTTAACACTGACGTGTTAACAGGTTTTGACATTTATATGTCACACACATTGGCTTAGTCCCAAGTATATAAGGGCTTGTCCCCAGATTTGGCTTAGTCCCAAGAATTCGAGCTTGTCCCCAGAGTTGGTTGTGTCCCAAGAATCCCGGGTTTATCCCCAACATATTTATAAACTACTAACTTATTACAAGTGAAATTCCTTGGCCTTTGGCTAGGATTCTTAATCAAATTCTTTTCAGGATCCCTAAGTAGGATGCCGGGAAGAAATGACTTAATTTTCCTAACAGGATTCTTGAAGAGGAATTTTTGTCAAGATATTGAATAGGATTCATGTCAGGTTACCGTACAGGATACAAAGGAAGGTAACAAGTTCAATTAAAATATCAGCTGAGGTAAAATTTAATGATCAGGTAACTTGAGTTTTTATTACTTGGTTATAACTTATGACCTACTCCTTTCAGTCTCGAATGTTGACTATTTAAGTTGTCAATTATGATAACAAATATATTTCTAAGAATCTCAACGAGATAAATACTTATAATAATTTCAACATGCAAAACTGGAATTTGAAACAATTCATGCAGAACCAAAAGATAGTCATATTATTAACATACTAAAAGGGATTTGAGCTCCCCAAGGTTCGTCCTGAAAACCTCAGGATCCCTCCGCTTGGGAAGCTTAGAGGTTAAAAGTTGATTCAGGAATCCGGGTTTCATCTTGTAAACTACAAGATCCATCCACCCGGATCCCCGATCGTTGTTTGTTACACTAACATTGTTTGTAGGAAATTAACAAGAAAGTAAATTGTTTTACAACCACTACCACCATTCAAACATGAAAACCTAAAAAACTGGGCTCATACCGTTGCATTATCCTCATCGCCTGTCACCTTCTCTTCTCCAAGCTTCTGAAGATTCTGGAACCATCTTCGAGGAGCAGCCTTCATTCACATCCTTCCTAGCTCCAGCCACTTCACCATCACCTCCTCCCAACGAATCCAGAATTGCATTCCAAGCTGCCACATCCCAGACAGGAACCTTAAAGCCAACCTTCTCAGCTTCGTCTGCAATTTGGATTCGGCTTTCCAGGACGCTCTGGGTAGCTAAAAGCTTGCTGATTTCGGCATCCGAGGCTTTTTCAGCTTCGAATGTCAGGCACTGCTCGGTAAGCTTCTGCTCGTAGTACTGGGTCTTTACCTTGGCAATCTCGGCTTGGGTTTTGATCTTGTCCACTGCCTCGGCGAGTCTCTGCTCCATCTCCATGGCCTGGATGTTGAGCTTCTCAATGCCTTGCACAGAAAAATTGGGAATCCTGATCAACAGCTGCAACAGGTATGAAACTAATATATATATTTGTTGAGCTTCTTACCAGGTTCATCATACTATGCATCGAGAGAAACTTGTTGCTCACCTCAGCGGGAGCTAGACCATCAAAGTTCTCCAGGTACACGGTGGCATCAGCGCTTCTCCTCTTCTTAGAGGTAGAAGACTTGGGCCGGCTAGCAGGCGGCTTAGGCACGGCAGGGGGTTTTAAAATTTTCTTTCTTGATGGTGAGCATGGAATGAAGATCTTTCAAGAAGAGTGAAGAGTTAGACTTGGGAATTGCGATAAATAACAGATTGTCAACATTTGGGATTCTCAAATAAAAAATACAGCTCAGTATCCTGAGGAAACTTACCAGACATCTCAGGAATGTGGTCGGCTTAATAGCTCTGCTCGCTGGCTGCTACTTCAAGAAACAGGACTCTCTCTGTGGCTGGAATCTGGTAAAGTGCTTCAAGCTTCTAGGGATCTGGATGTGCTTTCATGAGATTCTCAAACTTGGGTGTTGCAAGACAAAAAACATAAAGGAAAATTAAGCACAAATTCAAGGTTTTACGATGCAAAGGAAATTGATATCCTACCCTTATCAACCCACTTTAACGGTAACTCTTTACCCCCTGGAATTGAATCGCGCTTCACAAAAAAAGAAACGCTTCTTCCAATCATGATCATTATGGGAAACTTAGGGAATCAATTGGGAGGTAGAGGTGCGAGCCTTTAAGACAAATTGGCTACAGCTATGGGTTCTGAGTTGGTAAGCTTCACAAATTTCAGGAATCTCGATTTCCAGGTTCCGGGTCTGGTTCAGTTGGTCAAGAGAATACAAAATTCTCCAAACCATAGGCATAGTTTGGGCATAGCTGGGTCGGGTGGTCTTGAAGAACTGGGTTACGAGCTCAGGAAAGAGGAAGGTCATGCCAAGCAAGAAAGTGTAATACATGAAGCATACCCAGGTGGTGGAAGTGAAATCGGACTTGGTTCGAGAATCAAAGGGACGGAAAACAGTACCTGGAGGAAAGACACTGGAGTTTCTCAAATCCTTGATATCACCATTGTCGAAGGTACAAGTCTCTTCTTCGCTGGGGATTATATACCCCTGATCGTGAAAATCATCGATCCTTGGAGTGTTCATCGAAAAAGATGATCGGGTATTTTTCTTGGCCATGGCCGAAAAAGCAGAAGAAGGAAAACACAGAAGAAAAGCGATAGGAACTGACATAGATAATTAGAGAAGCTCGAGGGGTTTCCGGAGGAAAATGGAGATAAATGAATTCGGAATCTCATATTTAAAGAATAAGTAATGATGCTTGTCATATCTCTTGGACGCCATAAAAAACGTCAAATCTCAACAACTTTTACCGTCGTAACGCCATGAAATGAGTATCTTTTTGAATTGTGACAGCTGTTGAGCTTATCTACAACAGTCGAAAATTAAGGGGCAATTGTTAGGGGTGTATTTTCTAGATGCTCGCAGGAAGCTCGGATGACTCAGGAATCCTATTGTAGTTTGGGAATCCCACTGATTCAGGTATCATGACTTGTTTGTATTCGACTAACCCCTATTATTGCCACGTGTTTATTTGATTGCAGGTACCGTTGAGTGATCAACAACCTCCGAAAGACCTGCTCCAGCTATTAAAGAACGTGGACTAAATGGATGAGTGTTGGTCTAACGGTAAAGTTAGTTGGAGAATAGGATCCCGGGAATCCCAGAAAGTTTGTTATCTTTGTAACATCTATATAACCAAGAACCCGATAGGTTTAGGGAGACACAACTCATACACACTCTAGCTCTGATAGAATTGAATCATTGTAACACATAGTCCGAACGATCAATCCTCCAAAACTCTTGTAATTTTCAATTTCGTATCAATAAAATTGCTAGGCAGCAGGCTCTTAAGGCCGGCTCCCAAGGTTTTTTGCCAGGATTCCTAAGGTCAACTCGAAGGATTCTGGATTTTCCCTCGTTACATCCTTTTGTCGATTTCCATAATTTGGCATATTGTTATTCTCACCTTAAAGCACACTACTTCACATTCTAAGTTTGGAATACGAAATCACTTTGTTGGTTTTTGACCAAAACAGTGACCGTTTAGGGCTTGAGATTTTGGAGGGCTTAAAAGTTTTAAAACTTTAGACCAAATTTTAGAAAAGAAAAACAAACCAAATTTATAAAAGAAAAAATAATCGTTGATCACCAGTTCATCACCAGAGTAACAATTTTTTACACAGTTGTAACAACAACTAATCAACGTATACAAATTTTGTTACAACTATGTAATATACATTCGTGTTACATTTATGTAACAGTAATTTCATGTATAATTTTCAAGAAAAAACTGAAGGTTAGATATGTATAAAAATAATTTTACATATGTGTAATCAAATTAAACATTCTAATGTTTAATTGTAAAATATGTTACAGTCATGTAACTGTGCTGAAGTTATGAAACAGAAAAAATATGAAATGGAAACAAAGTTACAGTATTGTAAGTATCAGCATATTATCAGTTATTGAACAATAAATTATGTTACATTATTGTAACATTGTATCTATTATCATGAAACTGTACTGAAGTTATGAAACAGAAAAAAAGTTAAAGTATTGTAACAGTATTGAAACTATCAACATATTATCAATTATGGAACAATAAAAATATGTTACAGTATTGTAACATTGTAACTATTATCATATTATCAGTTATGAAACAGAAAATTATGTTACAGTATTGTAACTGTACTCAAGTTACAATGTTATTTGTTACATTACCATAACAAACTAACATTGAAAATGGTATATGTTACCGAATTCCACTCCATCAATTGATTCGTGCTCTTGTTTAAAATCACATGGATTAGACACATACTTTCACGGTCTTGATTTTTTCCTTCTTGAACTTGATTGTGCAGGAGGATCGTAATGAAGATGAACCTGATGAAGATGATCGTAATGAAGATGAACGTGATGAAGAAACAAACGTGGGATTAGGGTTTTAGGGTGGGTTACGAATATTGATAGGTGATAATGAAAAATCCCTACAAATATTCAGATTAGTTAATTTCATTAAATTTTAAAAAATACTTTACTAAAATACGAATGCTAAAAGATCTTAATACCCTTTCATTAAAAGAAAAATAAACATTTAAATGAAATTATATGATTGGTGGAGAGCGGTTTTCCAAGTTTTCCAAAAATGAAAGGGTTTTCCAATAAATTATCTTCCTATATATATATATATATATATATATATATATATATATATATATATATAGGGTGAGGATCCGTAGAAAACCAATTTTTTCTGGAAAACCTGGAAAACCCTTTCTTAACCATTGATTTTAAATCAATGGTCATGATTAAATAGGGTCTGGATTGTAAATTACATAAGTATTTTTCATTTGATAATGGGCAATACGGTCATTTGTTTAGCTAAAATTCCAACTGCCAAAAACTAGGTGCCTAATAATACGGGACACAGTTTCTCTATCTATTCTAAAATGTATTCAAGATTTTTCAAAATCTTTCAATAAAAAAAACGCAGCAGATATATGCTATTAAAGAGGCGATCGGCGAGTTCTAAACCTAGGGTTTTTCCGATCGGCCAAGTAGAAGAGAAAAAGTTAAATCGGAACGGAGGCTAGGGTGATTTTCTCGACGGTAATTCCAAGGATACCAGAAACTAGGGCTGGAAAGTTACAGTGACTTCAAGAACACAGGTACGTTGATTGCGAATCTGTATGCTTTAGCCCTAAATTGCAGTTGTCTTTTTCATTCCATTTAAGCTGTGATTAATTTAAGAAAACCTAGTTTTTTGGATGCGATCATCCACTTTCACGTTCCGTTCCGTTCAGCAAAGAATGGTTGTAAATAGTCTCTGGTACATTAATGTAATTTTCTAATTGAATGCTAATATAAGATGAGTGTTAACAGTTTAATATTTGAGTACAATGTTTGTGTTATGTGATAGTTACAGTAATGTAACTATTACTGTTATAATGAAATTGTAAGAATTTGTATGCTTGAACGATAACAATTTATGTATTCTTGATTTCACATTGTTGGTAGCTATATTCATGATGTAAATCTTAATAGACAGATCTTTAATAATATAGTGTTGGTATTACATTGCTCGAGTTTGCATATGTAGCTTACATATTTAAATTGTTATTAAAGGATTACATTCATGTAAGTAGAACATTGTTGTTTGTTTACAACATTACAATGTTGGAACTACTACAATATGTAATCCCGTTGTTTTTCTTGATTTTAAATGTTGCAGTATTGTTATTATTGTATAAGCATGGTTATTTGATTTGTAATTCTGTTTTAATCTTTGTCTGAATGGTGTAGTTCATAAATTTGACATGAATATGTATGATTTGTTGTTTTAGTCTGTAGAATGTGTGAGTAATGTTATAAACTGTAAGCTTTATGTATGATACATAATTCTGAATCGATGATAATTTTTTTATTGGTGTTACAGTTGATGTTATTATTTTGAAATCATTACAGTTTTGTTTTAAATATACTTATTACAGTACTGTTATTAAAGAATTTTCTTGATTTTAAATGTTACAGTATTGTTATTATTCTATAAGCATGGCTATTTTATGTGTAATTCTGTTATAATCTTTGTCTGAATGGTGTAGTTCATAAATTTGACATGAATATGGATGATTTGCATTGCAGTTGTGTTTTAATATACTTATTACAGTACTGTTAGTAAAGAATCAATACATTGTTGTTATATGATACAAGTTACAAAACTAAAGTACTATGTATTCATATTTCTGTTTCATTGATATTGTTAGTTCTTCATTTTGTAGTTTGAAAAGGTTGATTTGGCTGGTAATAATCAGTTAGTATTGAAATCAAAGAAATGGGTAACAAAGGAGAAGGTAACCAGTGTTTTTTTTATTGTGTTTTTTGTATTGTTGTTGTTTTAAAGGCACGATTAAGTGTTACGAGTTTTTTTATGATGTTGGCAAATGTTGTAGGTAAAAATTCAAAGCTTAAGCTTCCGAGTACCGAAAAAGGATCTAATGATAATGTATTAATTGGGGAGACCGCTGAATTTAGTAAGTTAATTTTGTGAAGTTATATATCAACAATGTTTTTGAAATTAGTATGTGTTATTATTAATGTTATACATTATGAAAACAGTCGCTAAACGGGATGCAGCAAGGAAAAAGATTATGGGTAACATTCAAGGTCTGCTCTCAAAAATACGAAAAATTCCATCGAAAGGTATATAATAAACTATAACATAGATGTAATATTCATGAAATAATATTATGAAATGTGTGTTATGTTAAAAACAGGAGAAGGAAAAGTTGATAGTGGGATAGGCGCGGATGGTTTGAATGACCTTCAGAAAGTGAAGAAAAAGAGAGCTAGAGTTGGGAAAAACAAAGGTTTGATGTGATGTAATAATTTAATGGGGAAATTTAATGAATTTGTAACATAATGTTATTGTATTGAAAAATAGATGCCAAAATCGGGGAAAGTGTACGGAAATCTTTAAGGAAAAGACCATTATCCCGAACAAGAGAGGAAGATAAGGCTAATGGTAATCATTATTTCGGACTAATAATAATATGGAGTTTATTAATGAAGTAACATATGTGTAAATATTGTAGATGTTGATGAGGAAGTTGTAATTGAAGATGTTGAAACAATCAGCAAGAAAAGAAGGAAATATGAAATGAAAAATTCTACTAGAAGAAAATCAACAAGGAAAGGTAATTTAAAAAAATATATGCATGTGATTATTACCTTATTAATCAAATCTGAAGGTTGAGTTGTACACTAGGCAGGGACTATTCCCTCCGCGTGTTTTTCTCTTATTTGTTGTGAGGGGCGGTGCTTTGCTGTCATTGTTCCCGGCGTGTTTTTTGAGAGCTTATCCCCTATTTCTTATTTGTGTGAGGCGGTGCTTACTCTCTCTACTCCACCGTTCAGGCTCTCTCTCTCTAAACATTCATCGGATTCTCTCGCCACAGAGAACGATCTGCCCTTGCCAACAGCCGATTTCGCATGTACTGACGTTTTTATAACGTCGGCTGTCGGCTTTCGACTCTCTGGCGACGGAGAACCACCGTCGTTGCTCCGTCACGAAGCCGAACCATCGCCGGTGCACGGTTTATGACGGCGCACTTGTGACGTTGAAGCGATGACGGTCATCGGGAGATCCTTATCGATTTGTGGTCAAAGATGCTTTATTGTTACCGATTTGTGGGTTTATCTGATTTGGGGATTTTGGTTTGCTTAATGTTATGGTTTTTGGTGCTAGCCGGCGACGTTCGTGAGGAAAAATGTGTTTCCGTGTTTTGTACGGTTGTAGCCGTTTGCAGGCCTCAGATCTGGTAATATTCCGACGACTTCTTTCGTTTCAAACTACTAATTTGTTTACTTTGGCCCTATTCGATTGATGCCCTCTTTGTTTATACATTGGTTTGATGACTTTATGAAGCTATATTTTATGAAATGTTTGATGGCTGTAGTGATTTTTGTATGCTTTTTTTGTAGAATAAATGTTCGTTTTTTATTTTAATGATTTGTTGTGTTAGTTTTCCTTTCAGATTTGAGGCTGGGGTTGTGGATGTTTGTTGAATCTCCTTCTCTGAGTTTCTTTTGAGTTTATTCTCCATCGATGGTATTATATTACCTTAACCTTTTATAATCAAATATGAAAGTTGGCGTGCGGTGCTTTGTTGTCATTGTTGCCAGCGTGTTTTTTTTAATTGGATACTATACGTATCTTCTTTTGGCTTTGTATATTACCTCTGTTTTGCTGGCTTTGAAGTGACAGTTTTCAAAATTCATTTCAGGACCACTGGAAGGTACCTGTACAACCACTGGACAATTCATTATATGTGTTCGTTTACACATATGTACACCGGAATGAGGCATTTGGGCCTTAGATTTGAACTATTAGGGCTATGATGATTTATGTTGTTTTTCTCTGCTGTTAGCATAGAGGTTGAGGCGAGCAGGAGGCGATAGACATTCGTTTATTGCAGCCCTCATCACGACCCATGCCAATGTTCTGATGAATAAGTAAATTCTGAGCCTAGAGGTTGCAATGCTGGTGTTGGCAAAGGTCGTAAGCGGCTACCGATTGCTTCCCTATAAAGGTAAAGGTAAGTAACAATTCTCTGTTGAGCTTGAAGGGCTGTGATGATGATGTATCTGAGCCTAAACTATAAATGAAAAGCGCATAATCTGTTGAGCTTGGAAGGCAATGATAATGATATATGTGAGCCTAAATGTTTCTAAACGAAAAATAACCAATGTTTACGATGATGATTTAGATTTTTAATGTGTTGGTCAAATGATGATGATATTGTTTTCTTTTGTGTTGGCTAAGCTAGAACTTGATAATCTGTTGAGCTTGGAAGGCAGTGATGATCATATATCTGAGCCTAAATGTTTCGTAACAAAAAATAATCGATGCTTATGACCATTATGTTTTTTTTTATGTTGTTGGAGACTATCTTATTAATCAAATCTGAAGTCTGAGTTGTACACTAGGCAGGGACTATTCCCTCCACGTGTTTTTCTCTTATTTGTTGTGAGGGGCGGTGCTTTGTTGTCATTGTTGCCAACGTGTTTTTTTAATTGGATACTATACGTATCTTCTTTTGGCTTTGTATATTACCTCTGTTTTGCTGGCTTTGAAGTGGCAGTTTTCAAAATTCATTTAAGGACCACTGGAAGGTACCTGTACAACCACTGGACAATTCATTATATGTGTTCGTTTACACATATGTACACTGGAATGAGGCATTTGGGCCTTATATTTGAACTATTAGGGCTATGATGATTTCTGCTGTTTTTCTCTGCTGTTGGCATAGAGGTTGTGGCGAGCAGGAGGCGATAGGCATTCGTTTATTGCAGCCCTCATCACGACCCATGCCAATGTTGATTATAAGGTTGTGATGATTATTCTGAGTAGGGGTTCAAGATGATTTTTGGTTTATTTTGGTGTGGCAATAAGTTTTGCAGCTATAGAACCATAAACTTCTCTTATGAATCTCTATGATGATCTGAGCCTAACAATTTATTATTAGTACTTTCTATATCAGTTCTGGAAGCTGAGTCACCCTCTGAATTGCTACTGTTTCGTGCACGTCATGGCTTCTTACATAGCCACGTGATTATGCAATTGAGTTTATGTCCGAGTGGTAGGTGTCTTTGTTGCTTATTGGGTTGGCGCAGGTTCGATGCCTGTTTTCATCAGTTTTTATAATTTTTTGCAAGTACGTATCAAATCATTAACTTGGTTTTGATGTGTATATTTTTCATTGCATTAATTGGTTGGGTTAGCTGCCCATATGATGGTTTAATTCTGTTGGTTTGAGGCTGCTAAAGTTTTCTGATTGCTTTCATGTCGCTATGATGGTTCGATTATAAGGTTGTCATGATTATTCTGAGTTGGGGTTGAAATTAATTTTTGGTTTATTATGGCGTGGCAATATATTTTAAGGCTGTGATGATTATTCTGAGTAGGGGTTCAAAGTAAATTTTGGTTTATTTTGGCGTGGCAATACGTTTTGCAGCCATAGGTCCATAAATTAAACTTTTCCTATAAACCTCTATGATGATCTGAGCCTATACTTTTATTTTCCATTTTGGTGCTAAGTGGATTGGGTAAGTTATTTATTCAAATATAACCTATGTATTTTCGGTCGTTGGTCATATATATCTGCTGCATGGATTTTTGTTTTTTTCAGATAGACTGGAAGAAATATCCAGAGTTCCAGCATAATAGCCATTCACTTACTGGATTTTTTACTTATCTATTACGTATGTTTACTGATATTTACTGTTGTGTATGTAGTTTCCCAGCAGCTTCCTACTTAAATTATGCATGTTTCCTGCTGCAGGTTAGTTTTACATATTCTATAAAGTTTTGTCACTTTATGATAATATTTTGGTCTTATTTTGGGATTGGACATATCTAACTTTTTGATAATTTTTGAGAGCTTTGATTTAACTGGGTGGTAAAATAATCATTTGTATGGCCAATTAAAGATCACTAAATTAACATGATAAATTAGTGTAATGATATTTAAATTTCATTAGGCAGTTATGAACTGAATGTAGATCTGAACGTTTTGTTAGGTTTACTCAAAAGTGAAAAAAAAAATTAGAATGCGAGAGCCGCATTCAAAAAGATTGTATGATCTGCTTCCATGTGCTGAGCTAATACATGGTATTATTCAGCTCAAAGAACACATAGTACTGTTTCCTTATGAAATTAAGTACCTCACTTTGATCTGCTCATTGTATTTATATGGCCTGTGCTTCTATCATTTTTATTACAGTTCTAGGTGTCTTATGTTGTATATGTCATATTCCATTTTAACAGGATTCTAATTTCTTTTGGTTGCAGATCTGTGGACATCGTGTTGTGGTCATGGACCTAATTGCATAATATAAAAAACGAAACATGCAATTTCTCTTTATTGTTGTTTCATACCCTTTTAGGGCAGTTGTTCACTATTTAACATATTTGCTTTGAGATGTTGCAGGTTAATTTTTGTTCAGGTTAAGCTCTGCATTTACTGTTAGAAGTTTTTTGCTTAGTTCTCTCGAAATATAAAGGTAACAGTTGGGTGTTGTTCCATCTTTGTTGGTTATGTTGATAGATTGTTTGTGGTTACATGTTTGAATATAAAGGTAACATGTTTGGTTGCGAAGGAGTGAGGATGGGTCCATCCGTCCAGGCTCATACACCCACTGGTGAGTTATAATAATAGAATCACAATGTGTGATCATTAATAGAAGTTTAGTGATTATCATTATGTTTGATCATACACCTTTTTACTCTTACAAAAATGTAGGGCCACTGACTTATACTATGAGAAAAATGAGGATGTTATTAGAGGTCTTTAATTTTAGTTTTTAGAGTGACACCCATGGAAGAAAGAAGTCTAGAACGTCTCTTAGAAAATAATGTTTTTTAAAACTAATTTTGATAAACATACATGTTTTTGTTATTGGTATCTTAAGAAAATGAGTCATTAAAAAAGCTCAACTGGATTAGTTTTCAATTGTAAAGAGTAAATTGGTCTCATTATTATTATGACAATTTGTGACTAACCTTTGAATGAGTTATCTAAGTTCAATTTTTCTTCTTTAGCCCAACTTATACATTATGATTTGGGTAATCTTTCAATCTTCTTTATCATTTTGACTTTACTAGAAGATGTTTGCAAGATTTGTTTAGAAAACTGCTTTGCTAAACTTGAGTCATATAGTTTAAGCATTTTGTCGTTTTTGTTACGGTTTTTTCATACATTATTAATTGCATTCTAATCACTTATGTATTAGTGCAGGTTTCGTGTGTACATGGAAACGTCTTTGTGAAGGTTAGTTTGTTTATTTTGGTTACTATGTTTGTTACTCTCATTTTTTTATAGTCGCTTATTCAACTTTTTTTGTGTTGTTCTCAGTATGGTAATTTTTAATGGCACAATGGCAACGGCTATAGGAAAAACCTGTAGTGAACTGGTCAAGCCAAAGGGTTCTTATTTATGTAAATAGTTGTCAACCCGTAGCAACGCGCGGGTCATTTTCTCGTAATTATTATAATTACATTCTGTTTATGTATGCAATATTACCTAAAATACATCAATAAGTGGATATGGTTCTATTAAGGTTCGTAAAGAACCAACATTATTACATAACAGTAATAAGGTACACATGAAATAGTTATATCATAATAACATGGTTGTAATATATTGTGTATGCATTATTGTGTTCAACGTGATATATGCATTTCATGAATATTGAATAATGTACATCCAATGTAGTTAAAGTGACTAAAGGAGGAAAAGGAAAGGTTGAAAAGAAGGATGAAGAGGAGACAGTAAAGACGGTGCAGGGTGAGAAAATATGGCTAGGGATATATAGTCGAACGTCGCCTAAACAATTATATAATGGGATTTCTAAGCTAACAAACAAGATGAGGGCAGTTGTAAGGAAGATGGGTTTTGGGAAACTTCTTACGCTTAACTTGGATAGTATCCCGATCAAATTAGGTCATTTTATCGTCGACAAACTAGACACAAAAAGAATGGTAATTGTAACTGAGAAGGGTGATATCAAGATTGATAGAGATAGTGTGAGTTTTTTGTTAGATCTTCCAGAAGGCGGAATAGACATTTCTTCTCTACCAAAGCCTAAGAAACAATCAGAAATGTTTAAGGAGTGGAAGAACAGATATCCGACAACAGCATTCCCTCCCTCAACGGTCGTGTCTTGGATTGAAGAGAACAATTATGAAAACTGGATGTTTTTTGTACTCGACTTTCTATTGTTGTTTGTAACGACGATGATTGAGGCATGGAAAAATGGCAGTTGCAAGATGTCACTACTATCATGTTTGGATGATGAACGGGATGTTAAGGAGTATGACTGGTGTGGGTATATTTTGAACAGGATTAAAGTTTGTAAAAAAGAATGGATTAGGGATGATAAAGATTGCCCATTTATTGGACCGCTCACTATTCTTACGGTATGTATTCTTTTTAATTCTTTCAATTGTTATGTTTGCACATGTTGGTTAATTTAGAATGGTTACAATTGTAATACTTCTGGTGTAGAATTGTTGTAAAACTTATTCACTATTCTTACAGTTTTACTACAGCAGTGTAATACTTACACTGAGTTAATTGTGTTGAATTTTATAAATAGCTGGCACAATCTGCTTAGTTTTATAAATTTCACAGTATATATTTAGTATATGTAACACAGTTGTACAGCGTGTTAATATTTAAATTTGTGTTACATCACTAGTTACACAGATGTAACACAGTTATTATGTAGCTGTTTTTTTTGTTACTTAGTTTTTTTTTTTAACAGCTGATATATGTGGACTCAACTGACTGTGATGGGTTTAACTATGAGAGAAAAGGGAATGCGTTAGAATTTTGGACGACAAGAAAACTGAAGGAGAGGGAAGAAATGGAGCTTCGTAACGGAGGGTTTGGTCAGGGGGAAATTAAACAGATGGTTATTGATCTGACTAACTATGAGGACGAACGCCATGAGGTCAAGATAGTGAAAGAGAAACAAGCAAAGATTGATGCAGATTTGTTTGACTACTTTGACCATAGTAATTTGAAAGTAAGTAAAACCATCGTTGTGTTCTTGGTTTATTTAGATTTAAAGTATGAAAAACAGTAAAACTAACAAATGATACACAAACAGGGACAGCTTTTCTTGCTTGAAAGTGTGATGGGGTTTATAAAGAAAGATAAAGAGTATCTTGAAAGAGCTTTAAGGAGAGCGATTGCCCAGTTTCCCAACAAAAAGAAAGTGCAATTATTTGTGGCTGAGTATAAAAAAACATTTATAAATTGTGTGGATTTGGAGGTTGGTGATGATGAGTCGGATGAAGATGAAGAAGAAGATGGTCCGGAAGTGGAGGATGGTTCGGAAGAAGAAGGTTGTTTGGCACATGAGGATGACGATGGGCTTGATGACGATGACGAGGAAGAAACTGTTTCAGAACATGACGTTAATGACGATGGAACTTGTGTGGATGGCAGTGGATCCGATGATGACAATGGTGATGATGAAGACGATGATGGTGCAAGTGTTCGAGACTTAGAAGCTGATCGTGGTGAAGATGCAGGAGTACAAGATGGCTGTAATGATCGTGGGAATCATGAAAGTGCGGAACAGGTAGTTGATGATGAAGATGGTGGCACAGCTATAAGAAAAGACAATGATTTAGATGGTGATGTTGTGGACAAAATAGTAAAGGAGTTGATACCGGTAATTGAAAATAAGACAAAGGGTATAGATAAAAATGTTGATGCAGGTTTTGTTGTGAGAGATATACCGAAAATGGTTAAAGAGGCCGTGGTAAGAAAATTGTATTGCTAGAATTTGTAGCATTTACACAGCAATCACTGTAATTAACTAACTATTTTTTTGTTTTTTTGTTGTACGTGTTAATTACTAGGTGTCAATTTTTAATGATGATTCCGCCAATGAAGATGTAACAAAGACACCCGGTGGGACTGGAAACGGTCAAGCGGTATGTTTATTCTTTGGCCTTTCTAAAAATGTTATGTGTTACATAAAACAATGTAAAAAATACTTAAGGTTATGTAATCTGTTACATGATTAAAAGTTCAGTACACGTATTACAATCATGTAATATATGAGACGTTGGTAATTTAAATTTATAATGTAACAATACAATGCTTTTGAAACCGAAACTTAAACAATTGTAGGAAGTTTAATACTGTAATTACATGTTGTTATTACCTGAATGAATACGTGAATGTAATACAAATTTGGTTGTAACTATTACCTTGCTGTAATTAATTACAGAATGGAAATGATAGTGTACCATCTATGGTTACACCTACTATATCAGTGGTTCCTGGAGGTGTTCCTGGTGCGTTTACACAAACAACAATAATAATGACTGATGAAATAGAACAGAAATTTGCATCAGTTAAAAGCATTGTTTATGATGAGGAGTGGTCGAAAATTAGTAAGTTCAAGTTGGAGTCTAAATTAAAGTCGATGGAAGGACCAAATTACAGTCTCGGGATGTCCCAAATATTGGATGCAACAAAGGAGAAAGAAAACAGCGGGCACAAAGGTAGAATAAAGACAATCGGCAAGAAGCCTCAGAGGACAAGGAAAGCTTCAAGCAGCTTATGCTCTCCATATATTCAGAGGAAAGTCAATATAGGCAAAGCTGTAACAAAAGCAGAAAAGAAGGTTTGGGATTACATATTTGCAGGGTCAATCGACACTGTGTAAGTTACATAATTATTTAGTAGACAATTTTTTATGATATAAATGTATGTATGTATTGGTAGCATTGCTGATAAATTCTTTGTTTAACTGTTACATACAGCGAGCAGAAGAGGTTGGCTGATGCTGATCCCACTTATAAAATTGAAGATCTATTTTGTGTATACTGTAGTAACATTAAACCTATAAAAATGTTTGTTTTTTAGTAACTACATATTTGGGAATGATTACCTTGGTGGCATAAAGGTGTCATGCTTCTGTACGATGAAGACTAATTCATGGGTAATGAATGAAGTTATCGATGCTTGGGCATCCGTATTGAATTTTGAGGAGAAAAAAAGGGATCATACCTCACCGATAAGGCTTATATTCGGCACTCTGTTTGTAAGTCCAAAATTTGAAAATCTATCTAAAGTACAGTGAGTAGTGCAAATTTTCATTACAGTTATATTCTGATAGAATTTATTAATTTTGACTATTGCTGTATTACCATAACATACTTATATGATTTATTAGTGTTGAACTTAGTATTGTAATGTAACATTCAAATATGTTACATTATTGTAACTTGTGTAAATGATATAGGAGTACTGAACATAGTTCTGTAATGTAACATACATATAAGTTACATTATTGTTAATTGCCAATGTGATATATTAGTACTGAACTTAGCAGTGAAATGTATCATACATATAAGTTACATTACTGTTAGTATTTCTCAAGGGTATGATCTATTCGTACTGAACTTAGTACTGTAATGTAACATGCATATATGTTACAAATATTGTAACACGTCTATATGATATATAAGTACTGAAGTTAGGACTGTAATGTAACATACATAATAAATTACACTATTGTAACTAGTTCAACTTGGTTAATTGTATATGACTAACTTGTTTTTTTTTTTAATTAGACTGATTTGATTGTTGAGAGTACAAATGAGGACAAGGATCAGATGAATAGACCTTTTTTTGAACATTTGGAAAAAGCTTGTCTGGGAATAAAGGTTTGCAAAACCTATTTGATGTGGATATAGCAATGTTCCCGGTACTGGAAGCTGCCCATTACTATCTGGTATGTTTTGATTAAAGATTCCGAGGATAGTTATAATTGATAACTGGGATAGTAGCAACGTCAGATTGAAAGAAGATGGTGTGTATGCCGAAAAAAGTACAGTTTGTAAATTGGTAAGTTTTTTTTTTGTTTTTTTTTTTAAATTGGCTACGTATTATACTTCTTTGACTCACTTTGCTTAATTATTTACCCAGAAATATGTATTTTTGAACTACCTTAAGAAGGTGCAACATCTCAAATGGAAGGAGATTGAAAAGGTTTTGCCGGAGAAGCTTACTATTGGGTGGAGCACAAGTAACAACTACAATGATTGTGGTGTTTTCATGATGAGGCATATGGAGATGTTCAATGGGAGTAAGGGAAAGGAGTTTAATTGTGGGTTTTCAAAAGGAAAACAAGCTAAACAACGGATGATCAATTCATTGAGAAGGAAATACGTTTGCAAGATTTTAACAAGTGATGCGAACAGCCACAAAGGTAAAGTTGAATGGGAGGCAGAAGACTTTTACAAGATGAATAACATATGAACATCAAAAAAGTTGGTTTTCTGATGTTGATGTTATGGCACAAAACTTTTTGTTTTGATAAATTATGTTTTGGTTTTGTTTTGTTGTCTTTTGAACATGTGAATTAAACTTGGTAACATCAACAAGATGTTTTTATTTGTTTTTATCAACTTATCGTGACGTGTCTGCAGTGAACATGTGAATGACATATTTTAATTTCCCTATGTGCATTGATAGAAGTAATGCAAGTACTGTTAGTTTTTGTTACAACAGATTATTGTCCATAGAAACTGTTTCAAGATGGTAACAAAAAATTGTGGTATTTAAATGCAGTAAGTTAAAAGCAATCCACAGTAGTATAGACTGTTACACCGCAGTAACCAAAAAAACTTTTAAATATGCTAATAGTTCAATGGAAAAAAATAATGCCCATGCATGTGTTTAATTTAACGGTATTAAATTAAAGGTAGTCCAGTTATAGAAACTATTTCAACGTAGTAACAATAAATTGTGGTATTTAACTGCAGTAAATTAAAAGCAATCTATAGTTGTAGAAACTGTTACACCGCTGTAAACAAGAAATCTTTTAAATATGCTATAAGTAAGGCCAAGTAAATGCATGTGGGGTATTTAACTGTAATGAAGTAAATGTATAGTAACTGTTTCATCGTTGTAATAAAAATCATACAAATATGCTGTAAGTAAGCGTATGTTACAAGTATATAATTTTATGTATCTATGAAATTGTGAGTAATAAATGTTTCATATGGTTTTCATGTGAAGAAAATTCAAGAGTCATAATGGGAATCGTAATGTAAATATAAAATTTATAATGGTTAGACTCACAAATGCGAAGTGATGTTACAATGTTGTTTTCATTTTATGTAGCTGAATTTGAATACAATATATTTAGGTACTTTAAAAAATAAACATAGAGCAATTTCTATAGCCATATTAAAAATGTTAACAAGAAGAATGTCATCGATGGGAATTGAGTTAACATTAAGTATCTCGAAAGGAAAAAAAACTTTGTTGCAAATCATACTTTATCAAATCAACCAAGAAAATCTTCATCGGAAGTATCTTCTGTTGAATATCCGGGAGTCTCTTCAGAATCCTCATCGTTTGTCTTTGCCTTTTTCTTAAGTTGACATTCCTTAAGCTTTTTCAATTCCTCTAGGTCAGCCTTTCTCTTTGGGCAATTACGAGAGTCATGATTTTTGACCTTTTGTTTACAGTAATAACAATTCTTTAACGGCTTGTCAATTATCTCAATTGCTTTCTCACAGGGTCCCATTAGCCGCTTTGCTATACCAGATCCTTTGTTCCTTATTCCTGGGGGTGGTTCAAGATGAACTTCTTGTGGGTCGTTGATCGAGTTCAGCTCTTGTATTACAGCCCGTTTACTGTTGCTGGATGCATCAATAGGTAATTCATTGAATATTTTATCTTTGTTCATTTGAACCTCCTTATCAAGTAACAGTAGCCTTCCTTCATCAGACCGCAAACGATCAACGCATTGTTGAATGTTATTGAGCACACGATGTCTTAGTATACCATTTTTAGACTGGTCGATCCCATAACGATTTGCAATGCTGAACACGGAACTTGGTAACACGTTTCTTGTCCAACGGGGGGTGATGTACTGATCGGGAATCTCATAAACTTTATGGTGTCTGAAAACACAGAAAGCATGCCGACAAAGGTAACCGATACGTTTGAACCCCATGCATGAACATGTAATAGTTCTATCAGACTTGTCAAAAGAAACCTGGGAAAAAAGTTACTTTAATGTAACATGTACGAACAAAATATTTAAAAAAAAAAGCTTAATAATTAATTAAACTTACAGTGAATTCGTTGAGGATATCCAATCTAACATCCTGATGACAAACTTGAAAGTTGTTAATACCATCAACGGTGTTACGCTCTGCTATGTAGCAAGTTTTCTCTGACCTATTGATCTCATTTTGAACGTCCTTAAAAACGTCTCTTGTGTATATCCGAGCATCATGACGTTCAATCAGGGACTCACATTTGAATTTAGGAACAGTTGCTTCGGTACGAACTTCAAGTGACCTTTGTTGATATCTTTGGCTGTCTAAAATCGAATCAAAGCAAAGGAGGAATTGAACAAGATTGTTTGTTGGAGTTAAATTCACCTTAAAAAGATGATTTGAACTCTCGCATACTGAAGTTGTCTTCATTAGGCAACACATGGGTAAATGGCGAAAATATCCCGGGACCCATTTCCGTCGTTTGTGATACATTTTACCAAGCCACTCGTGATCCTGTAAATTGTACCTCTCCAGTAGCGACTTCCATCTTTCTTCAAATGTTTCAGGTTTGATATACACGTTCCAAACTAGTTTGTGGAACTCTGCGCGAAGTTTTGTATTCTTTAATACATCTCCACAAACCTGAAATAGATACTCAGATTAGATGTAATTTTTTAAACAAATTAAAATATACGTTGCTGTACTAAATTACAGTGTTGTAATATATTTATAATTATGTGGGTTAACTAACAAAAAAATAAAAAAAAAAGATAAAAAGAATGATTGTTACATGCATGTAAGACAGGAATAAATAATGAAAACATTTGAAAATAAAGAACTGTTCATATAGTTTAAATGACCGACCTTCAATGGAAGTTTTTGAGTGATGTGCCATGTACATAGACGATGAACAGTATCATCGAACACGGCTTTAACTGCGGCTTTGATAGCAGGATCTTGATCGGTTAATATAATTGTTGGTTGCCTACAATGATGAGCCTCCAAAAACTTTTCAAGTAACCATGAGTAGCACTCAGTGGTTTCAGCTGACAACAATCCAGCACCAAATGTAACACATTTTTTTGTGATGGTCTACACCGGTAAAAGGAACAAAAACCATTTTGTACCTTAAAAAAATGGTTGTGTGGTTAAGGAAAACATGAATACAAAAAAAATATATTCTTTAAATAAAATTTGGACAAAAAAACTTACAGGTTTGTATCATATGTTGCATCAAATGCGATTACATCACCAAAAACCTTATAATTACGCTTTGAGACATCATCGGCCCAAAAAAGGCATCTAATCTTCTTGTCATGAGCCAAGTAATTAAAAGAAAAGTTCTCAAGGTTCTTAGACCGCTCTAACATTTTGTCCACAAACATTTGAGCATCCCTTTTCCCAATATAACCATTATTATCTCTTGACCAATTTTTGAAATCATTTTTGGTACCGCGTACATTGTGGTGGCCGCCTTTTAATGCAACTTGAAGAGTATGAGCTTTTGTTGGACCAATTCTTGCCAAACGACATTTATTAATAAACTCTTGTTCACAAAAGGTGAGCTTTCGACGTTTCCTCAAGAAATCCAAGTTGTCTTGAGTAAGCAGACCGTGATTATGTGCCTCGTTAAACCTAAATACCTCCCACTGAGTTGAATTCTTTACAACTCTTATTTTCATGATTGCTTTGCAATCAGTCCTTTTAAAGCTAGTAAGGCGAGTTGGAGATATCTCTGTCGAATCAACTTCATCTTTCTCTTTTGAAGTGGGTTTAGCCCCTCTTGAACACGAAAGGTATCTCATTGTTACTTTTCCCGTTTTCTTTTGTTTTTTACTCTGAGCCAGTTTTGTTGAAAAACCAGCTTGCTCTGCATAGGCTTCGTAAAAACCATAGGCATTCTCCCAAGAATCAAATTTGCTATGCAGCTTAGGTTTAGATTCAGATGGCACACTAGGGATCCAGTACCAAGTCCCATTTAGTGAATCATAGAAAGTACTACAAATAGATTCTAAATATAAGAAAAAATAAACGTTAGACAATATGAAATGTGTGTAGGAAAAAATTAAAACAGTATTAATTTGTTAATACAGTAAAATCTGTTACATCAGGGTAAATATGGCACGGTTACACTGGTGTAACTATGATCTTAAATTATATTAATAAATCAAACGTCTAATCGGATAGTATATTACGCATTGTAATATATACACGACTATTGTAATGTAAGAATGAGTTTCACTAGAATTATAAAACCACCTGATTGAAAAATATACTTATATATTTTATCGTGATGTAAATAACTATTACGTTGCTGTAACATATAATTGTATGATATTCAAACCTTCTTGATTAGCTTCAGGATTAACAGGAAAATTTGTTACATCAGGGTAAATAGGGCACAGTCACACTAGTGTAATTATGATCTTAAATTATATTAAAAATCACATGACTAATCGGATAATATATTACGCAATGTAATATATGCACGGCTACAGTAATGTAAGAATGAGTTTCACTATTATTATAAAACCACCTGATTGAAAAAATACTTATATATTTTATCGTGTTGTAAATAACTATTACGTTACTGTAACATATAATTGTATGATATCCAAACCTTCTTGATTAGCTTCAGGATTATCTGCGGATTCAAGAACAGCTAAATAGTTGCTCTTAACAGGAGTAGAAAGAGGGAGGGTGCTGTCTTGATTGGCATAGACATGCGAAGAACTCTGATTGGCAGTTGTTTCGTTTATATTATCCATATCAATATCAGGATCGTCTTCGCAAATTGTATTAAATGATTCCACACCATCAATGGAATCGTGCTCTTGATTGGATTGGTGTTCTTGGTTGGATCCGTGCTCTTGATTTGAAATAGATTGATTGGACACCATGGAGGATAATGAGAGGGTGAACGAACGTGATTGAAGATGATATTGATTAACGGTTCACTTGATGAACTTAGGTGGATGAAATTGATGATTATTATCGCTAATGAGAATGAAGATACGAACAACACCGTGGAGATTTTGCAGGATGAAAAAAACGTGGGATAGAGAATTTGAAAGATGAACGTACGATAAAAAAAAATACGATATATTAGGTTTGAAAAATCCCTGTAAATCTTGAAATCAGTTATATGGAATTAAATTTTAAAGATTATTTACTAAAATAGATTGGTTAATGTTACCATTATACCCTTTAATTAAAACAAATATGAAAAAATAAATGAAAAATATGTGATTGGTGGAAAAGGTTTTCAAGGTTTTCCAAGATTATAAGGGTTTTTTCAATGATCTCTTTCATATATATATATATATATATATATATATATATATATATATATATATATAGCTAAAAGATCCGTGTAGACCCCTTATTTTTTGTAGACCCCGTAGACCCCTTATAAAACTCAATAAAACTCATTAAAACTCACTAAAAATAAAACTCAGTTTTGTTAATTTAGTTTTTTTTATTTGCAATAAGCTTTTAAGAACAAAAAAAGAAAATTAAAAAAAAACGAAAAACATAAAAAATTGAACATTTTAAGACAATGAGTTTTAAAAATCAATAAGTTTAAAACTCAATAAACTCAATAAAACTCAGTCTTGCGTTTAAAACTCATTATTTTAAAACTCATTGTCTTAAAATGTTCGATTTTTAATGTTTTTTGTTTTTTTTAATTTATTTATTTATTTTTTTGGTTCTTAAAAGCTTATCGTAATAAAAAAAAACAAATTTACAACACTGAGTTTTATTTTTATTGAATTTTATAGGGGTCTACGGGGTCTACAAAATTTAAGGGGTTTACACGGAACCCTTCCCTATATATATATATATATATATATATATATATATATATATATATATATATAGGGTAAGGATCATATAAAAACCACATCTTTTTGTGAAAACCTAAAAACTAATACTAAAACCTTCATAACTTTTTCATACGATCATATTTTTTTAAAAAATTTGCACCAAAAACCTTAGAATTATGAGTTCTTTAATTCTGGAAAAAATTTAAAAAAAACTTTAACGTCTCGTCGTTTTTTATTAGTGCACATGTGCACTAATAATAAAACTCATACATATAGTATGCGTTAATGTTTTTTTATAGAAAAATCGCATCAAATACGTTATAATTTTGTTAGTTTTTCGTGGTTTTTTATTAGTGCACATGTGCACTAATAAAAAAGCACTCTATATGTGTCGTATACATTAATATTTTAAAAGAGAAATTGCACCATAAATCTTATAATTGTGTTATCTTTAACTCTGAAAATATATTAAACGTTTTAAAAATTTTTAAATTTTATGCTACACATGTGCACTATAACTAATAGTTATAGTGCATATGTAGAATTATCATTAGTTCTATGAATATTTTAGTTTTTTTAAATGTTTTTAACCTAAACAATATGTTTTCGCATGACAATTCTCATTTGTGTAGTACTAATGAAAATGGTGCACATGTGCACTAATAATACACATGTGCACTAATTTTTTTTTTTGAAATATCAATTTCTTTTCCAGAATCAAAGACAATAGAATTTTAAGATTTTTGGTGCAAGTTTCATAGAAAAATATTAACGTATGTAAAAGTTATAAAGGTTTTAGTGTTAGTTTTTAGGTTTTCGCAAACAAAGAGTTTTCGCAGGATCCTTACCCTATATATATATATATATATATATATATATATATATATATATATATATATATATATATAGGGTAAGGATCATGTGAAAACACTTTTTATTGCGAAAACGTAAAAACCAATATTAAAACCTACATAACTTCTTCATACCTTAATGTTTTTTCATAAAATTCGCATCAAAAGTCTTAAAAAATATGTTATCTTTTTATTAAGGTTTTTTTTCTAAAAATTAACGTTTGGTGTTTTTTTCGTGTGCTGCACATGTTCATCATTATCATTAGTAATGCACAAAGACGAATTATCATGCGAAAAAACACTCCGTATGTTAAAAACTTATAAAAAACACTAAAACATTTATGGTACTAATGATGACGCTACATAATGCACATGTGCAACATATAATTAAAATAATTATAAAATGTTATTTTTTTTCTTTAGATCTAAAGATAACAGAACTATAAGATTTAGTGTGCAATTTCTTTATAAAAATATTAATGTATACCACACGTATAAGGTTTTTTTTTTGGTGTTCTGCACATGTACATCATTCATAACAATACGAATAAATAACAGAAATATAAGATATATGGTGTGATTTAGAAAAAATATATTAAAATATACTAAAATAGTGAGTTTTTTTGTGCTGCACATGCACATCACAAAAAAAAAAAAACCGAAACATTAATTATTTCTTTTTTCCAGAATTAAAAATAACATAATTCTAAGACTTTTGGTGTAATTTAAAAAAAATATTAACAAATGAAGAAGTTATAGAGGCTTTAATATGTGTTTTCACGTTTTCGCAATATATATGTGTTTTCGCATGATCCTAACCTTATATATATATATATATATATATATATATATATATATATATATATATATATATATATAGGGTTAGGTTCAAATGAGAACTTTTTCTTTTGAGAACTTTTGAGAACCATTTTGAGCCACTAATTTTCAGGGGGGAACATTCAAATTCATGGGGGGATTTCCATATATATAAACTAGTGGCTTAGAATGGTTCTTAAAAGTTCTCAAACCAAATTTGTTCTCAAATGATCCTCCCCCTATATATATATATATATATATATATATATATATATATATATATATATATATGGTAAGGATCATGTAAAAACGACATCTTTTTGCGAAAACCTAAAAACTAATACTAAAACACTTATAACTTTTTCATACGCTCATATTTTTAAAAAAATTTGCACCAAAAACCTTAGAATTATGAGTTCTTTAATTCTGGAATTTTTTTTTTACAAAAACTTTAACGTATGTTCGTTTTTTATTAGTGCACAAATAATAAAACTCATACATATAGTACGTGTTAATAATTTTTTTTAGAAAAATCAAACCAAATACATTATAATTTTGTTAGCTTTTCGTGGTTTTTTATTAGTGCATACGTGGACTAATAAATAATCACTTTATACGTGTCGTATACATTAATATTTAAGAAAAAAAAATTGCACCATAAATCTTATAATTGCGTTATATTTAACTATGAAAATAGATTTAACGTTTTAAAAAATTTTAGATTTTAAAATTTAATAAATTTTATAATTTTTTAAACTTTATGCTACACATGTGCACTATAACAAATAGTTATAGTGCATATGTAGAACTATCATTAGTTCTAGAAAATTGGACATATATAATCCTACCTATTCACGTTTGGCGGATAATAATCCCAAGTAATTTTTTGGCCAAAAACGATCCTTCCTTTACACCCAGTTATTTTTAATAATCCTTTCCGTTAAAAAACTAACACCGTTAGTGTGAAGGACTAATAATGTCATTATCTAAACTTGTTTTATTTAAATAAACCTTAAGGGTAAATAATGTCATTTTCTAAAGTTAATTTAATTAAAAAAATATATCCCTAACTCCCCCTTCCGGTCTTCTTCCCCAATCAATCACCGGCGTTCGCCGGCGACTCCGACGAACCATCGATAAATACTCCAACAAACAAGACACCGCGTTGTATAAATGCGTGGCAGTTTCAACACAAATTTGAATCCAAAATTCAACCAAGTTTGAACAGCGTCAGCAGATCCCTTAATACTTTATCCTCTTCCACAAGTCAAAAACAAATTATTAACCAATAAATTAAGTAGATACAAAGAGAGAGTGGTGGCTGACGAGAACGGCAATGATTGCGGAACATGTACGATTTACTAAGTTTCCTGTCTTCATCGTTCTTGTAATCTATGCATTAATCACTTGTACCTTGGCGGCCGACACCATCTCCACAAACCAAACCATTAAAGACGGCGAAACTATCGTTTCACCCCAACAAACCTTCGAGCTCGGTTTCTTCAGCCCCAAAAACTCCACAAAACGCTTCGTCGGAATCTGGTACAACAGAATTTCACCGGGAACGGTGATATGGGTCGCCAACCGGAACACACCGCTCACCACCACCTCCGGCAAACGCCGGTGATTGATTGGGAAGAAGACCGGAAGGGGGAGTTGGGGATTTTTTTTTCAATTAAATTAACTTTAGAAAATGACATTATTTACCCTTAAGGTTTATTTAAATAAAACAAGTTTAGATAATGACATTATTAGTCCTTCACACTAACGGTGTTAGTTTCTTAACGGAAAGGATTATTAAAAATAACAGGGTGTAAAGGAAGGATAGTTTTTGGCCAAAAAATTACTTGGGATTATTATCCGCCAATCGTGAATAGGTAGGATTATATATGTCCAATTTTCCTTAGTTCTATAAATATTTTAGTGTTTTTAAATGTTTTTAACTTAAACAATATTTTTTCGCATGACAATTCTCTTTGTGTAGTACTAATGAAAATGATGCACATGTGCACTAATAATTTTTTTCTTCGAAGTATCATTTTCTTTTCTAGAATCAAAGACAATGGAATTTTAAGATTTTTGGTGCAAGTTTTATAGAAAAATATTAACGTATGTAAAAGTTATGAAGGTTTTAGTGTTAGTTTTTAGGTTTTCATAAAAAAAAAGTTTTCGCAGGATCCTTACCCTATATATATATATATATATATATATATATATATATATATATATATATATATTGGATTAGGATCAAATAAGAATGTTTTAATTATTGTAAGAACCGCGAGAACAGTTCTTAGCCACTGAAGAGATATGATAAACCTACCCGGGCCGATCCGGGCCATCCATCCGAAATCTCGAGTAGAACCGGCGTCAGACGGCCCTCACCATGGGAATGTTTGTTATAATAATAACCTTTGCAGGGCCCCACAGAATATACCTTAGCTCCAAATAAAGATAGCCACCTGTCTCAGGAGAAATGTGTGATCAAGGCTCTCCACCAATAGGAGGGAAGCAGTCGCTTTCAAGGGAAGATAGGTGAAATCATTAACCGGAAAATAGTATAAAAGGACGTTGTACCTGTAATAGGATTCATTCATGCTCACATTAGAGACATCAGAAAACAATTTCTTCATTGGCGCCGTCCCTTGATAAAAACTCACAACCACGATTAGATCGGTGACCGTCTTCTCTCATGGAAATTGTGAGACATGGCGATGGAGCGTTCACAACTGATGAGGAGGACGAGGAGTATTCTATTTTTCCTCTAGGCTACCAACGGCAGGAAACTTCGGTCCATAACAATAACGCAGTGGTGGACTCTCAGCAGGGCACGCAGCCTCAGGGGGTATCCCTAACAATCGAGCAGTTTATCCCAACTCATCGCAACCAGCAATGCCGGCTGCTCAAGGAGCAAACCTTTTCAGTTTAGCTCGGAGGCCTACTGCTCCGGCAACTTCAGAGCCGGTAGCGAACGCCATTACTACAGGGGGTTCCGAGCATCTTTACCTCCAACAGCATCAGTGTATCCAGGGTTTGGCCCAAATTTCCCATTCCCCGCACACCCTACATCTTTTCCACAGCCTATGCCACAACCGGCATACTTGTCGTTTCTCCAGTTCCCGTTCTCAGCCCCTTATCTCGCAATTGAAGGGAATCCTTGGTGGGTCGAGCAACAACCACAGGCTAGACAATATGAACAATTCATGCGCGACATACGCAGTGCAGAGTTGCAGTCATAGTTCGGTACTCCACCTAGTTTCTACACGCCCGGATCGACTGGTGTAACAATGCTCGTTCCGAGGCCTGTACCTACAGTTCCTGAAGTAGCGGCTACAGACACGCCCGTACGCGTTACAGGATGGCCGACTCAGAGGGTGAGTTCTTAAGGAATGACAAGATTGGAGGCACCTTACCGGCCAGCAGTCCTTGTATAGCAGTCTAAGTTCACTCGTGCAATTACTACAACAGTGTTCCCAACCAAGCTGAAAATGCCATCGATAGTCTCAAATTATGATGGTACGGGTGATCTGGATGATCATGTCAAAATTTTCACCAGCGCCGAAGGCCTTGAACGTTGGTCCATACCAGTATGGTGCCATATGTTTGTACAAACACTGGTGGGTCCAGCCCGGCTGTGGTTTAGAAGTTTGCCCGTAGGACAAATCACGGGTTTAAATAATTACAATCGTTATTGCTATAGAACTTAGGTCAACAACATCGTCATAACTTGTTTCATCAATGGAGTGCGGTGTGATGCAGGTGCGGGTGAGGACCTGCGCATAACTTGTTTCATCAATGGAGTGCGGTGTGATGAGATGATTTCGCGAATACATGGAGTTGACGGGCCACCGCAGTTAATGACGACGCTCATGGCGGCGGCTAAGTGTGACATCCGAGAATTTCAAGGTTTACTTCCGTTAGACAATCTCCGTTAGTTACGTTATGAGTGTTAACTTAGTAACTAATGCTTAACTAGGCCGAATACGTCCACGACCTTTGGTTGATCACCAAACCCGCCCATATGTGTTATGTGTTCAATTACTTATAGTTATTATGTGCAATGTGATTTAAATACATGATTTAGTATTGTGAATAGCATGACAACCCATGAACTGTACTTATCTTGCTTAAAATGTAAACTGGTCACTTTTGGGTTTCCAGCGAAACTACCGGGCGAAACTATAGTGTCGCCCGGCTAGTCTACCCTCTGACTACCAGAGCCAGTTTCGCTTGGCCAGCGAAACTATCCAGCGAAACTAGGCCCTGATATATAATGACATAAAACCCTAGATATCACATTCTTGCCTCATTTCATACAAAACACACACACACTCTCCTGAAATATTCTGGACCAGCTGATTCCAGCCAAGAACCATCAAGGAACCATCATCTCATCTCATCCATTCGGCCCTAGATCGAATCGTGAGTCCCCAAAAACCATTCTTTATGCATTTATATGTGTTTTCTTGGTGTTTTACTTTAAAGCATGACCAAACCTCCATGGAATCACTTGATCTTCTGATATGTTGCTTAGGATTGCTAGATCTGTTATAAAGTTTATAACTTTACGTGTGAAATCCATCCATAATGAAGATTTATGCTAGATTAGGTCATTTTAGGTTAAAATATGTTTTTGGTGATTTGATGATGAAAATGCATGTTTAAGGTGTTAAAGCTTACTGATTTATGTTGGTAAATGATTATGTATGCTAGATAATGAATTACATGTGATATGGAAGCTGTTAGATTGTTTTTAGGCTGATCCGTAGGTTTTTCGCGACCAGCGAAACTGTGAAGTTCTCTGGGCGAAACTCTATAGCGAAATTATGTACATCTCCTTCAGGCGACACTATACAGCGAAACTATAGTGTCGCCGGGTAAACCAACCAGACCTGTTCGAACGAAATTACCGAGCGAAATTCCCTGAACGAAAGTTCAAACCAGTTTCGGGCGAAACTAGGCTAGCGAAACTGTGCCAACAGTTTCGCGCGAAACTAGCCTAGGGAAACTGTGTCATCGGGTATTGCCTAGCGAAAGTGCTGCCCGTGCACACAGCGAAACTGCCTAGCGAAACTGCTAGCGAAATTGTGACCAGAATCCAAACTTGTGCAATTTACTTGAATACTATGCCATGACTTACATGATTTTGCTATGATGATACATGCTTTGATTTCTGATGTATGTGAACCCTTGTTTATGATCAACCATCGGTGTCGTGTGTCGTTATGTCGTGTCATAGTTCCAACGTGCTATGTTATGGGCCATAGTAACGTCAAGATTAGACACAAAACTAATACTTAAGACCTAAACGTGTTCATAGGTCTCCATTAAGCAATACTTGGATTAAATATCAGTGTAGCTGAGCAACCTAAGGTGAGTTTCACAAACCCTTTAATTGTGAGCCCGTTTGGGACACAACGAATGAACTTAACGATAAACAACGCTGACGTTTTGAGGTATTACAATTGGGATACCTGTTATGGAAGTTGGAGTGTTGTATGGGAACACTTGCAACTGTCCATCCTTGGGGTTTCTATTGAAACCCGGAAAACGACTATTTGACACTTAAACTCTTTTTGGGAATTTCAAATGAAATCCAGGATAAACTGTTTTAATATGACTAGTGTAGGTTAAAGTCTAAACCAAATGATATCACATGATTTCTAAGGATGCCTTAAAACTTAAAAAGACCTCAACCTAGTACTGTTGATCTGAGAAGCGAGGGGATGTTGGGTAGACCTACTGAGGGTTTGACAAACCCTGCTCCGCGGTACACAAATGTGTAACCAACCGGTTGGAGGCCGAACGGAGTTCAATGTCAGCCTATGTTTAGTTGTGGGCCTCCCAAATGGGACACAACTGGAGGCACCAACCATCGGCAAATGCCGAACTCTGTTACGTCAGCTTTCAGCCCTAGTACGACTCCTTAGTGCATGGAAACCGGATTAGCTACCCGCGATATCGGTTGACCACTTTAATCCTTTACTTAACTAGTGCATATTCGAAAATTCAAACTCTTGGCAATTGCCTTGCAAAACTATTACTTATGTATATGTTGATACATACGATTATGAGACCGGGCCAATGCATGTCATGCCCACCGTGAACTCACCAGCCGTTAGGTTGACACTTGTGTGGTTTTCACTTTTGCAGATCGTTGAGGAGTATCAACCTCCGGTTGGCATGGCGCTTGAAGTTTCTTAATGTTATTCTAAACTTAATTTGGGAATTAAACAACTATTTATGTTTTGTAATTTAAGCACGTGGTTAGTGCTAAGACACTTATGTTTACTTTCCGCTGCGTACTGTTAAACTGTTTTGATCATTAATGTTTGGACTTTACTCTGATTTGTTTAGTATTTGTAACTAATGGTTGTGGTCCTGGTTTGCTCGCACCCCTTAACGGTATAAACTCCGTTAGTGGTTAATTGGGGGTGTGACACTAAGGCTTTTATTCGCACAGAAAAGACGGTAAAGTTAAATAGGGAATTTAAAAGGAAAGAAAGTAAGCGGTACAGAGAACAAGGTCAGACTCAGGGGACGAAAAAAGATAGGCACGACAACAAATGGACCCGCGCAACACCTGATGTTGCTATCACACCAGTGATTCTGGTGGTCGTGGCTGTCACACCCCAACCAACGGCGGAATACGTCGGGGCGCGATGATTGTCCAGATGCACACAACACTATTTAAATGTTGCGATATTCTTAATCAACCCATTTCATTAAACATAATTAATCAATACAATACATGAATAAAATAAACTACATCGAATCAAATAAACTTAATTAATTAGGTCCAACTAAGTCCACATGTGATCCTATAGTGTCATCAGCAAGAAGTCATCAACTAACAGCAAGTCCTGCAACATGTATAAAATAAAGGTCAACTACGAATAGTTGGTGAGTAAACATAGGTTTAGAATACTACGTAGATTAAACATTGCGATTAAATGAGTCAAGCGATAATATCCAATCATGATCAACAAGTCATATAAATGATGTGCACCAAACCTAGACAATAAGGGAGCAATCACCCGGCGCTACACGCGAAGCATGCCGAGTGGGTTGTCAGCCAATAGATCTATCATTGTTACCATGGCTCAAAGGTTGATGGTACACATGCGATTAGCGATTAGCGATTAGCGATTAGCGAATATCCACACATAGAATCCAACAAGTTTCACACAATAGAATATCACACATGGAACACATAGAATCGCATAGATTTTGCATAATTAAGAGTTTAGGGTTTTTGAATACTGATACATGTTGCACCCCAAAATATTGAAATGAAAGAGGGGATATGAATACTCACCTGGTGCGGAGACACAATTTGAGAGAAAAGACACCATGAAATGAGGAAAGATAGACCCAATGACAATCTTGACGACTAGAAGAGATAAAGGGAGAATAATTAATAAACAAATAATTAATCAAATGGTTAAATAGCTTAAATTTCACGACACGACTGACTCGACGACTCGTTGGTGATTCGGCGAGATGATACGTACAGTAAGGGTCCACTCCTATTACTAAAGGCAAGGTCAAGGGGCCCTAATTTGACTACTAATATAAAAGTCAACCAAGTCAACGAAAGTCAACCAAAGTCAATTTTCATGGTAAATTAACAAGGTAAATCAAATTTTAACATACAAGATCAGATCTAAAATAACTTATCATGGATCTTATATATCTACTTAAATCTAGCATGGACTTAGTCAACTCTAGCATGAATCTAGTCAAATCTAGCATGATAGTCAACTTTTTGGGCATAAAACAAAACCCTAATTAGCATACATTGGTGGATCTAACCACTTTAACTCATAAAAGTCCATAATTTGGTGATCTCACATATAGATCTAACCTTTCATATTAATAATATTATAGATCTAAACATTTTATGATGAAAAAAATGTCATCTTGATGATTATGACACACAAATCTAGCCCTACATGAGACACATATTGAAGATCCAATCATTTTATCCCAAAAATCCAAACTTGATGCTCACATCATATAGATCTTGTCCTAAGCAACATTCATGAGGTAGATCAAGTCCATTTGAAACCTAAAGATACAATCTTGGTGTGGAATTTACTAAATCAAACCCTAGATGACATGTTTTTCTTAGATCTAGTCATTTAGACACATAAAAAATCTAATCTTTATCAAAGAAACCCTAGATCTATAACATATCAATGATATATTCATCATGTTCTAAACTCAGATCCATAATCAAAATCACAACTTTTATGAAGATCCATACATCAAATTGCATGAAAAACCTAGATCTATAGAGACTTCATCATGGATTCAAGTGAAATGGCAAAATCATGCAAAAAGGTGGAAGCTTTACTCATATAAACCCTAGATCTATCAAATACAACATGGATCCATGCCAAAAATCATATAAAGTTCAGATCTTGATGAGGGTAGAAGAGAAGATTCAAGTTCCAACAACATAGTTTGAAGTTTACATACCGAAAGGGATGATTCTAGCTTGATCCTAAGCAATAAAGTCTTGATCTTGGACCTCAAATCTTCAAGGAAGATGATCTCTAGGGTTTCCAGCCGTTTAGGGTCGTTTGGGAGTGATTTGGGGGAGGAAAATGGGGGCTAAAGAGGTTAATGATGCTTAAATACCCGAATTTTAGGGTTTCTGCCAAAAATGCCCGTGGGCGTACCGCCCTGAATCTCTCATTTCTGGGCGTACCGCCCTAAAGTGGCAGTCTGGTTCATGATTATCGATTTCCTGATTCGCGTGCTCGGCTCTTCGTTTTTTGATGTTTTCGAGTCCCGTTTCTTCCCAAATCACACAATTAAGGGTCCCATCATTCTCACAACATTAAATCCACACAAAATGATAACAAATATGTCACGTAACTCATTCGTAGGCACAATTTAGGTCAAAATAGGCATTTTGGGTCGATTTTGACGTACATGTCGATTTTGGGCAAATCACCAACGATTCCTGACTCGATTAGGTGTGTGATGACTCATGACATGATAATTGATTAGTAGAGTCATAAAAATGATGAATTTGATATATGATGACCAAATCAGAGATTCCCGGTAAACAACGGGTCGTGTACCGAAATCGCGTAAAAATCAGAAATTGCTTTACTTTCAATTCGAGACATGCAATTTGATTCCAATTGATTGAAATTAAGTGTTCGCTTTCGAAAATTGGTTATAAATCATTTAGATCCATTGATTGGGGTGTAAACACCCTGAAATTCTTCCGGTTTTCAGTAATTTACAAATCGGTAACTCACGTAAATTCAAAACGGGTCGGATTTCTCAATCGGATATTTTACAAATGTTACAGTCTCCCCTACTTTAGGGAATTTCGTCCCGAAATTAGAAAGGACTCAAAATTTTTTGAGCGAGTTAAAAGAGTTTTACCAAACCAACACATTTAACATTTAAAAACCAGCATAGAGACGACATGAAAGATTTCACCGAGGATATGAATATATTCTCGATTACTAAATCAAATGTGCTAGCACCAAAACTTACCCGACCACAAGGGTTAGGTTTGAAATGGTGACAGAAGAGAACAAACTGTGATATAACCGATGATCAGCGACATAACCCACACACACACACACACACACACTATTCTCGGTCCGACTCCCAATGCACCCTAAAGAAATTACCGATGCTTATATATAGGGTGTACCGCAGCTAACCCACCACATCTTTAATACCTTTAGACAGTACAGTTTGTCTTCGGAGAACATCCTATCCTATACCACCAATATCAGACAACCGAGTATGATACAACAACATAGGACAAACAACAGAACTGAGATAGATCTCAAGAATATACAACGACCAGTCCAGACTCAGCCGAGAGACTAACCAAAAATAATGGATCATAGTCTCCCCTACTTTAGGGACGAGAACGGGGGGTTTAGGAGACTCAGGTGAGTGATGGATGCAACATGGATTTCTTCAAAGTAACCCAACTCAAACATATAGATTCACGTAGATTCACATAGATTCACATAGATCACATAGAATAAGCCAACACCAAAATCGATAGACAAAGATGTGGAGCTTCAGACATCTTATCCAAACACGGCGTCAAGTTCTGGTGAACTAGATGGGTAGCGACCCACATCCGGTTTACCTTACGAGACACGATATCTGGATAGAATCTGAATCAGCCCTCGCTAAAACCCAAGACCTATACCCCACAACCGATACCGATCGTATGCTAAGCTAGCATCACACACAATCGTCGGTAGTAGCGCGTATGAGTCTCTGATTTAGCAAGAGTAGAGTAATGATCAACACTCGAATGAACGATACGCAACCGTAAAATTCAAGTGATGAGCACAAAAAGGGCTTAAAGAAAATGATACAAAAAGGAAACCGAGTACCACGAACTAAACGGAAAACCATGTATTGGATGCCATGATCCGATTAGTACTCGTCCGGGTGTCACGACTAGCGTAATCCGAACGGTACGTTTCAGAACAACATGCCTCCGCTGACGTGGAATAAACCGCATGGTTCGTGGTGTATGAATTCGGTGACACGAATTGAATTACATGATCCGAGGTGCATGAATTTGATAACATGAACCGGACAACATGTCTCGAAATGCAGGTATTGATAACGTGAACCGAACGGCATGTCAAATACATGTACCGATAGCTGGAACCGAACAACATGCTTCGAAATACATGCATTGATAACATGAACCGAACATCATAACTCGAAATTCATGTACCCGATGTTATAGACCGGATAGCATGACACGAGATACATGAGCCCGATAACATGAATCGAATAGCATGACTCAAAATACATGAGCTCGATAACACTAATCGAATAGCATGGCTCGAAGGACATGAGCCCGATAACACGAATCAGATAGCATGACTCGAAGTACATGGGTCCGATAACATAAATCGTCTATCATGACTCAAAATACATGAGCTCAATAACACGTACCGAAAACATAACTTAAAATGCGAGAATCTTGATAGCATAAATCGAATATCATACCTTGAAATGCGAGAAACTTGATAACATAAATATACCTTAAAATGAGAATAACTTGATTAATAGTGATTACCGGTCACATCCACCCATAGTACCCGCCAGATGAGGCCAAAGATTTAGAGTCAAAATGAAACACCACATGAAATAGATTAATGAACCAACGAACGATCACATAATGATAGCGTGAAGGAAGACTGAACCACAACCGACACAATCATCAAGGTCATGCAACAAACGAGAGTCGAATCAAAGGATCGAATCCGAGAAACGATGGGTCTAGAGTCTGAAATTAGATTCATGAGTCATTGGTAAAGCAATGCTAGACAACTCTAGGGCAGAAACGACACGGATCGATTCCATAAATGGACTATTAAGTAAATCAATAGCCGAAATCCTGACCCTAACTAGCCGGAACACCCCGGAGTTTCTGGTCTGAATACAAGCGAGCTTTCCACGATAGACATTGAAGATGAGAAATGAGCAAATTCATATATCACCTATGAGGGCGATCACGAATTTGGAAAAGGGGCGCGAAGTGACGGTCGAAACATGGAGTTCAGGACCAGACACTATCGCGAATCAGGTACAAACAAAAGCTGAGGCGCGTGAAGGGCACAAAATGAGGAGGGTTAACACAATGGAAAGGCTAAACCCATAAGGAAGAACGATCGTGCAGAGGCGAACGGTTCCCCGAGGGTTAGAGACGATAAGGTGACTGGAAACTGGAGTCTTACGAGCATAAAGGCAATGTGAAAGTCGATTTAGTGAACGAGAGGAAGACCCGACGTATCTTCGGATGTCTCCGATTCCCACTTCATTATGATGAACTCTCACAATCTTGGGTCCTAAATGCATGCGCTTCGTACACAAGTAATTGTGGACATGAGCCCACATACTGGTTTATCGTCAAGGATTGTCGGATTCTGAGTGTCCGGCGAGATACGAATGATTTCCTTGAAGCATAATGGTAACATAAGTATAACTTTGAGGGTACACAGAGATGAGAGGGGAAAGGATCAGATGATGCTAACGGTGAACAATGCTAAAGAACGAACATCAACGAGTTAGGTCGCAAGGCAGACATAACCCAATGGTCATGAAAACCAAACTTTGAACAAATAGGTTGGATAACGATACGTGTATACGGTTATCTACTCGAAAGGTCGTAAAATCATAAACTCATACACATGCAATCCCGTAAACATGTGGACTTGTAAACTCATAAATTCCCAAACGGGTAGACTCCCCGACACACATACCTAAGATACACGAGATGTATCAAACGAATGTATTTCAAAATGGTTAATTTGAAATTTTTAACAACACAGGAGAGTCATGTGCGTGTGGGTTCATAACCCGCTTATGTGCCCGCTTGTCTGCATGTATACGTGTAATCCCGTAACCACGCAACATGTAAACTTGTGAACCCATCAACGAGAATTCACCCAACGTATACATAGCGATAATGATCATATAAGGGATAAAAGATTCTGAAATCCAACCGAGACAACACATAATCAAGTACATAAATGCGTAAGGGAATAGAATAATAAAGTTTCAAACAATATCAGAATAAAGGAAGTCACTACATAGGTAGTCAGTGACTTCAAATGATTACAAGGCAGCAACCTACGACTTATCAAACAACATACGAGTAGGAAGATCCAGCATGAGGTCCACGGATGGCATTGTCGTTGATGGCAACGTTTACGGTAGCTAACAGTGGACGCGCCAGAGAAGTAAGATCAGGGGCACCATAGCGATAGCATTCATAGGTGGAGACAAGGGCAGTCCAGCAAACAACAAAGGCTTGAGCAGACATAGGCACCACAGGTTGAGGCTGAGCTTGAGCTGGCTGGTGACTGGTGCTCCTGAGATAGATGGATCAGTGGCAGATGCCCTTATGATGACCGAGAAGGCCACAGTTTTGTGCATTGCCAACATGGAAGGTGGGTAGGGTAATGATGGTTGCACCGATTGCATAAAGGGTATAGTCCCCTGTAGGGCTTTTTAGCTTTCGGCGCAAAGGGGGTACTCGAACAACGAAAGGTGTGGGGACAGCAACATCAAGTGGAACATCATGAGTTGTTGTCCTGGTATAGGTTAGCCTTCCACTCTTCTTGCTGACTCTGGTAGAAGAGGACCTAACACCCGAGTTTCCTTGCGTTAGATATGTAGGGTTCCCAGAGTCCTTGCACTTAGAAGAATCGCACGCCTTATGGCGTTTGAAAGGATAGGCGGGTTCTGAGGCAGTAGCATTGGCATAGAGAGCTTGTTAGGTTAAATCAGGGAGGACAACAGTCACTTAACGTACAACCACTCGAGCCACTAGACGGTTGAGGCGAAGAATACAACGATTCAAGCAAAGAAAAGAGGAGGAATCAATCATGAGGCAATGGGTACATCAGGGTGAGTGACCGATTTGAAATCATGAGACAACTAGTTTTGATAAATCATAGAATACCGAGAATCATAAGAGAAAACCATAAAACCATCGATATATAAAACGAGAAATTAGATTGAAATCCATTTAGGTCATAAAAGGTTAAGTGTGTGTGATAGTGAGATGGTGTAACTCAGATTATCATAGGTTATAAAAAAATTTCCTACAACGCGTAAAACACGAAATCGAATGATATTTTGAAAAACATACGGAATGGCCCTCATTTCCCGAGTGGGAAACTACAACCGTGACTAATCAGAGTAAGATCCTAGTGTTTGACATGCTTTGGCCTAATAGGTTTCAACACTCTCATCGGGGCGTCCCAGGTAAGCGTCCGGATCCGTCAATTCAAATTTGTACGCATCACTTTTCCAGTTAGAGACCCCAACTACCGGTGCTTCCACCCTTACAGTTACTACATGTCAATCACTAAGGCCCCGTGTCTGACGAGATTATAAAATCAAAAATCAACATCCTAAATGGCACGTAAGGCACCATTACTAAGGAAAGAGGTTAGGAAGCCTCAAGTGATTCGTGTATAAGTGCGTGCTAATTGATAAAGGCAGCAGTTAAACATGCATGATTAAGAAGCATATAGAGGACATATAAATCATATAGGCATGCTATGCATGAGGCACTCATGCAGGACACCTAAGGCATAAGTCTAGGTCAAGCCGGTTCTAATAACCTAGATCCCAATAGCCGTGGCTCTAATACCAATCTGTCACACCCCAACCAACGGCGGAATACGTCGGGGCGCGATGATTGTCCAGATGCACACAACACTATTTAAATGTTGCGATATTCTTAATCAACCCATTTCATTAAACATAAGTAATCAATACAATACTGAATAAAATAAACTACATCGAATCAAATAAACTTAATTAATTAGGTCACACTAAGTCCACATGCGATCCTATAGTGTCATCAGCAAGAAGTCATCTTGATGATTATGGATCTAACCTTTCATATTAATAATATTATAGATCTAAACATTTTATGATGAAAAAAATGTCATCTTGATGATTATGACACACAAATCTAGCCCTACATGAGACACATATTGAAGATCCAATCATTTTATCCCAAAAATCCAAACTTGATGCTCACATCATATAGATCTGGTCCTAAGCAACATTCATGAGGTAGATCAAGTCCATTTGAAACCTAAAGATACAATCTTGGTGTGGAATTTACTAAATCAAACCCTAGATGACATGTTTTTCTTAGATCTAGTCATTTAGACACATAAAAAATCTAATCTTTATCAAAGAAACCCTAGATCTATAACATATCAATGATTCATCATGTTCTAAACTCAGATCCATAATCAAAATCACAACTTTTATGAAGATCCATACATCAAATTGCATGAAAAACCTAGATCTATAGAGACTTCATCATGGATTCAAGTGAAATGGCAAAATCATGCAAAAAGGTGGAAGCTTTACTCATATAAACCCTAGATCTATCAAATACAACATGGATCCATGCCAAAAATCATATAAAGTTCAGATCTTGATGAGGGTAGAAGAGAAGATTCAAGTTCCAACAACATAGTTTGAAGTTTACATACCGAAAGGGATGATTCTAGCTTGATCCTAAGCAATAAAGTCTTGATCTTGGACCTCAAATCTTCAAGGAAGATGATCTCTAGGGTTTCCAGCCGTTTATGGTCGTTTGGGAGTGATTTGGGGGAGGAAAATGGGGGCTAAAGAGGTTAATGATGCTTAAATACCCGAATTTTAGGGTTTCTGCCAAAAATGCCCGTGGGCGTACCGCCCTGAATCTCTCATTTCTGGGCGTACCGCCCTAAAGTGGCAGTCTGGTTCATGATTATCGATTTCCTGATTCGCGTGCTCGGCTCTTCGTTTTTTGATGTTTTCGAGTCCCGTTTCTTCCCATATCACACAATTAAGGGTCCCATCATTCTCACAACATTAAATCCACACAAAATGATAACAAATATGTCACGTAACTCATTCGTATGCACAATTTAGGTCAAAATAGGCATTTTGGGTCGGTTTTGACGTACGTATCGATTTTGGGCAAATCACCAACGATTCCTGACTCGATTAGGTGTGTGATGACTCATGACATGATAATTGATTAGTAGACTCATGAAAATGATGAATTTGATATATGATGACCAAATCCGAGATTCCCGGTAAACAACAGGTCGTGTACCGAAATCGCGTAAAAATCAGAAATTGCTTTACTTTCAATTCGAGACATCCAATTTGATTCCAATTGATTGAAATTAAGTGTTCGCTTTCGAAAATTGGTTATAAATCATTTAGATCCATTGATTGGGGTGTAAACACCCTGAAATTCTTCCGGTTTTCAGTAATTTACAAATCGGTAACTCACGTAAATTCAAAACGGGTCGGATTTCTCAATCGGATATTTTACAAATGTTACAGTGGAAACCGAGACCCCGCAGAGCACGGATCATGGGTGAAGTGAATTTAAATCGAGGGAGCACGTTTCGCGACCTTAGTGGGTTAACAAGCTCAGCAAGTTGCCAAGTGAGGTTTTAGCATCAGAGAAAGTAACGTTTGAGCAACCTCCTCCATTGCGGTCAAAGACATGAAAACATCCGCATAAGTTTTGTGAATTTCACAAAGACATTGGGCACCATACAGATGATTGCAGGCAGCTACAGCAGCAGTTTGACATCGCTATCCAAACGGGCAAGCTCTCCCACTTGTTGAAGGAGATACAGAGCGGAACTGTAGCCGCGGGCGGAAACAAAAAAAGGGTATGGGTAGTAAACATGTTTTACCAAAGCTCGGTAGACAGAAAAAGAGGCGGAGCTCGTTTAGAGGCCTGGATTGTGACAACTGCCATTTTCCCAGGTTAACTCCGTTAAACTTTTCCCGTTAAGACTTGCCCATGTGTTTAATTTATTTTACGTGTCACGTGATGTCACGTGCACTCCACTTATCTAGTCTGTTCCGATGCACTTGGTTGATCAACCATACCTGACGAATTACCCGAGAGGCCTAGCACGTCAACGAATTTGGCGTTTTATAAAATCTTAAACTTTGTAGAAATACCTTATAGGCTCGATCCTTGATTTATAACTTTATGTTATAAACCATGTCCCTCGTTTCGTGCTATCTAGAAAACCCGACAACTTTAGCTCGTACGTTTTATTTTATTTATATATATTTCTTTTAAAACTAATTAACACTTAATTTAATTAAACAAAAAAAAATTATATATATATATATATATATGTATATATGGGGGTGGGTCGAAAACCCTAGACCTCCCTTTATCTCTTTATTTTGAACTGCATTTTTTGCCTCTCCCCCCCCCCCCCCTTGCGACTTCTTCCGATAGCAGCCACACGCCGGCGGTTTTACGGCGATCTCCGGCGGCTTTCCAACCACCAATCCGCTCCACATCATCCCGGGAATCAATTGTGGTACTCGGTTCTTGCCTAGCCTTGCTAACTCTCACTCTCCCACCAAGAATCAAGGTAAAACCCTAATCTAGTTTGTTCGTTTTCTTGGTGTCCTTCACGTTCGATCCGATTGCATGCTTGTTTCTGGATGTTTTGCAGGTGTTGTGATAGTTTAATTTTCGTGTCTTTAGGCCCTAGTAGGACTGTGTTATTCGAAATATTGGTTATGGGGGTTTGGGTGATTGAAAAACCAACATAAAATCATAGATAGATTTCAAACAGATTCTGTCAGAATTTTCTACCATCTTGTTCAGGTCATAACTCGCAAACCAGAAGTCTAAATTGTGTGATTATTTTTGGAGAAGAAAGTTCATCGTCTTAGCTTTCCAGGGGTACCAAAAACGCAATTTTTAAACAAGATTTGGTCGCCAAAACGTGCACCACAAGTTTGGTGCACGGGGCTGTTAAAATGTTGAGAGTCAGATTTGTTTCGATTATTGGGTTAATATAACGTGACAATCTTTCAAAACATAAAACATAAAGTTTGTTGGTAACATGTTAAATAAACTTCCTGTAAAACTTGGGGTCTTAATTCGGAATAGTGAATGATCCATGGTGTCGGGAAGTTGACGTTGCAATCTGTTGACAGAATCTGACCCTCAAATTTTATTCAATTTCAAAGTAGCATAACTTTCTTATACATGAACCAAATTGCTTGATTCTGCTTGCAAGTGTTAATTTAAGGTGTTAGGTTTCTTTTGGCTTTGGACTTACGCGAATTGTAGTTCGTTTGGTACCTTAAGGCGCCAAACGAAACAGGAACTCGGTTCTGCCATGAAACTGGCTTCACACGCTTGTGTGAAGGATTTTGCTATGATAAAAACAAATAACATAATTGGTTAAAACACAAAAGTTTTGCATTTTATAACCAAGGATATTTCTGTAAATTTTTAGAACCTAACTACAAAAGAGTAATGAGTTATAAACCGGTTTTGTGTCGTGTGTCGAACACTAGACAGAATCTGTCTAGTTATTTTTTTACTAAACTTCAAAACATCATAACTTGATCAATACTCACCCGATTGGGGTGATTCTTTTTGACAAATTGACTAGAAGGAGTCTTCTTTCACATGGCATGAATCGGAGGTCTTGACTCACTCGGTATCCCACTGACTTTGACCAAACAAAGTCGGTGCTCGGCTGTCCTAGACTTCTACAACCAAAGCGAAGGTGTCTGTAATGTGCATTGTGTGTTAATTTAGGACCAAGGTCCAAGGGCTGACCTTAGGGACCCTTAGTGGTCAAACTTGCATGTTGACTTTGATTTGGTCAAACTTACTGTAGTAGATTAAGCTAGTAGCATAAAATCCGTATGATTAGCTAGGATTTAATTGGTCTTGCATGCTTTCAACTTGTACTGTGCCAATGTGCTTACGTGAAGGGTTGGATTAGACCCCTAGGCTATGTAGTTATGCTCCAGTACATGTCCTAGGTCCACACTCCGTGGGAATGGCAAGACTGCAAAAGGTTCATTCATTGACCTTATGCTGTACCGTAGTAGTTAATCACATTGTCCTAGCTATTTGCTTTTGTGTTTCACACACACCACCCTAGTAACATGAGGATAGGACACTTATGCGTGTACGACTTCAGCGGATCCTATATATATATATATCTCCCTATCTCTTTTTTCCCCTCTCGCGCATGTCTCTTCCATGATCAACCCGTGTGTTGCAAGTCAGCTCGTTTTCTCTTGTGTCACAACTAACCCGGTAGACCTGCACCCTTAGGTCGTTCACTCTCTTCCGTTTTTCTAAACACAAAGCACTTGGATCAAGTGCGGTTTTTGTAGCAGCGCTCCCAAAGGTGAGTTTCACACTCCAAGTTAGATCATACCCCGTTTGGGTAGTGATCCGTTTTTCTTACAAGTATTTGGTAACTTACAAAACGCACGTTAATGGATTTGAATAAGTAAACTATCACATGTTATGGGATAGCCCATCTATTAAAGCCCCCACATAATCGGACCGTTAATATAGTGTAAATAGCATGGTGACGTTTAGTAGTACTACTGAGGATTGACAACCCTCGCTCTGCGGTGCACGGGATGCCCACCTGACTGGAGGTTGGACAGAGTTAATGTCATCCAAAACTACTGTGTACAGATGGACACAGGGGAGGCAAAACATGTAGGCATTCCCTACATGCATTTAGTCAGCTTCGGTTGCGAACTTCCTAATGAACATGACAACTAGGCTAGCTACCTACGATAGTATTCAATTCTTATTAATGCTTATTATTTATATCTACATACTTAGTATATGTATTATACTACTTTCGTGAACTCACCAGCATTAGCTGACACTTGGTTTTACCCTATTTTTGTACAGATCGCTAGGAGTTCATTCTGTTATTGGTAGGTGTGGCGGGTTACCCCTTGGCTTTGTTTTCTTTTCAAACTTTTACTTTGGGAGACAAACATTTTTATTTTCTCAACATTGCATGCGTTTGATCTTACTTTAAATTATTGGGCGCGTGTTTTGCGCATATTACTTTCCGCTGTGTTACACATCTAAATTATGGTTTTCTAATGAATGTTTGATGCATTTATTCTATTATAATTATGGATTGAATGTGTTGTTGCAATCATTGACTCGGGTCCTGGTTTGTACTCACACCTCACACGGTAAAACTTTGTTAGTGGTAAATTGGGGGTGTGACATGGATGGTTAAACCTTTAATTTTCCCGCCAATGCTTGGGGGGGGGGGGGGCTACCCATACCAGTCCGGTGATTATCCGTTATCCGCGCTATGGTGGGAAACTACAATATGGGACGAATCCTGGTGGATAGTGGTGCGGGATCGGACGTAATGTATGAAGATTGCTTCAGAAGGTTGGATCCAGAGGATAAGGCCAGTCTAGAACGTACAGATACTGTATTGGTCGGTTTCTCAGGAGTGTCAATACAACCGATTGGGCATATTCTATTTCCTTTCACTATGTCGCAAAGTGGAAAAATATGTACGTCGCTGATCAACTTTCTGGTGGTACCAGCCAGGTTGAAACATAATACTATTTTGGGCAGACCAGGTCTTGCGGCATTTGGGGCAGCAGTATCTACAGCCTATGGTGCAGTAGCATTTCCCACCCTAAGGGGCCCGGCCATCGTGTATAGTAGCGAAGAGTGCTTGACAACGATAGCCAATTATACCTGCGAACCTAGGGAAGATGATATGGTTAACAAAGGTGGTGCGACACTAAATGAGCAAGCACAGGAGAAATGGACGTTAAATGAGGGATATCCAGACCAACAAGTTACCATAGGGGTTGCTTTATCTGAACAAGCACCTACCCATCTGAAGAAATTATTACAGGATAACAGGGATGTATTAGCATGGACGCCCGCTGACATGACATGAATTCCCAGGGACTTGGAAGAACACTCACTAAATGTCAAGCCCACGGCCAAACATGTAGTGCAAAGGCAACGCCACATGGGCCTAGTGAAAAATAAAGCAATATCAGAGCAGGTGCAAGACCTGAAAACTACCCCACTTGGTTAGCGAACCCAGTGATGGTGAAAAAAGGGAATGGATCGTGGCGGATGTGCATCGATTACACCAATCTTTATAAAGCATGCTCCAAGGACGCCTACCCATTATCCGATATAGACCCTAAGATAGATTCCTTAGCCGCATCCCGCTTTAAATGTTTTCTGGACGCGTATAAGAGGTACCACCGGATCCAAATGGCTGTAGAGGATGAAGCAAAAACTGCATTTTGCACCAAGGATGGAATATTCTGCTACACTAAGGTGCTGTTTGTTTTTTAAGAGGTAAAATATCTGCAGTCTGCGGACCACATCTGCAGACATCTGTAGAAGAAGAGGTGGACTAAACCTCTACAGTCTGTAAAAAGGAGAGTGTTTGTTTTTTAACTTTTGTAAACTGCTAAAATAAACTGAAATTTAAATAAACTGAAATTTAAATAAACTGAAATTTAAATAAACCGTTATTAAAACTTATAGATAATTACCATTAAACCTTTTAATTTTCTTTCTATATATTTTAATCAATAGTTTTTTTAAATAGTTTTCTTTTAAATAAAATTACAAAAATGTTTTACAAAAACTGTTTAAAAAGCATTTTTAAACAATTTAAAACTTAAAAAAATAACTGTTTAAAAATGTTTTTATAAATAACGGTTAAAAAATGTTTTAAAAAAACTGTTTAAAAAATGTTTTAAAAAAACTATTTAAAAAACATTTTTCTGAAATTGTATATAAAAGTTTTTAAAAAATGTTTAAAATATTCTTTTCTGAAAATTCTGTTAAAAACGTTTTTTAAAAATAAAACTTTATGTTGGGTCCTTTGAAGGGCTCTTTAACAATGTTGGCACAATTTGATTTAAACAAGATAAATAAGTTGCGGAAAGTAAATCAAATTGGAAGACAACAATTCATAAAAGGGTTATTCTGTGTATCTCAAATGTAAATAATGGTTTACACGAGTTTATAGTATAACTATGTATCAACAGAAATAACTTTTCTATGAGAGTGATGTTGTAATTGCTTTCAGAAGATATTGAATTGTATGCTTGATGTCTTACTTTGTTTGGTGAAGTCAGCTTGCTATTTATAGGCAGATGTAGCAAGTTGTATTTGGGTAAGGTGGTTGAGGACGGTTGATGTTCGAGTGTGTTAGAGTATATAGAGATAAATTAAAATATTCAATTTATCTCTTTTTCAACTGTCTTCAACTGCCTTCTTGATTAATGCCAAGTTGGCATTCATTTTGCTTGTTCTTCACACAAAGATAGAAATTATCATTCTCGTAATATTTATCTTCTGATAATCCAAAACTCCTTTTAGACTCTTCTATGAAGACTGTTGATGCTTCCCATGCTTTCTACAAAAATGAGGATTTCTGTAGATTTTAGTCTGTACAGAACTACTTCGGAATTTCCGGAGTAGTTCTGTATGAATACAAAAATCATGCAGAAATCTGTAATTCGTACAAACTTTTAAATCCTTTCTCTTCTAAGGACGTGTCTTATCTTTTCTTATAATACTTGAATGTTTTGTGTTATAATTACATTGTGCTCTAACAATCTCACCCTAAGTATTTGAAGAAAATAAATAAAAAGAGAAAGTAACATTAAAATGTAAATTTTTGAGAGATCATTAGGATGCATGGAGCTGTGAATACAGTTTTTTTTAGGAAAGAAATCCAGTTATAGAGTCTTCTTTTACACATAGTTTCTTGGGAAGAGGACTCTAACAGGCTTTGTGCAATTCCTTTTGTAGCATTCTGTGTTGCTTTAGATCTTCTATTGTTTTGATCATGAGTTCCTTTCTTCTTATAGTCTCGGGTTCAGTCTCTCTGTTTTCGTTTAGTAGGAATGAGATGAATCTTAGAGATGTATCGGAGTAAGCATGACACTGGCTGATTCTGAAGAACCTCTTCTGTTTGTTATGATTTCTGAAGCATATATTTCGCCAGTGCTTGGAATTACTTTGGATCCTGTCCACTTTCATTCTGAGGGAAGCTCTTCATTTGCAGTCTGAATGGCAAGTTCCTTCAGATTTGTGTGTATGGCCAATTCATAGTCAACCAGGGCAAACCTGTTGTATATCTTCTTCCCTGCTTCTCTGAGTCGATATATTGCTCTTCTGTTCTTGAGAGTTGTTGAGCCATTTGTTATACAGCTTTTGATGAGGGACATGATGTGCATTTCACTAAGTTGATCAAGATCAGCATCAGTGAATGTGTAAGGTTGACGATTGTTTGCAGTGGTAGTGATCCTGTAGGAGTTGAAGTAGTGAGTGAAAGGATTTCCCTTTTCTTGTCTTTCTTTGACTTCATCAAGCTCCAGAATGGTGGCATCTGAGTGTATCTAGTTTCTTTCAAATGTCACGTTGTTGATTTTCTCCTCAAAGATCTTCTTGCTCATTGGGATCATTTGAGGAGGTTGTTCTGTTTCTTGGAGGAATATGTCTTCACATCTTCTCTTTTCATGCCATAGTTCCTCTTCAATCCTTTTTTCTTTTTCGTAGTTGTCTTCAAATAGAGACTAAGAGGCTATTGAAATCTCAGGAGCATTGAGGTCTCCCCCTGAATTTGTGGCTTTCTTCTTGCCTTTCTCAGATTCCTTGGTAGGTTTTGAGGTTCCTGGTGCATGAATTTTGATGGAGGTACCTGATGAGGGTGGACCCACTGGCTGACTGGATTTCTGTGTGGGTGGTTTTGGTGGTGGTGGTGGCATCGAGTGATCAAGAATTAGGCTGGGCTTGCATTGATCATGTTTCTTGCTTTTGGGAGAAGATTCGATTTCATCAGGAGCTGTCTTTCACTTTGAGCTGGGAGGAGAGTCATCAAGATTGATGACTGGGAGAGCTGTGGCCTTCCTTTATAAGGATTTCTTAAGTGGGTTGGCTCCTGTTACTTGTGTGGATAAATTCTTCATTCTTTTCTCTAGGAGAATCTGATCGGAATTTGTCTTTATCAGATTTGAGCTTTCTTCTTTTATTTCCTTGTGTAGAAGGCTGAAATCTTATTTGATCTTATTTAACAGTTCTTCTCCTTTGGCTTCATAGACTTGCAGTGCTTATTGAGCCATCTTTTTTAGTTCCTCTATCTGATTTTGTAACGATTCTTGTTTTCCTCCTTTTAGCTGCCAATCCTTTTCTTGTAAGGCTCTCAGCTGGTCAGAAATCTGATTGAACTGTTGCTTACTGTTTTTCTTCATCACTTTCAACTCTTCTTGTAGTTCAGCTATTTTATGACTATTGCTTTATGTCTGTTTTGACAATTCTTCTATTTGTACAGAACTACTGCAAAAATTCTGGTGTAGTTCTGTATTTTGTTGTTTTTACTCATTCATAAAGTCAATGAGCAGATCAGTGAGAGATTTTGAAAAATTCTCGAAGTCAGATTTTGATGCAGTACCAGGGGTAATATACCAGAGGACAACACATGTCTCTCTGTTGGACTAGTTAATTTCTCATTGCGAATTTTAACAGTGCCTGTTAACTCAGCTATGCTGAGTGCGTACACGTCTTCCACATTCAGTGGTTTATCCAAAGTTGGATTTACCTCCTGAGTTTTTAGAGAATCCTGAGACAGATGTGTTGTTTGTCTTTGTGAGGATGCTCTTGTGAGCTGACACTGAACACATCAATGTTGCTTGTTTCCAAGTTTCCTTGGCTTCTAGGGTCTCCACTTGTTGTTACATCGTCTTCACTGATTGAGTCCGAGAAGATATTGTGATGTGTGGCTATGATGGGAATGTCAAGGTGGGGTGAGTTGGTTATTTGGGTTTGAAATTAGACAAAGGCTTCTTGGAGGGATGTTTGTGGTGATGAATGCTGGCTTTTGGTTTTATTTGGAGAGTTTTGGTTTTCTAGAGAGTATTGGGCTGAGAAGGTTGGCTCATGTGGTATATGTGGGGAACATGGTGGGGTTTCCTAATGTGGTGAGTTTTGTTGTTGTGGAGGAAAGGAAGGGTTGTGGTCAGCCATTTCTTCTGATGGTGATGTTGTGGTGTTGGTTGAAGTAGGCGACTGATCAGGATTTGATTTGAACTTGTTGGCTTTGATGAGATATTTTTGAAGGACATGATTGTTGGATTTAAACTTAGCTGTCATATCCCATGGAAAATTGCAGAAATCTATATGTGTACATGGTCTGTAGATACCTTTGATGTGATACATTTAGGTTGTATTTGTTTCTTCATTTTCCTCTGCTCTTACTTTATCTTTACTCATTTGTGCAAGAAATCTGACGTAGTGCACACATTCCGACTTCTTGCCTTTTGATCTTTCTTTGACTCTTTTCTCCATATCCTTCCAGATTAGCAGGGCTATGTCAATTTCTTCATTGAATCATAGACTATATAGAATGGCAAGAACATTTTTGTTGATTTGATCCATGGAACCCTTCTTGGATGTCATGGTGTGGTTGAGTAAGTCAGTAGTAAACCTCCAGGCGGGCTTTAGCTGACTTACTCTGAGATTTGAGATTTGACCATTTTCTTCAAACTTGCCTCCGGTGATTTCAATGATCAGTTCTATCAAGACTGTATCTTCTGGGTTAGGAGAGAAGGATGAGAAATTGCCTGGTAATGGGAAGAATTTTCTCAGATCAGATAGTTGGAGTGTGATGTTGGTATCTGTGCTCACCTTTCCTTTCATGTCTCCATCTATCATCTTGACAGTTGCCCAAAAAGTTAGAATGGCTGACTTTGGGCATAGTTCATTGACGGTTAAAGCTGTGGCAAGTTGAGAAGAATTCTTCAGAGCTTCTACGATCAACTGGAGGTTTGATGAGTATGCAGATGCATTCAGATCGCACGGTTGGTTAAGGGTGTCTATGGTGAAATTTCATCTGGGTGGTGAGTCGGAGGATGAGGAATCTAGGTTTAGGGTTTAAGCAGAAGGGTTTCGAGGGATTTTTCCTTTGGACCGAGTGTCCATCGCAGGGGTTGCAGATGAGGATGCCATATGTGATTTCTCAGGTTGTGATATGAACAGTAGGATTTGGATGAGAGGGTTGATATTCTTTTATAGGTATCTCCTGATGTCGTTCAATTTTTCAAGGTTCTCCTATAACGGCTATAATTAACTCGAACGGACGCTTTTATTCTGAACGCTAACAAAAATTACCGTTGGCTTTTATGTGAATAATTAGCAAATTAATTATCGCATTTATCAGAGCCAAAAAAAATTATTTATTGCTCAGATATTTTAGATAATTTTGATTTTTGAGGACGGCAAAATTTGTGATCAAGAGAATAGGAATTTATTTAATCAAGAAATTTATACAGAGAGTTTATAACAAATACAGATGTCTGTACACGTGCATCTATTATGGTCTCTGATGTGAGCAGGAGTTTTGAAGGCTTTGAATCTTGTTTCCATTTGAAAAGAGATATAAAGATGCAAAGAAATTTGCCTTCCTGTGGATGGGAGAAAATATCCATTGGAGTCAGGAAGTTCAAAAATTGATAGTCCACCAGGAGATATTCCCCTTGGTATTGTTTCCCAGTTTAATGCTTGAAGGATTAATTTTTTTGAAATATGGGATAGAGAATGAATCTTTCATTTAAGGGTCTGTTGAGATTTCTTTGCATGTGTCTCATGAGGTACAGAGAGAAATTCATGTTGTGACCTTGAATGAGAGCATGCATGACACATTGAGTGTCCTCATCAGAGAGATGATGATCAGAGTATTTGATGAGAAACAAATTTGAAATTGAGAGAAAAAATATTTCCATAGATGTGGAAGGTGAACTCTGTCAGCTTTTCCTTCATATAGATTTCCTTTGTATCCCATATCAAGAAGAGTTTTGATCACAGCATCTTAGTCAAAGTGACTGGGAGCAGATGGACTGTCTTTGATTTGAAGTGCTTTTCTGATCAGATGTTGATGAAAGACAAACATTACTCCATAGACAGATGTTCTTATTAAGGCATTGTCTCCATCCTTAACAATGAAAACAACATTCCTCCAGAATTCTTGAAGTAGGGAGTAGTTGATTGTTATATCAAGACTTAGTGCATATCTTATGGGGCAATTTTTGAGAAATTTCATCATTGGTTGATAGGACCAAAATCTGTTCCCACAAGGTGTAAAAAGCATGAGGTTGTGAAGGTGAGGAACAGGGAATGTCGTGTTTTCAGGTAATGGTGGAGAAAGTTCCTTAAAAGACATGGCTGAGTTTTTTCCTTTTGATAAGGTATTTGACATTTTACTGAGGATGAAGGATGTTGCTTGGAAATTTCATTTTTGTGTTTCTTTTAAAGAAAAGGTGAGATGATGAGATGAATATAGGAGAGAGCAGATGGATTTAACAGCCTATTTTTATAGGTCATTATTGATGTTTTTGGTTCTAGAAATTTGAGCTTTTTGTTTAAGAAGTCAACTTTTCAGAGAAGTTATTTGGGAGTTCTGGAAAAAAATGACAGGTAGTTATTGAAGTGGCTCCTTTTCTCCCCCCCTCCCCCTTTATTATTATTATTATTATTATTATTATTATTATTATTATTATTATTATTATTATTATTATTATATATATATATATATATATAATTTTAGTTTGCAGTCATGTTTAGCATCCCCAACTTGCTTTGTAAAAATAAGAATCTCTTTTCATCTAAAGGTGTAGTAAAGATATCTGCAAGCTGGAGTCCAGTTGGGACAAAGTACATTTCAATGTGTCCTTTATCAACACGATCTTTAATAAAGTGATACCTGACGTCGATGTGCTTTGTCCTTGAGTGATGGACAAGATTGGATGTGATGGCGATAACACTCTTTGAATCACAAAAAATTGGTATCTTAGTGAGATTTATCTCGTAGTCTTTGAGTTGGGTCTGCATCCTTATTACTTGAGAGCAATAGCTGGCAACAACAACATATTCAGCTTCAGTGGTTGAAGTTGATACACAGTTTTGTTTCTTGAATGTCCAACATACCAACTTACCTCCTAGCATCTGACAGCTTTCTGATGTGCTTTTTCTGTCTAGTCTACAACCTGCATGATCAGCGTCTGAGTAGGCTGTTAGAGAAAAATCAGTATCCTTGGGATACCAGAGACCTAGGTCAGCTGATCCTTTTAGGTATCTAAAAACTCTTTTGACAGCTAATATGTGAAACTCATTGGGTTTACATTAATATCTGGCAAGGAAGCATGTGGAGAACATGATGTCAGGCCTACTTGCTGTGAGATACAGAAATGAGCCTATCATTCCTTTGTATGTGTGCTCATCAACATTTTTACCATCTTTGTCAGCATCAATTTTCACGTTTGTGGCCATTGGTGTTTTGAATGGGGAGCAGTTTGAGAGAGAGTACTTAATGAGGAGATTTTTGATGTATTTTGCTTGATTTATAAAAATTCCTTCTGGAGTTTGTTTAATTTGGATTCCGAAAAAAATAGTTTAGTTCTCCTATCATGCTCATTTCAAAGTTTGTTATCATAAGTTCCTGAAATTCTTTACAAAATGATGGACATGTGGATCCAAAGATGACATCGTCTACATAGATTTGTACAATCAAGAGATGACCTTTTATTTCTTTTAAAAATAATGTGGTGTCAATGGATCCCTTTTTAAAGTTAGCCGATAAAAGAAACTCAGAGAAGGTGTCGTACCATGCTCTAGGTGCTTGTTTTAGACCGTACAGAGCTCTTTTGAGTTTACAAACGTGACTTGGAAATTTTTCATTTTCAAATCCTGGTGGTTGTTCAATGTAAAGTTCCTGATCAATTTTTCCATTTAAGAAGGCACATTGAACATCTATTTGATAGAATTTGAAATCTTTGAAGGCTACAGAGGCTAGAAATATCCTGACAGCCTCAAGTCTTGCGACTGGGGAAAAGGTTTCATCGTAGTTTAATCTCTCTTGTTGACAATATCCTTTTGCTACAAGCCTAGCCTTGTTTCTAATTATGGTACCTTCTTCGTCTGTTTTATTTCAAAAAACCCATTTAGTTCCTATAACAGATTTGTTGTTAGGTCTTGGAACTAAATTCCACACATTATTTCTTTTAATTTGTCCTAGTTCTTGTTGCATGGCTAGGATCCAGTGGGGATCCTGAAGGGCTTCTTCATAAGTTTTTGGTTCTATTATACTGAGAAATCCAGCATAGAGACACTGATTGGTTGAGGCTGATCTGGTTTGGACATTTTTGTTTTGATCACCAATGATTAATTTTATGGGATGCTCTTTTGTCCATTTTGTTTCTGGAGGGAGAGTGGCTAACTCTTCACTCCCAAGCATTAGGTCGGTTATGTCAGTGTCTTGATACTCCCCCTCAGCTGATGGACAGTCAGCTGAGTGCAAAATCTCAGTTACAGAATCATTTAGGAGCTCCGAAGTGGAGTTCTGTAATGTTTCTGTAGTTGCACCCTTTTTATTCAAGATTTGAGAATCAGGAATTTCATTATTTTTGTCTTTTGAATGGGAAATTTCAGTTTGATTCACGGTTTCTTTGCTATCTTTGTAATGATCTTTTGTGATAACGTTTTTTGAAAGAGGAGAAAATAAGGGAAAGTTATTTTCATCATCAGAGTTTTCTTCAAAAAATTTGTGAGATGCTTCTTTTTCTTTTTCTGAGATTGTTATTACAGGGATGCAATCTTTATTATATGGAGATGTGGTGCTAACATGTATAGCTATTTTATCATCACTAAATGACACATTTATACTTTCTCTTACCACTTGAGTTTTTAGAACAAAAACTCTGTATGCTTTTGACTTGAGTGAGTATCCAATGAAGATTCATTTGTCGGCTTTTCTGTCGAATTTTCCAAGGTAATCTTGATCATTTAGTATGTAGCACCTGTATCCGAAGACATGAAGAAATTTTAAGTTAGGAGTTTTCTTATTGATTGCTTGGTAGGGAGTTTGATTGATCCTCTTGTTAATGACAGATCTATTTTGAGTGAAACATGTTGTTGCAATGGCTTCAGCCCAGAAGTAGTTGGAAGATTCGCCGAGGAAAGCATGGATCTGGCAGCTTCTACTAGAGTTCTGTTTCTCCTTTCTACTACCCCATTTTGTTGTGGGGTCACTGGTGCCGAGAACTCATGAGATATGCCTTTTATGACTAGATATGTGTCTAGTTTTAAGTTTTTGAATTCGGCTCCATTGTCAGATCTTATTCTTCTTACTTTTAAGTGCATTATTTTTTGTATTCTTCTTATAAAGTTAATGATAAGATCTGTTGTAAGGAATATTGCGCTTGGAAGATTTCCGGCTGAATGCCAATTTTACTATGTTCCGGCTGAAGTTGAAGTTGAAGCGGAATTCTCACTTCAAGCGGAACTGGCAGTTCAAGCGGAAAGAAGCAGTTTTGTCTTTTAGCGAATATTCCGGGTGAACTCGATTATCCACCAGATAATGAGTTCAACCGGACTTTTCCTGAGATGTCTTTTCAGCAAGTCCAATCCTGCAAAAGCTTCTCGTACGCTTCTATATCTAATTCAATCCGCTCTCCTAAAGTAGTATGTTGCTGCAAACATGCAATATATTCCAATTGCCGATGTTTATTCTTTTAGTAGTTTGTATTTGACTTTTTAGTTTACGGTCTAGATTAGATCGCATGAGATCAATGGCTGTGATTGATCTCATCTGCACTATATATAGCTTGTTAGCTCTCAGTTTACGAAACAGTTGTCATCACTTGTAATAGTGTAGCTTTGAGTTAATGCAAATAGTGCCGAGTATTTGATACTTTGTTGTTACTACTATTCTGCAAATCAAGCATTTACATTATACAAGAACTCAACATTGCTTAAGAAAAGTGAAATATAACTTTAATTCCGCGGGGTTATATTTGCAAGTAAATGGCTTTGTTTAAGTTTAACTCTGACTTATATCGATCCTACAATTGGTATCAGAGCTTTGGCTCTCTACTTTGAAGACTTCTAGTGCTTCAAAGTTGATACTTTACTTGCTTACTTGATTTCTACAAGCTTTTTCTGTTTTACAAAACTGTTTTTCACAATGACTGACTTAACTCTTGGTTCACTTAATGGTAGCTCTAACAAGCCACCAATTTTCACTCCTGATGACTTTGATACTTGGAAACTCAGGATGGAAGGTTTTGTTAGAAGCCTAGACAGACGCATTTGGAACAGGTTGACTGTAGGTCCTTACAATCCAACTGTTCAATCTGCTGATGATGCCCAAGTGCAAATACCAAAACCACTAGACAAATATGTTGAAGCTGATTATACTGAGCTTGAATATCCTGTTGGACTCTCCAGGCTGCATTACCCAACTCTATACTAGTAGGGTTCAAGGGATATAAGACAGCACATGGCTTGTGGAATGCTCTCAGTGAGATGTATGAAGGGTCTAGTGAGGTTAAGGAAAACAAAAAGGATGTTTTGAAACAAAGATATGAAAACTTTACTTACAAAACTGGTGAATCTATGACCAACCAGTACCTTAGATTTGTTTCACTTCTTGATAAATTGCAAAAGGTAGAAGTAAAAACTGAACAGGCTGATGCCAACAGGAAGTTCTTGAGATCCTTACCTCCAGCGTGGACTGTCTACACAGTCAGCATCAGGGAGTGCAAGGACCTCAAAAAGCTTAAACTAAGTGAACTCCATGGAGTCCTTAGTGCTTATGAAATGGAGCTTAATTTTAAGCAGAACAACTTTCCTGAAGCATCACCACAGTTGCAAACCACTGCTTTGGTTACAACTGATTTTCAAAAGATCTTAAATTCATCTCAATATCACTCACCCTCAGGCAGTTTCATTGAGTCATCTAGAGGCTCAGAGAGTTCTTCAACACTGTTTGACAACTCTCACTCTGCCTATGTGGCAACTGACTCATCTCACATGCATAGGGGCAGATGATCTAGAAGAGATGGACATTTTAACTCAATTAGCTATGGTTTCTGTAAGGGCCCAAAGATTTTATAAAAGAACTGGAAGAACTTATAAAGGGTCAAAGGGATCATCAATTGGGTTAGATAAATCTAAAGCTAAATGTTATAATTGTCACCAACTTCGCCATTTTGCCAGGGAATGCAAGCAGCCAAGAAAAGATGGACAGAACAATAACAACAATGTCCAACAGAGATCAAATCATGGAAGCAACAACAACAGCAGTCAACACAACAGCAACCAGCAGCCAACTCAACCAAAACCACTTGGAAATCAAAATGTGGTGCCAGCTGTAGCTAACCAGACTGAATGCTATGAGTGGGATGACTTTATCACTGAGTTTGAGCCAATCAACCATGCTCTGATGGCTAAAGAAGATTCAACTGAATAGGTAAATGAGATTCCTGAGAAAATTTTGGAAAATCTGTGCAGCCCTGCCTGCATAGAACAAGTGTCAAAATACAGGAAACATAACACTGATCTGATTGATGAAGTTTCTAACTTGAATGAGTTAAAGAATTGCTTTAAGAAAACTGAAACTGCATACATCACCAAAATTGAAAATTTAAACAAAGAATTTGATGTTTTGAAGCAAACTAACTCCATTTTGGAAACACAATTAGAGGATTTGTTGAACAAACTAACTATTTCAAGACAAGAAACAAAATATGCAAAAGCAGAAAATGATGTTCTTGAAATTAAGTTAAAAGATGCCTTGTTAACCTGTGACAAATTCCAAACAGCTAACAAGAAAGCTGAGAAACTTTGGAATGGAGCAATGCATGGGAAAACATGTATTGGGTACAACAATGTTGAACCACCCAAGGAATACTCAACTGTTATTGCTCCAATCCAAGCACTTCAGAAGGAGTGCAGTTGTAACACCCCAAATTTTTATGACCTAAATTATATACGTGTGCTATATTTGTTAAGTAGCTGAAATATACGTGATATAATATATATACGTAGAATAACGAAACGCCACGATTCGCGTACGAATATTCGACACGACATTCGAGGAAACATCAAAAGACGAATTTATAGAATATGGTAGATAACGAAAAATAAAGATTGTGGGCGCAGACGAATCTCAAATCCGAGTTATAACGAAGCGGTAAAACGCAAAATAGTGATTTGGGCCCGGTTTGTAATAACCGTATTTAAGCACGAACATCACTAAAGTAATACCAAAGCGAAAGTAGAATATCAGGTAATGCTAAATACCTAATTTATAACCGTTATAAAATATATTGCGATGTTCGGCCCGAAAAACGGTGGAATCGGTAACCGTTCCTGTTACGCGATAATAACCAAAATCAATTCGGTTAGCCGTTCGAGATGATTATAACGCCTCGGCAAAGTATACATAATTATTATAATTTCTATAAAGAATTTCAGTCGAGAAGACGTATTCGGTCTGTGAAACGGCCGCGATCCCGACACTTATTAGACGCGCTTTCTATCGCGTAATAACTGAAGTTAACGTTTTAACCGAAGAATAAATATAGCAATTAATATTTATTAGACCCCCGTAATATTTTAGATGTTCGGAAAAATTTTATGAACCGTTTATGAAATATTAAATTATTTAGCGGGTCCAGAATAAGGGGTATAATACCTGATTATTAAACAGTACGCCACATAATATCAAAATATCCCTCTCTTTTACTTGTTCCCTACTCCTTACCTTCATACCTGTCGACATTTATTCCATGATTCACCTTTCAAAATTGTGTAGTCAGCATAAGTACGTGGAACATTTTCATTCATCTCTATATGTATATATAGTTACCTATATACACACAAATCATAAACAAACCACACAACACAATTGAATTCAAGTTAACTACACGACAAAAGGAAAAGGAAAATGAAAACGAGAGAGAGAGAGAGAGTCAGCAGCATGTCGTACCCCCCTCCCTCTTCAATTTTTCCGGCCGTTGAAACCCTTGACGACCCGTTCTCCTCCGCACGACAACTCGGCGACCCAGCAGCCCTCTGCTCAGGCGTCCTCCCTTCGAGCTCACGTTGAGCAACACCCCCTCTCTTCTCCGACGGTATCCCAGGCCCAGTTCCGTCAACCCTCGACGCCGGCGACTGCCGTGTCCAGCTCCCTCATGAACCCAGAAAATACCGGCGAACTCCGTGACTCTACCCAGCGCAAGCAAGAAATGAAGCTCCTATACCCCCATCACTTTGAACCGGCAAACCCGAGATCCTGTTTTCATTGATGAAGATGATGGTGCCGACGTCGGGAGACGACGGTGAAACAACGATAAAAGAAAACAAACGGTAGCGGGAGGTCGATGGCCAAGGAAGGTGGTGGTAGACAGCGGCAGTTGTGGGTTAAACAAAAGGAAACCAGATTAAACCCGGTAAAACCCGGTTTACTGTTCTCTCTTTCAGTTGGTTTTCGGTGACGTACGGTTGACGACGGGTGACAATGATGACGACAGTAAACACCGGGGATGGTGGTAAATGGTGGCGGTGATTGGTGGTTGTTAACGGCAGTCGTAGGTGATCGTAATTCAAGTTAGAAAAGGGGACGTCGAGTTAACTCGTCTTCACTTTCGGGCGACGTTTCGGTGGCGTAACGAGGTCCAAACGACGAACCAACAATGGGGAAATGCTCGTGGCGAGAAAATAGTTGGGAAGGACTATTCGTTTGTCAAGAACGGACAACTTTATTATTCGGTTATTTTGGACTCGTCAAGAGGTAATCACGTTATATATTTGTTATTATTACAAATATTATTGTTAAGTTAAATTTTATATAATAGAACGAGATAAATGATATAAATATATATTTAAGACGAATAAATATATATTATTACTAATCAGTTTTATTTAATTAAAATTGATTAAAAGGATATTGTATTTAAGTATTAAATATATATATATGTAAATATATAAATTTAATATAAAGGTTAACGATAATGATAAAGTAATTATCGGATTAAAGAATATGTTTAATATATATTAAAACATATTTAAAATATGTTAAAATATATGTAAGGAGCTTAATGTTGAAATTAGGGTTTTCTAGCCGCTGTGCTATCAAACCCGAGTAAACGGTGATGAACCAAGCTTTGAAAATTTAAAGCATGTTATAAAATGTTATAACGGATAATACCCTAAGTCAGTTTTGAATGAAAATGGATTTTGATAAAGAAATGAGAAAACGGGAAATTAGGGTTTCGGAATATGATTGTTTAATATAAAATAACCCAAAGGGTATGGAGACTTGATTTTTGAAATGGAACTGTGTTTATATATATAATAAGTATATATAAAGTTAAAATAGATAAATGATAAAATATTTAAAATACCGAGTTAATCGGATATTAGAAGTTCGCGCGGACCGGAAGGGTAAACACCTGTACACTGGGGTTTCTGGCAAAAGCGAGGGTGTCGCATAAATCCCAACTGGGAAATGGCATCCCTCACTGGGCGATCCCGGAGTGAGCGTTTATTTATAGGAATGCTTGTCTTCGTATTATCAATAAAAGAAAAGGATAATGGCCTAAAGGGCATTTTGGTCATTTTGACCTTTAAAATGAATAAACTTAATAACTAAGTATTATTAAGTTAATAAAGAGTTGAAATATTCATAGTGAATGTTTATTATATTAAACCTTGCGTTAACGCCGTACAATACGCGATTAGGTTTAATTGGAAGGCATGGCGGAAGTTTTCTCTGAATTAACTGTTTAAGAGAATAAGGTGAGTTCTATGAGCCCACTTCTAAATGTTTTAATGTTTTAATGTTTTCGGGCTGATATACATGCAATGATATATATTCAACTGTTTACTTGAAAAGTATTTGAGATGCCTTTACTTGTTTTGCGTTGATACACATACGTGGAAAAGTTATAATACTTATAACTGTTTTAAAGTTATTATTACCTGTTATTACTCTTTTCGGGAAGGTTATAATAAATGGGTAATCTAAAGGATAAAACTTTTATATAAAGCTTTGAGAAATGGAAAATGTGAATGTTTGGTCTAAGCCTATGTATGTGAATAAGTGTCGGGTAAATATGATCTTATTAGCCTTGTTATACAAGACCCATAACATCATATTTATGAAACGCTTATTTTATATACGGGTGATGGACTGGTGTTGAAAAAGTTATGAGTCCAAATACAATGGCTATTTGAATGGACTTTTGAAAAGAATGAAAAGGTTTAAAAGGTTGAAAAAGTTTTAATCTAAGCAGATATTGTCTAGAGAAAGGGAAAAGGTGGTTGTACAATCAGAAGCGGGGGATGACGGTTCCCCGGGGTAACGACGGTTACTCTATGAAAGGTTTCGGGTGGCGACGGTTGCCCGAGGAACTAACGTGGTTCCAATAGACAATGCTTAGTAGAATGAATGTTTAAATGTTTTGGTATAATTCTGTTATGTCTTATACCTGATAAAGGATAAATGATTAAATGTTTTGGTATAACTCTGTTATGTTTTATACCTGATAAATGTTATAAAGAAAGGGTCGTTAGGCCCAAATGTTTGAAGTAAACCTTTCAAGGAATGGTAAAAGTTTTAAATACTTAGAACTCACCAGCGTAAGCTGACCTTTAAAAGCATGTATGTCAGGTATCGGTGATGTTAAAAGTAGCAAGGGAAGGGCTCTAGCAAGGGCAGATTAGATGGGCAATCTATCAGGAATGACTCGGTAGGAGACTGGCATAGCTATAGATAAGATCTAGTTATAGTTTATGTTGTTATCTTTCTTACTGTTGTAACTCGTTATATATATAAATGAAAAGTTTTAAATTTTTCGCTGCTTAGTTATCTCTGTTGTACCATGTGCTCATGAGTAAATCCAACACGTGACCCCTCCTGGAGCCAAGACTGGGAGTGGGCGTCACAAGTTGGTATCAGAGCCTTGGTTTAAGAGATTTAGATACTAGCACGGTATCTAGACTTAAACTAGAACTCTTGGTAAACAAAGTAAGGTAAGATAGGGAATGTAAATGCCAGTCAGGATAGTCATGCCCATAGGAAAAGGTTGCACCAGGAACATAGGAGGTAGGACTTAGGGTATGCAAGTGCGGAGAATACCCGATTGCAATTAGCTACTGCAAATTTGGTATTTTACCCAAATGAACATATCATAGGTTCTAACTGTTGTGTGGCCTAGTGCGGGGTAGGTTAATTGATAGTGAGATACGTGGTCAATAAATTGTAAGGAATGCCTAGAGAAAGGTAGTCTTAAAGGACCGATTTTTAAATTTTCGGTAAAGGAAGAAAGGAATAGTACGAACACCAGGGATGACTGTGATGAGAATAACTGGCTTTTGAATGCATCATAATTATATAAGTGCACGTATATAATTATCATGAATTCAAAATTTTGAGACTTCACGTCACATGAGTTCTGAAGTGTCAGACTATTTTGATCGTAAGATCAGAAGATTAGAAATCATAATCATGATAGGAATGTGAATAGGACATCCGATACGAAATCTGATGTCAGTAAAGACAAATACCTTCAGCAAAGAAATGAAAGCCGTTATGTTAGAAATAGTGGCAGAAGCATTGAAGGTTACGTTGCTATCGATTGTTAATCAATTTCCGGAAGCTTTGATGAGGAGAATGTCCAATAAAGCAACCGCTAGTGGAGCTAGTCCCGAGGAAGCTTCTGGTAGAAATAGACACCCGATGAAAGGTAAATGAAAACGGTACAAGGATGAAGAAGGTCTTGAAGACAATGACGACGAATTCCACAAGAAGGCTAAGGGAGCTTTTGAACAAAGAAGGCGATATGCCAGATGTGCGAGAAACGTAATCATAGGAATTGCATTGGAGAACTCGGGAACCGTTGAAGATGAAAAGAGGTGTAGACAAGCCTAAATGTCGCCTTAAAGCAAGGAAACTGAAGACGTGATAGACAATGTCACGATAAAGTAGAAATGAGAATTGCTATGGCGAGAACAGTGGGAACGACGTTCCAAGCTACGTTGCTACCTTCAGAAGACCATCACTATAGGTGATAGGACAGGAGGCTCAAAGCAGAAACTAGCAGTTTGAAGTTAAGGATAGGTCAAAGAAGAATGACAAAGGTTACCACAAGATGGATCGAGAATCCACAAGTTTAGGAGTATGAAGGTCCAGAGTAGGCCATGAAGAACTTACGTCCTAAAGGATGCTGTTCTTCAACAAATGGCATGATAAAAGCACATGATGATTGGATGAGCTACACGAAGAAGAATTCCAGCATAAGGAGAGGAAAAGCATTGTCAAGGAATCCCGTAATCAAGCTACCTTAGACAGCTTAGGATTACGTCTTCCTTAGGACAAATACAAAGACATCAAGATAAATGACCTCAAGACAAAGGTTGATACGTAGATGAGCTAACAATCCGATATTAGCAGCAATGGCAAACTTGGAAGTCTGAATTCGATATTAGGAGTTGTCACACCGTGTACTGCATCGATACGAGTAAATGATCAGTATTTGACAAATGTTCTTCTTAAGATCAATGTCAAGCTAGAGATGACGATAGAAAATTTAGACGCTTAATGAATTGGCTCGCGGGGTGCTACGCATAAACTATCTGTAACCAGAAGGAGACTCGACTTCATATGCAAGAATCGTGATGGTTTAGCAGTAAAGATTACGAAACATGTAAGTACATGGGTCAAGAGGTAAGTCATACTCGATGACTCAGTGGGATAACCAAGAAGCCGAAGAACGTACCAGTGAATCCAATTAGCAACTCGTCATATCAAGAAATGGGATTCCACAATCAACTCGACGCTGAAAGCAATGTCAGGAGTAACATCTGAAGCAACGCTAGAAGCAACAACGCCAGCAGCAACAACATTAGAAGCAACAACGCCAGAATTAGAAACACCGTACCAGTTATCTCCAACAGAAGCCAGAAGATTTCTGTAGACCAAATATATCGCCTTAGGATACTCCAGAAATTTCAAGACAAAGGATGGAAGCCAAGGATATGCATAGACTGCAAGAAGAAGCTGTCAGTAAAAAGCAGATATCCTTTGTTAAGGATCAACAAACTATTCAAACAACTACAAGGAGCAAGACGATTCCCCAAAGATGATCTGAGATCAGATTAGCACCAGCTAAAGGAGTAAGAATGAAACTATAAGAGAACGGCTTTTAAACAAAATAATCATTACAAGTGATTAGTAGTGTTGATTGGAATGACGAACGCTCCTTCAATCCCAGAAATCTCGTAACTACGCATGCTGACAAATGACGTTCGAAGGTTCTCAAGGATGGTGAAGTATGCATGAAACATTAGAAGGAAGCACTGAAGATCAGAAAAAGAAAGAGGCTATATTAATACGTCTGAAGCCGCCAAAATTTTTCAAAGATTGTAACGCCATTAGATTGACTAAGAAGATGTCAAGTCCTTTTGGAATCCTAATGAGTAACATGCATGAAATGAAGTAATGAACGGATTAACACGGGCATCGGTAAAATCATTACCGATTAGGCCTAGTGAAGAGAGAATTGTAGCGGTAGTGTTTACACTCAAGAGATGCAAACAACAAACGAGGTTGTACGCAGAATGTCCAAATTAGTTATTTAAGTAAGTAATAGATAGTCATGAATTATACTGATTTTGTTGTGGTTAGAATAGTAATATCGCCCTACACCAGACTAGTAATAGTACGCCTCTAGTTGTATCCAGGGTGTGGTGGATATGCCGCTGGTACATCCTATATATATACACCTAAGGTACAACCAGAAGTGACACTAGAATTAGTCTCGTGCAGGTAGATATTACGGGCCATTGTGGAAAACGAATAAGTACCATTCATCAATACATATCACTTACTAACAAATAACTGAGGGACTGTTGATGTCCAGAAAAGAAGTTCAAATCTTTTAAATGCGGATAAATGTTTAACGTACGCAGAAAGTTAAAGCAGAATGACAGAAGCTTCGCGATAAATTTCAACTTTAGAAAATTCGAAGCATATTCCGGTGAAGTTCATAATCAAGCTACCCTATGTATAGCTAAAGAGTTATGACACCACCTAGATAGTATGTGATTGATAAAAGGAAGAGTTCCTTTATTTTGAGAAACGTATTCTCCCAAATCGTTAGCTAGACTGTTCGTTAGGGATACGTTCCTAAGATTACTAGCATCAGTTATAGAAATGTGGTTCACATTTAAATTGTGAACAAGATTTCGTAAATAGAATAACTGAGATATTACCTTATAGGTAAAAGAGTTAAATGATAGATTGTCATAGAAAGTTTGTTACGATGTTAAAATCGTAGCCTAGGAACCAGGTATGGTTCATATGATATGGATGCATTGGATGCATAAAAAAAAAGATTCCGGATTGATCCGGGAAAAGAAAGGTAAGATGTGAGAATCTCATTGTGAGTTAAATCACACTTTGAGCAAGTTTCGAGGACGAAACCTTTTTAAGGGGGATAGAGTTGTAACACCCCAAATTTTTATGACTTAAATTATACACGTGTGCTATATTTGTTAAGTAGTTGAAATATACGTGATATAATATATATACGTAGAATAAAGAAACGCCACGATTCGCGTACGAATATTCGACACGACATTCGAGGAAACGTCAAAAGACGAATTTATAGAATATGGTAGATAACGAAAAATAAAGATCGTGGGCGCAGACGAATCTCAAATCCGAGTTATAACGAAACGGGAAAACGCAAAATAGTGATTTGGGCCCGGTTTGTAATAAACCGTATTTAAGCACTAACATCACTAAAGTAATACCAAAGCGAAAGTAGAATATCAGGTAATGCTAAATACCTGATTTATAACCGTTATAAAATATATTGCGATGTTCGGCACGAAAAACGGTGGAATCGGTAACCGTTCCTGTTACGCGATAATAACCGAAATCAATTCGGTTAGCCGTTCGAGATGATTATAACGCCTCGGCAAAGTATACATAATTATTATAATATCTATAAAGAATTTCAGTCGAGAAGACGTATTCGGTCTGTGAAACGACCGCGATCCCGACACTTATTAGACGCGCTTTCTATCGCGTAATAACTGAAGTTAACATTTTAACCGAAGAATAAATATAGCAATTAATATTTATTAGACCCCCGTAATATTTTAGATGTTCGGAAAAATTTTATGAACCATTTATGAAATATTAAATTATTTAGCGGGTCCAGAATAAGGGGTATAATACCTGATTATTAAACAGTACGCCACAGAATATCAAAATATCCCTCTCTATTACTTGTTCCCTACTCCTTACCTTCATACCTGTCGACATTTATTCCATGATTCACCTTTCAAAATTGTGTAGTCAGCATAAGTACGTGGAACATTTTCATTCATCTCTATATGTATATATAGTTACCTATATACACACAAATCATAGACAAACCACACAACACAATTGAATTCAAGTTAACTACACGACAAAAGGAAAAGGAAAATGAAAACGAGAGAGAGAGAGAGAGTCAGCAGCATGTCGTACCCCCCTCCCTCTTCGATTTTTCCGGCCGTTGAAACCCTTGACGACCCGTTCTCCTCCGCACGACAACTCGGCGACCCAGCAGCCCTCTGCTCAGGCGTCCTCCCTTCGAGCTCACGTTGAGCAACACCCCCTCTCTTCTCCGACGGTATCCCAGCCCCAGTTCCGTCAACCCTCGACGCCGGCGACTGCCGTGTCCAGCTCCCTCATGAACCCAGAAAATGCCGGCGAACTCCGTGACTCTACCCAGCGCAAGCAAGAAATGAAGCTCCTATACCCCCATCACTTTGAACCGGCAAACCCGAGATCCTGTTTTCATTGATGAAGATGATGGTGCCGACGTCGGGAGACGACGGTGAAACAACGATAAAAGAAAACAAACGGTAGCAGGAGGTCGATGGCCAAGGAAGGTGGTGGTAGACAACGGCAGTTGTGGGTTAAACAAAAGGAAACCAGATTAAACCCGGTAAAACCCGGTTTACCGTTCTCTCTTTCAGTTGGTTTTCGGTGACGTACGGTTGACGAGGGTGACAACGATGACGACAGTAAACACCCGGGATGGTGGTAAATGGTGGCGGTGATTGGTGGTTGTTAACGGCAGTCGTAGGTGATCGTAATTCGAGTTAGAAAAGGGGACGTCGAGTTAACTCGTCTTCACTTTCGGGCGACGTTTCGGTGGCGTAACGAGGTCCAAACGACGAACCGACAATGGGGAAATGCTCGTGGCGAGAAAATAGTTGGGAAGGACTATTCGTTTGTCAAGAACGGACAACTTTATTATTCGGTTATTTTGGACTCGTCAAGAGGTAATCACGTTATATATTTGTTATTATTACAAATATTATTGTTAAGTTAAATTTTATATAATAGAACGAGATAAATGATATAAATATATATTTAAGACGAATACATATATATTATTACTAATCAGTTTTATTTAATTAAAATTGATTAAAAGGATATTGTATTTAAGTATTAAATATATATATATGTAAATATATAAATTTAATATAAAGGTTAACGATAATGATAAAGTAATTATCGGATTAAAGAATATGTTTAATATATATTAAAACATATTTAAAATATGTTAAAATATATGTAAGGAGCTTAATGTTGAAATTAGGGTTTTCTAGCCGCTGTGCTATCAAACCCGAGTAAACGGTGATGAACCAAGCTTTGAAAATTTAAAGCATGTTATAAAATGTTATAAAATGTTATAACGGATAATACCCTAAGTCAGTTTTGAATGAAAATGGATTTTGATAAAGAAATGAGAAAAACGGGAAATTAGGGTTTCAGAATATGATTGTTTAATATAAAATAACCCGAAGGGTATGGAGACTTGATTTTTGACATGGAACTGTGTTTATATATATAATAAGTATATATAAAGTTAAAATAGATAAATGATAAAATATTTAAAATACCGAGTTAATCGGATATTAGAAGTTCGCGCGGACCGGAAGGGTAAACGCCTGTACACTGGGGTTTCTGGCAAAAGCGAGGGTGTCGCATAAATCCCAACCGGGAAATGGCATCCCTCACTGGGCGATCCCGGAGTGAGCGTTTACTTATAGGAATGCGTGTCTTCGTATTATCAATAAAAGAAAAGGATAATGGCCTAAAGGGCATTTTGGTCATTTTGACCTTTAAAATGAATAAACTTAATAACTAAGTATTATTAAGTTAATAAAGAGTTGAAATATTCATAGTGAATGTTTATTATATTAAACCTTGCGTTAACGCCGTACAATACGCGATTAGGTTTAATTGGAAGGCATAGCGGAAGTTTTCTCTGAATTAACTGCTTAAGAGAATAAGGTGAGTTCTATGAGCCCACTTCTAAATGTTTTAATGTTTTAATGTTTTCGGGCTGATATACATGCAATGATATATATTCAACTGTTTACTTGAAAAGTATTTGAGATGCCTTTACTTGTTTTGCGTTGATACACATACGTGGAAAAGTTATAATACTTATAACTGTTTTAAAGTTATTATTACCTGTTATTACTCTTTTCGGGAAGGTTATATTAAACGGGTAATCTAAAGGATAAAACTTTTATATAAAGCTTTGAGAAATGGAAAATGTGAATGTTTGGTCTAAGCCTATGTATGTGAATAAGTGTCGGGTAAATATGATCTTATTAGCCTTGTTGTACAAGACCCATAACATCATATTTATGAAACGCTTATTTTATATATGGGTGATGGACTAGTGTTGAAAAAGTTATGAGTCCAAATACAAGGGCTATTTGAATGGACTTTTGAAAAGAATGAAAAGGTTTAAAAGGTTGAAAAAGTTTTAATCTAAGCAGATATTGTCTAGAGAAAGGGAAAAGGTGGTTGTACAATCAGAAGCGGGGGATGACGGTTCCCCGGGGTAATGACGGTTACCCTATGAAAGGTTTCGGGTGGCGACGGTTGCCCGAGGAACTAACGTGGTTCCAATAGACAATGCTTAGTAGAATGAATGTTTAAATGTTTTGGTATAATTCTGTTATGTCTTATACCTGATAAATGATAAATGATTAAATGTTTTGGTATAACTCTGTTATGTTTTATACCTGATAAATGTTATAAAGAAAGGGTCGTTAGGCCCAAATGTTTGAAGTAAACCTTTCAAGGAAAGGTAAAAGTTTTAAATACTTAGAACTCACCAGCGTAAGCTGACCTTTAAAAGCATGTATGTCAGGTATCGGTGATGTTAAAAGTAGCAAGGGAAGGGCTCTAGCAAGGGCATATTAGATGGGCAAGCTATCAGGAATGACTCGGTAGGAGACTGGCATAGCTATAGATAAGATCTAGTTATAGTTTATGTTGTTATCTTCCTTACTGTTGTAACTCGTTATATATATAAATGAAAAGTTTTAAATTTTTCGCTGCTTAGTTATCTCTGTTGTACCATGTGTTCATGAGTAATCCGACACGTGACCCCTCCTGGAGCCAAGACTGGGAGTGGGCGTCACAAGTGCAGTGTGAGTCTAATTGTTGACAGCACTGCATCTTCCTCATCTGAATCAAAATCTGTTGAATCATCTTCAAACTGTGAAGTCAAAGATGCTAGCACATCAGCATCTATTGACCAATCTAAGTTCTTAAAACCAAAAGTTGATTTTCCATCACCAACTATTTATGAGCCAAAAGACTCAAAAGTTGGAGGAAAACTACCTGAGCAGCCAAGACCAAGTGAAACTGAGAGAATGGGTAAGCTTACTTACCTCCAGGTCACAAATAAAAAGACAACCAAAAACACAGATACTTATCAAAGAAAAATATTTGAATGTGTTTTAAGTGGTGAAAAAGGGCACATGGCTGCAACATGCAAATTCAATCCATTGAGCAAAGGTCAAAATTTGTTAAAACCCAAAAATGTTTCTACTCAGAAAAGATCTACAGGTAGAACCTCACCTGTAAGAAGTAACACAATGAAGTATTTTGATACTGAGTCAAACAAAATTTTAATTGGGAACGACAAAAATGGAAGTTTTTCAATCTTAAAATCAAACAGGGTTCCGGCTGAACTTCAACCGGAAAAATTTTCAACCGGAAGAGAAGTTCAACCGGAAATCTCTAAAACACTCAGATCAGTTACTGCACCTAGACAACGACCCAGGGTTCAGTTCACTGATGAGTACGACCTTTGTGAAGGTCAAGAAAGGAGAAACCCATCTAGAGGCAAGACCTACTCTAGAGAAAATTTTGTGAAAAACAAGCACAACTCTCAACCGAAAGTTCCTTCTAGCTCAAGTTGAAGTGCAACTGCTGCATTCCATAGTGATAGATCTAGCCAAACCAATAAATTTTCAAACTTAAATGCTAAAATCTCACCAGTGACTAGAGTTGATCAGACATACATCTCACCCAGTGAGCTGCCAAAGGTTTTGACCAACAAACAAAAGAAGTATAGGGAATACAGAGAGAGGAAAATTGCTGGGAGAAGTTTTAGCAAAACTGACAGGCAATGTCAATCAAGTACACAGCCTAAACAGTTGAACATTGACCAAGATGACCTGCTGAATGAGGATCCAATACTAAATACTTTAGTACTTAAAGAATACAAGTATTATGATGCTTCTGGCAAGCCCAAGACCTCAAAGGCTTGGGTTCCCTTTAGAAATTAATCAATTTTCTTTGTGTGTAGGTGCATAATAAAGGCCAACAGAGCCTATGGGTTGTTGATAGTGGATGCACTTGCCATATGACAGGAAATAAGCATGTATTAGAAAATCCCAAAAACATAAATGGAGGTCCTGTAGCCTTTGGGAGTGCAAAAGGACACATTACTGCACAAGGTGCTGTCAGTAATGGGATGCTTACCTTTGACAAGGTAAATTTTGTTGACACATTAAATTTCAATTTACTTAGTGTCTCACAAATGTGTGACAAGAATTTGAATTTGATGTTTACTGAGAAAGAGGCCATAGTCTTGAAACCTGGTGTTAAAATCCCTGAGGAACTTGTGTTGCTCAGAGCACCTAGGAGAGAAGGACTATATATTTTGGATCTGTCTGCTGCCACTCCAGCCAGTGGAATTGCATGCTTTATATCCAAAGCCTCAGTGGATGAGTCTGATTTGTGGCACAGGAGGTTATGTCATGTTAACTACAAGAACATGAACAGAATAGTGAATCTCAGCTTAGTTAAGGGTCTTCCTAACAAGCAGTTCAACTGTTCTGAACACTGTGTTTCTTGCCTCAAGGGTAAGCAACACAAGACCTCTTTCAAGCCCAAAACTGAGTCTTCTATCACTCAACCTCTAGAACTTTTGCATATGGATTTGTTTGGTCCAACTAGAGTGATGAGCATAGGGAAAAGGTCATACTGCTTTGTCATAATAGATGATTACACTAGATATACATGGGTGTTTTTTCTTAAAAACAAAATATGAAACTGGTGATTTGTTGAAAACACTAATTGTATCTTTAGAAAATCAAGCGAAACTGAAAGTTAGGACAATCAGAAGTGACAATGGCACTGAGTTTAAAAATCATGTTTTGAACTCATTTTGTGAGGAAAAGGGAATCCTTAGACAATTTAGTGCTCCTAGAACTCCACAGCAAAATGGTGTTGCTGAAAGGAGAAATAGGACATTGATTGAGGCTGCTAGAGCAATGTTAGCAGATTCTAAGTTACCTGTGATATTTTGGGCAGAAGCAGTGAACACTGCCTGCTATGTCCAAAATAGGACTTTGATTGTTAAGGGTAAAAATAAAACTGCTTATGAACTTTGGAGAGGTAGAAAACCCAACATTTACTTCTTTAAATCTTTCGGCTGTCCTGTTACTATTTTGATAACTAATAGGTTGTTGCCTAAATTTGCTGAAAAGGCAGATGAAGGATATTTTGTTAGATATTCTGGTGTGTCAAAAGCATTCAGGGTATACAATAAAAGTACTAAAATTGTTAAGGAAACCATTAATGTGACTTTTAATGAGAAATCTCTTAACAGTTTTGTATCTCAACCAGACTGGTTATTTGACATAGATGCACTAACCACTGCTTTCAATTTTACCATTGAGAAGCCATTGAGTTCAACAGTGCAGGAACAGGAACATAAGCAAAATCACATAAGATCAGCTGATGATATCTGGCAGATAAGCGCCAAGGAACTGCAAATGCAACCTACCTTCTTTTCATCCATCAGCACCAAGCCTGTGAAACCCAACAACTCAAAGAAAACCTCTGAAATTGTTCTTGCTGATGCAGAAGGTTACCCGGCTGAACTTCCGGTTGAAGTTCAAGTGGATCCTGTAGCAGTAGAATCTCCGGTTGAAATTCAACCGGAAAACAATTTTTCAGTAAATTCTGAGAACAATGAATCTAATGACTCAACTGATGATGGTTCAAATGAGTATAGTTTTGAGCATCTAATTTCAGATTCAGTCCCCAGTTCTCATAAAGCAACTGAAAGTTCAGAACCTGTATCACAAACCAACAATATTGAGTTATTACCTCAACTCAATATTCCTCACAATGGGAGAAGCCATGAATTCCCACTATTTCCTGATAGGAGAGTTGGTAAGAATCATCCAAGGGAGAATATTATAGGAGACTTGTCAGCTCCTGTGCTGACAAGAAGCAAGTCTATTGATGCAAACATTTGCCTGCATGCTGCATATCTGTCTCAATAAGTACCCATAAAGATCAAAGATGCATTAGAAGATGAAAGTTGGGTAGAGGCAATGCAAGAGGAATTGTTTCAGATCAATAAACAGAAGGTTTGGGAATTGGTAGACTTACCTGAAGGTGAAGAACCAATTGGAACTAAATGGGTATTCAGAAACAAGAAGGATGATAGAGGGATAGTGATGAAAAACAAGGCCAGACTTGTAGCTCAAGGCTACACACAGGAAGAAGGCATTGATTATGATGAAGTTTTTGCTCCTGTGGCCAGGCTTGAAGCAATCAGAATATTTCTTGCCTATGCTGCATTCAAAAACTTTCTGGTATTTCAAATGGATGTTAAATGTGCTTTTCTGTATGGTCTTTTGGAACAGGTAGTGTATGTCAAGCAACCTCCAGGCTTTGAAGACCCTCATTATCCCAACAAGGTTTGCAAACTGATTAAAGCTTTATATGGTCTCAAGCAAGCTCCTAGGACATGGTATGAGACACTCTCAAACTATCTCCTAGTGAATGGCTACAAGAGGGGAGCTATTGACAGAACACTGTTTGTGAAATCTGATGGCAAAGATACTTTGATGGTATAAATCTATGTTGATGACATCATCTTTGGTTCATCCAGTGCTGCCTTATGCAAAGAGTTTGAGGGATTGATGTAATCTAAGTTTGAGATGAGTTCAATGGGAGAACTGAACTTCTTCTTAGGCTTGCAAGTGAAGCAAACTGCAAATGGAGTTTTCTTGAATCAGTCCAAATACATTCATGATATGCTAAAAAGGTTTGATATGCAGTCTGTTTCAACCTCAAGAACTCCCATCTCCACTTCTCACAAATTACACAGTGACTTAAGTGGGAAACTAGTGGATGTTCACCTCTACAGGGCAATGATTGGATCACTGCTCTATCTCACAGCTAGCAGAGCTGACATCATGTTTAGTGTCTGTTTATGTGCTAGATACCAGTGTCAACCAAAGGAATCACACATGTTAGTTGTGAAGCGAATCTTTAGATACCTTAAAGGACAACCAAAGCTTGGGTTATGGTATCCAAAGAACTCAGATTTCTCCTTCAAAGCTTACACTGATAGTGATTATGCTGGCTGCAACTTGGACAAGAAGTCTACTTCAGGAGGATGTCAATTTTTGGGAGAAAGACTTGTGTCTTGGCAATGCAAGAAGCAAACTTGCGTGTCTACTTCTATTGCTGAGGCTGAATACATTGTTGCATCAAGCTGCTGCAGTCAAGTCTTATGGATCCAGAATCAAATGTTGGATTATGGCATCAAGTTCATGGAGACTCCTATCCTTGCAGAGAACAACAGTGCTATATCAATCACAAACAACCCCGTTCAACACTCAAAAGCAAAACACATTGATATCAGGTACCATTTTATTAGAGATTGTGCTGAGAAACATTTAATTAGAATGGTTAAAGTTCATACAGATCAACAATTGGCTGACTTATTTACCAAAGCATTTGATGAAGCTAGATTTTTCTATCTCATTAGTGCCATTGGTATGATGAACTTTGACTGATTAAACTAATTTCACAATTCTAATAAAAGAGAGACATGTGCTCAAAGAGCTCGTCTCTTGATACAAAAAGAAAATGAAAATGAAAATCTTTAGTGTTAATCAGACGACATTTCAGTTTATAGTCAGTAACTGCTGTTAAAGCTATGGATCATTAACACAAATTTTCAAAAATCATGTGTTTTGGATTTCCGGTTCAAGTTCATGTTCAACCTGAGAAGACAACTTTTGAAATTCACCGGGTGAACTTCAACCGGAAAAATGCTTTAAAAATGATGTGGAAATTTATTTTGAAAACAATTTTTTCAAGCGGAAAAATTGTCCGCTTGATGTTCAGACGGAAGAATTTTTGTTTTTAAAATAAAGGAGAAAATGGGTTCCGCTTGAACTTCCGGGTCAACAAAGTCAAAGTCTCATTTAATTACCCGGAAGGCACAATTTTCTAAGCGGATATACATTTATTTACCCATTAAGTTTTTAACTGTTTAAAATCCGAGGTTTCAGTAAATTAACTTTTGGATAAGGACATGCTTTAACCAATTGTACCATATAACCCATAAAGCACCTATCCCATCAGTCACTGAACCGTCGATTTTTAACCTCTCTCCTCCACGTCAGCACTGAAAAAGGTAAAAAGCCCTAATTTACCGTCAGTTTCCCCATTTCTATCATCCCCACTCCGAAATTACTCCCATTTTCTCTCAAACCCTCTCCAATAATCTTCCGATTAACCGTCAACATTCTCAAACTCCGTCTCAACCATGGCTCCCAAAGCGAAGGCAAGTGGCAAGAAGCCAATCGGTGACTCAAAGTTTCCCGTAGAGCATAACCTGGTGGCATACCTAGAACCACCAACCAAAACTGATATCTACAACGGCATGATAAACTTCATCAAAAGTTCTTATCTCCATCATGCGCTTACTGTTGAAGCCGAAATTTTCGAAGATGTGATGGAAGACTTTTGGGTTCATGCTAGGGTTACCGAAGGCGAAAATGGTGGTGACAAAATTGTGTCAACTGTTCAAGGAAAGGAAGTGGAAATCGATGAAGCCAAGGTGCGAAGACTGTTGAAATTTAGGGATGAAGGTGGATATGAAAAGGTTGATCATACCAAATATCTCCGTTTGTTCAGAAATCTTGGATACAGTGGTTCACTGCAGAGCAAAACCATCAAGAAAGGGCAGTTACCATACAAGTGGAGATTCCTACCACACACAATTCTGGTGTGTTTGTCTCCAAAGAAGGGATGATTTGACGAGCTCTCCAGCGAACAAGCTTCTGCCTTCTATGCTATGGTAAAAGGTGAAAACTTTAATTTTTCCAAACTCATTTTTCAAGCCCTAAAATCAAATGTCCATTCTGAATATGTTTACCTATATCCTAGATTTTTAACTTACATTCTCAAAGAAGAGTACCCCCATATAGTTTGGCTTGGTACAATTTTGCATCAGAAAATTCTGAATGAGAAAACTTTTTCCAACCTTGCTTTAAACAAGTCTGCATTTCTTGGAAGGGACACTGACTACCCCTTACCAACTCCAAGGCAGTTTCCTGATGAACCTGCTACTGCAGAGGTTCAACCGGAAACTGTAGCAGCAACTGAGCCCCAAGCTCAAGATGACAGAACTGTAGACCTAACAGTATCTGATCCCACATCTGTCCCAGCTTCCTCTTCACTTAAAGTCTTTCAATCCAAAAAGAGGAAAGCTCCCACAAACACTACCACTGCCACCTCCTCATCCAACTCACATCCTGTTATTTTTAATAGACAGAGAAATGTGGTCACTAGGTCTCCTCCACCTAGCACCACCAGCCAACCCGAAGCTTCTAACCCCGCCCAAGGCAAAAAGCCTAAGCGGAAACTGGTAAAATTGGGATTATCTCTTAGGGATGAACCTTCAGTTGAGGGGGAGTCATTAGAAACAGATGTACCATCCCCATCTGAACATTTTTCACCCCTACTACCCCTGTCACCTAGGAGTGACAGTGCTCCCATTCTTGGCTTAAATGAAGGTGTTATTAACTCACCTGCCTCATTACATGAGAACATCCTGATAAGCCAGGACCCTGTAGCACTGCAACCCCACTCCTCACCGGAAGAGAATCTCAGGAGTAATGAAGAGATTCATGCAAAAAGGGCTGCTGCTGCCCAAGGATCCCTACTGGATCTTGGTGCAAGTAGTAACATCAATAAGACCCAATTTGCGGCAATCTTCTCTGAATCTGCACCTCGAAGTCCTTTATTGGAATCAAGGGCTGCTGAAACAGATGAGGAGAATCCCTGGTGCCAAGAAGCGATGGGTACCAATGCTGATCAATCTCGGATTGATAGTTTGGTTTTTTCCAAGGATATTGGCAAAAACCCAGTTGAGGATAGTCTTACACTACCAGAATTGACGAAGTTGTACCTTTCTCTGCAAGCACAAGTTGAAACTCTCAACACTATTGTTGCTAAATTGGTTCAAGCTGATCCTATCCAAACTGAAGCAGGTCCTTCAAGCCCTATCAGAGATGCTGATGAAGTTATTGCAACTGATGAAGCTGATACTGTCAAATTAGGGGAGAAGATGCTATCAAAACCTGTTATCACAGAAATTGAAGATGTGGAAAGGATACCGGTTGAAGTTAGAGCCACAGCTTGCCAAAGAATTGGTGTGAATCCCTTTTCAGTTGAAGATAGTTGGGTGACCATGAGATGCAGTCAACTGATTGCCATTTCTCCTTTTGAGGACCCAAATCTTGCTGAATTAGTACAGTCATCCATGCTGGTTGTTGGTGCTCTTCCTGAGCACATCAACATGATCACGACACTCCTCAAGGATGTCATTTTTCCGGCTGAAAGAGCCAGTGATCAAGTTGTAGGAACTATTGCCTCCACCAGCAAAGCAGCACTTGATATTGAAGAAAGCACTGCAACAGTTGCAGTTGCTACAATGACTGAAGGGGAAGACGAGAATTTGATCGGTGAAGGAGAAGGAACTGAGGTACTGGAAATAGTAGACAAAGAACCTGAAGTCACCAAACCTCAGGTGGTGACTGAAGGGCAAATTCAGGTTCAACTGGAAGTTCAACCGGAAGAACACAGGAGTGAAGGAGCAGAAGAAATAGCCGAAACTTTGATAACCTTAAGGAGCTCAGAACCTGTTCAAACGGAAACACCTGTTCAAGCTGATGTTCCAAAAACTATTCAATAGGTGGTTCAGACTCCTGAAGCAGAGGCTATAGTAAAAATGGTGGAAAATGCCAAAAGAATAGCAGAGGATGAAAGGCTAGCAAAAGAACTTCAGAAGGAATATGATTTGTATCTGCAAGATGGGGTGTTTGAAAACTTACTCGAAGAGGCCAAGACTAGATCTTTCAACTGGAGACTGAAGGATTATGATTTGGATGCAGTATCTGATGCTGATAGGCAGAGGTTAATCTCCATTGCTTCACAATTGCCTACCAAGCTGGTAAAGAATGATGAGAATTACCTACTGCTGAAAAAGGTAAAAAGGGCATTTGTGGTTAGAAATTTGAGGAAAGAGGAAGAGATAGCTCACATGAAAGTTAGGGGACTTTGCAGCTTGATTGGTGAAATCTTCTATGAACTGAAAGGAGAAATTGCTGCTGTCAATCCTAAACTGGTGATGCCTTCACCGTCAGAGTTGATCTCAGGTATAACAACTGCTAATGTTAAACCTGAATTCATTGAATTTGCAGATGTACCACCTCCACCTTCATTTATTTACAACCCAAACCCAATGCCTACAACAGTTCCATCTTCTTTACAGTCACTTGCCATCATACCCTACAAACCACCCTCCATCTCCAAGAAAGTAGCCACCAAGCTTGCCAACCCGAGGTACAGAACAGACAACTTTACACCCATTATTCCTTTCAAGAAGAAGCCTCCACCTACTACAAATTTCTCTGATATTTTTCCACCAACTCCACCTTCTAGCCCAACTCCTGAAGCCAGTAAACCACCATCACAAACCTCCCTTCCACCACTCACCATCAATGAACCCTCCACCACTCCTACCAAACCTACTGAAGTCCAAACTGGCCCTTCTTCATCTGACAGAGGCAAGAGACCCATTGTGCCAGAATCTACAGTTGATTCTGATGAAGAAAGACTGGTCAGAAAAAGAAAACTGATGCATGCCAAGAGCAAAAGAAATCAAAGTCAAAAGAGAAAAGCTCCACCCAGTAAAAGACGAATTGTGGGTTGGACAGTGGATGAAGCCACATTTGATTTCACCTTTACTATGGCCAGCGGCATAACTCAAGTGGTAAACGTTCACCAGGCCACTTCACAACTTACTCTGTAGCAGATGACGGACATCATTCTAAAGCTTAGAGAAATTTTGAGCCCTTCAAGAGCTGAGCACATGTTGAGGCTTGTTATTGATCCAACTGTGCTGGATTGTGGAATGCTCTACAGAAGTAGTTTAGATGGTGACTCTGCACAAGAAGAAGATGAAGTGCCTGTCAGTGAGATAAAGTTTATCATATGGGAAGAGGAGGAGAAGCTCTTCTATGTTCACAGAGCTGATGACACCTTTACAATTCATGAGTCCATTTCTGTTCAAGAAGAATGGAGCGAAATGGACTGGGATTCAATTAAACATGTGAAGGTGACCAAAACTAACACCAAAGAGCTGTCTCAGAACCTTGATGCCAGCATCAGAACCACAGACAAGTAGGACAAGGAGAAGAAGATTTTTGGGTACAAGTCAATTTTTGAAGATAAACATTGGAATTTGACAGCATAAGCTTAGGGGGAGATTGTAAGGAATATTGCGCTTGGAAGATTTCCGGCTGAATGCCAATTTTACTATGTTCCGGCTGAAGTTGAAGTTGAAGCGAAATTCTCACTTCAAGCGGAACTGGCAGTTCAAGCGGAAAGAAGCAGTTTTGTCTTTTAGTGAATATTCCGGGTGAACTCGATTATCCACCAGATAATGAGTTCAACCGGACTTTTCCTGAGATGTCTTTTCAGCAAGTCCAATCCTGCAAAAGCTTCTCGTACGCTTCTATATCTAATTCAAGCCGCTCTCCTAAAGTAGTATGTTGCTGCAAACACGCAATATATTCCAATTGCCGATGTTTATTCTTTTAGTAGTTTGTATTTGACTTTTTAGTTTACGGTCTAGATTAGATCGCATGAGATCAATGGCTGTGATTGATCTCATCTGCACTATATATAGTTTGTTAGCTCTCAGTTTACGAAACAGTTGTCATCACTTGTAATAGTGTAGCTTTGAGTTAATGCAAATAGTGCCGAGTATTTGATACTTTGTTGTTACTACTATTCTGCAAATCAAGCATTTACATTATACAAGAACTCAACATTGCTTAAGAAAAGTGAAATATAACTTTAATTCCATAGGGTTATATTTGCAAGTAAAGGGCTTTGTTTAAGTTTAACTCTGACTTATATCGATCCTACAGAGATCCATGTGGATTAGCTCGAGTGGTTGACTTCCGGATATCTCTTGAAGACTTTTGTGAGAAGTTTTCTTCATTTTTCCCATTTGACAATCTTCACATATTTCTTTAGATTTTAAAAATGAGGTGGGAAGACATTTTACCATCTTTTTACTTGCTAGTTGAACAATTGTTGTAAAATTTAGATGGGATAGTCTTCTGTGCCAAAGCTCAGATTCCTTGTTAGAGGATTTTGACACGAGACAGAGAGACTCATTTGAAATAAGATTGTTGAAGTTTATAAAATAGAGACTCAGATTTATTATTTTTCTCGTTAAGTAAATTTTACTGTCGTTTAGTCCAACAAGTTCACACTTTTTGGAGTAAAGAGTAAGTTTGAAGCCTTTATCACATAATTATCCACAGCTTAATAAGTTGTATTTTAGACCTTGGACATGTGACACATTTTCAATTGTGACTTCACCATTAGTAATGCTTCCATACCCAATGGTTTTATATTTATACCATCACCAAAGGTTATGGATCTTCCTTTTCTCTTCACATAATTGTTTAATAGTTTTATTTCCCCAGTCATGTGGGTAGAGCATCCAGAGTCACCATACCAGATTTGTTGTATGTGATGCTTTTGGCATTTAGTTTGATCCTTTTGACTGTTGCGTAAAGATTTTTCTATAATAAGGTATAAAAGAGGTTTAAGAGTTTCCTTTTTGTGCCTTATGATTTCAGAAAACTTTATCTCAGAATGATGGGATTTGTTGGCTATGCAATCCATCAGGGAATCATCAACTTCTTTTGAAAGGTTGGTAATTCTAGATGTCCACTGTGGATGTTCCTCCCTAGCAAGAATAGTGAGGTTAGCTAGTGAGCAAAGAGATTTCCCATTGTTCTGATTTGAGGACATTTTAAAGAGCAGGATCTTTGAATATTGATTATTCAATCTGCTCTGATACCAAATTGATGGGTCCCTTGAAAGGCTCTTTAACATTGTTGGCACAATTTGATTTAAAAAAGATAAATAAGTTGCGAAAAGTAAATCAAATTGGAAGACAACAATTCATAAAAGCGTTATTCTGTATATCTCAAACGTAAATAATGGTTTACACGAGTTTATAGTATAACTATGTATCAACAGAACTAATTTTTCTATGGGAGTGATGTGTAATTTCTTTGAGAAGATATTGAATTGTATGCTTGATGTCTTACCTTGTTTGGTAAAGTCAGCTTGCTATTTATAGGCAGATGTAGCAAGCTTTATTTGGATAAGGTGTTTGAGGACGGTTGATGTTGGAGTGTGTCAGAGTATATAGAGATAAATTGAACATATTCAATTTATCTCTTTTTCAACTGTCTTCAACTGCCTTCTTGATTAATTTCAAGTTGGCATTCATTTTGTTTGTTCTTCACACAAAGATAGAAATTGTTCTTCTCGTAATATTTATCTTCTGATAATCCAGAACTCCTTCTGGACTCTTCTTTGAAGACTGTTGATGCTTCCCATTAGAAGCTTTCTACAGAATTGAGGATATCTGTAGATTTTAGTCTGTACATAACTACTTTGGAATTTCCGGAGTAGTTCTGTATGAATACATAAATCATGCAGAAATCTGTAATTCATACAGACTTTCGTATCCTTTCTCTTCTAAGGATGTGTCTTATCTTTTCTTCTAATTGTGTTACAATTATATTGTGCTCTAACACTTTATAAAAAAACACCTTTTTTTAAGAAACTTTTTAAAAACGCTTAAAAAAACTATTTACAAATGTTTTTTTTAAAACAATTTAAAAATGTGTTTAAGAAAAAATGTTTAAAACGTTTCTTTTTAACTTTTTAAAAGGCGTTTTTTTAAATTTTTTAAAGAAGTTTTTTAAAAGCTGCTTTAAATATTTAAAAGTTTTTTAAATAGTTTTTCTAAAAAAAAACTCTAAAAATCCGTTTTTTAAAAACGATTTAGAAAAAAAAAAAAATTTATAAAAAAACTTCAAAAAAACTATTTAGAAATGTTTGAAAAAAAAACTATTTAATAATGTTCTTTTTAATGAAAAACAGTTTAAAGAGAATGTTAGAAGATATTAGAAGTGGATAGGCCACATCTGCACCAAGAAGAACCCGCGTAGACATTTTTGTAATGAAACATTTTCGAAAAAACAAACAGTCTGCAGACCTAATGTCTGCGCTTGGTCTGCGTGGCGCAGACATAAGATGATAGAAGAGTTTTTTTTATAAAAAACAAACACCACCTAAGATGCCTTTCGGCTTAAAAAATACGGTGGCAACCTATTAAAGGCCCATGGAAAAGGTCTTCACTAATCAAATTAGGAAGAACTTTGAAGTATACGAGGACGATTTAGTCATCAAAAGCCGAACAGAAGCCATTATGCTAGCAGATGTGTATGAAACTTTTGGGAACTTGAGAGCCGCAAACATAAAGCTCAATCCTGCCAAATGATCCTTTGGAATGGAGGAAGGCAAGTTCTTGGGGGTTATCATCAAGGAAGGTGGGTTCAAGGTTAATCCCGAAAAGGTGCGGGCCATTATGGAAATGCCATATCCACGAAGCTTGAAAGAAGTCAAAACTTTAAACGGAAGGTTGGTGGCCATAAACCGTTTTTTAGCTAAGAATGCGGAAAGGGCACTCCCCTTCATCCAAACCTTACGGGTTTGCCCAGCGCAGGAACAGTTCGAGTGGACAGACGAGGCTAAAACAGCCTTTCGGAACATGAAGTCCTATCTATCCAAACTCCCGATGCTAACTACACCGGAAAAGGGGAGGTCCTGCAAATGTATCTTTCTGCAGTCGAATTTGCTGTTAGCTGGGTTCTTTTAGTGGAAATAGAGGGGGTTCAGATGCCGCTAAACTACGTCAGTCGGTGTTAACTCTAGTTGAATCCCGATATTCGATAAAATTAATTTTAGCTCTGGTCCAAGCAACCAGGTGATTGTTGAGGTATTTCTAAGATCACCCTGTGGAGGTTATTAGTTCTTTCCCCTTGCAACAGATACTACAGTGACCGGAATTATCGGGTCGTCTAGTGCAGTGGGCCATCGAAATCGGGGCATTTGAAATCATAATCAAACCACATACCGCTGTCAAGGGACAGGTCCTGGTTGATTTTCTAGAGGAAGTGCCACTTGTTAGATCCTACGTCTTAACTAATAATTAGTAACTGATAACTGATGACGTAATCCCACGTTTGTATCGAAAACTGAATTCCATAAATTGTGAGTAATTTTACATTATAAATATGGAATTTCAATAACAAGAAATAAATGTAAAAATTGACTTTTATATTTTATCAAACCGGTACAACTCGTTAAAACATTTTATGAACTTAAAATGTGACGAAAAATGTTTCGTTGTCAAGACTTAACCAAACGAGAAACCGATGAACATATTGGGCCCGGTTAGGCCCAATAAGCCTAAAGTGATCCGGATAAACCCGCAACTCGACCCGATGACTCGAATCAACCAACCGACTAAGCGACCCAACCCGGAGGCCCGACCCGCGGCCCAACGGCCTTGGGCCGAACCCGATATCCCCCTCTCACTCGACCCACTCGGAAAACCCAACCCGACCCGATCCATTTACTTTCGCGGCCTAACCCGAGAACCCGGCCCAATCCCCTAACCAATTTAAGTGGGCCTCGACCCATTCTCCTTCCTGAATTTAATTGGGGTTCGGCCCGACTCCCCTCCTCATTTCGTTTGGGCTTCGGCCCAACCGTGAAACAATTTAAATAAATTGTTTGGGCCCACAAAATCTTATAAAGATTAGCCACTAGTCTTTTATAAAATTTATCCCAACAATTTACTAAAACCACCACCTTACTAGATTAATTATACTAGGAGTTAATTTATAAAAGTTATGATTTTTATAAGCACCTAACCCTTTAATATTTTATAAAAGCTTCTAAACCTTTATAAAATACATGAAAGTTTATAAAAATTTAATCTCCTACACACGGTTAAAAGTGGGTGAATAAGAGGTTGACAACAAGCCTAATCTAGAGATGATTAGAGGTAATAACTAATGGTTATTAACCATAAACCATCCTATAAGTACAAGCCCTCACTTCACCATCCATCCACATCTCCACCACTCAAACTCTCTCCTCCCTCCCTTTAACACTCACGGCCGGCCACCACCTCATCCCGCCGACCCCCGCCAGCCTCCACTCGCCGGACCTCCCTACACCGCCGTTGTGGACCGCCGAGAAGCCGCCGGACACCACCGAACCACCCTCCTTTTTCTCTCGGTTCCACTTTTCTTTCCCCATTGTGTTTTTTCTAACTCATTTCTCTTACACTTTTAAACCCAAATAATGCCTACAAGTCTTGACAACTACACTAAACAAACACTTACATTCTTATTTAACCATCTAAATCTCTCTTCTTTAATCCCCATTCTTCTATGATCCAAGCATTCCCTTTGGTGTTCTTGGAACTTAAAATAGCCATGGAGATGGGTGAAACACATGGAGAAATCAAAAGAAAGTATCTATGTGCACCTAAAGATCATCATGTTTAAATTTAATTAATTTGTCCTAACATAAAGTGTTAGTAATTGTTATTTCATTACTTGTCCTAACACTAATATGTTAGTTGATTGTTTCATATTTATGTCCTAACACAAAGTGTTAGTTGATTTTATTTATCATGTCCTAACTTGCAAGATTAACAAATCAAACACGTAATTATTTAATTAAAAATAATTATACGAACTCATGAAAATAATAATAAACATTATTATTTTAACTCGATGTTCAATACTTGATTAAGTTATTAAATGATAAATCTTTGTTTATATTTATTGAACATAAATATAAATAATCATGAAAGTATTTATTTAATAAATACATGCTAACGGGTTTTTCAAACGAATACAAACGGGATTAGAACGTCAAGACTTGACCAGGTATCACTTGGGTGACTTATGTTACTTAAATGATTGTAGACCTTATGCATGTGCCTATTTATTTATCTAGGACGTTACGTGCTACCGATTCCTACATTGTTTATTTACTGCCTTCCTCTTGATCCAGTGAGTTTCACGACCCCTTTTTCTTTAACTGTTTTATAGTTTGGGGGAGAAATCATGAAATCTGATAAATGTTTTTATTAATATTATGGTTTTTCTGAAAGCTTAATACGAAAAGTATCAGTATCGATTGGTCAATTTTCCTTCTTTTCCATTTTGTATGTTGTTTAGGGGGAGAAAATTGAAAAATCAAAAATAGTGTCTTTGTGTTTTTGTTAAAATGATCAAAAAATAGAGCTTTCATTTAAGGGGGAGAAAAACATAAAAATACAAAAACATTGAAAAATAAGAAATTGTATCTGACATATTTGAGAAATCATGGTACATTGGCTTACCTGTCTGCCTCATGGATAAAATAGATGAAAAAGCCATAAGATATCATTTTTTGATATGCTTGGTAGGCTCGACATTAAATCAGAATGTATTCTGATGTGATATACATTAAATACTAATGCTTGACCAAGTGGACAACATCTTGAAGCATATATCAAAAAATAAAAAAAGAATGTGATAAAGAAAATGAGAAGTCACTGTGTATACATGTGTTCATTTTGCAAAGATTTAAATTTGTTTGATATTCTTTATTTTGTCAAACGATCGGACTTTCTATGCGTATCGAAAGATCGACCTGATTGTTGTTCGTTTGACGGTCTGCTTTATTTTATTTGGTGTTTCGTATCACGCATCGGACATTCGCTGCGTGTACGGGAGTACCGACCTAATTGTTGTTGGGTTATACAATTTCAACTTGTTTTTATTTTTTTATTTTGTTAAATCCGAGGCCTTATCTCAGTATCGAAAGATCGACCTTAAGGTAGATGATTAAACATTCTTATTTCTTTTTGCATGGAACACAGTTGACGATATCCTGAATTCAATCACTATGTGTTAAATCACAAGTGAAGTCACAAAGTGTGATATAAAAGTATATCTGAATATGTCTGATAGTGTGGGGTACACTAGTCAAAGCAAATCTAATCAATACAATAACACATCCAGATGTTATGAGTATGATTGTGCCTCAGTTTATGATGGACAAATTATACCAGTAATCGACTTGACTTGTGTGTGGAAGTAATTGAAATTGAAGTGTAGTTCAACATGTTATGTTCAATATGATCCCAAGTTGTGATCTTTCTCGCAAAAGACAAAAATAGTGTCTGATTCTGTATTGCATTTATATTTCATATTTGAAAAGTTCAAAAAGATTTTCGGTGTGCTTTGATGTAAATTTTCAAAAAGCCAAAAAGATTTTGTTTCTTATTTGTTTTCGGCCGATCGATACACGATACAAATTTTGATTTCAAAACTATATCTTGGATTCTCGAAGAGAAGTTTTGCGCCAAGATTAAATTAATTTATAAAAGAAAAAGAAAGCCGCGTTTCTGTCTTCTGAAATTGCATGTTTTGTGTAACAGGTTTCAAGCATGGTGAAAGGGGGAGTTTGTAGTATCTTTCACAAATGGATCTTGAAGTTAAAAGATTGTTCAAGTTCTGATCCAGCCATGCAAGTTCTATTTCTGACGAAATTTCAAGTTTAAGATCGAATGCAGAGATGCTGAAGATTGAAGACTGAAATTTAGTTAGAATAGATACACTACACATTAAGGGGGAGTTTGTTAGAGCATATTCCTATGCTACATTGTGTCTCGTGTATTGTATCAAGATTAGAGCGTCTTTGTGAGTCGAAGAGTCAACATACCATGGTGTCCGTACCAACTGGTCCGCTAGTTGGTACGTCGGCCAGTATGTTGCTACTATAAATAGTTCGTGTTAGAGAGAGTTAGCTAGTTCTGTCATTTGAGTCATCTTGACTGTGTGTATTTGAGTGTCTCTCTCTTTCTCTAGAACTCTTTGTATTTGTTAGAGCATTTTGTGTTGTCTAGTGCTAGGTCTTGATAGTTTGAATATGTAAAGTTATATGTTTGTGTTTTATAGATCCAGCGGATCAGTGGCGGATCAGGTGGTACGCCGGACCACCTGATACGCTAGTAAGTTGGTCCGCCGGATCAGTCTCTATATATAGGTTTCAGTTTGATTCAGAGAGTGTGAGTGAGGTCTGAGCTTTCTTAAGTGTGTGTTTTACATGGTGTAACCTGAATACTCAGTGTTCTCTCTGTTTACAAGCTGTGATCAATATAAAGAAGATTATTTACCTTGTGTGTCCGAATCCGAATGTAATAATGCACTAGCAAGATCGATTACGCGTTTTACAAGTGGTATCAGAGCAGGATTGCTCAGTTGCTGCGAGTTACAGTTCGGTTTTGGGTTTTAGAGAGAAAAATTTCGATTTTGGTAAGATTTTGATCAATTCTTCTCAGTTCTTCGTCAATTCAGTATGTTTTCTGCATTCAGATTGTTTCTAGTTCATTTTCGCTGAGTTGTACATCGAATTCAAGCATTAAAAGTCAGAAATTATGGAAATTATGTGTTTTTGTTCTGATCCGCTGTTGATCCGCTGGTGATCCGCCAGTTGAAGGTTCTGATCCGCTAGTATAAACTCATAAATTCAGTGATCCGCTGAATTTGATCCGCCAGGCAATCTTCAAACACTGATCCGTGGCGGTTATTGTTTGATACGCGGCAGTTTCAGCGTATCAGAGTAGCAGCGTATCAGATTAGTAGCGTATCAGATTAAGCAGCGTATCAGTTAGCAGCGTATCAGTTTGATCCGCGGGTTATTTTTGATCCGGTAGAAGAATTTTGTTCCGCAGGTTGAATTTTGATCCGGGGAATTTTATTTTCTGATCCGTTCACCTAAAATTTGATCCGGAGGTCTCGTTTTGATCCGGGGTTCGATATTCTGGTCCGCTGAGTACAGAATTAAGGTTTTGTTAATCATGGATCCGTTTCAGGCTTTTGCTGCTATGTCTACGACTGTTCAAGCATTGTTGAACTACGATAATGAAATAGGAACTACGAATAAAGTTCCTAAACTGATGAGATTTGAAGATTTTCATAATTGGAAAACTCGGTATGAGTCGTATATCGGTGTGACCGATGTTAGTGTTTGGACTCCTATGCTTGATGGGTATGAGATTCCAAAATTCACAACTGGGGAGTTTATTGGTCAAGAGAAGCCGTTCAACAAGATGAACGATGCTGAGAAAGAGGCATTCAAACTTGAAAGAAAAGCATATTCCAACTTATCAATGGCTTTACCTAAGGATATTTTGCATCAATTTAAAATGCATACAACATCTAAGAAATTGTGGGATGCCTTATGTCATCGATGTGAAGGTAATGCACAATACAAGAAGAGCAAGAAGAAAGTGTTGTTACGAGAGTATGATAATTTTGCTCATGTTCCGAATGAAACCATTAATGATCTCATTTCAAGGTTGTCTCATTTGGTCAGTGAACTTGATATTGTTGGAGTAAAAATTGAAGCTGGAGAATTGAAAGAAAAGCTATTAGATGCTTTGCCTGAGAAATGGGAAGGTTACATTTTGTTGCTGACTCATGATAAAAGCTTTGATGATCTCACCTATGATGAACTTACAAGGAATTTACTAGCAAGGGAACTGGATATGATGCGTGTGAAAACTTTACCATCTCAAGTTCAGAATCCCGATGTCTATTTTGGTGAAAATGCTTCTACCATGCATGCTAAAGCAAAGGCTAGCACAAATCCACCATCTACTGCTTTTTATGTAGAAAATACTTCAGGTGGTCATGCAAACATGTCTAGAGGTTCTTCAAGTGGAAGCTATGCTAGTAAAGCTGCTGTAACATATCCTGTGTATTCACATCAGTCGTCTTCTGCTCCAAGTCACAATCAGAGTGCTTTTTCAGCAAAGACTACAAATGACTTTATGGCTTTATTTTCAGCAATGGTTTCGTCATATGATGGAGTTGTTGCAGGAAAGTTAACTAGTGCTGAGTTAACTGATGAAGACTATGAACAGATTGATCCTGATGACTTAGAATTGATGGATATTAACTGGTCCATGGCAATGCTTGTTCGCAGAGGCAAAAAGTATATGCAAAGAACGGGTCGGAAGGATTTAAATCCTGAAGGAAAACTTGGATTTGATAAGTCTAAGGTTCGTTGCTACAATTGTCAGAATTATGGGCATTTTGCCAAGGAGTGTACCAAGGGAAAGCAGCAAGAAACTTCAAAGTTGTATCAAAAGTATGCTGCACAGAGTAACAAGCCATCAGGGAGCAATACTAATCCTTCAAGTTCAAATGCAAATGCTAGTGGCTCAAATTCAGACAATAAAGCGTTGGTTTCACAAACTGGTGAAGGATATGATTGGGCTGCTGATTTTCCAGATGAATCTGCTTTTCTGTGTACTGAGGAGAAGAGTGTAAAGATTGAAGATGATCCTGATCTTCCTGGTGAAGATTTCTTTGCTGAAGGTCAACATGCATTTATGGCCAACGTTCAGGTTAATTCTAATTCTTGTGAACTTTGTCTTAATTCTGCTAATCAGTTGAAGGAAGTCTCTGATGAGAAAACCATGTATTTTGACAAATACTCATTAGCAGAGGAGAATGTCAAAATTTACAAACAACGGTGGGAAGCTGTTAAAGCTGAACTGAAAAGTGAACATGCTGTGGTTCTGAGCACAAAAATTGAGCTTAATAACAAAACAGAAGATTATATTTTTTGTGAAAAGAAGCTTGCTGAAGCGAATGCTAAAATTTCCGAATTAAACATTGAAATTTTGGATCTTAAAAGGCAACTTGAAAATTTCAAAAATTCATCTTCCTTTGCAAGTTTTCTTTGCAAAGATGAAAATCTAAAAGATTTGCTCAAAGAATCCGGGTGTAACTCAGTTCCTCCACCCATTGTTCATGGTTTAGGCCCAAAGGAATCTGAAACCAAAGTTGTGTTTGATTACTCAATGTTTACTGAGGGATCATCTGATAAATCCAAAAGCACTGATAAGAAGAAATCAGGCAAACATGTATCCAAACCTAAGGTTGAGGTGTCAAAACAGGTTGAGTCCAGTGATTCTAAGGTTGAAAAACCTGTCACTGAGGTTAAGCCTCAAAGTGTCAAACTGACACCATTAGAGGCTGCTCAGAAAATCCTTGAAACTGCAAAAACAATGAAAACATTTGAAAATTCACAATTTGCTAAAGGTCCAGATTTGTTTTTTGAAAGAAATGTTGTTTCTGTAAGTAACACAAGTACACCTGATGTCAATACTATACCAGAAGCACCTGAAAGAAGTGCAAAATTAAATGGTATTGGGTTTGGACAGTTTGCTGGAAATTCTAAGGTCAATCAAAAGAAACCTCAGAAATTTCAGAAACGTGAAAAGAAATTTGCCACAAATGGTAAGTTTGATGAAACTTCGAAAGGCAAAACTGTTGATGGTGATACGTCTCAGAAATTGAGAATGTATAGTCTGAAAGGAAGTGAGTCAGTGTTTTCTGATTTAGATTTTCCTTTAATTTGTGTTGATCCATCACGTGTTGCCAAAGTGTGGTATGTAGAACCATCTGAGGTGGTTAAGTCAGAGTTTGAAGACGAGCAGTTCATTGTGTTGTCTGATGTGCCGTCTGGTTCAAATGATCAAGCATCATCCTCCAAAGGTCAAAGGATTTCTGAGAAACCAAAGTCATCAAATGATCAAAAGTTTAAGACTAAATCAAAACAATCATCTTACTCACCAAAGAGTTTTTATAACTCTGATGGTCAGTATTCATCAGAAACTAATAGTTTTGATTATGAAGCGTTTGGTTTTTGTGATGATTACAATTTTTATGATGATTTTGGTAAATTTGAACAAAACAAAACCACAAAGGTTAAACCTAAAGGATATGCTGATCGTTGTGGTGTTGATGACTATGGGTTTTATAATGAACATGGATACATTGGTCCTTTGTTTAAACCTTTGCCAAACTCCAAAGGGAGACGGTTTAAAACCAATGTTTCTAAACAAGGTGAGGGTGGTGTTTCTAAGGGTGTTGTTGATCCCAGAAGGTGTTATTGTTGTTTTGAAATAGGACATATTCGTAGTCGGTGTCCTGTTTTAGCTAGAAAGAGGGCTTCAGCGTATATGCAATCAAATTCAGATTCGAAATCTGATACAAAGCCCAAGATGGATGATGAAAAGATTGTTACCAAACAACATTTTAAAAGGAGAAACTTTTTCAATAAATCTTACAAAGTTTTTGGTAATAATTCTACTTCAGATTCTACTGCTGATTCATCTATTCCATCTGTCAGGCAAAAGTGGCTGCCTAAAATGACTTCAAAAGCCACTGAGGATTTTTCAGAAGATACCGGTCGACCCAAAGCTGAATGCTTGGGTCCAGATACTCACTAATTGCTTGCTACTATGTGCAGGGTGCTCGAAAGCCAGCTGTTAACAACTTTTGGGTCGTTGATAGTGGAGCATCCAGGCACATGACGGGTAATATTTCCTTGCTGTCTGAAGTCAAACCAATTCAAGGAGGAAATGTTACTTTTGCTGGCAATAAAGGTGGGAAGATAACCGGTGAAGGAAAGTTGGGTAACGAGAAGATTACTTTTGAAAAAGTCCAATTTGTGCAAGAGTTGCAGCACAACTTGTTAAGCGTATCTCAAATTTGTGATAAGCAGTACACGGCTGCTTTTACAAGTTCAGAATGCTTGATTCTGAAACCTGGCATTCGAATTCCTGAAGACTGGATTGTGATGCGAGCTCCCAGATTTCGGGACTTATATGTGTTAAATATGAATCAGACTTCATCTGCTGTATCTGCTACATGTTTCATCTCAAAAGCTACTGAAAAGGAATCAATTCTGTGGCATAGGCGCATGGGTCACATCAATTACCGAAAGATGAATTACTTGGTCAATCATTCGTTGGTAGAAGGCGTTTCCAAGAATAGATTTTCTATAAATGATGTGTGTGTCTCATGTAAGAAAGGTAAACAGAAAAAGAAGTCTCATCCTTCTAAGCGTTTGAATTCCATTGTCACTCCCTTGGAACTGCTTCATATGGATCTGTTTGGTCCTATGAATGTTCGTAGTATTGAGGGTAGTTACTATTGCTTAGTGATTACGGATGACTTCTCAAGATTTTCATGGGTGGCTTCTTTGGCGTCCAAGGCTGATACTCCAGATTCAATTCGGAACATGTTGTCTAAGTTTGAATCGTTGTACAAGCATAAAGTTTGTCGAATTCGTACTGACAATGGTTCTGAATTCAACAATGCCAAAATGAAGGATTTTTGTGGTTCATTGGGAATTTATCATGAATTCAGTGCGCCGTATACTCCACAACAAAATGGGGTAGCTGAACGAAAGAATCGAACATTGATTGAAACGGCTCGAACGATGCTAGCAGATGCACATTTACCAATTAAGTTTTGGTCTGAAGCTGTTCATACTGCATGTTATGTGCTCAATCGTGTTCTGATTGTTAAAAGATTTAACAAGACGAGTTATGAATTGCTCCGAGGTCGAAAGCCGAATTTGAATTTCTTGGAACCATTTGGGTGTTCATGCACGGTTCTCAAGGAAGGTGGAAAGTTTGATGCTAAAGCTGTTGAAGGCATTTTTGTTGGATATCATCATCCAATGAAAAGAGTTTATTTTACATCTTCCAAAACAATTGAGAATCATATGAATGTGGATTGTCATCGACATACCTTTCTACAACCTAAATCGGTTGATTCTCGCGCTTTTGATTATAATTCGTTTGTTGATTCGTTCTCGGCTGCACAAAAGAGTTCTGCTAAAGAAGATGAGTCTGAAATTTTATCTGCTGCTATCATGTATACATTGTCTACTCCTGGTTCCGGGTCATGGATTCCTAAGCTTCCTAATTCATCTGTCACTACTTCGTCTAGTCAGGATGTTTCTAGTTTAGAAACGATGAGTTCGTCTGACGATGATGATGAAAGTTCGTATCATGAAGCTGAGTCAACACCTGTTGACGATCCAATATCGTTACCAAGTACAAGTTCTTCGGTACCAGTTTCTTTACCGTTAGATGATCTTTCAGGAACAGAAGAAGCAGATGCAAGTTTACCTAATAATTTGGCAGATGATATTCCTGTTGCTGATTCAACTACTTTGAGGATACACACCATTCATCCTCAAGAGAATATCATTGGTGATCCGAGTTCTGGAGTTCGCACACGTAATCAACTAGCAGATTCCGTTGATGCTTTGATTGCTGAAATCAGGGATTCAGGAGTTCAGAATGACGTGTTTCATTCTTGTTTTCTGTCTCAAGTTGAACCAACCAATGTCGATCAGGCGTTGGAAGATGCTTCTTGGGTTGAGGCTATGCAAGAAGAGTTGCAACAATTTCAGAAATTGGGTGTATGGCATCTCGTGGATTTACCCGCTAATTCCAAAGAACCATGTGGTACTAAATGGGTATTTAAATGCAAGAAAGATGATCGAGGCATAATTGTTAGAAACAAGGCTCGATTGGTGGTTCAGGGTTTCTCACAGATTGAAGGTGTTGATTTCAATGAAGTTTATGCTCCTGTTGCAAGGATCGAGGCTATCAGAATCTTTTTAGCTTTCGCGGCATATCATGGATTCAAAGTGTATCAAATGGATGTCAAGAGTGCATTTCTTAATGGGTTGATTCGTGAGGAAGTGTATGTGAAGCAGCCGCCTGGTTTTTATGATCCCGATTATCCAAACAAAGTGTACAAGTTAGACAAGGCGTTATATGGATTGCATCAAGCCCCGAGAGCTTGGTATGAAACTTTATCTACGCACCTGCTGGAAAACGGTTTTCGGCGCGGAAAGGTGGATTGTACACTGTTTTCGAAGAAGTTTGGAAAGGATCTGTTGCTTGTCCAAGTCTATGTGGACGATATTATTTTTGGAAGCACAAATGACGCGCTATGCAAGGATTTTGAACGTGTGATGCAAACCAAGTTTGAAATGAGTTCTATGGGCGAGATGGGGTTTTTTCTAGGTCTTCAAGTTCATCAATCGGCCAAAGGAATATTCTTACACCAAACCAAATATGTGTCTGATATTTTGGCAAGGTTCAAGATTGGCGATGTTCGGGTTCCTAGTACACCAATCCAGGTTTCACATGGTTTAGCACCAGATGAGACTGGTGAATCTATTGATCCCACATTGTTTAGGGCTATGATTGGTTCGCTTATGTATTTAACTGCATCTCGTCCTGATATAATGTTTGCTGTGTGCATGTGTGCTAGGTATCAGGCAGCTCCAAAGGCTTCTCATTTGATGGCAGTAAAGAGGATTTTTGCTTATTTGAAGGGTAATCCGGATCTGGGGATCTGGTATCCTAATGATAATAAGTTCGAGTTATCAGCATATTCTGACTCCGACTATGGTGGATGTAAAATCAATTTCAAATCTACAACCGCAGGATGTCAGTTTTTGGGAGAACGACTGGTGTCGTGGCAATGCAAAAAGCAAACTTCGGTTGCAACGTCTACAGCAGAGGCGGAATATGTGGCTGCTTCTAGTTGCTGTTCACAAGTCTTGTGGATACAACAGCAGTTACGCGACTATGGTTTGAATTTTCTTACTACTCCGATCTTTATTGATAACTCGGCTGCCATATCCATTACTAAAAACCCAGTTCAGCATTCTAAAACTAAACATATTGAGATTCGATATCACTTTATCCGTGATTGCTTTGAAAAGAAACTAATTGATTTGCAGAAAATTCACACGGATTTTCAGCGAGCTGATTTGTTTACAAAAGCTTTTGATAAAACTCGATTCCAATTTTTGTTGAAAATCAATGGGATTACTAAGTTAAATGTCACATGATTCGGTTCAGTTGATCGTTTTTGCTTTTCGTTTTATTTTTCTGCTATTGTTTTCTGCTTTTTAGGGGGAGATATATGAAAAATACAAAAATAGTGTGTTGTTTTGTGTTCTAGAAATGAAAAAGCATAAAAAAATTGAAAAAAATGAAAAAGCATAAAAAAATTGAAAAATGCAAAAGTATAAAAAAAATTGGAAAATTAAAAATTTGAGAAATGTGATCCAACCTCGTGAGAAATGATAGTACATCAGTGAATGTTACTGACCATGGATAGACTAGATTGAAAGGCTGTAGATACTTGCTTGTTTCATTGAATGTGCCATTCATATCTGATACATGTTAGTATGATATAAAGATAATGCCTGTCTGAAATCTGTGGCGAACCATGATTCTTGTTTTTGTTTAATGCTGAGCTTATGTGAAAAATCCAAAAAGAGAATAAGAGATGGTCTTAGTGTATGCATGCTTTATTTTGCAAAGATTTAAACTTGTTTTATTTTCTTTATTTTGTCAAACGATCGGACTTTCTCTGCGTATCGAAAGATCGACCTGATTGTTGTTCGTTTGACGTTCTGCTTTATTTTCTTGGTGTTTAGTATAATCCATCGGACTTTCTCTGCGTATCGAAAGATCGACCTGATTGTTGTTGGATTATACGCTTTCTGCTTTATTTTCTATTTCTTATTTTCCTAAACAATCGGACTTTCTCTGCGTGCCTGCCAGCCGACCTGATTGTTGTTTGTTTAGGGTTCTGCTTTCTTTTTGCATGAAACACTATGAACCGATTGTCTCTGTAAATAGATTCTGTGATGAATCAGTGAAAAATCAAAAATAGAATAAATCAGATTATCAATTACTTGAGTTTGTGGGTGCCATGATTTCTGTACTTGATAAACATACCTAATGCATATCAGAAAACTGTAAAAATTGATTTGAATTGGCTGAAATAAACATTATGTGTTGTATTCGTGGACAACTTGATTTGCATGCTTATTAGGTCGAAATTGAAATGTGTTAAGTGCATCTCACTGATATGATCTCATGTTGCGATCTTTCTCACAAAAATATAAATTATGATAGTTAGTTGTTTGATTTCTGTTATTTTGTTCTTCAGAAAAGATCAAAAAGATTTTAGGTGTGTTTTAGCATAAGTTTGAAAAATCAAAAAGATTTTAGTGTGTTTTGATATAATTTTGTCAAAAATCAAAAAGATTTTCATTCTGCTTTATTTTAGATCAACTGAATTTCAGAATCGACAATCTGTTGTTTGATGAACCATAATCGATGCTAAATCAGATTATCATGTTTGCAATTGAAGAAATTGCACGTTTTTAATGAAAAATGAGAAATTTAATGATAAAGGGCAATGTGGTCATTTTTCTGATCCGGCGGACCAGATGATCCGCCGGCGGATCAAAATGGGTATAAATGGCTAATCTGATCCGCGAGAGCTCATAACTCGCGGATCACTTTCTTTTCACACAGAAACCCTCAAAAACCCTTGCAGTCATATTTTTCTTGATTTCTCAGTCGATAACGAAGCTCTGCCCGAAATTTTTGTTGCTACAGGTAGGTTGATTGATTGCGCACAGGTTGATGGTTTTAATTTCTGAAATGGTTGTCTGATTAGGATGAAAATTGAGATTTAAGGTCTCGGTTTTTGAGAAAACCGACTGCTTTCTTGTTTAATCGGTTTTAATCAATGTTTATGTGTATAAAACACATTGTGTGAGTCGAAATAGACTCTAGATTGAACTCTTGTTCTTGGATTTCAAAACAAACACTTCAAAAGTGCATAAAATTCGAAGTGACTGTTCGATAAACTGATCGTCCGCCGGATCAACTGATCCGCCGGACCAGATTTTCAAACTGATCCGGAGATGATCCGGTTGACTAATCTGATCCGCAGTCAACGAATTTGATCCGCCGGATCAAGTGATCTGCTGAATAATGTGATCCGCAACTGGTCCGCCGGACCAGGTGATCCGGATGCACAAATCTGATCCGGGGTTGATCCGCTCATAAAATTTTTCAAAAGTTATTCGTTTGAGCGATTTACTTAATATCAGTGATTGTCATTGAAAATTTTGATTATATTAACTGATTTTAATGACAGTTTGTTTTGTTGACGTGAACAGATATGGCTGATTTTAAATCAATTGGAGAACAAAATGTGTGTGCTTTTCTTGATGTTGCAGAAAAATGGAGGCCACATTTTCTAAACATATTTGAGTTCATCCGACGATCGAGGATATTCTTTGCTGCTACTCATGAATGTCCGCCGTATAAAGACTTGTTAGTCATGTTCTGGAATTCAGCACAAGTAGATTGTTCGGTGACTCCATCTGTAATACGTGCAAAGATACTTGACACTGATGTCGTTATTTCTGAAGATGATGTGCGGAGAGTTCTTACGGTTAAATGATCAAGCTACTTATCCAGTTGAATTTCCTGAAGAGGATTTGGTAGCTTTGTTAAAAAGAATTAAGTATGATGGACAATTGTATGTCCCATGGTACCTTAAAGCAAATTTGAGTCCTCCTTATAAATACTTGATGCACGTGATTATTAAGTGTTTTGGAAACAGAACAAGAGGTCAAGAAGAGTTTGATTTGAAGGTGCTTTCTTTCTTTTGTGCATTGGTGCTGAACAGAGAATTCAACTTTTCTGGTTGGATCTTTAACTACATGAGAGAGAATATTCTGGTAAAACAAGTGCGGAGCATCATGTATCCGAGATTTATACAGATGATCTTGAATGATATGCATCCGAACCTTCCAAAGAATGCTGCTGCTATTATTGATATGAAGCACATGAATAGAGTAGCTGTTGGAAAGATTCCAGTGTACTACAAGCGAAAGGGAAATGCCGTTGCTCCACCAACTAAAAGGCTGATTGGTCATCTTGCTAATCCTGATTATAGAGCTCCTGAGAATGGTGCTGCTAAACATGATGACAGTTCTGATGATGAACTACACTATGATGATAATGGCTTTCCGACTGTGATTGTTGAAGATGAAATTGAGCAACCGGCTAATCAAGAACCTGTTGTGCAACAACCTGTTGTGCAAGAACCTGTTCAGCAACAACAAAATCAAGAGCAAGTTACTTCTGCAGCTGTCAATGAGACTGAACGGGTGATTGTTCCAGATGATGTTATTGGTAGTTCGTCAGAAACTGAATCAGACTCTGGTGAATATGTTACCATTTTGCACAATACAAGAGAAATTCCTGTAAGGAGAGGTTCTAAGGCTCATATTGCTTATCTAAAATCTCACAATCAAGATACCTCTGTCTTTGAGTCTAGAACTAAACAGGCTGATGATACTGAAAATGATCCATCTTATACTCCTAGTATGGAGGAGCCTATTTCAAAGTCAAAGTCTGTAGATAAAGGCAAAGCTCCTGCAGTTGCTACTGGCAAACGTTTGAAGACTGTGGCTGTTGGGTATAAAGGAGTGAAACCTGGTTCATTTCTTGCTGATGCCAGAAAATCTGGGCAAAGTCCTCCCAGCAAGAAGCAAAAGGTGACTACGTCGTCTTCTATCCCAATCCAACCAACCACCAAAACAGCTGATGTTCAAAGTTCACAACAACCTCCAATCAGAAAGTTAACTATCAAAAGACCGTCTACTGCTGGTTCTGCTTCCACGTCTTCAACTACTTCCACAATTTCTTCTACTGATTTAAAGCTCGCATTGTTTCAAGCTCGATTTGAGAGAGTAGAACATACAAACAAGGTGCAGGCTGAAGAGATTTCTGGGCTGAAAAATTTGTGTAAAGAATTGGTTGCCAGAGATCAATCTCATACAAAGGAACTTGCTCGATTAAAAGCTCAGGATGAGGCAAAAGATCGGGAAATTGCTCAGTTAAAGCTATTATCTTTGTCTATGAGTGAGCAGCTTAAGCACGTGCTTACAGCTTTAGCTGCTCAGGGGGAGAAAAGGCCAAATCCTGAAGAAACTTGCAGAGAAGAAGAGGATGTGATGAAGTTTTTAAACGATGATCCTGATAATCCTGAAGGTGGTGCTAGTGGTGCTGGTGCTGGTACTGATACAGCAGGAACATCATCTGCTGCTGCTGGTACAGCCACGACATCTCAGGGGGAGTCTACTGACAAAGAGATATATGATGTGACTCCGATATCAAGGGTTGAGATGAAAGAGGGAGAGTTGGTTAATCCTTTTTCTAAAGAGCAGCTGGCAGCAATATTTGCTCTAAATGTGGATGATGTTGAGAATGTGCCAGTTGCTGAGCCATATCAGGAAGATGATTCAGAAGAAGAAGTGGTGTTTGAAGATGAACATGTGGAAGTGGAAGATATGACGGCAGAAGAATATCCTAATGATCCAACGATGTATGGGAATTTTTCTGATAACGACTATTCTGAAGGTTTTAATTTCTTTGGAAAAGACAGTGAGGATAAGGTTGAAACAGAGAAACCATCAGAACAACCTGAAGCATCTGAATCTGTTAATATGTCTGAAGAAGAGGAAAAGAAGCTGTTATTTGAAGCTTGGTTAAAAGATCAAAGGGCTAAGAAACTTCCAGTTCCAGTCCAAGTTGAAAAGTCTTCAAAACCTGTTGATCAGAAAAGGTTTTTTGATAGAAAAGGAAGACAAGCTTCTGGAAAGATTATCAGCTGGATGTATGATTCTGAACTCAAATGCTATGCTATCAAGAAGGAGTTCGGGATTGTATATCTGAAGAATGCTACAAGGTTCAACACATTACCTGTTTGTGATGTGAGGGACTTGGCTAGAAGTCCATTTTTGAATCCTGGAGGAAATATTTTGGCTGCTGTGTTTAAGGAGAAGTTAATTGAAGAATGTCAAGGAAGATTCAGGTTTTTGACTCCTCAAAGGCCAACTTACTCTGAGCATCCAACAGATATCCATCCTATCACAGGCAGACCAGTAGTGATTCTGAAATATAAGAAGCCGATTCAGCTCAAGAAAATACCTCTAAAAAGACTTGAACAAGATTTCATCAAGACTTTGAGGTGGTGGTATTATGATGAGGTGTCTGGTGAAGCTGTTATTGTGATCCAAGAAGACAACAAGGTTGTGAGAATCTATGACCCGATGTCATTGATAAATTTGTCAAAGAATGATATTGAAAAGCTACATTCTAACAAGATTCTCTACAAACCTGAATGTTGTGATCAAGCAATGCAATTTCAGAAGGTGATAAATGTTTGTTTTGGTGGTGGGATTCATGCTGGAAATAACAGAAGACGGGATTGGAAGAAGACAGAATCAAAAGCTTCTGAAGACTAGCACAAGACAAGGGGGAGTTTGTTAGAGCATTTTGTGTTGTCTAGTGCTAGGTCTTGATAGTTTGAATATGTAAAGTTATATGTTTGTGTTTTATAGATCCAGCGGATCAGTGGCGGATCAGGTGGTACGCCGGACCACCTGATACGCTAGTAAGTTGGTCCGCCGGATCAGTCTCTATATATAGGTTTCAGTTTGATTCAGAGAGAGTGAGTGAGGTCTGAGCTTTCTTAAGTGTGTGTTTTACATGGTGTAACCTGAATACTCAGTGTTCTCTCTGTTTACAAGCTGTGATCAATATAAAGAAGATTATTTACCTTGTGTGTCCGAATCCGAATGTAATAATGCACTAGCAAGATCGATTACGCGTTTTACAGTATTCTCTAAGTGAAATCAATAAAGCAAAGGTTTATTTACATCTGGTGTAATCGTTATGATCGATTCATGCAGTAGTAAGATCCGTCCAGGTACTTACATGAAGGAAGCGAAGTACTTGATCAAAGAGATTCATGAGGGAATCTGCGGAATCCATACGGGCCCGCAAATGATAGTTGCAAAATTAAGTTTCATGGGTGTGTACTGGCCAGGCATGCATCCTATGGCCACGGACTTGATCCGCAAATGTCTAAGCTATCAAAAGCACGCACCAAAGACATTCAGACCAAAGAATAATCTAGTTCCAGTCACGACGACATGGCCCTTTCAGAAATGGGTCGTCGATATAGTGGGGCCTTTCCCGGAGTCTCCGGGGCGTGTAGGGTTTCTAATTGTGGCCATGGATTACTTTACTAAGTGGGTGGAGGCTAAACCCGTGGCACCTATAACGGCTTTGAAGTCAAGAAGTTCCTGTGGGAATTCATTGTATGCCGTTTTGGGTTGCCATTGTACCTAGCTACGGACAATGGAACACAGTTTGTGGATAAAATGATACATAACTGGTGCCAAGAGTTAGGGATCCGGAAAGTCTTCACCTCCGTGGCACATCCGCAAGGCAATGGCCAAGTGGAGCGAGTAAACATGAGTATTGTGGAAGGTGTCAAGACCAGACTCTCACTGGGCGGTGTCTTGGGTGGAAGCCTTGCCTCATGTGCTCTGGGCCCACCGAACCCTTCCCAAAACAAGCAACGGATAGACACCTTTCGCCTTAACATATGGTCATGAAGCTGTCATTCCCACGAATATTGGGTTACCTACTACGCAGATCGAGAATGATCCGCGCGAAGACAACGATAAAAATTAAAGGAAAACTTGGATTTGCTGGAAGAAAGGAGAGAGCAAGCAGCTATCCAAGAGGCCCAATACAAACAACTGCTTGAAAAGTGTAAACGCAAGGAGCGATGGATCGTTTGCTAATCACGTGATAATGAGATGAAGACGAGATCAAACAAGTAAATACAAATGAGAATTTGTATTGATATAGACTTGAGAGCATACACACAGAAACACACACACAGAAATGTAGAATATGACTAGAAGTTCTAAACTGTCTACACATGCTACCTATTTATAGGTAACTTAAACTGGCCGGCGTACCACCCAGCGTACCAACTGGTACGCTGCACCAACTAGTCCGGCGGACCATGTGGTACGCCCAGCAGCCTAACTAGACTCACACAAGCTCTAAACAGATACAATACACGAGACACAATGTAGCATAAGAATATGTTTCTACAAAAAGTACTATAACAAGAGAGTTAGACCCAAAACATTCAAACAGGAGATTATGTACTCCGAGACAATTGCCCTATACCACAGGGAAAATTGTCTCCTCACTGGGAGGGTCCTTATGTCATCTCCACGGCACTAGGAAAGAGGGAATATGAACTTGAACAGATCGACGGAACTCCGATCCCCCGCACCTGGAATGCCCCACAGTTAAAGAAGTGTGACCTATAAGGTAACATAGGAGTAATAGGTCTATTGTCTTTAATTTATGATAATTTTCTGTAGGATTGAATTATGATTATAGAGTTTTAACCAACTACAAGATTTTACTTAGAATTAACCAGGCTGAAACAAGTTAATTCTTGTGCTCTGTTTTGATTAAAGAAGATGAGATTGAATGCAAATCAAGCATAACATTGATGTGAATAAAACTGGGCACTATATTACAACTTGATGATTCAAAGTACATATGTGAGTGATTTACACACAGTTGAAATTAACAGCTTAAAAGTGTATATTTATAGTGCCTAAGGAATCAAGGAGAGCCCTTGATTCCTCTAACAATCATTTAGACCGTCGAGTAAAGATACATGAACTAGAATAATATTAAACTAGTCTAGAAGATAAGGTGTCAGCCTCTTGTCAGAAAGAAGAGCGGGACAAATAGGATCAGATATGTCAGAGACAAGTGAGGTAGTCAAGTTGGTGTTCGAGATAACTCGCCTTACCGAGGTAACTTGAGTTATCTCAGGCGCATCCACTGTCCGAGGTAAAACTGTGTTCCCGAGATAAAATGCCTTCCGAGATAACTATAAGTTATCTCGGGCAGTTCTTTCTTCCGAGATAACTTATCTCGGGTCTTCTATTCCTTCCTAGATAACGTATCTTTAGCTGACCAGCATCATTTCTTCAGGAGAAATAATTCCTTACAATCTCCCCCTAAGATGATGCTTCCAAAATATTCCGAATAGCTTACTAAATGTACAAAAACGGTCTTCAAAATCTTTTTAAAAAATAGTTTTCAACAAAACTGATTTCTTCTACTATTCATTTGGTTTTCTCCCCATGTCAAATCTAAATAGCCTATTTGTGAGCATACAATCCAGTATTATCTTTTGATCATTGATGTTCCATTCAGCTAGATTTATCTCTCTGTGTCTTGTGAACGATCCATCAGCTCTATATACTATGTAACGATCAATAGTCAGATCTAATTCCACATGAGTGATAGGGAAGTGAGTTTTGATCGGTTCAGCAGAAGAGGTTTCCCTTGTTGTTGTATCAAAATGCATCCTTATTTTCAACATCAAGGTTTGCTCTTGAGCACTTAGTCTTTTACCATCACCAACCGTATTTTTCACATCACCAAGCTCTAAATTAGATAAATTTGTGAGAGCTTCATTGTTGCTGAGTCTTAGGACTTCATTAGTGTTTATGGTGAACAGGCAGACATTTGTGTCTTCATCAAATTTCCAGGAGAGAATTCTTCTTCTTTCAGCATGCAGATCTTGAAGTTCTTTCTCATCTGAAGAGGATTCAGAACTTGAGGAAACAACTTAGGATCTTTTTCTTTTTGCCAATGTTTTCTTTCTCCTTAAAGTACCTGTTGTTGGGTCTGGTGGATTCACAGGGTTTGTAGTTTCAGTGGGTGTTGAGGATTGTGGTACAGTAGGTGGTTGTGTGATGGGATGAGTTGATTTTTAGACTGAAGGAGGTTGAGATGATACAGTTATGGGTTTTGGTGTGGGTCTGATGAGAGGTTCAATGGGTGTGAAATTGTCAGCTCTAAATTTTGGTGGGATGGGTTTGATTGGTTTTGGCCTTTTGGTGGGTGGCTTTCTGGTTTAAGGTTTGCTGGCCCTGGGTGGGTTTCTTTTGGTAGGAATTGTGGAGGCTTGTGTAGTAGTAGGTGGAGGGTGTATTGCCAAGAAGTGAGTCAATCAGACTCATAGGTTTAGAAGAAAGAGAAGGTGTACCTGAGAAAGCTCTTGGAGGCCTAGGAATTCTTGTTCTTTTAGATATCCTGGATTCCTCTTTTCTTATCTCATCATACCTATCTCTAATGTTTTCAAAGAACAAGAATTTATCGAGTTCTTGTCTTCTCCTAAGACCTCTATGAAGTACTTTTTGAGAGCTCTTGTCTCCTCTTGTTTTGTGAGAGGCGCTTTAGCAATTTTCTGTGTCTCTTCAGTCTTCACCCTTTCATGAATGGCATTGTCAGCTTCAATTTTTTAGTTTAACTTGATATTTCCTTCTTCTTCAACTACCATAGACATTAATTCACATAAATCATTAGCAGAGGTTAGATTAATTTCATTAGGAGTGATCCATCCTCTAGCTAAGATTATGTCTCTTCAGCTTTTCAATAGTTCCTAGTTGGCATCATTTGCAGCTAGCCTAATCTTTTCTTTTTCTTTGTTTACACAAATGTTGGCTTCATATGCAAAACTTTGATGCCTCTTCTCTTTGGCCTGGTCTAGTGTTTTCTTTCTTTCTTCCATAAACCTTTTTTTTGCTACTTTTAGTATATAAAAAACAACTTCATTGTTTTAATAAATTTGCAGGTTATCCTGAAGTGCAAATGCCTCTGCCAAGTCTCTATCCAATCTTTCTTGTTGCATCCTGTCAATCATATCAGCTGCTATTGCTGAATTTATCATACTTACATCTTCAGTAGGTAAGGTGGTTTCTTGCCTATCCAGAAGTTTTACAGGTTCTGTGGCCTTTGTTTTCTCAGATGCAAACAGTTTTGTAGGAATCTTCACACCTTCTCTGCTTCTTCTTTTCATTTCATTGATATCTTTCAACTGAGCCATATGAGTCATCATTCTTTCATTGATTTCTCTGATCAATGCTTTGTCACACTCTCTTCTCCCGTCAAGATGTTCTCTAAACCTATCAAGAATGGGAATAAAAACAGTTCTGGAACAGTCTTCTTTGTTTTCAGGAGTCGCCACATTCTTGTAAGCGGGTTTGAACGTTTTCTCATGTTCTTCCTGTAGGATTTCATCATCTGTCATTTTCTTGTTACCTTTCCCAAGATTGGGATTGTCAGTAGGGTAGGTTATCATTTTGTTGCTGATGGCAGCCCTTTTAACATATTGTTGCAGTGGTTTGATTTTTACTTCACTTGTTCCTGGCTTATATTTGGCCTAGTAGTTGGCCAAAATTTCTTTTAAAATTTCTTCCACGGGAGTTAAGGGAACCACAAGAACAATTTATGAGTAGTCCCTTGTTGGTGGGTACTAAGGTCCAAACTCCATCAAGTATCCTCTTTCATCTCTAATTCCTCCCAAGTCGACTGGAGGAGCTTCTATTTGAAGAATTTGTTCTAGTTCTACAGGAGGAAAAGGAGTAGAAGTCAACCAGGAAAAATTGATTCCCTAATGAATCTTTCTTGCAGATAGCATAGCTAGTGTCTCTGCTTCTTCCCATATGTTTTCCTGAGTGAACTCAAACCTGATTGGCTGATTTGTATCTGCTGCAAAAAAAAACATAATTGTTTTAGTTTCATCCTCCGGAGTAACCATTAGCTCCGAGGTAATCTGATCAGCAACATGAACCAAAGTAAGTTCCGAGATAATGGATTCTCCCGAGATAACATTCATAGCTGAGGTAAGTTGTTCACCCGGAGTAATGTGTTCTCCCGAGATAACATCTTCAGCTTCCGAGGTAACAGAGGTATCTTTTTCCTGGGGAGCTATCAATTCTCTGTAATCTTTCAGAACTTCTTCTATTTGGTCATCAGCAATGTCCATATCAATTTTGTACACATCTTTAGTGGGATTAGGATCATCTTGGATATTCTAGTCATTTTCAGCAGTGCCTTCTTTCAAGACACTTTCAAATTCTTCTTTATCTTTCTTTCCATCATCATCATCATCATCAACTTCTTCATCCATCACTTCTGTCTCAGCATCCAGGTCAACTCCTTCTTCTTCAGCAATTGCCCTCATTTCAGGGGTGATGAAGTCTCTCTTTATGATTCTTTGAATTTTCCCTGATAGAAGCAGGAAGAGCTCTTGCAGCTATCATGGTAAAGAGAAAGAGTTCTTTCAGGTTATCTTGCTGTGGGGCTACTGCAAGTATGTCAACTATTGAGACCTTCTCCCATGCTTCTTCTATTGTAAATGGCTCTCTTCCCACAGATTTGAACAACTTCAATCTAACCTCCTTGGGCACTCTTGTGTAACAGTCATTTCTGTAAAGTCTTCTTCTTTGTATGCCTTATACCCCTCCATTTTGGCAGCATCATCTTTCTTTGTGCCAAGTTCTTGTGGTGGAGAGGTGGCTTTAGAATTTGAGTCCCCATCTCTGGTAATTCCTGTTGGGTTACGACAGTGATATACGGGTCCTCGGTAACGAAAAAAACTTCGAATTAAATAATTATTTATACCAATAATTATTAAATCAATTACCAAGAAAATTTGTAAATTATAATTAAATTAACTATTAATTTAATACGCAGCGGAAAACGATTTAATTTACAAAACCCTATTACCAGTTTATTAACGTAAACCAAATATAATAACGAGTTTTGATATACCTGAGCGGTGATTCAAACAGACGCTTGAGACACCGAAAGTCAAAGGGTCACGCTAGGGTTTCGCAAGCTTCGACTTGGCGATCGAATCAAACAATCCTCACAGATTACAGATTCACGACGCGGTGACTCAGGTACCGAGAGAATCTCGGACGTCAGGATAGGCACGAATTAGGGTTTCGCAGACAACGAGCGAACACGACGTGTGACGGCGGTTCGCGGAACAGGTGGTCGGCAGAAATGGCCGGCGACGGCGAGGAGGAGGCGGCGGACGGCTAGGACGGCGGCTGCCTTGCGACAGAGGAGGGCGGCGGCAGTGGACTGCTACGGCGGCTCGGCTCGGGCGCCTGCGACGGCTTGGCTTGAGCGGCGGCGACAGAAGATAGGGTCGATGGTGGCGGCGGACTCGGAGAGGCGGCACAACGGCGATTCTCGGCTTCCTTGCGTTGGTTCGTCAGAGAGGAGGAACCACGACAAAAGGTGATTAAGGATTTAATTTCTTGCGAGCGACAGGGATGAACCACCAGAGAAAAGCGGCGGTGACGACGGCCCTAGGGTTGGCCGAAAATCACAAGGGATAGAGGGAGATGAGGGGGGCCGAAAATTCTAGTCCGGAGATTAGGGTTTCGCGCCTCCCTTAATCAGTTATAAATAACTGATTAAGTTTCCATTTAGTCCCTCGTATTAAACTAATCCTTTAATCAAACCTCGTAATCTTTTGCGACTAACTTTAAACATGTTAAAGTAATTAGTCGCGTGCCGAGACTCAACGAATAATAGTTAAATAACTAATTCGTCAATTGTCGTCTAAGACATAAATAACATTTAACGTGTTTGTCGCTAAATTAATCATGACGATTAATTAGGAATAATTAATTAATTAATTTATTAAACCAGTTAATAAATAAATAATTAATTCTTCTGCGAATTATCGGTTATTCAGGTAAGCGGACTTTAAAACCCGTTTCCTTCGGTGTAACTCTTACGGGTCTTGACCTGGTCGGGCTCTTGATTTAGGCGGATCTAGACACCAAAATCCAATAGCCTCCCACTTGGACTGATCGCGACTACAATCTAAGAAACAGTCAGAGGTGCTCTAGCTACACGTGGCTGTCCCAACCAGTCATGACACTTCAAGTAAAAAAAGCAAGGCATATAACCAAACTCGTGATATAGTTTAGACTTATGGTATTTGTAAAGTCACCAGATCCTTTCTGTATGAGACATCAATCGAACTAGAGCATGAATTTATTCATTCTCTTCCGTGTTCAATCATTTTATTTCTCGTTCTATACGTTCGAAGTGATCCAATCAAACACACAGTAAGTTTGGGTAAGGCCTTACACTTAACACTTTGAACTAACGAGAAGGCCCATGATGTCAAGCTGTTGCACTATTATTAGTGTAAGAGTACAGAATCCCGTATTGACTACATACAGCTCCCACTAAGCTTCAGATCCATTCCCAAAAGTAACCGTTGTGGCTGGCAGTTACACGGCAGCGTTAAGCTACAATCAAAGAATGTTCTTTAGTAGATGGGAGGTCGCTCATGTATCTCAGGTCGAAGGATACTATTGAGTATACCATTAATCAAAATTGTCTTATGATTAAATCCATGAAGACAAATTGATGCGAGCTACGTCCCGACGTCATTCTCTGATGAGGCCTTGTGAGTCTAGATCGTCAACAGTTTGAGTCTAGAGTCAGAATAGTCTTACTTCAGGCTTTGCTCCCATAACGTCTGATCGACTACGGACTTTTAGAACATTAATGGAATATTCATGGATAGTAAAACATATAAATTCGAACACGTTACGCAAAATTCAGACTTTCGTCTAACAGCTTAGAGGAGGTCGAATGATTTGGTGCAAACGTTGAAGTTCGACATCCAACACTAAATTTGAACATCGACACGGTGCAGAATTCATGTACTATGTAGTAGCATCATTTCAATGATCTAGCCTGATCATTGAATTTTTAAATTCTCTATCATGTCCTCGAGTTTCGTTTTAGGTTAGTTGTTTCTTAAACTTCAGTGTTTATCTTGAAAAGTGAAACTTCTTAAGTGAATCGAACTTGTGATAATGTAGTGCCCCTGGTAAGCACATGTATGACTGTGTTGTCACATGAGCATGTTAATCCACTATTTGCAAAATCGAATTAACCCTTTGAATGTTTTATTGCATTCCTAGTTCAGATTCAATTAAGGTGGCTAGTAATGTTCAATGAGTATAATCAGTACTCTGTTAATGAACATGTATTTCCTTTCATCAGTGTTTGACAGTGATGATATGATTTTCCATCTAATGTCGTTGTGTAATCATTTACTGCGACATTTCATGCAATATTTAGGTATTGGATTTCTTTCGTATCATATTTAGTATGATTCGAATCGTTTCAAGAGATTGATCGTATTTGTGGTTGCTCAACCACAAAGTGATCAATACTTAATTTTAATCTTGAAATTTTAAATTGATTGAGGTGTCATTTAAAATTTAATCTAGTAAATTTTAAATGATCTTCAGATCGGCATTTGATCGTTATTCTGGTAAGGATCAGTGGCGATGGTCCCACTTGCTTTAGGCAGACTGACATTCCCATTATCATCCTTCTTTCAAACGGTTTGGATATTAACTTGCACGAAGGAATTGTGGCAATTAAATTTTGTTTTCAAGAACGAAATTGTTCGCTTTCGTAGCTGCAGTATGGAATTCGAACGCTTAACATCCAGATTTTATGACCCACTAATAAATTTTAAAGACGATTGTCAAAGTCAAACAAGAGTTTGATAGCATGGAGATGTTTTCGTCTAGACTGTTTGAAAGTATCTCGTAATGATCGAGATGATGATTTATTCTATCGGACTCTCGGGTCCGACGTTAGAGGATGTTTCCTTATTCAAGTAAGGTTAACATACAAACTCTATGTAAAACCATGAAACGGATCTTACTACTGCTTGATTCAGTTAATCGATGAACACGGATGTAAATAAAGCTTTGCTTTATTGATTCACTTAGAGAATACAATGTAGAGAGAGAAACACCTTGAAAACACACAGTTAAGAATGATAGAACTCACAGAACTAAACAGCTCTTCCTAACACGATCTATTTATACCCTTCACTAAGACTGGCGTACCAAGTGACATATCAATTGGTACGTGCGTACCAATTGGTACGACATACCATATGGTACGGCCACTAAGGTATTTAGCCACTAAGACCCACTCCAATGCTCTGAACTAGATACAATACATGAGACACACTATAGCATAGAAATATGCTCTAACACTCTAACCGAAACATTTGTTCGTCTGGCTCGTCTCGTATAAGTTCGAGAGCCAGTTTACATAGTCCAGTGATTTATCAGAATCACGTTTCTTTAGATATTTAAAGATCCAACTATGGACATGTAATTACTAAATTCTCATCTTCACAAGATTCTGGTCTTGAGATTGGAAGTTAGTTATGCAAGTGATATGTGAAGGGGCGTTTTGGTCATAAGATACTAAGGGCTATTGTTGTGATAAGTCATTAGTCTTTTGTTTATCAGTTTCAAAGTGAACCTGTAATTCCATGCACCATTACACTAAGTGTATTGCCGGATTCAAACACACGCGGGTACAACAAGTGTAGTCCAAGACTTTCAAGGTATATGCAGGTACGCACATGTATAACTAATGGTAATGTGCACCAGGAATGGTGTAACCATTCTACAATGTCATAATTAGCAAGTGATTACTTTTGTAGTAATTTAGCTGGTGATTTGAACTTATATGAATAAACGTCTGCATGAGGCAGAGGATTGATTTGTTCACTCAGTTAAGATCAAAAACGGCGATCTTTAATCAGTTCGAGTTGATTTAATATACTCGACGTTGGCGGTTCAAAGTCATAAGACTTTGTGAACTACCGTTATGTCATGCGTTGTGTCATAATGAGTATGGTAGACGCTCAAGGCTTTATAGCTTTGATGGGATATGAAAAACAAAACTTTTTCATGTCGCATTTTAAGCTAGCCTTGATTAAATCAAGTGCACCAGGTACAAGTTGTGATTTATGTTGTTTTGGGATTTTAAATTTAATCTAACAAAAGGTTGAATCTAAATCAACATAGATTAAAAACCGGTCATGCATATTTAAAAAATCAAGCATAGTCAAAAGCATGTCACAATCAAAATCCACAGAAAGCAATTGTTCATCCTGGAAAATAGCCAGGAAACCAAAAATAAACAAGTTCTTTTAAAAAAGTACCAAGAATTGTTTTAAACTGAAAACGTTAGACATGAGCTTTATTTAGGGTGCGAATCTCGCAAGGTAGCTCAATGGTCATCTTGGTCTGCTTTCTTCAGCTTCATGAACCTACAAAATGTAAAGTATGTCAAACATATATTTTGCAGGAATTAGTGAAGCATCATACAACATAAACTTATGTGTATACTGTTGGTACTGGATTTCAGGATACTTGGAGCAGCTCGCAAGCACTTCACTGTAAGGATCCTGATTTACATTTATTTACTAACGATTGTCTTTCCCTTTTTTGTTTGTTCGTAAACACTCTCATTGTATAAAACACTCTCATTGTATAAAAGTTTTAGGAGGCAGGTACTTTGAACCGGCCCCCGAGGTTTTTTGCTAGGCTCCTTGAGGATACTCAAGGATTCCTGGATTTTCCCTCGTTACATCCTCGTGTCAACACTCAAACTTGCATTTTTCTTGCTAATTTCATCAAACACTCTACCTCACTTACAAAGTTTGATCAACTAATTGCTTAGGCAGTTTTTGACCAAAACAATTTGGCGCCCACCGTGGGGCGAACGGTGTTTGAATTCGATTAAGAGCCTTGATCTTCTTCCCATAACCGATTCTTGAAAATGTCGAGCCAACCAAAATTTACCTCAAAATCTATTTCATCCTCTAAGCCCATTGTCAGCACTGGTCTCCCCCCAATGACGAAGAAAGTGACTGATACCGATGCTAAAAGAGTGGAATACCCCACTTTTACTGGATCTCAATGTACGTCCACTGACTCTGCTATTTTTAATAACGATCTCTATGTTTTGATCAGGCAAATGAAGGCCCATGCGGATGAACAAACCAAAACCAACCAGAAAATGATGAAGGAGATCATGGAATTGAAGAAATCAAAGAAACCAACAGAGGAAATCAGCCCTTTGATGCCAAAATCATTCGGGTTTGACTCTCCAGAAATATCGGAGCAGCCGAAACAGAAAGTAAATCCCTCTACTGCTCCAAAGTCAGGTATTGCAACGGCTACTACTGCAGGATTCTCAGGCTCTCAACATCAGAAGACTTCCAGAGTGATAGATCTGGAATACTCTGGATTCTACTCCGAGCAGCCCCCAGAATCTTGCTACAGTGGATATGGAAGTCAGCAGCCGCCGAGATGCTCGAGCCAGCAACCAGTCGGGTTTTTAAGCCATCGGGTGTCGACAGTCTCGATACAACAACCTATATCTCAACCACAGCGGTTTGCGACGACGAACCTTCATGAGCCTTGGAGTCAGCAGTCAGCAGCACCTACTACTCAGATGCTACAGGGATCTTCATCTCAGCCTTTCCAACAATATCGGAGCCGCTTCCGAGCTGCTCAAGATCCTCAAGGATCCTTATTTTGTAATCCTACTGTCTCTGCAGGTATATTCCCAGGTTCATCTCAGGAGATGCATGAGGGAGACTTCATCCCCATGCAAGTGGGAACCACAACTGAGCCGACTATCCTTAGAGATGCTGAATATGGACCCCAGATCCATCTTCAAACTTCCAGGGCTGGTAACAACTTTGATAGTTTTTATGTAAACCCTAACCAAGGAACTGTGCAGGATGCAGGTATCAACCCGACTATTGCTAGGGAACTTCAGAGGTTAAAGGACATGATCTCAAGTGTCCCTAGTGTTATTCGTCCAATTCCTGAAGTGCCAGCAGGCAGCCACGGAGTTTCTAGGTTTGCGTGGCCCATTTGTGACGTGGAGATACCAAAAAGATTTCAAACCCCCAACATGAAACTCTACGATGGGACCACAGATCCTGAGGAGCACGTGGCACAATATAGGGAACGGATGGAAATCAACCCCATTCCTGTAAACATCAAAGAATCTTGCCTATGCAAAGGATTCGGCTCAACATTAACAGGACCAGCCTTGAAATGGCTACTCAGTATCCCTCCTAATACCATTACTTAGTTAACCTGTTTAATAACTAGTTTTCTTACAGCAGGAGCTTTGAGAAGCTCATGGGTGACTTGTACAGAATAATTCAGAAGCCCAACGAATCCCTGAGGGATTATGTGGCCAGATTCGGTCGAGAAGCTTTGGATATCCCCAACCTAGATATGGTAGCTGCTGTAGAGCTTTCAAAATGGGAATTAAAGGGGGTTCCCGCTTTTATGATGACTTGGTTATGACCCCTTGCAAGAATCTTGATGAAGTCAGAACAAGGGCATTAAGATTCATCAGATTGGAAGACGATGAGAAGGTCCAGAAAAGAGGTGATGAGTCATTAGGCAGAAGGACAGATTCTCCCGGAAAGCAACAACGAACCAAACCCTATTACAGGAATGATAATCCCAGGGTCAATGCAATTGAAGATGAAGACGATGAGGAAGACTTCCCAAAAGTATCTGATTACTGTTTTTCGGTTGACACGAGTGGTTTGTTATGTGCCTTGCAGGATCTAGGTGATAAAGCCAGATGGCCAAGAAAATAAGAGAAACAAGGATCATGGAAAGATAAGTCTAAATGGTGTGCCTACCACGAAGACTTTGGGCACTTAACAGATGACTGCATAGCCCTTCGGAAAAAAATCAGTTACCTGCTCAGCAAGGGGCATCTCAAAGAATTGTTTGGCAGAAAGAAGAGTAAAACTCAAGAAGCTGCTGAGCTGCCCAAAAGAGCACAGTAGCCGTCAACAGATGCTAAAGTGATCAACTTCATCTCAGGAGGATCTGACATATGCGGAGCCTCTTTTTCATCAGCAAAGAGACATGCCAAGGAGGCCAAAATGGATCAAGGCAGTCGGCCAAAGAAGAACGTGGTATTGACTGAAGACAAAGTCATATCTTTTGACGAAACTGATAAGCTAGATATCCAGGATCCTCACCACGACAGTCTGGTAATTACATTATGTATTGCTAACCATTATGTTCGCAGGATCCTGATAGACAATGGCAGTTCGGTCAACATCATTCAATTGGACGTGCTTAAAAAGATGAGCATTCCAGAAGAAGAGATAATTCCAAGATCCTCGGTGTTAGTAGGATTCAGCGGAGAAACCAAGCATACGGTTGGAGACATCAGACTTCCTGTTTACATTGAAGGAGTCAACTCCATGCAGAAATTCTGCGTTATTGACTCCCTTCCTTGTTGCAATGTAATCTTGGGAAGGCCATGGATCCATGACATGAAAGCAGTTCCATCTACCTATCATCAATGTGTGAAGCTTCCCATACCTTGGGGAGTTGTAAGAATACTAAGTGATCAACAAGAAGCCAAAGACTGCTATACTTCTGCTATGAAGAACACCATCAAGCCCAACCCAGTATAGCAATTAAATAAACCAGCACGAAGAATTCTGATGACAAAGGAATCGTAAATCAAAGAAGTTCAACTTAATACTGAAGATCCTGAAATCAAAGTGCTGGTAGGAACCAATATTCCCGAGGATACTGAGGAGCAGCTCATGAACCTCTTAAAATCCAGAATCACAACGTTTGCATGGAAACATGAAGACATGACAGGTATATCTAAAGATATTATTACTCATAAACTTGGTATAGATGAATCTTTCAGGCCAATACATCAGAAAAGAAGGAAGTTCGCTCCTAAGTGAAACATCATAATCCAAGAAGAAGTTGACAGGCTGCTCAAGTCAAAAAATGATTAGAGAAGTTAAATATCCTCGATGGCTGGCTAACGTGGTGGTAGTCCAGAAGAAAAATGGTAAGTGGAGGGTATGTGTAGATTACACAGACCTAAACAAGGCCTGCCCGAAAGATCCATTCCCTCTGCCACACATCGATTCTATGGTGGACGCAACTGCCGGACATGAGATGCTAACGTGTATGGACGCATCTTCGGGCTTTCAACAAATTCAAATGGAACCATCAGATCAGGAGGATACGGCCTTCATGACACCCACAGGTATTTATTGTTATATTGCAATGCCTTTTGGTTTACGAAATGCTGGTCCCACATACCCGAGGCTAGTCAACATGATGTTTAAAGACAAACTGGGGGACACCATGGAGGTATACATAGATGATATGGTGGTAAAGTCAAAAAAAAGCAAAGGACCATCCTAAAGATCTTGAAGCTGCTTTTGATATCTTGGACCAGTTCAACATGAAATTGAATCCTTCCAAGTGCCATTTTGGAGTAAGAGCCGGCAAGTTCTATGGCTTCATGGTTACTGAAAGAGGAATAGAGGCCAGCCCTGAACAGATCCAAGCAATCATAAATTTGAAATCTCCAAAAAATGTCAAGGAAGTTCAAAGATTAACTGGAAGAGTGGCAGCACTCAACGGATTCATATCAAGATCGTCCGAGAAGAACAAAGAATTCTATGACAAATTGAAGAAGAATAAAAAGTTCGAATGGGGTGAGAAACATGAAGCAGCTATGAGCTCTTTGAAAGAATATTTATCATCTGCTCCACTTCTAATGCAACCAGTCAAGGGCGAACCACTATCTCTCTACCTAGCAGTTTCAGGCAGCTCAGTAAGTGCTGTGCTTGTGAAAGATCATGAGGGACAACAGCACCCGGTATACTATGTAAGCAAAACATTATTAGACGCTGAAACCAGGTATTCTTATTTAGAAAAACTGATTTTAGCTCTTGTCATGGCTTCTCAAAAATTAAGACATTACTTTGAAACTCATGTTATTTATGTGAAAACTAACTATCCTGTTAAGTGTGTCTTAAGAAAACCAGAGATGTTAGGAAGAATGGCGAAATGGGCAGTCAAATTAAGTGCCTATGACATCATATATGAACCAAGAATAGCAATCAAGTCACAAGCCCTTGCTGACTTTGTGGCTGATTTCAGCAGCGACATACTGCCAGAAGTTGAACTAGAGGTCAAGCAGCTCGAAGAAGCTTCAGGCAGCTGGACCTTGTACACAGACGGAGCATCTAACGTTAGAGGAACAGGATTGGGTGCGCTACTGAAATCGCCACAGGGGGACATTATCCCTCTATCTATCCATTGTGAATTCAAGGCTACTAATAATGAAGCCGAATATGAAGCTTTAATTGCAGGATTATAACTCGCTAAAGATATGGGTATCCAACACATTCAAGTTTTTATTGACTAACCAATTTAATGGATCTTATGCAGTGAAAGGCGAAAGGCTAACCAAATATCTAGACCTTGTAAAACAATTAGCATTATCTTTTGAAAATTGCAGCATATCACAGGTACCTAGAGAAGAAAACGCAGAAGCTGATGCTTTGGCAAATTTAGCATCATCTTTAAGGATCCCAGAAGGTGTCAAGATTCCCATAACTCACATCCTGACCCCAGCAATAGAAGAACAGGAGGTCAATGACGTCACAGCAGATAAAGATCAGGAAATGATAAACTCTCAGGATCCTCAGGAATCCTAGACATACCCTATCAGGAGATTTATCCAAGAAGGAGAAATCCCCAAAAACGAGAACTCCAGACTTTTCTAAATAAAGGTAATCCCATATTCAATAATAAATGGTACCTTATACAAGAAATCTCTTGCAGGACCATACATGAGATGTCTCGAGCAGCCTGAAGCACTTGCAGTACTCCAGGATATTCATGAAGGTGATCGTGGCAATCACACTGGGGGCAGATCACTATTTTCCAAAGTATTGAGGACAGGATACTACTGGCCTACTATGAAGAAGGATGCAATGGCCTTTGTTCAGAAGTGTGATGCATGCCAGCGGCACGACAATATCCTCCATCAGCCTGCTGAGCCGCTCCATTCAATATCATCTCCGTGGCCGTTCATGAAATTGGGCATGGATATAGTTGGTAAGCTGCCTGTAGCACCTGGAGGAAAAGTCTTCATGCTGGCCATGACGGACTATTTTTCTAAGTGGATTGAAGCCGAAGCTTTTGTTCAAGTTAGAGAAAAGGAAGTGATTTCCTTCATTAAAAGGAATATTTTAACAAGATTTGGAATCCCATCGGAAATAGTTTGTGACAACAGGTCTCAGTTTATTGGAAAAAGAACGACTAGTTTTTGTGAGGCACGGGGCATCAAGATGGTAACTTCAACTCCCATACATCCACAAGCTAATGGCCAAGCGGAATCGAGCAATAAGATTGTCATCAATAATCTTAAGAAGAAGCTAGGAGACAAGACAGGGAAATGGGCTGAAGAGCTACCTCTCGTATTGTGGGCTGACAGAACGACCTCCAAGAATGCTACTGGTCGAACACCATTTTCCTTAGTGTTTGGCTCAGAAGCTGTAATACCCACTGAAATGGTGATGCCAACTGCCAGAACAAGCTGCCGGGATTTCGAAGCAAATAGTCAGGAACTTCTTGAAGATCTTGAAACAATCGAGGAAATCCGGGACCTCGCAAAACTCAGGATGGCAGCATACCAGCAAAGGATAGCCAAGTCTTACAACATAAATCTCAGGATCAGAAGATTTCAAGTAGGAGATCTGGTACTCAGGAAAGCTTTTCAAAATACTACCAATCCAGCACATGGAAAACTTGCACCTAAATGGGAAGGTCCTTACCTAATAGACTCAGAAGCTAGAAAAGGAGCATACAGGCTAGCTACTATGGAAGGTGAGCTGCTCCCAAGAGCTTAGAATGCAATTCACTTGAAGTTATATTTTATGTAAGTGCTCTCCGGATCCTCTGAGCATATCCAAAAATCCTTGTGTAAGCTCCAAAAACATCAGGTATGATTTTTATTCTCATTTCAATTTCATATTATTATCCTTGTGAAATGATTACTGAATTAGGCATCGGAGGGGTGTTAGCCAAGCTAACACCCACCCCTCAGCAAGCCTTGAAGTATTTTGCAGATGTTCTAAGCATCTTGTCGTAAGCTAGAGGCTGATCACCTCTTCTAAGTATAAAGCATTCTGAATGCAATCAAAGGTTAAGAAGGTTTTCACCTTCTCGTTCACTAATGGGAATCGCCAGGAGCGCAAGACCCTCGCCAGGAGCGCACGGTGGTGGCCAATGGTTCAAGGTGGTGCGACCAGTCCATCTGAGGGTGGCTGATAATTTCATCACTGTTGGCCATAGAGTACACTTCAAAATGGGTGGCAGACGTATCATCTCGTAAAGGTTCTAAGGTTTTTGACATTTTCATGTCAACTAAGGTTTAGGCACATTCGTGTCTCTTAAGTTTTGGGCTTGACCCCAGTTGGCTTGGTCCCAAGTATTTTTGAACTTGTCCTCAGATTAGCTAAGGTTTTTAATGTTCTTACATTAACAAAGGTTTAGGCACATTCGTTTCTCTCAAGTTTTGGGCTTGACCCCAGTTGGCTTAGACCCAAGATTTATAAGGCATTTCGTGCCTCAAAAGATTAAGATGGGCTTGACCCCTGTTTGGCTCATTCCCAAGTACCTGAGTTTTATCCTCGGGATTTCACCAAATCTACCTAAAGGATCCTTGAGGATCTTCAAGGATCTTGACTATCTCAACAAATGGAATCTTCTTGAACAGGTGACATTGGTATTGCTTATGTTACGTATTTTTATTACTAAGTATTGGCTAGCATCATGGTTTGTTAACATTGGCAAAGTTTTATAGACTTTTGAGTTTTTAAACTAAACTATGTTATTAAGCATCCTGTAGGATCCTCATTCAAATATTTTTCAGAATAACTAGAAATATACGCAACACACCATGATGATCAAAATACTACTAAGTCATATATATACAGGAAATTAAAGGAGTTGACCCCAGGCTTCGTCTTGGAACCCAAGATCCCTCCACCTGAGGCCAACCATATTATCTAAGGAGCTTGGACTTCGCCTTGAAACTCAAGGTCCCTCCATCCAAGCCCCCAAAAGTTAGAGTATTTTGTTTTCACCACAACCATTGTTTAAAAAGAACCACAAACAACCAAACCAAACAACCTAAAAAGCGGGCTCCGACCTAGTCAAGATTGCCTTCATCACCCAGCTTATCACCAGCAGCCTCCGCCTGCTCCACCTCCTTGCCCTTGCCCTTCTCACCAGCTTCCTTCTCGACCTCCGGCTCAACCTCCTTGTCAGCTTTTTCAGAAGCTTCCCCCCTCTCGGCCAACAGCTTTTTGAGGCTCACCTCCCAATCCTTGACCGGCCAGCTCTCTGGAGTGAAGCCTTCAGCCTGCGCAGCAGTGGCCATCTCGATCATGCACTCAAGCACGCTGATGGTGGCTGAGGATTGAGCATTCTGTTCAGCCAGCTTTAGAGCTTCAGCAGCTGCAACATCTTTTTCTTTGAGCTGCTTCTCATAGTGGCGTGCGTTGCTGGCTGCTGCCTTGCCCATCTTCTCAAGACGGAGCGTGGCCTGGTCAAGCTTATGTTCGGAGGCCTCAAGCTTCTGCTCAGCTGCCTCAAGCTTCTGCTCAGCTACTTCAAGCTTCTGCTCCATTGTCTCCAGTTTTCCTTCAAGATCAATCACCTCGTGGCTCAGCTTATCAATGCCCTGTACCAAAGCAAAACACGTCAGAATCAACAAGGGATGTATTATAACCACAACTTTAACATACTTCTCTATTATTAAACTATACTTACAATGTTCACCACAGCTTGCAGTGAGAGCAGCTTGTTGGCAGCTACAACAGGAGGAAGATCATCAAAGCTATCCACATTGATAGTGGAGTCTGGAGCCTTACGCTTCTTGGCAGAAGAGGTCTTGGATCGAGTGCTGGGGGCCCGGAACTTAGGGGCTGAAAAGTCTGTGGGAGCCTTGCTGCTGGTTTCCTCAGTCTTCTCTTTCTTGGCGATGAGCAGTTAGAGATCCTTGAAGGAAACGTTGGAAGCTGAACCTGGAGCTTCATCATAAACAGAAAGGGATCAGTTTCCAGAAATAACAAGGTGTAATTTAAATCAAAGAGAGAACAAGTTCCTACAAGTACCTGTAGACATGGTTCTCGAGGGGCTGAGAGGTTGTTGGGAGATACTTCTAGCACTTGAAACGTCATCGGGTTGACAGCTTCTTTCTGCCACTGGGATGCTTTAGAGATCCTTGAGCTTCTTGGAGGATTCACGGGTTGGCTTGATCAGAGCTTCAAACTTGGGCGCTGTAAAGACAAGAAGGCAAGCATATCAGTTAAGTAAAATTGAGGAGTATATGGAATTAAAATATTACAAAATCTCTTCCTACCCTTGACAACCCATTGGGTAGGAAGGTTCTCGCAACCAACAAGGCTACTCCTTTTGACAAAGAAGAATTGACGCTTCCAATCATGGTCATTGTGAGAAACCCTAGGAAATCGGTGACCAAATCCGGAAAAGGGAATGTCATTCCGAGCAGAAAAGGGTAATAAAGAAAACAAACCTAGTCGTCAGAGATGTGGTCAGCTTTCAAAGAAGGGTCGAATGGAGGAATTCAGCTTCGGCGGGGAAGCTCGAAGATCGCTGCAACATTGCGATCTTTCGATCATCAAAGTTGCAGGTTTCCTCTTCCGTTGCCGGAAGGAGTCCCTGGTCGGTGAAGTCGTCGGCCACTTTGTCAGAGACAGTGGCCGAAGATCGGAGTAGTTTCTTTCCCATGATCAGCGAAGACGAAGAAAAAGAGAAAGAATACTAACCTGTGGAAGATGGGAGATGCTCTAGGGTTTCGCCAAAGGAAAAAGTTGTGCGAAATTATGTGGCCGAAGAGGAGTTATAAAGAGAAATTAAGCGAAAATGTTGCTTGGAAGTTGAGCGGATTAAATTTCTGCTTTATCATCATTATACTTTGGATAAGAGTACAAGTGTTTCAAATTTTTTCCAGCTGGCTTGCATGCGCCAACCGCCAAAAATTTGGGGGCAATTGTTCGTACTGGATTTCAGGATACTCGGAGCAGCTCGCAAGCACTTCACTGTAAGGATCCTGATTTACATTTATTTACTAACGATTGTCTTTCCCTTTTTTGTTTGTTCGCAGGTTGACTCCAGTATTAGTCATGTGTCCTAAAGACCCGGTCAGCTAAGATAAACGTGGACTAGGTAGGCCTCAACGGCTATGTGGAAGACGTGGATTTAGTTGCTAGTTTTTAGGATAGGTTGTTGGAATGTAATCTTTATTTAAACCGAGCTCTAGGCTTGCACACACACACCTTTTTACGATCAGAACTCTCTGTAACACTTAGAATACGAGCTCGTTTCATTTGTACTAAACACTCTCATTATATAAAAGTTTTAGGAGGCAGGTACTTTGAACCGGCCCCCGAGGTTTTTTGCTAGGCTTCTTGAGGATACTCAAGGATTCCTGGATTTTCCCTCGTTACATCCTCGTGTCAAAACTCAAACTTGCATTTCTCTTGCTAATTTCATCAAACACTCTACCTCACTTACAAAGTTTGATCAACTAAATGCTTAGGCAGTTTTTTACCAAAACATATACCTAAGGGATTACCCTACTGGGGCTTTCCCGTTCTTTACTTTGGCAAGATACTCTGGGTAGTTTCTTTTCCAGTGCCCCATCTTGTTGCATTTAAAACACTGGCGCTGATCTGGCGGCGGTGCCTTGGATGCTTTCGACTTGCCCTTCTGGGAGCTTCCAGACACTCTGGTAACAGCTGCCTTGCCCTTCTTCTTGTTCCCACGCCTTCCTTTCTTGACCTCTGGCTTCTTGACACCTCCTTATCGGATTGCGAGTACATTAGGTGCCTTGCTGTTAACAAAATTAACCTCGGTTGTTTTGAGCATGCCATGAAGCTCAGTCACTGTCTTTACCATGTTGTGCATGCTAAAGTTCAACCTGAAAGGGGTGAAGGAACTGGACAGTGATTGTAGATTTAGGTCTGTCGCAATTTTAGCGCGGATCACGTAATTCAGCTTTGCTAGGCGGTCGATGTAACCCTTCATCTTCAGGACATGGGCGCTAACGGGAGCGCCTTCAACCATGCGACAGTTAATAAGTGTCACAACAGTGTCGTAGCGCTCCTGTCGGGCCTGGGTTTCAAACATGCCCCTCAGATCACCGATCATATGAAAAGCCGTCCTGTCGACCATGTTCTTCTGAATATCAGAAGTCATAGTGGCTAGCATAAGACATGCGACATTTTTGGCATTTTGTCACAATGTGTTATGGGCATTATACGCTGGAGCAGTGTCAGCTTTAGGTTGCTCAGGAACCTCAGCTTCTAACACGTTTTCCATGTTAGCCATTTTCAGGACGATTCTCAGATTCCTTTTCCAATCAAGGAAGTTGGCGCCATCAAGCTTCTCCTTCTCAAGAAGAGACTTGAGATGGAAAATCTCTTGGTTTGCGCAGTTTGCGTTAGCCATCTGAAACAATAGGAAAATTTAGTGTTTCGATGTTTGATTCATATTCAAGGATGGCAAGCTATTCTTGAATAGGAAATGGGAACTCAGTTAGTTTGATAATTTCTCCAGACAATGTAAAGTGCTTACAAAATTTCTAAGTAACCAAATAGACAACGATTGTCACTTGTGAGTAACCGTCACAACTCCCGTTATGGGGCTTTCGCGAACGGATCAACGAAATACGTTTAGCCCCATCTATGCCCATTTTTTCTACAGGCCGACCAGAGGTACAGTGTTGAAATACTCCAATACCAAAGGTGCGTGTAAAGAAAATGGTAGTTGTCCTAAGTCGTTAGTGTGTGTGTACGGTGTTGAAATACTCCAATATGCTCACCTTGGAAGATACCATAAGCACCACGTGCGGTGTTGAAATACTCCAACACGGATGCATCGGTCAATATGTTCCAAGTTAGACTTGACTTAGGATGGCATAGACTACCGGTTTTAGGCTTACCAGATAGGATTATTAAGTCATATTTAAATAAATAATGTGATGACAAATATTTGAATCCTATCTCACTCGAGATCATTTAAATATCCTAAGTATTAATGATCTACGTGTCACGAGATGATAACCAATTATTAACTAAGTTCGATTCATTTATCGAAAAATCTGAATTTAACGCCGAATTAAATTGGTAATTAATTTTTATAAAGTTGTATTTAAAATTAGGACTTTTATTTGGTTGATCGAAAAAATTAGTTTTATACCGGTAAAACTAAGTTCGGATTTTAGTCGGTGCGTTAATCAAAATTAAGACAAGCAACCAAAAGCAAGCAAACACACATGCACATATTCGGCCATACAGGGGGTTTCGATTTTGTCAGAGCCTATGACAATATCGAGGAAGGTCGAGGGACGTAAAAGTAAATCAACCACGAGATAGAAAAACTCCATGATCGATTTAGTCGCTCCCACTTGCTTCAACAAGCTCCTACGCGTCATGAGGAACGTCGATCTCGTTTCGGGCTCTAGCAATTTTCGAAAATCCCTAGAAGGGATAATCTCAAAATGGGTTGTCGTGTCCAGCTTTTCTCGTTCGTCCAGGAGAAGGTGAGCAATTACAAAATTAAAATAAAAACTAATTTATTTTAAAATTAAATACAACTTTGAACCCAGTCAAAAGTGTGCCAATCCAAAACAAAACAAATGGGCCTAATGGGCCAAAACATAACGACATTCATGACAGACTAAAACATGGATGGGCCGAATATGTAAGAAAGATAATTCAATCAATTTTATGGAATCGGATCATGTTTAGTGGATTAAAATCGACTAAACATATCTAAACATCGATTCATTCAATTTCGCGACTTTCGGGTTCAAAACCCCAGTTCGCGAAAATACAGCGTTTAAAATCGATCAGTTAGGGTTTGCATGTAGTGATCAAGACTCTGATACCACTGTTGGGTTACCAGTTTATTAACATAAACCAAATACAACAGGATTCGATAACTACCAAACGCGCACAAAAACGCGATTCAAAATAAACATAAATAAATCTAAACTAATAACGAGTTTATATATACCTAAGTGGTGATTCAAACAGACGCTTGAGACACCGAAAGTCAACGGGTGACTCTAGGGTTTCGCAGGCTTCGACTCGGCGAGCGAATCAAACAATCCTCACAGATTACAGATTCACGATGCGGTGACTCAGGTACCGAGAGAATCTCGGACGATGGATTAGGCACGAATTAGGGTTTCACGGACAACGAGCGAACACGCCATGTGACGGCGGTTCGCGAAACAGGTTGTCGGCGGAAAGGGCCTGCGACGGCGAGGAGGAGGCAGCGGCCGGCTAGGTAGGCATCGACCGTGCAACAGAGGAGGGTGGCGGCAGCGGACTGCTGCGGCGGCTCGGCTTAAACGCGATAGAGGACGACGGGGTTGATGGCGGCGACGGACTCGGAGAGGCGGCACGGTGGCGGTTCTCGGCTTCCTTGCATTGGTTCGTCAGAGAGGAGGAACCACAATAAGAGGTGATTAAGGATGTGATTTCTCGCGAGCGACAGGGATGAACCACCGGAGAAAAGCGGCGTCGATGGCAGCCCTAAGGTTGGCCGAAAATCGCAAGGGAGAGAGGGAGAGGAGGGGGGCCGGAAATTCTAGTGCGAAGATTAGGGTTTCGCGCCTCCCTTAATCAGTTATAAATAACTGATTAAGTTTCCGTTTAGTCCCTCATATTAAACTAATCCTTTAATCAAACCTTTTAATCTTTTGCGATAAACTTTAAACATGTTAAAATAATTAGTCGCGTGCCGAGACTCAACGAATAATAGTTAAATAACTACGTTGTTAATTGTCGTCTAAGACGTAAATAACATTTAACGTCTTTGTGTTAAATTAATCATGACGATTAAGTAGGAATAATTAATTTATTTATTTATTAAACTAGTTATTAAATAAATAATTAATTCTTCTGCGAATTTACCGGTTATTCAGGTAAGTAGACGTTAAAATCCGTTGCCTTCGGTGTAACTCTTACGGGTCTTGACCGGGTCGGGTTCTTGATTTAGTCAAGCGTGGACACCAAAAACCGACAATTCCATCATGTGCTGAAGTTGGCTGCTGATACTTTACTTTGTTCAATTCTTCACCCTGCAAATTCACAGTGTGTGAAAGCAAAGTGTGCTGTATTTGTAAATTTTGGTACAAAGCCGTTAAATCATTTAGTGAGAGCTTGCTCTCAACTAGTTTGAATCCAGTATCCTTGAGCATAGAAGGACCATCAAGCCTGGGTTGATTTTGTCCTTCACCCTAGTTTTCTTGGCTCCTGGGATTCCCAGACACACCTTTATTTACCTCGGACACTAGTGAAGGCACCTTTGGGTCAGAAGGTGGCCTAGTTGCCATGAATTGGGTCTTATTTATGTTACCACTGTCCACAGGTTCCAGTAGGGAACCAAGTGTAGCGACAACCCTTTTCACATCAGCCATGTCTATACTCCTATGGCTGAACTCCTTACCAAAGTGGGGTTGGGGTGAGTTTTCTTTAAAGCTCTTTAACACATCTCCTGGAAACAAGGTTTCTGGAGATGGTGTATCATAAGAGGTACAGAAAATGTCATCACCTTCTCTTTGAGGTGTAAATTGGCTTGGTCTTGTTGGAGTTTTACTAGTGAATAATGGGAAGTACATTCAGACCTATAGGGTCATCACCTTTTGGAGAATCACCTTTTGTGTAGCTATACCTTTTGGCTCTTTTCTACCTAGGATCTTTGTCCTTGGCAGGGCTTTTGTTGATACCTGATATGTGTGTCGTGTGAAGTATCGAGCAAGGAACAAGTTCATGCCAAATTAGGTCTGGCCGAACATGGTCCGAACCTGAAGTTCGGACTGGCCGAACCTGAGGTTCGGACGAGGCTCGATCAGTTGGGTATATATAGAAGTTTGGACATTGTAATAGTTAGTTCTGAGCATGTGAGATTTCTGTTAAGTGTGTGTTTCTGAGTGTGTTTCTCTGAGTCTTTTTCTGAGTGTTTACTGATTGTAATTGTTCTTCGTTGATCAATAAAACAATCGGTTAATTACGTTTCGATGTCCGATTAGTTAGATCGAGTAGACGATCCGATGATGCATTTTCAAGTGGTATCAGAGCTTTCTGGTTCACTCTACTGATCTGTGGTTGCTATTTTCGAATTTTTTGAAGCGTTTTTGGAGTTTCTCGAGTTGGTTTTTGTGTTTTTCATCAATTCTATCGAGTTTTTGGCGTCAAATCTGCTCCTAATTCACTTCTTATCAGCTTTTCTGATCTTCAGTTGCAAGTTTCGTCAAAATCTGTCAATTTTCGCGAGTTTTTGAAAAATGAAGTCGAGGTTCGGCGTTCACTGTTCGGATTCGGTGTAACCGCCCCGAACTTCAAGTTCGGTCAGAGTTCGGTGAGTCTTCAGTGATAGTTCGGTCCTAAATCTGTCATAGTTCGGAGTTCGTTTGGAGTTCGGAATTCGTTCGGAGTTCAGACCTAGCTCGGTGAAAGTTCGGCCTATAGATTTAGGTTCAAACAGAGTTCGGTGGAAGTTCGGAGCTTAGTGTTATGTTCGGAGCAAGTTCGGCCGATCAAAATTCTAATTTTTCAAAACGATGTAGGAATTTAAGGCATTTGCGGCGATGCAGAATGCGATGCAAACTATGTTGAAGTTTGACAATGAAACAAGTCAGAAAGTTCCCAAATTGTTGAAACTTGAAGATTATCAAAATTGGAAGAAACGATTCTCCGCTTACATAAGTACAAATGATATAGATTTGTGGATCCCGCTTAAGAAGCTTTATCAACATCCAACAGATGCGGGAGATTTGAAAGAAGTTCATACTTTTGATCTTGCTGAAAGAAAATCATACGAGCTTGAACAAAAAGCATACGGTTATCTTACAATGGCATTACCCACTAAGTTGCTTCATCAATTTAGCACTTGCAAGAAATCTAAGCAATTGTGGGATGCTTTATCAACGAGTGTGAAGGTAATGATGACTACAAGAAGAATCGAAAGAAAGTTCTAAACAAAGAGTTTGATAATTTTCAGAATTATGACAATGAAAACATTACTGCTCTTGTTTCAAGGTTGTCACACTTGATTAGTGAATTAAAGGTGGTTGGGATTGAGAAAACCGATGCTAATTTGAAAGAAAAGATTTTAGAAGCTTTGCCTAAAAAATGGGAAAATTATGTTTTGCTACTCACTCATGATAAGGATTATTCTACAATGACATTTCACGAGCTTACTGGAAACTTCATTCTCGGGAAATGGAAATGTTAAACTCAAAGAAGTCAACTGCTACTTTGCAAAATCCTGAATTGTATCATGGTGAGAATAGTGCAAGCATGAATGCAAAAGCTAAGCCAAATTTGAGTTCTGCACCAAGTGTTGCTTTCTTGTCAGGTAGTTCAGGGAATTCTGATAACAATTCTTCACGGGGTTGTAGTTTTACAATTCTGAATTCATCAAGTCAGAATGCGTTTTCTGTTGAATCAACAGATGATTGTGCCAAAATGATTTCTGCATTGATTTCCTCATCCTTTGGGTTGATTATCAAGAATGTTGTTGATGCAAAGTTAACTAGCGATGATCTTGATGCACTTGATGATGATCAACTAACTGAATTGGATATATCTTGGCAATATGCTATGTTATGCCAACGATCGAAGAGAATTTTCAAGAAACATGGAAGAAATATTTCTGGTGAGAAATTAGGTTTTGATAAATCAAAATTGAAGTGCTACAAGTGTTCAAAGCTTGGGCATTTTGCTAAAGAATGTCAACAAGCAAATCTTAGCAAGTCTGGTTTTCCTTTATCAAGCAAACCTGGTTTTACTCAGCCATCTTCTTGTAACACAGACAAGGAAACAGCTTTAACAGTTCAGCAGGATGCTGTTTATGATTTGGGTCAAAGGTTTGGTTATGATTCATCAGCTTTGATTATCACACATGTTCAATCAGATGATTCCTATTCAGATACTAGTTCCGATACTAGTTCAAATCCATGTTCTTATGAATCTGCTGAAAACTTGGAGAGTCTGATGAAAGAAAATGCTTCGTTGTTGAATAAAGTTCAAAAACTGTCTGAGAAATTTGATGTGATTAATTCATGTTTGAAGATTTCTAAGGAACAGGGGAAAGAGTTGGTTTTGAAGAATGAATGTTTAATGACTGAGATCAAATTGTTGAATGAAGTTTTAGAAATGTTCAAACAAGATAAGAAGGATGTTGAAGCTGCCAGAGCAAAGGTTTGTGAAGAACGGGATGAGTTAGTAACAGAGGTTGAAAAATGGAAGTTTAATGCTGCAGATGCTGCTACTGATTTCAAGATTTTATTTGAAAAGTCCAAAATCAAACTTGATTTGCTTACACAGAATGTTAAAGAATCCGCTAGCAAGATTGAAACATATCAAGTTGATATGGAAAAGTTGTTGGATGAGAAGCGGGAGTTGGTTAGTGTGAACAAAGTTCAAACAGCAAATTTGGAGATTCAAAGGCGAAATGAAGCTAAACTAAAGAAAGAGTTGTTTGAAGGATTGGAAAATCTTCGAATGCAAAAGTTTGAAACTCATAAAGTTGCTAAGCGTTTGATAGCTACCGAAAAAGAGTTGGCTGAAGCACAACAGAAGATTTCTGATCTCAAAATTCAAGTAATCAATGTAAATCGTTTGCTCAAGAATGTTTCAAATTCCCAAGTTTTCACAAGCTTTTTAGCTAATGATGCTAATTTTGCGAAGATGTTTGATAAAACTGCATCACCCCCCTGCTCAGATCAAAGAGGCTTTCAAAGAAGTGACAGAGCAAGTTCCTGAATTTGATTATTCAAATGTTTCCTCATCTACTGCTGAGGAAGACTGTAGAGGATAGATTATGAGGCTTGTAATATTAAATAGTTTGGGCTAGGCTTAGATGGTTTATTTAGTTTAGTAGACTTGTTTGCTTGGGTTTACTATTGAGCTTGGGGTTTAAGATTGGGTTTACCATTAGGGTTTAAGGGCCCAATTGTAAACTCATGGGGTGGCTATATAAACCCCATGAGTTCACCATTGTAGAGGGGGCTGGTTTACGAATTTAGGAGCAGCCAAGTGGTGATTACGATCGTAAACTCAAGAAGTTAGTTTACGAAAACTATTTTTACCCGACAAGTTCATCTTGTGTGCAAGATCAGGTTTTTTTCGTTTATATTAATCGTTTGCTTTGTATTCTTCCATCTCTTTCTTGAATCACTAATCTAACTGGATTCCGCATGCTTAGATTAGTTAGATATCGTGAACGATTATTGTTCCTGGACCAACAATTGGTATCAGAGCCAAGAAACGAGAGTTTCATGGCTCTCACGATATTGATTCAAGAAGATCTAACAGATTTTGTGAGTTTTTCTTGAGTTTTTCAGGTCTGAGTTCGATAATCTGGGTTGTTCTTGCTGTTTACGAGATCTGCTGGTGTTTACGATCAGTGTTCTTCATCAGTGTTGTGTTTACGAGCTGCAGTTTAGAGTTTACGACTTCAAGATTGGATTTTTGAGTGTTTACGACCACGTTTACGACTCAGTACTGTGTTTACGACTTCAAGATTCGAACTTTGGGAGTTTACGACTTCGATTACGATCCGGAGGAGATTACGACCAAGATTACGATCTGGAGGAGTTTACGATCGCGTTTACGATCCAAGGGTGATTACGACTAAGTTTACGAATTTGTTTACGATCCGGGGAGTTTACGACAGAGATTACGATCGGAATTAGGTTCACGACCGAGTTTACGACCCGGAGGTGTTTGCGACTGAGTTTACGATCTGCTAGGCTGTCAAAATCGTAAACAGGATTTACGATCGGAAACTAGTTTGCGGCAAAAAGTCACTATTTCACACTTTCACGGAAACGGACATAACTTTTGACTCGTTTGGAGTTAGAAGCTCAAATTTTAACACGACGTTCATGACAACGAGCCCCAGAATTACCCCAGAGTAACGTCCAGGAGAGCTCGTTTGGACCCCCCAAATTCCACTCCGAAGGCCTCCGTTTTCGCGTTTTAAGTTTTTGAAACTATTCTTTGAATAGTACTTTTGCCGATTTTGCCATTTTTGCCAAAAAAAAAATTTAATTTTCAGAAGCTGCATATCTAAAGAAAGAAAATGAGTTCAGTGGTTGAAGAAAAGAATATGGTTGAGAACAAGGATGCTTTCGCAGCTGAAGTTGACGAAACTAAGATATGCCCCAATCCTACTTGTGCTCAATTAATTCCTGGCTTAAGACAACTACGGAAAAATGCTGAAATCGAACTTTTTGATATGCAATGTTCTAGGATTTCATTTAAAGGTAGGTGGGAAAAGAGTGAACAGAAGGTAAAAGCCCAAAAACTAGACATTGAGAAATATCAAAACCTAGCCACGGAGAAGACTATTTTACATAATCGGGCTAGGATTGAGATATCTGAGCTGACACAGAAATTAACTGAACTGCAGCAAAAGTGTGATGAGCTGCAGGTCAAGTATGATTGAAATCAGGAAAGAAATCAGCGAATGCTAGATGCTGGAAAGGAATTGTCACATGCTGTTGTAACTGGTCAAGTTGGGAAAGATAAAACTGGGTCTGGGTCAGAAAAGTCTGATAAGTCTCTGTCTGCAAACAACATTATTCCTCCACCAGTTCCCAGAGACATTATAGGAATACTTCTTAGTGAGGATCATGTTAAACAAATCAAGTCTGATTATAAAGAATCTGCTCCTCCTATTGATAGTGTCTTGGTTGGAACTTCACCATTGACTCAAGAAGAAATTGATAATGAAGCAAACATGACTTATGGTGAAGGGAGAGTAGAGGATATATC
>JBCNJP010000023.1:36430133-36476905 GCA_039602395.1 Deinandra increscens subsp. villosa | reverse complement strand
AATGGCTAGCAAACGTGGTCGTGGTACAGAAGAAGAATGGGAAGTGGAGAGTCTGCGTGGATTACACTGATCTAAACAAGGCTTGTCCCAAGGATCCTTTCCCATTGCCACATATCGATGCTATGGTGGATGCTACCGCAGGACACGAGATGCTCACCTTTATGGACGCCTCATCAGGATTCCAGCAAATTCAGATGGAACCTTGTGATCAGGAGCACACCGCCTTCATGACCCCAACAGGTATCTATTGTTATACTGCGATGCCTTTTGGACTTCGAAATGCAGGTGCCACCTATCAGAGACTTGTAAACATGATGTTCAAAGACCAACTGGGAGACACTATGGAAGTCTATATCGATGACATGGTAGTGAAATCCAAGAAAACAGAAGATCACCCTAGGGATCTCCAAACGGCATTTGATATCCTGGATCATTACAACATGAAGCTGAATCCTTCTAAGTGTCACTTTGGGGTTAGAGCTGGAAAGTTCTTGGGTTATATGGTAACGGAAAGAGGAATTGAAGCCAGTCCTGAGCAAATTAAAGCCATTCTAAATCTGAAATCTCCTACAACAATTAAGGATGTTCAGAAATTGACCGGAAGAATAGCAGCTTTGAACAGATTCATATCCAGATCCTCAGAAAAAAGTAAAGATTTTTATGAGATTCTGAGAAAAAATAAAAGGTTCGAGTGGAATGAAAAGCATGAGGAAGCTCTCAAGTCGTTAAAGGAATATCTCTCATCTGCTCCTCTATTGATGAAGCCAATAGATGGGGAGCCTCTAACCCTGTACTTAGCAGTCTCAGGAAGCTCAGTCAGTGCAGTCCTCGTCAAAGATCATGAAGGGCAGCAACACCCTGTGTACTATGTAAGTAAAACACTGCTTGATGCAGAATCCAGGTATTCCTATCTTGAGAAACTTATTTTAGCTTTAATCATGGCATCCACTAAATTAAGACATTATTTTGAGACTCATACTATTATTGTAAGAACTAACTATCCTATTAAGGCAGTGCTCAGGAAGCCTGAGATGTCTGGCAGGTTAGCGAAATGGGCAGTCAAACTCAGTGCTTATGACATACAATACGAGCCCAGAACGGCTATCAAGTCACAGGCCTTAGCTGATTTTGTAGCAGACTTCAACAGTGACATCCTCCCGGAAGCCGATGAGGAAGTCAGGAAGCTTGATGAACTTGAGGAGCCTTGGATCCTATATACGGATGGGGCTTCCAATGTCAGAGGCACGGGCCTCGGAATCCTACTAAAATCACCCCAGGGAGACATCTTACCCTCGTCTATTTCTTGTGAATTCCAGGCTACTAACAACGAAGCCGAGTATGAGGCGCTTATTGCAGGTTTACAGATTGCTAGGGGCATGGGAATCAGGTGTATACAAGTCTATGTTGATTCCTTATTACTTGCTAACCATTTCAATGGATCTTATGCAGCCGAAGGAGAGAAACTTTCGAAGTATCTTGATGTTGTAAAAGATTTGTCTTTAAAATTTGAAACTTTCAATATAGTTCAGGTTCCAAGGGAGGAGAACTGGGAAGCCGATGCCTTGGCTAACTTGGCCTCATCTCTCAAAATTCCAGAGGATGTCAAGATCCCAATCACTCATGTTTTGACTCCGGCTATTTCGGCTCAGGAATCCAATAAGGTGGACTGCGAGGATTCTATGGAAATTCAGGATCCTGAGAAGGTCTTGGAATCCTGGACCTCCCCCATTATAAAGTATATTCAAAGTGGGGAAATTCCTAAAAACGAGAATCCCAGAGCCTTCCGCACGAAGGTAATTCCTTACATTATTTTAAATAATACTCTATATAGAAAGTCTCTTGCAGGTCCTTACTTAAGGTGTCTTGAGAAACCTGAGGCGCTCCAAGTAGTTCAAGATATCCATGCGGGAGATTGTGGAAATCATACCGGTGGAAGAGCATTGTTTTCCAAGATCCTCAGAACTGGTTATTACTGGCCAACTATGAAGAAGGATGCTATGGACTTCTCACAAAAGTGCGATGCATGCCAAAGACATAGCAATATTCTCCATCAACCAGCTGAGCCGTTGCACCCCATTGTCTCGTCTTGGCCGTTTATGAAGTGGGGGATGGATATAGTTGGGAAGCTGCCCAAAGCACCCGGAGGAAAAGTCTTTATGCTTGCAATGACCGACTACTTTTCCAAATGGATAGAAGCAGAAGCCTACGTTCAAGTTAGGGAAAAGGAGGTTATCTCGTTTATCAAGAGGAATATCCTAACAAGGTTTGGGATCCCAGCAGAAATTGTATGTGATAATGGCTCCCAGTTTATTGGCAAGAGGACTACGAGCTTCTGTGAGAGTTGGGGGATAAAGATGATCACTTCAACACCAGTACATCCTCAAGCCAACGGTCAAGCGGAATCCAGCAACAAAATCATCATCAATAACTTGAAAAAGAAATTGGGTTCCAAGAAAGGAAGATGGGCTGAAGAACTTCCATTTGTTCTTTGGGCAGATAGGACGACTTCCAAGAATGCAACTGGCCAAACGCCTTTTTCCTTGGTATTTGGGGCAGAAGCCGTCATCCCTACTGAAATGGTGATTCCTACAGCAAGAGTTACGCTCCAGGATTCCCAGAATAACTCTGAGAATCTACTTCAGGATCTTGAAACAGTAGAAGAACTCAGGGATCTTGCCAAAGTCAGAATGGCGTCATACCAGCAAAGGATAGCAAAGTCATATAATAAGAATATCAGGCTCAGGCGATTTCAGGTTGGAGACTTGGTATTGAGGAAAGCATTTCAGAATACGACCAATCCGGCTGATGGGAAGTTGGCGCCCAAATGGGAAGGACCCTATCTGGTGGAATCCGAAGAAGGAAAAGGGGCATATAGACTAATGAACTTAGAAGGAGACGTATTACCGAGAGCTTGGAATGCTATCCATCTGAAAGCCTATTTTATGTAGGGATCCTATCAGGATTCTCACCCGGATTTTCACCCAGTCAGCAATCCAGGTAAGTATACTAATCCAATTTCAATTCGCTTTATCAATTTCTTTTTAACCATTACTAACTTAAGCATCGGAGTGGTGTCAGCAAGGCTGACACCCACCCTTCACCAAGCATTCAAGTGTTTTGCAGAAGGTTGGAAGTTATACAACAGTTTTTTGGGTTTATCCCCAGTCAGAGGCTGGCCACCTCTTCTCTGTTTAAGATGTCCAGCACATCTTCTAAGGTTTAAAGGTATTCACCTTTCTCAAGTTTGGGTAAACGCCTGTGACGCACGACCCTCGCCTGGAGCGCAAGTAATCCCTCAGATTGCTCAAGGTGGCCGGACCAGTCCATTCTTAAGGGTGGCTGATAATCTTGTCACTGGAGGCTTCTGAGTGGATTCCTAATGTTTTTAACACTTACGTGTTAACGATTGGTTTGGCATTTTCATGTCACTAAGTGGGATTAACCCCAGTTTCCTAACAATTGGTTTGACATTTTCATGTCACTAAGATGGGTTTTACCCCAGTTTCTTCGGGCTCGTCCCCAGCTTGTTTGGGTTTAACCCCAGTATCTTCGGGCTTGTCCCCAGTGTTATCGGGAATAACCCCAGTTTCTTTGGGCTTGTCCCCAGTGTTTAACTTGAAATTTAAAACCTATTGGATCCCAGTCGGGAGAAGATTAAAAACGCGAGTAATTTTGACTTATTATTCGAAGTCCTTTTTAACAGGTTTGGGAATCCTAAGGAATTGGGAATCCTGATCAGAAAGAAAGGAGAATTGAAGGGCCTTATCTTTCAACATACTTTATGCTTTGGGTCCTACAAAATCTGAACATGCGACATTCTTTTATGAGTAAAAGGTTTGTTTTGGATCCATTAAGGTAGTGGATTCAAGAAAGATTCTTTTATACTTTAATATTCTATTTGTGGAACCCAAGCATATACTTTATTCAAGTCAACGAAAAAACTATTTTTGCAAATAAAACGACAAGTGTTGGTCAAACCTACCATACCATTCATAATATTTAAGCAAAATAAAGGGTATCTTAGATCTCGGCCGTCCACGTGGGCATGCAGATTATTTTGAAACGATTTGAATTTCACAGCTGTTATCCTTTATTGAACACCCGCGAAATTCAGGGGCAATTGTTATGGGTCAAATTCCAAGCACCCGGCTGAGAAGCTTGATCATGCAGGAATCCGGGAATCCCAAGGATTCTCGACAGGTTACGTTATTTGTTATTTATTTAAATATCCTTTACTTGCTAATAGCCACGTGATTAATTTCAATGGCAGGTAAGCAAGGTTTAACCTTCCTAAGGAATCGGTCAATTAGCGCTGACGTGGCAATAACGAACGTGGACTGAGTGGTGAACTTCCTCAAACGGCTAATGGACGTGGTCAAGAGGATCCCTGATTTCTCGGATAATTAGTTATTTCTGTTTGTAGCTATAAATGGGACATGATCGAATTAGGAAACATAACACAACACACGACACTCTGAATATTGTAACACTTAGCCTTCGATCATCGTCTCCACCACTGTAATCGAATTCTTACTTTATAAAAGCTTTAGGTAGCAGGCGCTTTGAGCCGGCTCCCGAGGTTTTTACTGGGATTCTCAGAGGCAACTCTCAGGATTCCGGGTTTCCCTCGTATATCATCGTGTCATTTGCATTACTTTTTCTTTACCTTTGAACCAGACTTCTTGGCACCTCACCCCACATTCTAAGTTTGGAATACGAGATTGCCTCGTGCAATTTTTGACCAAAACAATCTGTATGAATAAAACTGAAACAACTTATGTTAGATTAAAAAAACCGAATAAATACTTTCATGATAGGTCTGCGTCATTATTCTGGTCTAACTTTTTACCATTTCAAAAACATTGTTCTAGGAAAATTCTAAGGAGATTTTTGTTGGATCTAGCCACAGCACTAATCATGCTGACATACACACAACGGTTAGTATTTGTCAAACTCATTATAGGTTTGATTGCTCATTTACTAGTAATTAATTGAACTGTAGGGCGTGAAATCGGTGGTCGATCAACCTCGTCTGAAGCGGTTGAAAAGAAAAAGGTAAATATTTGCCATTCAAGTTTCATTCCGTTCTATATTTTCACAGTAATCTGTTTGGTAATGTCATGTAGTCCCATTTTAAATGTTATTTGGTACCTCAAACACTTGGGCCAGCTAGGGATTGTTGGAACAAATGGTGAGATGTGTAGCAAACAAAGTTCAACTGACTTTGAAGTTGATCTGGAACTTAATTAATGTGATCTTCATCCGGATGTTTTAAGTTCATCTGGATATCTAATGTTCATCTGGAAATCAATTGAACTGTAGGACCTGATGACCCATACTACTTGCAATAAAATGGCACTCCTCAGTCCATATCTATCATGGTGGTAAGTATTTCAAAATTGCTATATATATTATGATCAATTTCCATAACCTAATTATCAATTATATGTTTTGGTATAGGAAGGAATACAATAAAAAATGGTCCTAATTAAGCTCAAATCTGGACAGTTGAAGATGAAGACCACTTACGCGGTAGTGTTGTTGACTTGTAATTGAATTAGATTGAGAATAATGCTTGTATGCAGTGTAATTTTCTTTAATTTTTTATTTGTATTTCATTTGTATTGACTTGCAATTGAATTTTATTTTATTTGTAATTAAATATATGTGTTAAATTTTATTTGATTTGTAATTAAATTTTATTTGATTTGTAATTAAATATAGGGTTCATTGAGATAAAATGTATGATTTCAACTACCCTTTGGCCACTTTCTTTTTCCAAATATATGTGGCTAAAACACAAATATACGTGACCATATAATACCAAAGGCCACGCTTTTTATATCTTAACGTGGCCGTTGCCACCATTTGGCCACGCGTATTGAGACAAAATGTATGATTTCAACTACCCTTTGGCCACTTTCTTTTTCCAAATATATGTGGCTAAAACACAAATATACGTGACCATATAATACCAAAGGTCACGCTTTTTATATCTTAACGTGGCCGTTGCCACCATTTGGCCACGCGTATTGAGACAAAATGTATGATTTCAACTACCCTTTGGCCACTTTCTTTTTCCAAATATATATGGCTAAAACACAAATATACGTGACCATATAATACCAAAGGTCACGCTTTTTATATCTTAACGTGGCCGTTGCCACCATTTGGCCACGCGTATTGAGACAAAATGTATGATTTCAACTACCCTTTAGCCACTTTTTTTTTCCAAATATATGTGGCTAAAACACAAATATACGTGACCATATAATACCAAAGGCCACCCTTATTATATTTTAATGTGGCCGTTGCCACCCTTTGGCCACGCGTATTGGGACAAAATTTATGATTTCAGCAACCCATTTGGCCACGTTTTTTCATATCATATGTGGCTAAAACACAAATATACGTGACCATATAATACCAAAGGCCACGCTATTCATATTTTAACGTGGCGGTTGCCAACCTTTGGCCACGCGTATTTGGACAAAAATTATAATTTCAGCAACCCATTTGGCCACGTTTTTTTATAACATATGTGGCTAAAACACAAATATACGTGACCATATAATACCAAAGGCCACGCCATTCATATTTTAACGTGGCCGTTGCCACCCTTTGGCCACTCGTACTGTGACAAAATGTATGATTTCAGCAACCCTTTGGCCACGTATTTTTATAATGTATGTGGCTAAAACACGAATATACGTGACCATAAAATACCAAAGGCCACGTTAACCAAACACATGTGGCCGTTGGAACCCTTTCGCCACGCTTTTCTGAAGAATTGTTTGATTACAACAACAAATATTGGTACCCTTTAGCCACGCTTATAGGTGGCTTCAGCCACTGATATTGTAACGTGGCCGTAGGGTACATATGGTGACGGCACCTATGGTGTCGTTTGGAATGGAAAAAAAAACGTGACAAAACACCTTTTGTCACGGTTTTTTTCCGTGGCCAAAGGTTAGTTTTGACGTAGTGTGAGTGCCAGAAATATGACAGGTCATTTTCTGATACTTATTATCTAATGAAAAGACTTCCATAATACATAGTATATGTGACAATCCGACTTTTCAGGTCATTTTCTGACATTAACTGAACGTAAAACGTATTAAATGTTGTGTGAACATTTATGTGCTTATCTGCGTTGACTTTAGCAATTAGGGTTTTGTGTAGTAATCACTAAACGAGCATGCACTTAAGTTTGACGTTTGATATTCTTGTTCTATGATTTTATGTAAATCATACGTTACGATTTCATGTGAACGTTGCGTCATTTTATGTGACAATTATACCCTATGATTTTAGGTGATATATATATATATACATATATATATATATATATATATATATATACTATCTTAATATATATATTGGAGAGAGAAGATTGGTTTTGTTGAATTTTAAGATTGTACAAGAAATTGATGCATAATGTACAAGTACTTAGAGCACATTTTCTTAAAATTAGGTGAAAGAGATTAAATCCCATTAAACCCTTATCCACCCCCAAAAACTCGGTCGCAGAAGGAAGTTCCCAAAAGTGTGATTCCCGCTCAGTCATTCTCCACATCTGGTAATCCCTCTCTTCTTCTTTCTCCTCTTTCTTTTTCACAGTCACCTAATCTGGCCATTATTCACAGATGTTGAAGAAAAGCACAAATCAAACACACGGAATCTCTCTTTTGAACTAAAATCACAGAGGAGCATCCGCTCTTCAGAGGAGCATAGGGAGATCGGTCATTCATCCATACCCAATGAAGCCCTAATTCAAAATCCTTCTGAAATCGCAGACTTGCAGGACCAAAACAGGTAATGAAATTCAAATCCGCCACTCTCTTTTAGCCTCTTTTCTTTCGATCTAAATCTGACCCTATTCTCTCGACCTTGAATCCGACCTCCATCCTCGATCTCTCTCTCTCGCAAGCTGCAAGTTGTGTTCAATTTGAAGAACCGGTCCAGAGTATCTGCTTTCAGCACTCTCTCGACCTTTAAAACGTCATCTAATGTTCCCTATATGCTGAAGAATATGCAGGTAACATTTATGTTCAGGTTTGGTTTATTCCTTCAAGGGAATCATCTGCTTCCAGGTTTGGTTTATTCCATCAAGGGACTCATCTGCTTCCAGGTTTGGATTATTCCTTCAAGGGACTTTTTATAATGGTCAAAAAGGGTAGATTTTAGTATGAGTAAAAAAGGGACTCTTTTGAATATTGTTTGTGCTATCAGGTTGGAATTCTGAGTTTGCAGCCAAGTTAAATCAAGAGAAAGCAAAAAGCATTGGCTGAACACCAGGTTGGGATTTTCAGATTTATATTTTTAGGGGTCAAAATGGGTCACTCATATGTTAATCTACATTTTATACATGTTTATTTTCAGCTATTTGGATGTGGTTATAGGTTCAACTGCAACACAAGATAAAAAAAAGAAGCTGAACAGTTTAGAGAGTGGAAAGCATCACTGGAGAAAGAATTGTTGCAGGTATATGTTTTGTAGCTTTTCTGTCATATTGATACAAAGAAAGAATTTCAAGAAAAAAAATCCAAAAATGGGTTGTTAATGGGATTTATTTGTTAGACATTCATCATCCATTTAGAACAAGTATGGTTTATTTGTTGTTTTTCTAAAACAATTTAGTTATAGAAGTTCTTAACCTTGTTTCTTTATTCTTTTGTTTCAGGTGCTTGTAAGAGGTGTTTAGTTAGCCTATCTTTGTGAGTTTTACTTTACATGCTTCCATCAAATGATTTATCATATATGATGGAGGTTTTTACCGTTTGACCCGTTTGAGTGTATGGCCATGATGACATAATGATTGAAGTTCAATTTGTTTTGAGTTAAAAATATTGCAGGTGGATGCTCGCGCTTGCTTTAAGATGTACACGAAATGAATAAAATGTAGAAAGAGAACCGGGTTATGAAGAACTTGAATAATGACTGATCCACGGGTAAGGAATCTGTCTATACTTTCCGATTTTGTATCAGCACTCTTGAAATTAGAGTTCATTGTGTAAGTATGTAGTTTAAACACTAATAATAAGATGGGTTCAATGGTTATTGTAACATGATTGCATATATATATATTTTTTGGCAGATGTCTCCTGAGAGAATCTTTGCAAGAGCAGGTGTGAAGGAGCTTAGAAAAATTATTATATTGAAAAGGTAATATCAGGGCTGAATATTGTTTTCTTTATTATATTCTTGATGCTAAGTACTTGTTTTTTACATATGTGATTGTATGGTGAGAACAAGTTTAAAGAGTAGATTTGGTCATCACGTTTGATAAGAAATATGGTTGTTTGGTGCTTTGGTAGAAAATTATGCTTGCTTTGTGATCATCTATATGTATGGCCTGTTTGATAGAAAATTATAATGTTATGTTTGCTACAAATAGACGTTGTTTGGTAAAAGAAAAATGTATGATATGCTTAGTAATCATGCATAATATCAAACTGTATCATTATCAACCACAACCAACACATGCGGTATATTTCCTTATTAGTGTTATCATATAATGTTTTGTACAAATAAGACACTTCCTTATTAGTGTTATAATATAGTGTTATAATATCTTATTTACTGATTTTAGTGAACAGATCATAAATTTTTTTAATAAGAAAAAATATTGAGTAGTTTATTCTCTATAATGACTATTAACTAGACTAAGATAGAATAGACTAAGATACGATCCCGCACTATTTGTTGAAGTAGATACACCCTTTACCTTTCAATGTGGAGGTCATTGATTTAAATTCCACCTGACATAAAAAATAAATAAGAAATTTTATCACAGTGGGTCTTTGGACGGTGAGTCTCCTGTAGAATGAATTACTATTTTGGGTATTTTTCATGTTAAAGTCACCGGAATGAATTACTATTTTGAGTATTTTTCTTTTATTTACTCAGAACCCGACCAATTGCGACATTTACGGATAACACCCCGCAACCCCTATCACCCTATGTCGTGATGCTTATAAATTGTTATCGTCGTCGAAAGTGAATGTATCGCATTATAAATTGTTGTTGCGTCGTTTCGCGCTAAGAAAAACGAATACCATAAAGAGACTTTATACACTGCGAATAGACTTAATATACGGTTTCTTTTACAGGGTATGATTTCTTTTTATTTGATAATTCATTTTTATCTTTCTATACACCCATAACCAATTCAAGTATACACAAACGAAGAGACTTTATACACTACGATCTTCACAAAATAGCCCCCGAGAATTTTGCATAGACTAAAACCCATAAAAAAGACTAACTTTACTAAATCCCACATGACACAGTAAAGTATCATCAACCTTAACCCCTTGAAACAATCATTACTTATGGCAATTTTTTTTTATTTCATATTTTATGAAAAATACATGTTCTTCATGTTCACGTTTTAAGACTCTTGGTTTTAAAATTGAACATTGTATAACTCAACCCCATAACATGCGAACAAATAAACAAATACCGCGATGTAAATTGTCATGCCGCCATAACAAGCGAACAAATAAACAAATACCGCGTTGTAGTTTGTTGTGCCGCTGCAACGCGCGAACAGAAGACGAATAACACGCTATACACTGTCGCCGCCGCAACGCGCGGGCACACGGCTAGTATATATATATATATATATATATATATATATATATATATATATATATAACATAATTTAATCACATTTATGATTTTATGTAATTTAAGGATTCTAATTACAAGTTATTAATCATAGAGTTATGTACTTTAAATATATAAGTTATAGATTTAAACCTATGATTTTATGTGAATTTAAATGGAGAAGTGGGAATTATTATTTATGATTTTATGTAGTCGTTTAAGTTTATATTTTCTTATAAACGTTATACGATTTATATATTTTGACGTTCCTCATATATTCGTCCTTAAAAACACCTTCCGTTAACCTTGTTAGCGTTCCGTTATGTTTTATAACTCAAGGGACCCATTCTGTCATTTCCTAAACCTAATCCTATTTAATAAAATATGGAGGACCGTTTCTGTATTTAGCCATAACCCTGCATCCATAAGTGAAACTTTTGAGGGGCTAGTTCTGCCAAAACCCAAAAGTGGGTTTAATTGCAATTACGTGAATTCAAGGAGCCGATGATCGGTCGAAACCGATCATCACCGTCACCCGTTGGTTTCCGTTTTTGCACCATCAATTGCCTTCAATGACCATCAATTTCCTTCAATGATATGTGAATATCATTTGCACAAGCTCACAAAACAGAAACCTCACTCCCTCACTCGTTCTTCCTTCCTCTCTCTCTCGTTTTCTTTGTTTTTAAAAGTTTTTCAGCGAACTCGGAATTCCGGCCAAAACCTCCATCAAATCACCACCATTCAACACCCTTTGTAATCGAAACTCATCACTGAGCAACCAGGAGCGACCGGATTCGAGTTTCGTTAGCGTACTCGGTGTTCGCGTTCAAGCTTTCGGGTTCGTTTCGGCATCAAAAACTTTTTTTCTCTCCTCTTCGAATCGAGGTAACAATTCCTTAATGCTAGTCGTACATTTTTACGGGTTTTATTTGGGGTTCGCGATTTTCCGGCGACCGGAGTTAGGATTCCGGTCACCGGAATTCTTGATGTAAAAGATGACGATGGGCGGGTACGGGTTATAAGTTTTGGGGTCCGGATAGATTACCAGACGCCAATCTAGACCATTGGTTCGGTTACTGGACATGCACGCGAGGGACGCGGGTTCGAGTCCCGGTCCCAACATTTTTTAACTCCTTATTCTCCTTTGAATGGATTCTGGTCGCTACCTATGCATAAAACCATTTTGATCCGGATCTTGACACTAACAGGCCTTTTGGCCAAGTGTTTGGGTTGTGGCGCTGAGACTGGGAGGTCGCGGGTTCAACCCCTACGACCCTCATATTCCCTGTTTTGTTTTTATTTTGGGATTCAAGGATTTTGTCCAACCAAAACTTATATAAAATGGATTTCCACGAATGTTTAAACCCGTAAAACTTATCTACGACTATTAAACCCGTAAAGTTTGACGTTTCAAACAAAAATATAGTTTTAATAAATTTGTACAAATATTAACTTAAAAATCGTCTCATTATAAAGGGCAATATATATATATATATATATATATATATATATATATATATATATTTCATAGATTAGTATTTACGCACCTAGTGGATTTATATAAACGATTAGATATTTGCGGTGAACTTTTAAATCCTGTTTTCGCGGCCCCATTTTACTATTTTAATCCTGTTGGGGGAGATTAACATGCATGATTTACACAACTTAGATAATCAGACTTTTATATATCACTTGAAGTACTTGTAGCACACTGATACAACAAAGTCCTTCTTATGCTACCGTTAGTATTAATGACGATAGCGGGAAATATATTGTAGTACTACTGGGTCTGACAAACCCCACCCGGGTCAGTCGCTCTGGCACGATTGGATATCGAACGGGTGTTATATTCGTCCTAAACACAACAAGGCAAACTATAAACAACTGTTAGCTTCGGTGTCCATCAACGTGCGAAGTTTCATGTATATAGCCTAGCTAGCTATTTGATATATATTAGTGATTATGCTCTTACAACTTGACGTTATTGAACGGTCAATTTAAACTGAACTTGAAATTTTACTGAACTGTTAAACCTGTGAACTCACCAACCTTTGTGTTGACACTTTAGCATGTTATTTCTCAGGTCGCTAAACTGGATTGTCTGCCACGAGCTAGGATGCACCACTTAAGGATTATTATTGTCATGCATGCATCATAGACTTTAATATTTTTCAACTCATTAAATTTTGGTTTGCGCATGTTTCGGCGCTTGAACATTTATTAAAACTTTTGTCGTTTACACTTCCGCATTTAAAAAACGCATTTACTTTGGTTTTACTTTTACATTGCATATAGATTGTTTGTATGGCTAATGTGTTCGATCCTGGTTTGTCACGCTCCCGACGACGCGTTGTCGCGCGTGGGATTTTTGGGGTGTGACAGTATCTGAAGGGAACTCGAAGATTATATGTATTATCTCAGGGGAAGTCCTTAGCTGAGGGGAAGTAATCAGCTAAGGGGAAGTCTTTAGAGGTCTTGGAAGGAGGGAGGATAATAAGTATTATCCCAAGGGATCTCGAGGACGATACTTATTATCTAATGAAAAGAGTTCCCTAATACATAATATCTGAAGGGACCTCGAAGATAATATGTATTATATCATGGGAAGTCCTTAGCTGAGGGGAAGTTATCAGCTAAGGGAAAGTCTTTAGGGGTCTTTGTGTTCAGGGGAAGTTTTATAGAAAACCCGTAATCTATATTAGGGTTTTAGGTTAAAATTATGTTAATTTGAATCAACTGAACAGATGATAATTACCTTTTAACCCAAAGACCAGTCATCAAATGTCTGGTGGAGTATATTTTTTCTGGTATGTGTTAGATAGGTTGATGAGAGAAAGATTTTGCTGATGTTCGATCCTGGTTTGTCACGCTCCCTACGGCGCGTTGCATATAGACTGTTTGTATGGCTAATGTGTTCGATCCTGGTTTGTCATGCTCCCTACGGCGCGTTGTCGCGCGTGGGATTTTTGGGGGTGTGACAGATTGGTATCAGAGCCATTGGTTATAGTGACCTAGGTTTGCATTAGTGGACCGCCTATAGCCTTAGTTACTCCTTAGTCATACACTCGAACACACACACTAGTATGTGACTATTTGACTATGTGTTACTTGTACTTATATATGTATATATATGGTATATATGCACACATCCGTCACCAGTAGGCGGGTTACTTCGGGTCCTACTACCCCGACTCATGGAAACCGAAGGATAACTTCCGAGGACCACGTATATGGAGAACCAATTGTCATTCGTGGAAGGGACAACGACAACTGGAACTGGTACGAGTTGTTGATACCTGATATGTGCGTCGTGTGAAGTATCAAGCAAGATCAAGATCAAGTCAAACTAGGTCTGGCCGATCTAGGTCCGAACCTGAAGTTCGGACTGGCCGAACCCAAGGGTCGGCCGAAGCTCGGCCAGCTGGTGTTTTGGTCAAAAACTGCCTAAGCAATTAGTTGATCAAACTTTGTATGTGAGGTAGCGTGTTTGATGTAAATAAAGATGAAAATGCAAATGTAAAGGTTGACACGAGGATGTAACGAGGGAAAATCCAGGAATCCTTGAGTATCCTCAAGGAGCCTAGCAAAAAACCTCGGGGGCCGGTTCAAAGTACCTGCCTCCTAAAACTTTTATATGATGAAAGTATTTGATACAAGTGAAATGAGCTCGTATTCTAAGTGTTACAGAGAGTTTTGATAGCGAGTATCGTGTGTTGTGTGTGTGTTTTCGAATGAATGACCTAGAGCTCGTTTAAATAGTCAAAAATGCATTAACTAACTAGGCTAAAAACTAGGGATTGAGTCTTCAAGTCTTTGTGAACGTTGGAGTCAGTTACAACACGTCCCATAAAGCCTTGACCGAGTCTTCAGCCATCATTTACACGTCCCTTAATACCTGCAATCAATTAAGACACGTGGACAATTGTAACGGTTAAATCGATAACTGTAGTTCAGGATCCTTTGAGCTTCTGGCGAGCATCCTGAAATAATATAACCAACTGTCCTATATTTTAGGTATTCTCCCAACTAAGCCAATATGAACGTTGTGGACCACTTAGTCCACGTTCTCTATCATTTGTCCGAGTCTTTAGGCTTGTCTACACGTTTCTTTGACCCTGCAATTAATAAGACACATGGGAAAAACAAACGGGTTAGTTGATAACTGTAATTCCGAGATGCTCGAACCTGCCAGGATCCTGAACTTGCGTAAGGATACCAAACCATTTGAGCTGCCGCCAGGATCCCGGATTATCAGCCCTAACAATTGCCCCTGAATTTTAACAGTTGTCGACCAGGAAGACGGCTGTAAAAATTCAAACTCAACGTCATCTCTTGAAATAATTACGAAGGTGACTCGTTAGCTCCTGATTTTGATAGCAACACAACTTCTCATGTGATTTCCCCATAAATAACTCCAAGTTTCTGTCTTCCCCATACATCAGTCGAAACCCTGTCGATTGCTCTTTTTGTATTTCCTGCATATATATGACTTAGTAGCATTTTGATCATCATGGTGTGCCGTGTATGCTTTTAATTATTTTGAAAAATGTTAGAATGAGGATCCTTCAGGATGCTCAGCATAGTTTAGTTTAAAAACTCAAAAGTTTATTAAAATTTGGTCAATGTTAACAAACCATGATGCCATCTAATACTTAGTAATAAAAATACGTATTAAACGCAGTATCAATATAACCTGTTTGAGAATACTCCAACCGTAGAGGTAGTCAGGATCTCTAAGGATCCTTAGGAATCCTTAAGATAGACTTGATGAAATTCCGATTTTAAGGCATAAAATACCTTAAAAACCTTGAGCACTTGTGAATAAGTTAAACTGGGGTCAAGCCCAATCTTGAGAGACACAAGTGTGTCTAAGCCTTAACTAATGCGAGAGCATCAACAACCTTTGCTAACCTGAGGACAAGCTCATAGATACTTGGGACTAAGCCAACTGGGGTCAAGCCCGAAACTTGAGAGACACAAGTGTGTCTAAGCCTTAATTAATGCGAGAGCATCAACAACCTTTGCTAACCTGAGGACAAGCTCATAGATACTTGGGACTAAGCCAACTGGGGTCAAGCCCAAAAACTTGAGAGACACGAAAGTGCCTAGACCTTAGTTAATGTGAGAACATTAAAAACCTGTGTTATTCTGAGGACAAGCTCAAAAATACTTGGGACTAAGCCAACTGGGGTCAAGCCCAAAACTTGAGAGACACGAATATGTCTAAACCTTTGTTGACATGAAAATGCCAAAAACCTTAGAATCTTTGAGATGACACGTCTGCCATCCATTTTGAAGTGCACTCTATGGCCAACAGTGATGAAATTATCAGCCACCCTTAGATGGACTGGTCGCACCACCTTGAACCACAGGCCACCATCATGCGCTCCTGGCGAGGGTCTTGCGCTCCTGGCGATTCCCATTAGTGAACGAGAAGGTGAAAACCTCCTAAACCTTTGATTGCATTCAGAATGCATTTGACTTAGAAGAGGTGATCAGCCTCTAACTTATGACAGGATGCTCCGAACAGCTGCAAAACACTTCAAGGCTCGGTGAGGGGTGGGTGTTAGTTTGGCTAACACCCCTCCGATGCTTAAGTCAGTAATTACTTCACAAAAATAATAATATGAAATTAAAATAATGGTTAAAGTCATACCTGAGGTCTTTGAAGTTTAGACAAGGATTCCTTGATATGCTCAAAGGATCTAGAAAGCACTTACATAAAATATATCTTCAAGTGAATTGCATTCCAAGCTCTTGGGAGCAGCTCACCTTCCATAGTAGCCAACCTATATGCTCCCTTTCCAGCTTCTGAATCTATTAAATAGGGACCTTCCCATTTGGGCGCAAGTTTCCCATGTGCTGGATTGGTCGTATTTTGAAAAGCTTTTCTGAGTACCAGATCTCCTACTTGAAATCTTCTGATCCTGAGGTTCCTGTTGTAAGACTTGGCTATCCTTTGCTGGTATGCTGCCATCCGGAATTTTGCGAGGTCTCTGACTTCATTTATCGTTTCAAGATCTTCAAGGAGCTCTTGCTTATTGGCTTCAAAATCCCGACAGCTTGTTCTGGCAGTTGGCATCACCATTTCAGTGGGTATTACAGCTTCTGAGCCAAACACTAAGGAAAATGGTGTTCGACCAGTAGCATTTTTGGAGGTCGTTCTGTCGGCCCACAATACAAAAGGTAGTTCTTCAGCCCATTTCCCTTTTTTGTCTCCCAGCTTCTTCTTGAGATTATTGATGATGATTTTATTGCTTGATTCTGCTTGGCCATTAGCTTGTGGGTGTATGGGAGTCGAAGTTACCATCTTGATGCCCCATGCTTCACAAAAACTGGTCGTCCTTTTACCTATAAATTGAGATCCATTGTCGCACACTATTTCTGATGGGATTCCAAATCTTGTAAGAATATTCCTTTTAATGAAGGAAATCACTTCTTTTTCTCTAACTTGAACAAAGGCTTCGGCTTCAATCCATTTAGAAAAGTAGTCCGTCATGGCCAACATGAAGACTTTTCCTCCAGGTGCTACAGGCAGCTTACCAACTATATCCATGCCCCACTTCATGAACGGCCACGGAGACGATATTGAATGAAGCGGCTCAGCAGGCTGATGGAGGATATTGCCGTGCCGCTGGCATGCATCACACTTCTGAACAAAGGCCATTGCATCCTTTTTCATAGTAGGCCAGTAGTATCCTGTCCTCAATACCTTGGAAAAGAGTGATCTGCCCCCAGTGTGATTGCCACAATCACCTTCATGAATATCCTGAAGTACCGCATGTGCTTCAGGTTGCTCGAGGCATCTCAAGTATGGTCCTGCAAGAGATTTCTTGTATAAGATACCATTTATTATTGAATATGGAATTACCTTTGTTCGGAAGAGTCTGGAGTTCTCGTTTTTTGGGATTTCTCCTTCTTGGATAAATCTCCTGATAGGGTAAGTCCAGGATTCTTGAGGATCCTGGGAGTCTGTCATTTCTTGATCTTTATCTGTTGTAACATCATTAACTTCTTGTTCTTCAATTGCTGGTGTCAGGATGTGAGTTATGGGAATCTTGACACCTTCTGGGATCCTTAAAGATGATGCTAAATTTGCCAAAGCATCAGCTTCTGCGTTTTCTTCTCTGGGTACCTGTGATATGCTGCAATTTTCAAAAGATAATGCTAATTGTTTTACAAGGTCCAGATATTTGGTTAGCCTTTCGCCTTTCACTGCATAGGATCCATTAAATTGGTTAGTTAATAACAAGGAGTCAATAAAAACTTGAATGTGTTGGATATCCATATCTTTAGCGAGTTGTAATCCTGCAATTAAAGCTTCGTATTCAGCTTCATTGTTGGTGGCTTTGAATTCACAATGGATAGATAGAGGGATAATGTCCCCCTGTGGCGATTTCAGTAGCACACCAAGTCCTGTTCCTCTAACGTTAGATGCTCCATCTGTATATAGTATCCAGCTGCCTGAAGCTTCTTCGAGCTGCTTGACCTCAAGTTCAACTTCTGGCAGTATGTCGCTGCTGAAATCAGCCACAAAATCTGCAAGGGCTTGTGACTTGATTGCTGTTCTTGGCTCATATATGATATCATAGGCACTTAATTTAACTGCCCATTTCGCCATTCTACCTGACATTTCTGGTTTTCTCAAGACACACTTAACAGGATAGTTAGTTTTCACATAAATAACATGAGTTTCAAAATAATGTCTTAACTTTTGAGAAGCCATGACAAGGGCTAAAATCAATTTTTCTAAATAAGAATACCTGGTTTCAGCATCTAGCAATGTTTTGCTTACATAGTATACTGGATGCTGCTGCCCCTCATGATCCTTCACAAGCACAGCACTTACTGAGCTGCCTGAAACTGCTAGATAGAGAGACAGTGGCTCGCCTTTAACTGGTTGCATCAGAAGCGGAGCGGATGACAAATATTCTTTCAAGGAGCTCAGAGCTGCTTCATGCTTCTCACCCCATTCGAACTTTTTGTTTTTCTTCAATATGTCATAGAATTCTTTGCTCTTTTCGGAAGATCTTGATATGAATCTGTTAAGTGCTGCTACTCTTCCAGTCAATCTTTGAACTTCTTTAACATTTGTTGGAGACTTCAAGTTTATAATAGCTTGTATCTGCTCAGGGCTGGCTTCTATTCCTCTTTCAGTAACCATAAAGCCTAAAAACTTGCCGGCTCTTACTCCGAAATGGCACTTGGAAGGATTCAATTTCATGTTGAATTGGTCCAGGATATCAAAAGCAGCTTCAAGATCTCTAGGGTGGTCCTTCGCTTTTTTCGATTTCACCACCATATCATCGATGTATACTTCCATGGTGTCCCCCAGCTTGTCTTTAAACATCATGTTGACTAGCCTTTGGTATGTGGCACCTGCATTTCGTAAACCAAAAGGCATTGCAATATAACAATAAATACCTGTAGGGGTCATGAAGGCTGTGTCTTCCTGATCTGATGGTTCCATTTGAATTTGTTGAAAGCCCGAAGATGCGTCCATAAAAGTTAGCATCTCATGCCCAGCAGTTGCGTCCACCATAGAATCAATATGCGGTAGAGGGAATGGGTCTTTAGGGCAGGCCTTGTTTAGGTCTGTGTAATCTACACATACCCTCCACTTACCATTCTTCTTTTGGACTACCACCACATTAGCCAACCAGCGAGGATACTTAACTTCTCTGATCATTTTTGATTTGAGCAGCCTGTCAACTTCCTCTTGGATTATGATGTTTCTCTCAGGAGCGAACTTTCTTCTCTTCTGATGTATTGGCCTGAAAGATTCATCTATACCAAGTTTATGAGTAATAATATCTTTGGATATACCTGTCATGTCTTCATGTTTCCATGCAAATGTTGTGACTCTGGACTTTAAGAGGCTCACGAGCTGCTCCTCAGTATCCTCAGGAATATTTGTTCCTACCAGCACTTTGATTTCAGGATCTTCAGGATTGAGTTGAACTTCTTTGGTCTCCAATTCCTTCGTCATCTGAATTCTTCGTGCTGGTTTCTTTAATTGCTATGCTGGCTTTGACTTGATAGTGTTCTTCATAGCAGAAGTGTAGCAGTCTTTGGCTTCTTGTTGATCACTTAGTATTCTTACAACTCCCCAAGGTGTGGGAAGCTTCACACATTGATGATAGGTAGATGGAACTGCTTTCATGTCATGGATCCATGGCCTTCCCAAGATTACGTTGCAACAAGGAAGGGAGTCAATAACGCAGAATTTCTGCATGGAGTTGACCCCTTCAATGTAAACAGGAAGTCTGATGTCTCCAACCGTATGCTTGGTTTCTCCGCTAAATCCTACTAACACTGAGGATCTTGGGATTATCTCTTCTTCGGGAATGCTCATCTTCTTAAGCACGTCCAATTGGATAATGTTGACCGAACTGCCATTGTCTATCAGGATCCTGCGAACATAATGGTTAGCAATACACAATGTAATTACCAGACTGTCATGATGAGGGTCCTGGATGTCTTGCTTATCAGTTTCGTCAAAAGAAATGACTTTGTCTTCAGTCAATATCGCGTTCTTCTTTGGTCGACTGCCTTGATCCATCTTAGCCTCCTTGGCATGTCTTTTTGCTGATGAGAAAGAGGCTCCACATATGTCAGATCCTCCGGAGATGAAGTTGATCACTTTGGCATCTGCTGGTGGTGATTGCGCTCTTTTGGGCAGCTCAGCAGCTTCTTGAGTTTTACTCTTTTTTCTGCCGAACAATTCTTTGAGATGCCCCTTGCTGAGCAGGTAACTGATTTCTTTTCGAAGTGCTATGCAATCATCTGTTAAGTGCCCAAAGTCTTCGTGGTAGGCACACCATTTAGACTTATCTTTCCATGATCCTTGTTTATCCGATTTTCTTGGCCACCTGGCTTTATCACCTAGATCCTGCAAGGCACATAACAAACCACTTGTGTCAACCGAAAAGCAGTAATCAGATACCTTTGGGAAGTTCTCTTCGTCGTCTTCCTCTTCCACTTCGTTGACCCTTGGATTATCATTACGATAATAGGGTTTGTTTCTTTGTTGTTTTCCGGGAGAGTTTGTCCTTCTGCCCGACGTTTCTTCACCTCTTTTTTGGATCTTCTTATCGTCTTCCAACCTGATGAACCTCAGTGCCCTTGTTCTGACTTCATCAAGGTTCCTGCAAGGAGTCATAACCAAATCATCATAAAATCGGGAATCCCCTCTAATCCCCATTTTGAAGGCTTCTACAGCAGCAGCCATATCCAAGTTAGGGATATCTAGAGCTTCTCGACCAAATCTGGCCACATAATCCCTTAGGGATTCACTGGGCTTCTGAACTATCCTGTACAAATCACCAGTGAGCTTCTCAAAGCTCCTGCTGCAAGAAAACTGGTTATTAAACAAGTTAACCAAGTGGGGAAAAGAAGTAATAGTGTTAGGAGGGATACTGAGTAGCCATTTCAAGGCTGGTCCTGTCAATGTTGAACCAAATCCCTTGCATAAGCAAGCTTCTTTGATGTTTGCAGGAATGGGGTTGATCTCCATCCGTTCCCTATATTGTGCCACGTGTTCCTCAGGATCTGTGGTCCCGTCGTAGAGTTTCATGTTGGGAGTTTGAAATCTTTTTGGTATCTCCACGTCACAAATGGGCCATGCAAATCTAGAAACTCTGTGGCTGCCTGCTGGCACTTCAGGAATTGGACGAATAACACCAGGAACACTTGAGATCATATCCTTTAACCTCTGAAGTTCCCTAGCAATAGTCGGGTTGATACCTGCATCCTGCACAGTTCCTTGGTTAGGGTGAGTATAATAATTATCAAAGTTGTTACCAGCCCTGGAAGTTTGTAGAGGGATTTGAGGTTCATATCCAGTATCTCTAACGACGGTTGGCTCAGTTGTAGTCTCCACTTGCATGGGGATGAAGTCTCCCTCATGCATCTCCTGAGATGAACCTGGGAACGTGCCTGCAGAGACAGTAGGGTTAGAAAATAAGGATCCTTGAGGATCCTGAGCAGCTCGGAAGCGGCTCCGGTATGGTTGGAATGGCTGTGATGAGGATCCCTGTGGCATCTGTGGAGTAGGCATTGCTGATTGCTGACTCCAAGGCTCATGTAGGTTTGTTGCCGCGAATTGTTGTGGTCGAGATGCAGATTGATGCATTGAGACTGCTGGCACCCGATGGTTTAAAAACCCGGCTGGTTGCTGACTTGAGCATCTCGGCGGCTGCTGACTTCCATATTCGCTGTAGTAAGATTCTGGGGGCTGCTCGGAGTAGAACCCAGAGTATCCCAGATCTGTCACTCCGGGACTCTTCTGTTGCTGAGGGCCCGAAAATCTCGCAGTAGTAGTTGTTGCAACACCTGATTTTTGAGCAGTGAAGGGGTTTATTTTCTGTTTTGGCTGCTCCGATATTTCCGGAGAGTCGAACCCGAATGATTTTGGCATCAACGGGCTAATCTCCTCCACTGGTTTCTTAGATTTCTTCAATTCCATGATCTCCTTCATCATTATCTCGTTGGTTTTGCTTTGTTCATCCGCACGGGCCTTCATCTGCCTGATCAAAACATAGAGATCATCATTAGAAATAGCAGAGTTAGTGGACGTACCTTGAGAACCAGTAAAAGTAGGGTATTCCGTTCTTTTAGCATCAGTATCAGTTGCTTTCTTCGTCATTGGGGGAAGACCGGTGCTCACAGTCGGTTTAGTGGACGAAACAGATTTCGAAGTAATCTTTGGTTGAGTCGACATTTTCAAGAATTGGTTATGGGAAGAAGATCAAGGCTTTTAGCTGAATTCAAACACCGTTTGCCCCACGGTGGGCGCCAAATTGTTTTGGTCAAAAACTGCCTAAGCAATTAGTTGATCAAACTTTGTATGTGAGGTAGCGTGTTTGATGTAAATAAAGATGAAAATGCAAATGTAAAGGTTGACACGAGGATGTAACGAGGGAAAATCCAGGAATCCTTGAGTATCCTCAAGGAGCCTAGCAAAAAACCTCGGGGGCCGGTTCAAAGTACCTGCCTCCTAAAACTTTTATATGATGAAAGTATTTGATACAAGTGAAATGAGCTCGTATTCTAAGTGTTACAGAGAGTTTTGATAGCGAGTATCGTGTGTTGTGTGTGTGTTTTCGAATGAATGACCTAGAGCTCGTTTAAATAGTCAAAAATGCATTAACTAATTAGGCTAAAAACTAGGGATTGAGTCTTCAAGTCTTTGTGAACGTTGGAGTCAGTTACAACACGTCCCATAAAGCCTTGACCGAGTCTTCAGCCATCATTTACACGTCCCTTAATACCTGCAATCAATTAAGACACGTGGACAATTGTAACGGTTAAATCGATAACTGTAGTTCAGGATCCTTTGAGCTTCTGGCGAGCATCCTGAAATAATATAACCAACTGTCCTATATTTTAGGTATTCTCCCAACTAAGCCAATATGAACGTTGTGGACCACTTAGTCCACGTTCTCTATCATTTGTCCGAGTCTTTAGGCTTGTCTACACGTTTCTTTGACCCTGCAATTAATAAGACACATGGGAAAAACAAACGGGTTAGTTGATAACTGTAATTCCGAGATGCTCGAACCTGCCAGGATCCTGAACTTGCGTAAGGATACCAAACCATTTGAGCTGCCGCCAGGATCCCGGATTATCAGCCCTAACAGCTGGGTATAAATATACGTTTGGTCTTTGTAACAGAAAGGCTGAGCAGGCAAATTCTGTTAAGTGTGTGTTTCTGAGTGTGTATTCTCTGTGTCTATTTCTGAGTGTTTGCTGATTGTAATTGTTCTTCTTTGATCAATAAATCAATCGGTTAATTAGGTTTCGATGTCCGATTAGCTAGATCGAGTAGACGATCCTTTGCTCACGCATTTTCAAGTGGTATCAAAGCTTTCTGGTTCAGTCTACTGATCTGTGGTTGCTATTGTCGGATTTTTGAAGCGTTTTTGAAGTTTCTCGAGTTTGCTTTTGTGTTTTTCATCAATTTTATCGAGTTTTTGGTGTCAAAATTGTTCCTAAATCATTTTCTATCAGTTTTTCTGAGTCACAGCATCGAGTTTTGTCAAAATCAGTCCATTTTCGCGCGTTTTCGGAAAATGTGTTCGAAGTTCGGAGTTCTCTATTCAGGCTCGGAGTAACTGCTCCGAACTTGAAGTTCGGTCTATCTTCGGTGAGAGTTCGGTGAACTTTCGGTCAAGGTTCGGAGTTAAACCAAGGTTCGGAAGAGGTTCGGAGCTAGATCGGAGTCTTTAGGAGTTCGGTCTGGTGATTTTGACTCGGAGCAAGTTCGGACAAGTTCGGAGTTTGGTTTTAGGTTCGGACAGAGTTCGGAGCTTAGTTATTAGTTCGGAGAGAGTTCGGACGGCAGAATCTTACTTTTTCGAACGATGTCGGAATTTCACGCGTTTACTGCAATGCAAAGTGCCATGCAAACTATGCTGAATTTTGATAATGAAATTGGAACAAGTCAGAAAGTTCCCAAATTGTTAAAGCTTGAAGATTATCAAAATTGGAAGAAACGATTTTCTGCTTATATTAGCACAAATGACATTGATATATGGATTCCAATTCGAAAATTGTATGAAGGACCAATGGAAGATGGAGATCTTAAAGAAATTCAAGATTTCGATGGTGATGAAAGAAAAAGTTATGAGCTTGAAAAGAAAGTTTATGGTTATCTTACTATGGCTTTACCTACTGAATTGCTTCATCAATTTAGCACTTGCAAGAAATCTAAGCAATTGTGGGATGCTTTATCCGCAAGATGTGAAGGAAATGCTGACTATAAGAAGAGTCGAAAGAAAGTCTTGAACAAAGAATTTGATAATTTTCAAAACTATGACAATGAAAACATTACTGCTCTAGTTTCAAGATTTTCACATTTGATTAGTGAATTGAAGGTTGTTGGAATTGAAAAATCTGATGCAGATTTAAAGGAAAAGATCATGGAAGCATTACCTGAAAAGTGGGAAAATTATGTTTTGTTACTCACTCATGACAAGGATTATTCTGCAATGACATTTCACGAGCTTACTGGAAAACTTCATGCTCGAGAAATGGAAATGTTAAACTCAAAGAAGTCAACTGCTACCTTACAAAATCCTGAATTGTATCATGGTGAAAATAGTGCAAGCATGAGTGCAAAGTCTAACCCAAATCAGAATACAGCACCAAGTGTTGCTTTTATAGCTGGAGCTTCAGGAAATTCTGATAATAATTCTTCAAGAGGTTGCAATTTTACAATTCCAAAATTTTCAAATCAAAATGCTTTTTCAGCAGAATCAACCGATGATTGTGCCAAAATGATTTCTGCATTGATTTCATCATCCTTTGGATTGATTCTCAAAAATGTTGCTGATGCAAAGTTAACCAGTGAGGATCTTGATGCTCTTGATGATGATCAACTAACCGAATTGGATGTATCTTGGCAATATGCTATGTTGTGTCAAAGATCTAAAAGATTCTTTAAGAAGCATGGAAGGAATATTTCTGGTGATAAGTTGGGTTTTGACAAGTCCAAATTAAAGTGTTATAACTGTTCACAACTTGGAAATTTTGCTAAAGATTGTCATCAGGCACATGCAAATAAGTCTGTTGTTCCTATATCACCAAAGCCTGGTTTTACTCAACCATCTACTAGTAACACAAGCAAGACCACAGCTTTGATTGCTCAAAATGATGGTGTATATGATTGGGGTCAACAGTTTGGGTATGATTCATCTGCATTGATAGTTACGCATGATCAACAAGAAGATTTTTGTTCAGAAACTAGTTCCGATACTAGTTCAATTCCAAGTTCTTATGAATTGCTGAAAATTTGGAGAGTCTGATGAAAGAAAATGCTTTATTGATGAATAAAGTTCAACAACTGTCTGAGGCGTTTTATGTGATTAATTCAGAATTGGAAATTTCTAAAGATCATGACAAGACGTTGACATTAAAGAATGAGTATTTGACCATGGAAATCCAAACATTGAATGAGGTTTTGGAAGTTTTGAAGCAAGATACAAAGAATGTTGAAATTTCAAAGACTAAGATTTGTGAAGAACGGGATGAGTTGGTGAAAGATGTAAAGAAATGGAAGGATGAAGCTGAAGATACAGCTGCTGATTTTCAGAATTTGTTGCTTACAAAGAATGTTGAAGAGTCCACTGCTAAGATTGAAGCATATCAAGTTGACATGGGAAAGTTATTGGAGGAGAAGCGGGAGTTAGTTCGTGTCAATAAAGTTCAAGCCGCGAATTTGGAGATTCAGAAGCGCAACGAGGTTAAATTAAAGAAGGAATTACATGAGGGACTTGATAATTTGCGTTTGCAAAAGTTTGAAACTCATAAGGTGGCAAAGCGATTGATTGCTAAAGAAAAAGAATATGCTGAGGCTCAACAGAAAATTTCTGATCTGAAGGTTCAAGTTCTTGATGCTAATCGTTTGCTTAATAATGTTTCAAATTCTCAAGTCTTCACAAGCTTTTTAGCTAATGATGAAAATTTTGAGAAGATGTTTGATAAGACTGCTTCACCCCCTGCTCATATCAAAGAAGCTGTCAAAGAAGTGAAGGAACAAATTGAAGAATTTGATTATTCAAAAGTTTCGTCATCTACTGCTGAGGATGCGAAAGTTGTGCCGAAGAAGAAGAACATGAAGAATAAGAAGAAGAAGGAAACGGAATCTGAGGTTTCTCCTGCACCAAAGTTTGTATCTGGCTCATCATCTGCTGATAATGAGAAGTCGGCTATTTCTAGTGACAAGATTCTGTCTCAACCTGAGTTTGATGAAAAGATTTTTTATGACCAAAAGAATGTCACTGAAGTAAAAGCTGAATTTTCTCGATTGGCTAAGAATGGTCATTCCTCACCTGAGGAGAAAATTTCTGGAAAGCATGAAGGATTGGGTTTTCACAGGATGAAAAACAACGCTGAAAAGGTTCAAGCATCTTCATCTCCAGATTTGAAGAAATTAAAGATGCAACAAGTGAAGAAGGAATTTTTTCAAGCTGATAAAATTCAACCCGAACGTTTTTACAAACTCAAGGGTTCGGATCAATTATTTTCAGACAAAGAATTTCCACTTCATTGTGTTGATGCTCGGAAGATTGCTGAGGTCTTTGTGAAAGCAACTATTTCTTCTAAAAGTTCTCAATCTCTAAGCCCTACATCTAAATGGGTATATGATCACAGGCATAAGGTATATGATTCTCATTCTGATCATGTTAGAGATATTCATGTGTGTTCTTCGTAGGTACATCACCAATGGGATAAAACGACAAGAATTTGTTATATTTGTCGTCGTCCAGGGCATATGGCAAAAGATTGTCCATCACCTGCTATTTTATCACAAAGGTTTCAAAAGAAATCAGCTTTTGGTAAATCTGCCACACCAAAGTTCTTTGATGAACAAGGCAGCGTTTTTGATGAAATTAAACCTACATTCTTTCATAAACAAAAACGTCTTGTTCCAATGTTTACAAAGGTTCAAAGTGTAGGTTCATCATCACAGTCACCTGTGATTGTTTCATCAAAATCTGAATTACCAAAACAACAACAATGGAAACCTAAGGTGGTTTCTAAACAAAACAAGGACACTGGTCGACCAGAAGCGATTCGCTTCGGGTCATTTTTGGACTAATTAGTTTAACCAGTGTGCAGGTACTTCTCGAAGACCTATCGACGATTGCAATGTTGTTGATGGAGGAGTATTCTGCTTAATTTAAATGTTCATGATTAATCTTTCTAAAATTTTCTAAAATTGCATCGTATCCGTGTTGATTGATCACTTTTCTTTGTTTACAAAGTTTTTTCTCAAAAACCCAAAAATAGAGTCTTGTTTTTGTGTAAAATGAAAATCCAAAAATAGTGTTTTCATTTTAAGGGGGAGAATTGTAAGTAAGGGTGAGTAATTGAGAAAAAAGCATGTTATGGGGAGAAAGTGAATACATGCCAAATATATAATGAAGGGTGAATACATGCCAAATATATAAAACTGTGAGAAATTGATCATTGGGAAATGATGGTACATTAGCTTGCGTATCTGACTCATGGATAGAGTAGATGAAAGAGCCATAATATCATTGTTTGATATGCTTGGTAGGCTCGGCAAATCAGAAAGTATTCAGATGTGATGTACATTAAATACTATTGCTTGATCATGTGGATAACACCTTGATGCATATTTTATGACACACACAAAAAGAAAAATAAGTGTGAAATTCAAAATGAGAAGTCACTGTGTATACATGTGTTCATTTTGCAAAGATTTAAACTTGTTTGATTTTCTTATTTTGTCAAACGATCGGACTTTCTCTGCGTATCGAAAGATCGACCTGATCGTTGTTCGTTTGACGTTCTGCTTTATTTTCTTTGGTGTTTCGTATAACTCATCGGACTTTCTCTGCGTGTACGGGAGTACCGACCTGATTGTTGTTGGGTTATATACAATTTCAACTTGTTTTATTTTTTATTTTGTTAAATCCGAGGCCTTATCTGCGTATCGAAAGATCGACCTTAAGGTAGACGATTTAACGTTGTTATTTCATTTTGCATGGAACATAGTTGACTATATCATGAAAGTATTATGCAGTGTGAAAATTCACAAGTGCTGTCACACAAAAGGAAAAAGAAAAGAAAAGCTGAAAATGTCTGATTATGTCTGATAGTGTGGGATACACTGGTCAATGCAAATCTAATCAATACCTTAAAATATCCAGATGTTATGAGTATGATTCTGCCTGAGTTTAAGTTGAACAAATTATACCAGCAATCGGCATGACTTATGTGCTTCGATTAATCAAAATTGAAGTGCAGTTCAGTGCGTTATGTTCAATATGATCCCATATAGTAATCTTTCTCATACCAAAAATAGCGTTTGATTTTGTATTGCAATTTCATTTCATTTCATTTCTGAAAAGAACAAAAAGATTTTTGGTGTGTTTTAGCATAAATTGTCAAAAAGTCAAAAAGATTTTGTTTCTGCTTTATTTTCGATCTGATCAACACGTGATACAAATCATTTTCAAAATCATATCTTGGAGTCTCAAAGAGACGTTTTGCACCAAGATTATTTTAAATGTTTGACCAGGTGGTTATGTGCAAGTTATCACAACTTCAAGTCTTCTGAAGATGTTGATGAAAGAACAGAGATACACCAAAATGTTATCAAGTATTCAAGATTAAGCTACAATCGAGTTGAGGAAGAGTTTGTTTGAAGATTCATTTCATTGAACGAACGGATTCTACGCTTGAGGGGGAGCTTGGTTGAAGATACAAAGTTGATGATATTGAAGAGATACTGCACACGTCGAGGGGGGGGGGGGGGTTTGTTGATACCTGATATGTGCGTCGTGTGAAGTATCAAGCAAGATCAAGATCAAGTCAAACTAGGTCTGGCCGATCTAGGTCCGAACCTGAAGTTCGGACTGGCCGAACCCGAGGTTCGGCCGAAGCTCGGCCAGCTGGGTATAAATATACGTTTGGTCTTTGTAACAGAAAGGCTGAGCAGGCAAATTCTGTTAAGTGTGTGTTTCTGAGTGTGTATTCTCTGTGTCTATTTCTGAGTGTTTGCTGATTGTAATTGTTCTTCTTTGATCAATAAATCAATCGGTTAATTAGGTTTCGATGTCCGATTAGCTAGATCGAGTAGACGATCCTTTGCTCACGCATTTTCACGAGTCACTTGTGGCTAGTTGGGTTCATCGGGAACAAGTGCCTCCTACTTCAACAGAGTCGTCGTCAACTCGGTTCTTTCTACCTGAACTGCCATATGCCATTGAACGAGTCGTTGCGGCAATGGTCTCTATGTTTGACCGCGCGCTTAGGGACATTATGGGGCTATTCGATATGGTCACAGAACTGCAGGATAATGGGGCCAACACAAATCAGAGAGTTGTTGTCCTTAAGGAAGACTCGGAAGGGACTAATGCACGCCAGGCCGAGCATCAAGTGACACTGAGTGACACTTATTATCAGGTGAATCATCTCACAGAGCTGGTTGAGGCGCTCACGGCTCGAGTTGCTGAGCTTGAGTTGGCCAGGGAGGCTTCGCCTCCGGCTCCGGCAGAACCTGTTGAAGAACCCATTGTGGAGGATCCCGAGGAAGAACCGGAGGAGGATCCTAAGGAAGAACCTGAAGAGGATCCCGAGGAGGAACCGGAGGAGGAGATGCCTGATGCATCCAGTGATCATGATAACACTTGAGTTATTTTCACTTTTGCTTTCTTTGGTTGTTTGTTTTATCGGGAGGATGTTCCCACGACTATGCATTTTGAATTTTGAATTTCTGTTGGATAATTTGTGAACGAGTTGCATTTTATTTGAAATGGGATTTACTATTTAATATGTGAGTGTCTCTTGTGATGTAATTTATTACTTATGTGATGGTTGTTGTGATTCATGTTATATCTTATTCTCATTTTGGATAATTGTGAATTGAAGATAATGGCAGACGGAAATGTACCAAACATGACACCGGCTGAATTTGCTGCACTAATCAACCAACATGTGGCTGATGCTTTAGCAGCACATGTCCAAGGTGCAGGAAATGCAGGGCCACCCCAAGGTAACACAAAATTCGTGTTTTGTTGTTTGATGTGATCACATGTATTGGTAATCTGTGATTGAATGGTTGTATGAATGTATGTACAGGTAATGCTACATTCAAAACTTTCATGGACTGTAAGCCTAATCAGTTCAAAGGGACTGAAGGAGCTGTTAGCCTACTCCACTGGATTGAAAAAGTGGAATCTGCTTTTGAAATGTGCAATTGTCCTGAGGCTAGCAAAGTGAAATTTGCCACGGGTACTTTGGAAGGACCGACTCTCACCTGGTGGAAGACTGAGGTGCAGATGCTGGGGATTGAAGAAGCTAATGGCGTGCCTTGGGCTGAGTTTAAAGAGTTGCTACAAGAAGAGTATTGTCCACGAGACAAGATCCAGAAATTGGAAACTGAGTTGTATAATCTCAAGATGGAGGGGTCTGAAGTTGAAGCTTACACTACTCGTTCAAATTCTCTTGCGAATTTGTGCCCTAGAATCGCCACACCTGCTTACCGAAGAATCAAGCTGTATATCAAGGGTTTAGTGCCCCAAATCCAGGGAATGGTGACTGCCTCAAACCCTGTGACCATTTGTGATGCTGTAAGGATTGCCAATAGGCTCACGAATCAAGCATTTGATCAAGGAGTATTGCCTCCTAGAAAAGGAACTTCTGGAGCCTCTGACAACAAAAGAAAGTGGGATAATTCTGGGAATCAGTCTGGAAACAAGTCTTCCAACCAGCAGAACCATCAAACCAGAATCGCAAGTTTGAGAATACTAGGAATTTCTCCTCGAACAACCAGAAGCAGAACAATCAAGGCTGAGGCGGCCAAGGGGGATCATCGTACATGGGCAATTCCCCACGTTGTAACAAGTGTGGTTTCCATCACTATGGTGCGTGTGACTCTTATGTGTGTGCAAATTGTGGAAAGAAGGGTCATCGGTCCAAAACCTGTAGGGTTAAGAACAATGGGAAACAAGTTCCAATGCTGAAGCCCCTAAAGGTTGTTTTAATTGTGGGAAAGAAGGCCACATAAAGAGGAACTGTCCTCAACTGAACGGTGGAAACAACAACAATAACACCAACACTGGCAATCGCAATGGCAATAATAACAACAAAAATGGGAACAACGGTGGGAATGGTGCCAGAGGTAGAGCTTTTGTCATAGGCTCGGGGGATGCCAGAGCAGATCTAAATGTCGTTACTGGTAAGTTTTCTCTTAACGGATACTATGCTCTAGTCTTGTTTAACACTGGTGCCGGTAGAAACTTCATATCTACTAAATTTAGCAATATAATAAATGCAAACATGACTCCTTTAGATGCTAAATACGTAGTTGAACTTGCTAATGGTAAACTTGTTGAGTCTACCCATATAGTTAAAGACTGTAAATTAGAATTGGCTGGCCATAAATTAGGAATAGATCTTTTGCCCATCTCTTTGGGAAGTTTTGACGTTATTGTGGGAATGGATTGGCTATCCAAGAATCGTGCCGAAATCGTTTGTCATGAGAAAATCGTTCGAATACCATTGCCTAGTGGAGAATTACTCTCGGTTCAAGGAGAAAAGTGTGGTACTGTTATGGGTGTGATATCTTTTCTTAAGGCACAAAAGTGTTTGCAAAAAGGACACGTTGCTATTCTCGCGAAAATTTTGGAGAAATTAGAGGAAGAGAAAAGGATAAAGGATATCCCGATCATGAGGGATTTTCCTAAAGTCTTTCCAGAAGATCTACCAGGCTTACCGCCTCACCGAGAAGTCGAATTTCAGATTGATCTTACTCCTGGATCAACGCCTATTGCTCGTGCACCTTATCGTTTGGCACCAAATGAGTTACAAGAGCTATATACTCAACTTCAAGAACTACTTGAAAAGGGATTTATTAGGCCCAGCTCATCGTCCTGGGGAGCTCCAGTGTTGTTTGTTAAAAAGAAAGATGGAACCTTTCGAATATGCATCGATTACAGAGAACTCAACAAAGTGACTGTCAAGAATCGTTATCCCTTGCCCCGAATCGATGATTTGTTTGAACAACTACAAGGATCTAGCTATTATTCAAAAATTGATTTAAGATCAGGTTATCACCAACTGAGACTCCGCGAGGAGGATGTCTCGAAAACAACGTTTAGAACTGATTATAGTCATTATGAGTTCATGGTTATGCCATTCGGGTTAACCAACGCACCTACGATTTTCATGGACTTGATGAATCACGTTTGCAAGCCATACCTCGATAAATTTGTCATCGTCTTCATTGACGATATCCTGGTGTATTCTAAGTCTAAAGAGGAACACGAAGAGCATCTGCGTCTAATCTTAGAGCTACTCAAGAAGGAGCAATTGTCTGCAAAATTTTCAAAGTGTGATTTCTGGATGCGTGAGGTGCAATTTCTTGGTCATGTCGTTAATGATCTGGGGATTCACATTTATCTAATCAAAGTTGAAGCAATTAAGAACTGGCCTGCGCCTAAGACACCAACGGAAATTCACCAATTTCTTGGTTTAGCAGGTTATTATAGACGATTTATTGAGGGATTAAAAGATAGCCCAACCTCTTACGGCGCTAACGCATAAAGGATGGCGTATAACTGGAATGAAAAGCATGACGCCACTTTTTAGCTACTAAAGCAGAAACTTTGTAGTGCGCCAATATTATCCCTACCAGAGGGTAGTGATGATTTCGTGGTGTATTGTGATGCATCGAAGCAAGGATTAGGTTGCGTGCTGATGCAAAGGGAGAAAGTCATAACTTATGCCTCTCGTCAATTAAAGATTCACGAGCAGAATTATACAACTCATGATTTGGAGTTGGGAGCAGTCATTTTCGCGTTGAAAATTTGGAGACATTATCTTTATGGTACAAAGTGTACTATCTACACTGATCACAAAAGTCTCGAGCATATCTTTGCTCAAAAGGAGTTGAACATGAGACAACATCGTTGGGTGGAACTTCTTAATGACTACGATTGCGCAATTAGATATCATCCAGGCAAAGCTAATGTAGTAGCCGATGCCTTAAGCCGGAAAGATAACCCCAAGCCTAGAAGAGTTCGTGCGTTGCAACTTACTATTCACACAGGATTACCCGATTAGATCCGGAATGCACAACTCGAAGCACTCAAAGATGAGAACATTGAATTAGAATCCTTGCGGGGCATGGATAAATTACTGGAAGTTAGATCCGATGGTATCCGGTATTGTGCGAACCGAATATGGATTCCCGTGTATGGAAATTTGAGGGAATTGATTATGGATGAAGCCCATAAGTCTCGTTACTCTATTCATCCAGGCTCGGATAAGATGTACCAAGATTTGAAACTGATTTACTGGTGTCCTAAGATGAAAGCAGACATTGCCACTTACGTAAACAAGTGCTTGACTTGTTCCAAGGTTAAGGCGGAATACCAGAAACCGGCAGGGTTACTTCAACAACCAAAAATTCCCGAGTGGAAATGGGAGGGAATTGCTATGGATTTTATCACAAAGTTACCCCGTACAGCGAGCAAGTGTGATACAATTTGGGTAATTATTGATCGTTTAACCAAGTAGGCACATTTTCTACCAATCAAGGAAACTGATACCTCCGAGACATTAGGCAAAATTTATCTTAAAGAGATCATCTCGCTACATGCAGTACCAGTTTCTATTATATCAGATCGAGACGCTCGATTTACATCCAAATGTTGGGAATCTCTACATGAAGCATTGGGATCGCGTCTGGATATGAGTACTGCATATCATCCTCAGACCGATGGTCAAAGTGAACGGACCATCCAAACTCTCAAGGACATGCTGCGTGCATGTGCAATTGATTTTGGTGAAAGTTGGGATAAACACTTACCCTTAGTGGAATTTTCCTACACCAGTATTGGTGTAGCTCCGTTTGAAGCACTTTACGGGCGAAAGTGTAGATCACCTCTTTGTTGGGCGGAAGTTGGTGACAGTCAACTCACAGGTCCTGAGTTGGTACTCGAGACAACATATAAATCGTGCAAATTCGTAATCGTATGGCAGCCGCTTGAGATAGACAGAAAAGTTATGCTGATAAACGGCGAAGACCTTTGGAATTTGAGGAAGGAGACAAGGTCTTGTTAAAGGTCTCACCCTGGAAGGGTGTAGTACGTTTTGGTAAACGTGGTAAGTTAAACCCGAGATACATTGGGCCATTCGAGATTATTAAGAGAATTGGTCTATCAGCTTATGAACTAAACTTACCAGAAGAGTTGAGTGGGGTACATAACGTCTTTCATGTGTCGAATCTAAAGAAATGTTTAGCAGATGAGACACTAATCACTCCACTCGAGGAGTTGCATGTGGACGGACAACTTCGATTTATCGAAGAACCGGTAGAAACTATGGACCGGGAAGTTAAACAATTAAAAAGTAGCAAGATCCCAATTGTTAAAGTTCGTTGGAACTCGAGACATGGTCCTGAATTCACCTGGGAACGTGAAGATCAGATGATGAAGAAATATCCCAGACTGTTCAAGGATCAACCTTCGTCTAGTTCAGGTACTGGTTTAATTTTCGCGGACGAAAATTCTTCAACAAGGGGATGATGTGACGACTAAGAATTTTTTTTCTTTTCTTTTTCTTTGTGTCTAACTCATTAACTTTTACCGCGTTACGCAATTTTCGAGGACGAAAATTCTTCAACAAGGGGATACTGTGACAATCCGACTTTTCAGGTCATTTTCTGACATTAACTAAACGTTAAACGTATTTAATGTTGTGTGAACATTTATGTGCTTATCTGCGTTGACTTTAGCAATTAGGGTTTTGTGTAGTAATCACTAAACGAGCATGCACTTAAGTTTGACGTTTGATATTCTTGTTCTATGATTTTATGTAAATCATACGTTACGATTTCATGTGAACGTTGCGTCATTTTATTTGACAATTATACCCTATGATTTTAGGTGATAAATATATATATATATATATATATATATATATATATATATATATATATAACATAATTTAATCACATTTATGATTTTATGTAATTTAAGGATTCTAATTACAAGTTATTAATCATAGAGTTATGTACTTTAAATATATAAGTTATAGATTTAAACCTATGCTTTTATGTGAATTCAAATGGAGAAGTGGGAATTATTATTTATGATTTTATGTAGTCGTTTAAGTTTATATTTTCTTATAAACGTTATACGATTTATATATTTTGACGTTCCTCATATATTCGTCCTTAAAAACACCTTCCGTTAACCTTGTTAGCGTTCCGTTATCTTTTATAACTCAAGGTACCCATTCTGTCATTTCCTAAACCTAATCCTATTTAATAAAATATGGAGGACCGTTTCCGTATTTAGCCATAACCCTGCATCTATAAGTGAGACTTTTGTGGGGCTAGTTCTGCCAAAACCCAAAAGTGTGTTTAATTGCAATTACGTGAATTCAAGGAGCCGATGATCGGTCGAAACCGATCATCACCGTCACCCGTCGGTTTCCGTTTTTGCACCATCAATTGCCTTCAATGACCATCAATTTCCTTCAATGATATGTGAATATCATTTGCACAAGCTCACAAAACAGAAACCTCACTCCCTCACTCGTTCTTCCTTCCTCTCTCTCTCGTTTTCTTTGTTTTTAAGAGTTTTCCGGCGAACTCGGAATTCCGGCCAAAACCTCCATCAAATCACAACCATTCAACACCCTTTGTACTCGAAACTCATCACTGAGCAACCAGGAGCGATCGGATTCGAGTTTCGTTAGCGTACTCGGTGTTCGCGTTCAAGCTTTCGGGTTCGTTTCGGCATCAAAAACTTGTTTTCTCTCATCTCCGAATCGAGGTAACAATTCCTTAATGGTAGTCGTACATTTTTACGCGTTTTATTTGGGGTTCGCGATTTTCCGACGACCGGAGTTAGGGTTCCGGTCACCGGAATTCTTGATGTAGAAGATGACGATGGGCGGGTACGGGTTATAAGTTTTGGGGTCCGGATAGATTACCAGACGCCAATCTGGCCCATTGGTTCGGTTACTGGATATGCACGCGAGGGACGCGGGTTCGAGTCCCGGTCCCAACATTTTTTAACTCCTTATTCTCCTTTGAATGGATTCTGGTCTCTATCTATGCATAAAACCATTTTGATCCGGATCTTGACACTAACAGGCCTTTTGGCCGAGTGGCTGGGTTGTGGCGCTGAGACTGGGAGGTCGCGGGTTTAACCCCTACGACCCTCATATTCCCTGTTTTGTTTTTATTTTGGGATTCAAGGCTTTTTTCCAACCAAAACTTATATAAAATGGATTTCTACGAATGTTTAATCCCGTAAAACGTATCTCCGACTATTAAACCCGTAAAGTTTGACGTTTCAAACAAAAATATAGTTTTAATAAATTTGTATATATATTAACTTAAAAATCGTCTCATTATAAAGGGAAATATATATATATATATATATATATATATATATTTCATAGATTAGTATTTACGCTCCTAGTGGATTTATATAAACGATTAGATATTTGCGGTGAACTTTTAAATCCTGTTTTCGCAAACCCGTTATTAACGTCATAGCACGTTCGGTTTAAATATATATATATATATATATATATATATATATATATATATATTTTTTTAAATCTCTGAACTTAGAAAATATATAATACTGATATAAATATTGTATTTCTCGCGTTAGTTCGATAATCGCTCGAATTTGGCACACGTGCCATCCTCGACTTATTCCGAACTTCACGATCCTTCGTTTTTGATCGTTTACGTTAGACTTATAGTTTATAGAACACACACTTATACATTTATGCTCGTTAGGTGATTGATTGTTTGCACAAGACTCGTTCTTGCTACTTGAATTAACTGTTTTATCTGGAAACTTTGCTGAGCAACCTAAGGTGAGTTTCACGGCCCCATTTTACTGTTTTAATCCTGTTGGGGGAGATTAACATGCATGATTTACACAACTGAGATAATTAGACTTTTATATATCACTTGAAGTACTTGTAGCACACTGATACAACCAAGTCCTTCCTATGGTACCGTTAGTATTAATGACGATAGCGGGAAATATATTGTAGTACTACTGGGTCTGACAAACCCCACCCGGGTCAGTCACTCTGGCACGATTGGATATCGAACGGGTGTTATATTCGTCCTATACACAACAAGGCAAACTATAAACAACTGTTAGCTTCGGTGACCATCAACGTGCGAAGTTTCATGTATATAGCCTAGCTAGCTATTTGATATATATTAGTGATTATGCCCTTACAACTTGACGTTATTAAACGGTCAATTTAAACTGAACTTGAAATTTTACTGAACTGTTAAACCTGTGAACTCACCAACCTTTGTGTTGACACTTTAGCATGTTATTTCTCAGGTCGCTAAACTGGATTGTCAGCCACGAGCTAGTATGCACCACTTAAGGATTATTATTGTCATGCATGCATCATAGACTTTAATACTTTTCAACTCATTAACTTTTGGTTTGCGCATGTTTCGGCGCTTGAACATTTATTACAACTTTTTTCGTTTACGCTTTCGCATTTAAAAAACGCATTTACTTTGGTTTTACTTTTATATTGCATATAGACTGTTCGTATGGCTAATGTGTTCGATCCTGGTTTGTCATGCTCCCTACGGCGCGTTGTCGCGCGTGGGATTTTTGGGGGGTGTGACAGGTGCTGAAGGGAACTCGAAGATAATATGTATTATCTCAGGGGAAGTCCTTAGCTGAGGGGAAGTAATCTGCTAAGGGGAAGTATTTAGAGGTCTTGGAAGGAGGGAGGATAATAAGTATTAACCGAAGGGAACTCGAGGATGATACTTATTATCTAATGAAAAGACTTCCATAATACATAATATCCGAAGGGAACTCGAAGATAATATGTATTATATCATGGGAAGTCCTTAGCTGAGGGGAAGTTATCAGCTAAGGGGAAGTCTTTAGGGGTCTTTGGGTTCAGAGGAAGTTTTATAGAAAACCCGTAATCTATATTAGGGTTTTTGGTTAAAATTATGTTAATTTGAATCAACTGAACATATGATAATTACCTTTTAACCCAAAGACCAGTCATCAAATGTCTGGTGGAGTATATTTTTTCTGATATGTGTTAGACAGGTTGATGAGAGAAAGATGTTGCTGATGTTGTTGATGTTGCTACTGCTCAAGTTAAAGAACCAGCCGGACAAGACTTCCATCTGAAAAGAAACTGTTCAGGGGAAGTTGTTGGTGTCTTTACAAGTTTTCAAAAGCTTCAAAAGAGCTTCAAAGAAGATGTTCACATGTTTAGGGGAAGCCGATGATTTCAAGTCGATCTTTGATGAAGAAAATGATGTAGAGAGCATTTAGAGATCATGAAGTTTGAAGATCAACAATCAAGTTCTTCACAGTTAGAGGTTTTCAAAATTTTACCCTCTAATTTTTGGAGATTCAAGATAGTTACCGAAGATTCAGCAAGAACCAGTTATTTCAACAGAAGAAAGTCAATGAGAATCCTCCATCTCATTTACTTTATTTTTTTTCAAGAAGTTCGAGCTGATGCTAATCAAGAGGAAGTCCCAAGTGCCCGTCATGAAACCCATTGAAGATTTCTACGGAAAGAATCTTCATCAACATCAACATCTATGCCAGCCAGTCAAGAAGAAGAATTTCAAAGATTGAAGACATTTAATATCACAAGCCTAGGGGAAGATTGTAGAGGCTAGATTATGAAGCTTGTTATATTAAATAGTTTGGGCTAGGCTTAGAGGGTTTATTTAGTTTAGTAGACTTGTTTGCTTGGGTTTACTATTGAGCTTGGGGTTTAAGATTGGGTTTACCATTAGGGTTTAAGGGCCCAATTATAAACTCATGGGGTGGCTATATAAACCCCATGAGTTCACCATTGTAGAGGGGGCTGGTTTACGACTTTAGGAGCAGCCAAGTGGTGATTACGATCCTAAACTCAAGAAGTTAGTTTACGAAAACTATTTGTACCTGACAAGTTCATCTTGTGTGCAAGATCAGTCTTTTGTCGTTTATATTAATCGTTTGCTTTGTATTCTTCTCATCTCTTTCTTGAATCACTAATCTAACCGGATTCCGCACGCTTAGATTAGTCAGATATCGTGAACGATTGTTGTTCCTGGACCAACAAAGACAAAGTTGTGAAGAAAAAGAAGAACAAAAAGAATAAGAAGCAGAAGGAAAAGAAATCTGAGGTTCTTCCAGCTCCAAAGTTTGTGTCTGGTTCTTCTTTTGCTAATCATGAGAAATCAGCTACTTCAAGTGACAAGATTCAGTCTCAACCTGAGTTTGATGAAAAGATCTTTTATGATCAAAAGAATGTAACTGAAGTGAAAGCTGAATTTTCTCGGTTAGCAAAGCATGGACATTATACATCTGAGGAGAAAGTTGTTGGAAAGCATGTGGGTCTGGGCTTTAAAGCAAAAGATTTACCAGATAAGAAGGCTTCAGACTCATCATCTCAAGATTTGAAGAAACTGAAGCTGAAGCAAGTGAAGAAGGATCTGTTTAAGGCTGAAAAAGTTTAACCTGAGAGATTCTATAAGCTCAAAGGTTCTGCTCAGCTTTTCTCTGATAAAGAATTTCCTCTTCATTGTGTTGATGCTCGAAAGATTTCTGAAGTTTTTGTGAAAGCTCAAGTTTCTTCTGAAAGTTCTCACTCTCGAAGCCCAACATCCAAATGGGTTTATGATCACAGACATCAGGTATATGATTCTCATTCTGATCATGTTCGAGATATTCTAATGTGTAATTCTTCGCAGGTACATCAAAAGTGGGACAAAACAAAAGGAATTTGTTATGTTTGTCGCCGAATAGGGCATATGGCAAAGGATTGTCCACTGCCTGCTGATTCCTCACGAAGGTTTCATACGAAACCAGTTTTTGGTAAACCTGCCAAACAAATATTCTTTGATGAACAAGGCAGAGTTTTTGATGACATTGAACCTACATTCTTTCATAATCAAAAACGTTTTGTTCCAATGTTCTCAAAGGTTCAAAGTGTAGGTTCATCATCACAGTCACCTGTGATACGTTTATCACAAACTGACTTACCAAAACAACAACAATGGAAACCTAAGGTGGTTTATAAGCAAAATCAGGACACTGGTCGACCAGAAGCGATCCGCTTCGGGTCGTTTGTGAACTAATAAGTTTGCCCAGTGTGTAGGTACTTCTAGAAGACCTATTGATGATTGCAAAGTTGTCAATGGAGGAGTATTCTACATAATTAAAATTTCATGATCATAATTTTCTAAATCTGCAAATTTCCTGATTCTAAACCTGGAAACTATCCGTGTTGATTGATCAATTTTCTTTGCTTACAAGTTTTTCTCAAAAAGCCAAAAAATAGAGTCTTGTTTTCTTGTAAAATGAAAATCCACACGTAGAGTTTTCATTTTAAGGGGAAGAATTGTAAGTAAGTGGAGTAATCGAGAAAAAGCATGTCATGGGAAGAAGGTGAATACATGCCAAATATATAAAGAAGGAAGGTGAATACATGCACAATATAAAATTGTGAGAAATTGATCATTGAGAAATGATGGTACATTGGCTTACGTATCTGACTCATGGATAGAGTAGATGAAAGGGCCATAAGATCATTGTTTGATGTGTTTGGTAGACTCGGCAAATCAGAAAGTATTCAGATGTGATATACATTAAATACTAATGCTTGATCATGTGGATAACATCTTGATGCATATTTCATGACACAAAAAGAAAAATAAGTGTGAAATTCAAATGGAGGAGTCACTGTGTATACATGTGTTCATTTTGCAAAGATTTAAACTCGTTTGATTTTCTTTATTTTGTCAAACGATCGGACTTTCTCTGCGTATCGAAAGATCGACCTGGTCGTTGTTCGTTTGACGTTCTGCTTTATTTTCTTTGGTGTTTCGTATAACTCATCGGACTTTCTCTGCATGTATGGGAGTACCGACATCATTGTTGTTGAGTTATACAACTTCAACTTGTTTTATTTTCTTATTTTGTTAAATCCGAGGCCTTATCTGCATATCGAAAGATCGACCTTAAGGTAGACGATTTAACGTTCTGATTTCTTTTTGCATGGAACACAGTTGACTGTATCATGAAAAATACTATGCTATTGTGAAAAATCACAAGTGCTATCACACAAAAGGAAAAAGAAAGAAAAATAGAAAATGTCTGAGTATTTCTGATAGTATGGGGTACACTGGTTAAAGCATATCTAATCAATACCTTAACATATCCAGATGTTATGAGTACGATTCTGTCTGAGTTTAAGATGGACAAATTATACCAGCAATCAGCATGACTTATGTGTTTCAATTAATTGAAGTTGAAGTGTAGTTCAGTGCGTTATGACCAATATGATCCCATATAGTGATCTTTCTCATACCGAAAATTGTGTTTGATTCTGTATTGTGATTTCATATCATTTCAGAAAAGAACAAAAAGATTTTCGGTGTGTTTTAGCATAAACTTTGGAAAAAAAAGATTTTAAGTTTGTTTTGATATAAATTTTCTAAAAGTAAAAAAGATTTTGTGTCTGCTTTATTTTCGATCTAATCAACACGTGATACAAAATCAAATTTTCAAAAGTCATATCTTGGAGTCTCGAAGAGACATTTTGCGCCAAGATTATTTAAATATTGATGCAGGATGCTAAGGTGCAAGTGATCACAACTTCAAGTCTTCTGAAGCTGTTGTTAAAGACCAGAAAATACACCAGACATTGTCAAGTATTCAAGATCAAGCTACGATTAAGTTGAGGAGGAGTTTGTTCGAAGATTCATTTCATCGGACGAACAGATTCTACACTTGAGGGGGAGCTTGGTTGAAGATACGAATTTGATGATGTAGAAGAGTAGAAATACTGCACATGACGAGGGGAAGTTTGTTGATACCTGATATGTGCATCGTGTGAGGTATCGAGCAAGGAACAAGTTCATGCCAAATTAGGTCTGGCCGAAAATGGTCCGAACGTGAAGTTCAGACTGGCCGAACCTGAGGTTCGGATGAGGCTCGGTCAACTGGGTATATATAGAAGTTTGGACATTGTAATAGTTAGTTCTGAGTGTGTGAGATTTCTGTTAAGTGTGTGTTTCTGAGTGTGTTTCTCTGAGTCTGTTTCTGAGTTTTTACTGATTGTCATTGTTCTTCGTTGATCAATAAAACAATCAGTTAGTTACGTTTCGATGTCCGATCAGCTAGATCGAGTAGGCGATCCGATGCTCATGCATTTTCAGCTTGAAGCTTGGGTGGCTATGGGTTGCACAGGTGGAGTAGACCTTGCACAAAGCGACCGTCAATCCCAAATCCATACGGGTCGAGGCTACACCGAACCCAATAGTTATGGTGGTTATCTTTTGTGTAATCCTGTTGTTTTAGTTCATGTTACAATTGCATGTTTCAGCCGCGTCTCCACTCCTTTTCGATTGTGCATGTTTCAGCGGCATCTCCCAGTTTGTGCCTTTGTTTACTTGCTACTGACTTTTGTTTCTTAATCATAATTTTTGTTTTCTATGCAGGTGATCAGTTTGTTCTTCTTCGTTCAATTGCTGGTAAGCCTTGATTTCTTTTACTTGCTGCTTTAGCTTTGCCCTTTACATTGTTGCATATATGAATTCTTATTTGTATTAATCATGTTCTAAGTGCTCTTGGTGTTCTGTCCTCATACAACAGATATGTACATCTTCCATCTTTTAGTACTACTTGTTAGTGCATGAACCTTGTGTGGCCGTTACTGTTCGAATTGTCAAACAGACTGATTTGTTGCATTTGTTTAGATTTCTTCTGCATGATGTTATTTCATTTCGGTTTGTTTCACTATAGTTTTGAGTAAGATATTACTAACATGTGATTAAGAAGTAGCCAAATAATGGTTTAAAATTAGGACAACCAAAGATATCAATATGGATGTTAGTGGCATAGCATAACGAACGATAACTTTAGCTATCAAATGAGAAGTCATCTTTATGAACTATAACTTTTTGTGTTGCTATTTGTTTTTTTATGACTCATAGATGTCTTCGAATATACTATCTTCTACATGTTGTAATATGTCCCATGGCTTTTACCCTAGGTAGTAGTTATTACTCTTTCCAATTTTGTAAGTGGATTATTTGTTTAACTTGCTTAATGGAGTATTCCTTTTACATTGTATGGTCATTTTTCACCAAATAATGGTGAAAGTTTGGTAAATGGGTTGGAACTCTTTGTCTTTCTAAAAACAAATATGGTTATTGGGACAAAATTCTTTTATTCAGTTATCCTTATTGTTTTTTTTATGATGCATTAGTCTATTAATTATATGGTTTAGATTAAGGAAGCTATGACGGTTGCTGGTAATTATTAGTAGTATTGTAGCTTATGCATTCAGTTTTTTTAAGTTTCTACTTTTTATATCAATTTCTAACTAGGGTTAATGTAGATTTTAATTTTATTTTCGGAGTAATCATTCTGTCTTTTGGGTTTGGCTATGTAAACATATTCTTAACTGTTTCCTGCATGTTTTTTTGAACCTTTAGTCACTTTGATTATTCTTCTTTATGCTGAAAAAGATTTAACTGAATCCACAAGTTCAGTTCATTGATTTTTTTGTGCTACTGTTACATTGTGTCTAACATGTTATACTTTTCTTATGAGGAGGTTGTGAAATTCCATCCTATGAATATTTAATGGGAAAAAGACAGAAATAGCCCTTTTGAAAAAAGATTCCCTCATTATAGCCGTTTGAAAGTCAACAGCCCCATTATAACCCCCTTGCACGGTCGGACGACCGTTGTCATCCGTTGCCACGACTCCACCAACCAAAAACCGCCACGTGTATATTCCATAGTCGCCACGACCCTTTTTCACCGACAACGACCGTCCCCTGTGGGTCCACGACCGTCCCCTGCCTGACACTTTCTAGAGTCGTCCGACATCCGTCCACGGTCGTCTGACACTTGTCGGGGCGTCGGGACGACCCCGACACAAAAAAAAAATATATTTTTTAACCCCGTAGTCGTTGACTGTCAGGGGGGCTATAATGGGGCTGTTGACTTTCAAACGGCTATAATGGGGGAATCTTTTTTCAAAAGGGCTATTTCTATCTTTTTCCCATATTTAATTCTATATATGTGCCTACTGTGACAAGTTTAAGAATGTAAATGAATGAGATTTATTTTAAGCAGTGATAACATCCATTTTCGCAATAGGTAATTGATGTTCTTTTTTGAAGTATATTCTCATAATTAAGTGTACTATCATCGATATTAGTTTTAAAGTCGACAATTGTCAATACAATAGAGAGCTATGGACCACTACTAATTAATATTAGTAATGCATTTACCCACTGTTTAAAGTCAATAGGTTTTCAAAAATTATTATCCTGCTCATCAAATAAATGTGCATTAAACTAACTAATACAAAAACTACTTGCAACTAACAAAAATGATGTAATGTAGGCGAACATCAAGTATCATCAAAGAAGCTGAAGTTAAAAGAAGACTCACCAAGCCAGTGATCTATGACAACGAAGTAGATGTTTTGTAAATGCAACATAGTGAAGCTCCTAGACTTTTTGAAGTAGTTTATGGTAACCAGGTAGATGTTTGGTAAATGCAAAGGTCCTATACTTTTGAAGTGGTTTATAGAAACCATGTAGTAGCTATTTGGAAAATGCACGCATACTAGCTGCATTGTAAATGCAAACATGATGGAAGCCCAACACTTTTGTAGTTATGTGGTGCTAAAGTTGAGATAGCAGCCATAGTACTAAATAGTTGGCTGCCACAAAAACTACACTTTTGTAACTGCTACTAAGCCTCTTTTTGTAACCTACTTTAAATGCAGAAAAAATACACTTCTTCTATAAGAAACTAAAACCATATACATGGTGGCCCGTCGCATCGCGCGGGCGGGTCACCATCTAGTATATAAATAAGTACGATCTCTAAAAACACCATTAGAAGAAATACCATCTAAAAGTGAGTGAGCAGTGGATCGTCTAATCGGTCGTATTGAAATCAATTTAAAACGAATGAACACAAGGAGTAAATACAGAAACACTTTTTATTAGACCACTGAGAAACACCACAGAGTACACATACAAGATCTGACCAAGAAGTCGTAATTCTATACAAGACTTTGCTATTTATAGATGAACTAGACAACCCAAAACCCGATCAGCCGAACCTCAGGTTCGGACCAGGTTCGTCTGTTTCCAAACTTGGAGTTCACCTCAAGTTCGGACCACAACAATCTTGTCTTGTATTTTATACTTCACATGACGATCAGGAACTATGTATCTACACCATCACATAAAAAACATGTCAAACAACCTGAAAAACAAAAACACGGTGCCATCACCACAAAAAACAACACCAGCACAACACATAAATAAATAAAAAAAAAGTATTCACATTGTGCTGGTTCTGTGCTCTTGTAGTTAGAAAACGGTGCCCGAACTAAAAACACCACCACAAAGAATACCAGGATAGAAAAAACATGTCAAACAACCTAAAAAACACAAACTCAATGCTCTCAACACAATAAACAACACCAGCACATAACAAAAAATAATAATTAAATAAAGGTATTGTATTTGTGTTGGTTCTATGCTCTTGTAAATATCAAGCAATACTAGCACTAAAACAGCACCCACAAAAACAATGTCAAAGCACCTAATAACTCAAAACATAGCACAACTAGCGTAAAAAAAAACACAAACACCGAGCAAAATATAATAAAAAGACATATATAACTAAAAAAAATAGTTTAGGCTTCGAATTAAGGTCTGAAAACTAACACAACCCTAAATCGCCACAAGCGGAGTAAAAGAAAATAAAAAAGCAAAACAAAAAAAAACCGAAAAACGCCGAAAAAACGTCAAAATATTTTTCACTCCAAATAGAGCAAACTTAAACTCGAATTAAAGATAAAAATGCGACTAGAATTATGGTGAATTTTTAAAAAAATAATAATGTCGCATTAAAAAGTTATGACCGACTTAAAACTGGGGGTTATATCATTAAATCTTCTCTAATCTCATTCGTCCAAATGATCGTCAAATCTCATCCATCCAATTTGATTATCTAATGGTCCAAGTATGTTCATTGTTTGCATGATAACTTATGTTCTCATTTGAACCTCCTCCTATATATATATATATATTTTTTGTTCCGATTTTTTATGGTGACTCTCTAAATTAAAAAACCCCTTTATGTAAAAATATAATAAAATTGCCAAGTAATTTTAAAAAAAAGTATTTAAAAACCGATTTTTTTGCAAAAAAAAATGTTAATCGGTCAAAAAAGAGGTTAAAAAATTATTATATTTTTAGATTTATTTTTTTCTAGATTCTACATTCATTTTTAATGGTTTTAGTGAAAAAAATATAAAAAAGCGCAAAGAGAATTTTTTTTAAAAAAATAATTACACATTTTGTTATATATGTAACAAGGCATGTTACATACGTAACAGGGTCAATGTTACATATGTAACATGATGTAACGTGCGATTTCGGAAATTAAAAAAAACATACTCGATGCTTTTTTTTATTTTTTTCACCCTTAGGCTTGTATTAACGCATAGAATTACTAAAAATTTGAAGGAAACATAACGTTTTGGGGGAGTTTTCATGGTTTTTTCAACTCGGAGAGGTTTTCAATATATTCATCCCGTATATATATA
>JBCNJP010000023.1:36304499-36429633 GCA_039602395.1 Deinandra increscens subsp. villosa | reverse complement strand
AATACTCCTGAACAATTTATAGTAGATTAGAGTTCTTAGTTTGAATGCTAACTTTTATTCTGCAACCTATGAAATATGGCACAAAGTGTAAATGATAGTGGATTAATGAAATTTTCAAATATATGCTTTAAAACATCAGGTACCAGGTTGCACTAATGACACACGTTTAAAAGTGACGCATGCTTTTATTTTCAAGAGACTATGACATAGGAAAAGCACATGTAACCAAATGACACGTATTCTCTTCACCACATACCATTAGTAATGTTGCTGACATAGAAATCCTTATAATAAGGATGTCAGGTTTATCAAAGTAAATTGTGAAACCAAAACATGTAGAAGAACAAAATCCTAACAAACCAACCTGAAATCACAAACGTGAGTTCCTAATTTAACCAAAAATATCTTAACAATGTAGTTACATGATAAAAACATTGCACCATTCATGTCTATAAAACGGATTCTCTAACATACACATTCAAAAACTGAGTTCATGTTAGGAATACAGATTCTCTAACATACACATTCAAACAGATTCACTAACATACACATTCAAACAGGCTACATGCTTTTCAAATCTGGGCATCTACACAAATTATTTAAGCAAGTTGGCAATGATTCATTCTATTCTTAAATCAGAAAACCTGTGACAGAAAGTTATGGTTCTAAAACATCAAAACATGCATTTATTATATATTATAGAATTTGAAAAGGGGCACAAAACATGCCTTTGTATTCCAACCCAACCCAATTTGAATCAATCTGCAGCACCCACTTATAAGTATATCTGGAAAAAAGAACTTGATAAAAAGAATAACTTGGCAGGGGCTCTTGATAAAAAAATAATTCAACCCATTTGACAAGTTCCTCTTCTTTTACCCGTTTGAGATAGATATAACCGGCCACACCAATCGACTCATTGGTACAACTAATAAATTTGGATTTTAAAAATGTGTTATTAATCTAAACTAAAATTTTAACAAAGATACAACATAGCAGATGGAATAACTGGAAATATATGAACATTGCAGAAATAACAGTTGCAGAAATAACATAGCAGATGGAATAACTGGAATCATATGAACATTTGCAAATTAATTGTTTACCTCAAACAGGAGTCCCAAAATAAGAACAGTAGAAGTTCCTTGCAATCTCCAGAGTTAAAACAACAGATTTAAAACAAAAACGTAAACAAAATTAGAGTATTCGAACAAAAATTAGAATTAGAACAAAGGAGGAGCAGAAAGAACCTTGAATCGTTTAGAATTGTGAATCGGTGGATGGAAATGGAGAGGTTGTATTCAATTTATAGAGCAGCATGTTGAGAACCCGCGCCTTCAATCCGTTTGAAAGTCCCTCGATCTTGGCCATCCAATAATCAATCAAAGGAGATGAGGAGTCGAGGAGTTCACCAATTGAAGGGAGAGAGGGTGGATGGCGGGTTTGCCGAAGGCGGCTGGTTCTCACCATCGAGGAAGCGGAAAGTAGCGTGGCGTGCGTTCTGTGTTTGTTGAGGATAATCATGACCGGAGAAAAATTACTTTAGGGTTAATTACTAATTCAACCTTAGATTTTGAGCAGATTATCTTGATATTTAAAATAACCATACTTTTCATGCTTTGAACCCTTGTACATGTTGCATAACAATTTGTAAGCGTCTTAAAATTAAGGAATTTTATGACGAAAATACCCCCGATGACCAATATGTATTATATAGTAGTATATATATATATATATATATGTGTGTGTGTGTGTGTGTGTGTGTGTGTGTGTGTGAAAGTTCAAATACAAAAAGTTTTTTCGTGAGAAGTGTAGGAAAGATATCTCAACCATTGATCTAAGAAATCAATGGTTCAGATTTAATTCAGATCTAATTAAAAAATTAGAAGGGAATTTAAAGCGTGAAAAGAGGTGGAGGGTTAGAATTGGTATAGCCTACAATTGTTGACTTTTTTCAAGTTCTCCACTTTTTTTAAACATCCATAAACTTTATACGACATTATTTTTTTACAAAAAAATTCACCATAAAATCGGATATTTTATTCTCTTTTTCCAATTAGAGTATAGTATTGATATTTTTTTAAAAGAAAAAACTTTTTTTTCTAAAGTTCGTCTATGTACTCTCATATAACTTGCGTGATTATCATCAAACAACCCTTTGCATAATAACTTTTCCATATATATATATATATATATATATATATATATATATATATATATATATGTATATATATAGGGTAAGGATCAAGTAAAAACAACTTTTATTGTGAAAACACGAAAACAAATATTAAAACCTCTATAATTTTTTCATACGTTAATATTTTTTTTAAAAATTTGCACCAAAATCCTTAAAATTATGTTATCTTTAGTTCTAGAAAAAATTAAAAAAAAATCAAAATTTTTTAAAAAATTATTATTGCACAGGTGCGATAATTTTTTTTATTATAATTATTGCACATATGCAATAATATTAAAACCTTTATAACTTTTTCATATGTTGCAATTTTTTATAAAAAATTGCACTATAAATCTTATAATTCTGTTATCTTTAATTATGGAAAAAATTAAAAAAAATCAATGTTTCTTAAATTTTTATTATTATTGCACATGTGCAATAAAAAATTATTATTGCACATGTGCAATAAAAAATTATTATTGCACATGTGCAATAAAAAATTATTATTGCACATGTGCAATAAAAAATTATTATTGTACATGTGCAATAATATTAAAACCTCTATAACTTTTTGATACGTTAATATTTTTGATAAAAAATTACACCATAGATCTTATAATTCTGTTATCTTTAACTCTTGAAAAAATTAATAAAAAATTAATGATTTTTTATTAATATTGCACACGTGTAATATAATTAATACGTATTATTGCACATGTGCAATAATAAAATAAAACTAAGAAATTTTATATGTTTAATTTTTTTTTCCAGAATTAAAGGTGACATAATTTATAAACTTTTGGTGCAAATTTTTTTAAAAAAAATTAACGTATGAGGAAGTTGTAGAGGTTTTAATATTTGTTTTCGTGTTTTCGCAATAACATCTTATTTTTATTTGATCATTCCCCTATATATATATATATATATATATATGTATGTATATATATATATTACGTTTAGTACACTCATAAATAATTGTGCAAGGTATTAACAAATCACTTCTTAGCCGCCCTAGTTTGTCTCCTGTACTATGAAGAGAAGGTCGCTAGTTCGACACCTGCATGCATTTTTTAATTAAAGTAGCCGTTTTTTTTGTTTCTTAAATTTGAGAGACTAATTTTATTTTTTCAACCCTCAAAACCTTTTTTTATACCCAATAACCCAAATCAGGAGCATTATGTTTATTCGTTTATACAATAAACACACCGACCTCCGCTTAAACAATAACCCAAATCAGGAGCACTAAATCGTCTCCGCGACTCCGCCTCTCTAGCTCCGGCTACCCGACTCCGACCAGGTGAACGCCGACCATTTCAGGCGCTCCAGCTCCTCTCCAACCCTGACTAAAGGTCTGATTTATGATGTGATGATAGGTGAAGCAGTAGCGACGGTAACATATTTTAGTCCTTTTCATTTAGGGTTTAATTATTTGTTTAGAAAATTATTTTTTGAGGTAATTAAATAATTTTATGATTCTATTATCAATGATTATGAATGATGATTTAAGGTTTAATTTTGGTGTGATCTAGAGTTTTAGTGAATCGGGTTTAATTTTGATGTAATTGGTATGATCATTGTCTTTATTGAATATTGAATTATTGTTCTTTATTTTATATTTTATGCACTAGATCATGCCTCTCAAATCTTTATACAAATACAAAAGTGGGGCTATGAAGCTTAAAAAGAAAAAAACAGAAAACGAGTTGGTAATAGCTAAAGCGGGACATATTTAGTTATTTCTCAGAACAACCTACAACTTCTAATGTTGGTGCTAATGTTGATGGAGATGGTGTTAATTTGGATGGAGATGTGGATGCTGGTGTTAATTTGGATGGAGATGATGTCGATGCGACTAAAAACGCAAAGAGGGCCTCGCGATTTGGTTAGGTATTTAAAGATTGATTTTATTTAATGTTATTACAATTTCTCGTTACAATATTGTCTTTTTATATATGCAGTTTTGTTATTTTTTCTATTATAAGGGCCCATTTCTTTTTATCTTGCCTAGGGTCCAAATTTTTTTTTGGGTGTTTTCGGGCCCTCCCTGCTAAGCTGAATCCGAACTTGTTTATGTTTGAGTTTGATTTATTTATATTTAAAAGAGCTTGAACTCGAGTCGTTTAGAGTTTATTTCTAAAGTTTGAACGGCCTGTAAGAAATTATTCAATTTCGAGCTCGACTCACCTCGTTTAATATTTGAATGCTATTTTTATATTGTCTTTTAATTTAATTTTGTACATATTTTAGTTAGATTTTTAATATATAACAAAATATAAATAAATTTTCTTATGATTTTCGATATAATAATTATCATGTATATAAATATATATGATATATTATATAAAAACTATATAATTAAAAAGCATCGTTTAGGCACGTTAGCAAGCTCGATGTCATAGAGTAATTCTCTGACTCACGTGCGACTCTTATTCGTATTGTATTGTTGCCCATATTTGCCTTACCCTCTACCATCTTAAAGGGCGTTCTTTCACATACATTTAATGCATTAAGGACTTGAAGTTGCATTGCTCCTAAACGAACCTTATCGGTTTCATGGGATTCTTCATCGGTCTTTATCATGGCTGTTAACCTTGATTTCTTTGGACAATCTCGAACATTATGTGGCCCATCACAAAGGAAACATCCTTTATCTACGGCTTTCTCTCTGTCGTAATAGCTTGTTGATTTCCGAGTATCATCTTTCTGGAATTGATTATTCTTGATGGATTTTTCTCCCCCACCTATTTCGTCATCACTTTCATCATTCATGGGCTTATATGGTCGTTTCTCTTTAAGATCAATCAAGCTGTCAACCACGGCAATGGCCGAAGCAAGATCTTGAACGTTTCATCACTCCAATTCAATTTTAGCCCATGATTGTAGGCCGTCAAGGAAATAGAAGAGAGAGTCCTTGTCTGTAAGATCTGGGATCTCAAGGACAAGTATTGTGAATTCCTTCACATAATCTTTTATGGTTCCGGTTTGCTTGAGCTTTAGTAAACGACTTCTAGCTTCATGCTTAACATTGACTGGATAAAATTGTTTCTTTATTTTCATAACAAAATCAGCCCAAGTTTGAACGATGCACGTACTTCGTTCAATATTTACTTCGTTCCGACGACACCATAATGCCGCAGTATCCTTTAAGTATTGGGTAGCGGTGTTGATCTTTGTGGTATCGTCTTTAATGTATACGCCATTAAAGTAGCCTCCCATCTCACATAAGAAGTTGTCGACAGCACTGGCTTCTCGTTTACCTTCGAATGTAGTAGGCTTTAGGATGTCGATCCTATGTGCAATGTTTACGATTCTTGCACCAGTAGTGACCATTGATTTATAATGGTCGTTGACTTTGGCTTCCAACCTAATAAGACTTTGATGCATGTCAGCGGACATGTCATCAATGTCTTTGTATTGTCTTACGCTTACCTCTCTAATGGCATCCTTAATTGCATCATTGATCATAAGTTTGACCTCACCACGTAGCAGCTCAACAACAACTTTTAACCCTTCTCGTAGTTCGACAAAATCTGCTTCCAACATATCCAAATGTTGTAGACACATGTCGACTTGAGTCCTAATTCCCACCATTGATGTCTCAATATCAGTGATGCGTTTTTCCAAGGTCCTATCCTTGGATACACCTCGACCTTTCTTGCTTTCATGAGGAGTAGTGGTATCTAGACCACATGTATCATCTCCTCCAGCAATGTTTGTGTGTACAACCTTATCCGAATCGGTCGCCATCCCATTGAATCGAAGTTGCTCTGATACCAACTGTCACGGAGTAATTCTCTGACTCACATGCGGCTCTTAGTTTTCCTTACTAAGATTAGCCTTAACCAATTCGAGTAGTGATTCAAACGACTAGGAAAAGAAACACAAGATTGTTTTACACATAGCAACGCTTTTATTACAAGATAGTGCTTTACAAGTGAAAGCTTTGGATACAAGTTTGTGAGGTGAGGTGCAAATGACCTCCTCCACCCTATTTATACTAGTGCATACACCATCCATAATTATACTAGATCATTCTCTAATCTAGAGAATTCTATCTAAATATCTAGATAAATATACAAGTATTATCTAGAATTCTCCATACTTATATCCATGATATTTTCATGGACATTTCTATATTCTATAAAGGAAGAAAAATATGGAGATGTCCGGAATTTTCTTGAACCCGGTACTTAAAACTTGAATTTAAGCGGGACGTGATATTCTCCCCCACCTAAATCCACGACGTCCTCGTCGTGTCTCTTGTGTGAGCATCCATCTTGGTCTTAACAGTTGTATTGCGATCACGGTCTTGCCTCATTGCCTTGTATCCACCTCCAATGGTGTGGTATATATTTGATCACCTTTGATGATGTAATAGTATTTAGAAATGTTGCTGGAACCGCTTTTGCTTTTCTGAAAAACTCCATCCCAAGCACGATCTTGTAGTCGTCTAGAGGTACGACTGAGAAATCTAACTTGCCTTGCCATGTTCCAATCTTTGTCTTGTTCCTCCATGACATCCTTTCGATTGGCTTGGCACTTCCATTGGCAGCTTTTAGTAGTCCATCTGTTGTGGTGATCCTAAAACCGAGTCGTTTAGCTTCATCTTTAGTGATGAAGTTATGACTTGCTCCATTCCTCTTCGTATTCGTATTTTTGCCCATATTTGCCTTGCCCTCTACCATCTTTAAGGGCTTTCTTTCGCATACATTTAAGGCATTAAGGACTTCAAGTTGAATTGCTCCCAAGCGAACCTCATCGGTTTCATGTGATTCATTATCGGTCTTTATCATTGCTGCTAACCTTGATTTCTTTGGACTATCTCGAAAATTATGTGGCCCATCAAAAAGGAAACATCCTTTATCTACGGCTTTCTCTCTGTCGTAATAGCTTGTTGATTTCCAAGTATCATCTTTCCGGAATTGATTATTCTTGATGGATTTTTCTCCCCCACCTATTTCGTCATCACTTTCATCATTCATGGGCTTATATGGTCGTTTCTCTTTAATATTAATCAAGCTTTCAGCCACGGCAATGACCGAACCAAGATCTTGAACGTTTCGTAGCTCCAATTCAATTTTAGCCCATGATTGTAGGCCATCAAGGAAATAGAAGAGAGAGTCCTTGTCCGTAAGATCTGGGATCTCAACGACAAGTATTGTGAATTCCTTCACATAATCTTTTATGGTTCCGATTTTCTTGAGCTTTCGTAAATGACTTCTAGCTTCATGTTCAAAATTAACCAGATAAAATTGTTTCTTTATTTCCTTGACAAAATCAGCCCAAGTTTGAATGATGCACGTACCTCGTTCAATATCTACTTCGTTCTGATGCCACCATAGTGCCGCGGTATCCTTTAAGTATTGTGTAGCGATGTTGATCTTTGTGGTATCGTCTTTAATGTCTACGCCATTAAAGTAGCGTCCCATCTCCCATAAGAAGTTGTCGACAGCCCTGGTTTCTCGTTTACATTTGAATAGAGTAGGCTTTGGGATATCGATCCTTGGTGCAATGTTTACGATGCTTGAACCAGTAGTGACCATTGATTTACAATGGTCGTTAACTTTGGCTTCCAACCCAATAAGACTTTGATGCATGTCAGCGGACTTGTCATCAATGTCTTTGTATAGTTTTACGCTTACCTCTCTAATGGCATCCTTAATTGCAACACTGATCATAAGTTTGACCTCACCACGTAGCAGCTCAATAGAAGCTTTTAACCCTTCTCGTAGTTCGATAAAATCTACTTCCAACGTATCCAAATGTTGTAGACACATGTCGACTTGAGTCCCAATTCTGACCATTGCTGTCTATCCATATCAGTGATGCGTTTTTCCAAGGTCCTATCCTTGGATACACTTCGACCTTTCTTGCTTTCATGAGGAGTAGTGGTATCTCGACCACGTGTATCATCTCCTCACCAATGTTTGTGTGTACAACCTTATCCGAATCAGTCGCCATCCCAGTGAATCGACGTTGCTCTGATACCAACTGTCACGGAGTAATTCTCTGACTCACTTGCGACTCTTAGTTTCCCTTACTAAGATCAGCCATAACCAACTTGAGTAGTGATTCAAACGACTAGGAAAGGAAACACAATATTGTTTTACACAAAGGAACGCTTTTATTACAAGAGAGTGCTTTACAAGTGAAAGCTTTGGATACAAGTTTGTGAGGTGAGGTGCAAATGACCTCCTCCACCCTACTTATACTTGTGCATACACCATCAATGATTATTCTAGATCATTCTCTAATCTAGAGAATTCTATCTAAATATCTAGATAATTATGCAAGTATTATCTAGAATTCTCCATACTTAGATCCATGATATTTTCATGGACATCTCTAGATTCAACAAAGGAAGAAAATTATGGAGATGTCTGGAATTTTCTAGAACCCCGTTACTTAAAACTTGAATTTAAGCGGGACGTGACATTCTGCCCCACCTAAATCCATGAAGTCCTCTTCATGTCTCTTGTGTGAGCATCCATCTTGGTCTTAACAGTTGTATTGTGGTAACGGTCTTTCCCCGTTGACTTGTATCCACATCCAATAGTGTGGTATATATTTGATCAGCTTTGATGATGTAGAAGTATTTAGAAATGTTGCTGGAACGGCTTTTGCGTTTCTGAAAAACTCCATCCCAAGCACGATCTTGTAGTCGTCTAGAGGTACGACTGAGAAATCTAACTTTCCTTGCCATGTTCCAATCATTGTCTTGTTGCTCCATGACATCCCTTCGATTGGCTTGGAATTTCCGTTGGTGGCTTTTAGTAGTTCGTCTGTTGTGGTGATCCTTAAGCCGAGTCGTTTAGCTTCATCTTTAGTGTTGAAGTTATGACTTGCTCCAGTGTCAACTAATGCCCTTGCAAGTTGACTATTTACTTCAATGTTTACGAACCGAAGTCCATTTCGTATTCGTATTGTTGCCCATATTTTCCTTGCCCTCTACCATCTTTAAGGGATTTCTTTCGCATACATTTAAGGCATTAAGGACTTGAAGTTGCATTGCTCCCAAGCGAACCTCATCGGTTTCATGGGATTCTTCATTGGTCTTTATCAAGGCTGTTAACCTTGATTTCTTTAGGCAATCTCGAACATTATGTGGCCCATCACAAAGGAAACATCCTTTATTTACGGCTTTCTCTCTGCCGTAATAGCTTGTTGATATTCGGGTATCATCTTTCCGGAATTGATTATTCTTGATGGGGTTTTCTCCCCCACCTATTTCGTCATCACTTTCATCATTCATGGCCGAAGCAAGATCTTGAACGTTTTGTCGCTCCAATTCAATTTTAGCCCATGATAATAGGCCGTCAAGGAAATAGAAGAGAGAGTCCTTGTCCGTAAGATCTGGGATCTCAAGGACAAGTATTGTGAATTCCTTAACATAATCTTTTATGGTCCCGGTTTGCTTGAGCTTTCGTAAACGACTTCTAGCTTTATGCTCAGCATTGACCGGATAAAATTGTTTCTTTATTTCCTTGACAAAATCAGCCCAAGTTTGAACGATGCACGTACCTCGTTCAATATCTACTTCGTTTCGATGCCACCATAGTGTCGCGGTATCCTTTAAGTATTGGGTAGCGGTGTTGATCTTTGTGGTATCGTCTTTAATGTCAACGCCATTAAAGTAGTGTCCCATCTCCCATAAGAAGTTGTCGACAGCCCTGGCTTCTCGTTTACCTTCGAATGGAGTAGGCTTTGGGATGTTGATCCTTGGTGCAATGTTTACGATGCTTGCACCAGTAGTGACCATTGATTTACAATGGTCGTTAACTTTGGCTTCCAACCCAATAAGACTTTGATGCATGTCAGCGGACTTGTCATTAATGTCTTTGTATAGTTTTACGCTTACCTCTCTAATGGCATCCTTAATTGCATCATTGATCATAATTTTGACCTCATCACTTAGCAGCTCAACAGCAACTTTTAACCCTTCTCGTAGTTCGATAAAATCTGCTTCCAACGTATCCAAATGTTGTAGACACATTTCGACTTGAGTCCTAATTCCGACCATTGCGGTCTCCATATCAGTGATGCGTTTTTCCAAGGTCCTATCCTTGGATACACCTCTACCTTTCTTGCTTTCATGAGGAGTAGTGGTATCTCGACCACGTGTATCATCTCCTCCACCAATGTTTGTGTGTACAAACTTGTCCTAATCAGTCGCCACCCCAGTGAATCGACGTTGCTCTGATACCAACTGTCACGGAGTAATTCTCTGACTCACGTGCGGCTCTTAGTTTCCCTTACTAAGATCAGCCTTAACCAACTCGAGTAGTGATTCAAACGACTAGGAAAGGAAACACAAGATTGTTTTACACAAAGGAACAGTTTTATTAAAAGAGAGTGCTTTACAAGTGAAAGCTTTGGATACAAGTTTGTGAGGTGAGGTGCAAATGACCTCCTCCACCCTATTTATACTAGTGCATACACCATCAATGATTATTCTAGATCATTCTCTAATCTAGAGAATTCTATCTAAATATCTAGATAATTATACAAGTATTATCTAGAATTCTCCATACTTATATCCATGATATTTTCATGGACATTTCTAGATTCTACAAAGGAAGAAAAATATGGAGATGTCCGGAATTTTATAGAACCCCGGTACTTGAAACTTGAATTTAAGCGGGACGTGACATTCTCCCCCACCTAAATCCACGACGTCCTCATCGTGTCTCTTGTGTGAGCATCTATCTTGGTCTTAACAGTTGTATTGCGGTAACGGTCTTGCCCCGTTGACTTGTATCCACCTCCAATGGTGTGGTATATATTTGATCACCTTTGATGATGTATAAAGTATTTAGAAATGTTGCTAGAACGGCTGACGTGATGTCGAAGTCTCACTCAAAAATAATCCCAAATACACTAATTAGATAGTGGTAAGCGGGTGTCGAACACAGGGAGATTGTGGAGTATGTGCTACTTTTGCAACTTAAAATATACTAAATTGAAAACTTGAAATTGATTGTGACAAAGAGTATTGTTTGATAAGTTGGTTTTGAACAACTAGAAAATAAATGAAAAGATAAATTGAATTCTCTGAATAATTAAACAAAAGCAATCTTCTTAGATTTCAGGTTCCCGTGTAAATCAACAATAAACGTGCAAACTGGAAAGAACCACATAGACATGGTTCATGTAAATGTAATTGTTGTGGTAAAAGAGGACCAAGTACTCGGGTTGCAAATGCAAGGTTGTCACCCGATAACCAATCAATATAGGCCAACCCAATTCCTTCCCACTAAATCCTGATTGCCAACGACACCAAGAACGTATGGTTCACAAATTTGATTAAACGAAATACTAATTGTTTACAATCAATCACATAAACATCAAAGTGACAAGCATCGAATGCTTAGATCACTCTTCCAGAAATAAAATACACAATCAATTGTTGTTTACATAAAAACCTTACATCAGAGAAGAACACAACGAACTAGCCGCTCATGACGAAATTGATTGCAAAGATGACGATGATCGAAGCCATGGATGATTCTCTAATGATTATGATGTTGGAATTGCTTTAGAAGCTCTCTTTCTTGTCCAAAAATCGCCTTCAAACACCTTTGGTTCCTCTCTAACCGTCCCTCCTCGAATGAATATGAAAAGACCCCCCAAAAACCTTTTTATTTTTATTTTTATGGACTTGTAACCGACCTCCACCGTAAGCTACGCTGCCTCCGTAGCTTACGGTGGCTCTGCTTCCTTTATGCTGGCATGATACTGGTCTACAGTGGTCTTTTTGAGGGCTGGCCACCACCGTAAGCTACGGTGGTGGCGTAAGCTATGCTGGGCCCAGGTATCCTCTTCATCTTTCTTTGTTTTGTGTTCGCTCCAGCTTGCACCAACTTCCTCCAAACTTCATGCATACTCTAGCTAGCTCGTTTAGGCCCTTTTTATCCTGCCAACACACGAGTTCGCATAGTCATCTATATTCATAAATAATACACATATGAACACTACCATTGCACAATTATCATGATTATTACTTAACAACGGTGGAACCGTCACATCCCCACAATTAACCGTTGCCTGACCCCAAGCAACCCAAAGTTATTTTCTTTGTCATTCCTCCAATCAATCCAATCAAACCCAGTTTCGGTCAAGGTTCCAAGTCTTACCCTATTCCCATATTTAGTCATTTGCTAGCCACACAACATATAACAATTACATCTCAAGGATTTTAGCCAAACCTAACATGCTCTCGATCTTCTAATCAAGCAACAAACACCTCACAATAAACGCCCCGCTCGGTTTACATTTAAGGGCTAGCGTAATGAGCTAGAATGCACTCAACTAACTAATGTGTTGTCTTACTATCATAAGCTTGTACAACTCTCGAACCTCCATCATAATTGCTTTAACATGTATGCATATCAAAAGGGCTTACAAAGGGTTGTAACGGGGCTAGGTTTAGGGTATGGAATGAGAATATTTGAAGTGGCACAATTGATTCAATCCAGCTTATTTATTACATGAGAAACAAACAACTAAAATTCACACACTATGCTACACAACAACTTCACATTCTTTTTTGTAGCATCATATTTCAATCAACTGATCTTCATATTTTGCCGTTTTGTTTTTTTTTTGTTTTTTTTTTTGTTTTGTTTCTTTCTTTTTTTTTCAATGGCGATGTAAAAAGTGTCGAACGTTTAGATTACACAAGGGAATATAACAACTTTTACCAAACTACACTATTCAACATCTATCTATGAATGTAAATCGAACTATATACTAGATTAAACACTAGGGGTAATAAAATGAGTGGAATAGGCTCGTGTGGTCAATTGATAGGCACTAAGCACAAAAATTGGTTTCTAATGGACCCAACCCCCCGCCACTCACTTTTACCAAGCTCATATATATGATGCATGATGCCCCAACCCCCAAATCCCACACACGCACACATCCAGACGAGGCTTCACCTAAATGCGTAAATCATTTTTGCATACACATGTCAGCCAAGATCTCGGAACGTACCAGTTGCACAAGTTCTAAAGTGATTGACACATAGCCACGCTCAAAGAATAAAGATTTCTATGTTAATCAAGAGTATAAGGCTCAAAAATCACAACATCGTGGAATTAGGTTGCCGATCTGTTGCATGAATTATTCAACCGGAAGCATGTTACCCTTAACTAAAATCCTACCAACTTAGCTAAGCATTTTGGACATATAGGGGGAATCATGACCATGAAAAGGAACCAAGACATCAACTCCGCCATTCAACCCACAACCAACAACAAAATTTTCTTAGAATTTTGGGGTCAAGACTTTTTCCAAAAAACTTCCCCCATCCCCACACTTGGGATACATTGTCCCCAATGTATGATTGTAGGGATTTTGTAAGGATGGACACCGTTCATCATCATTTATCAAAGACCTCTTTCATCAAAATGTTTCCATCAAAAATCATCATAGCTTTTCTTCTCGAATGCAAAATTTTTTAACATAACACCTTATTAAAAACTCCACCATCATACCACTAACCCAAAACAATTAAACCAACAACTAAAAACACATTAAACTAAGACTCCACCAACGTGCAGATCCACATACCAAAAGATATAAAGAAAGAAAGAACGAAAAACTAACAACTAAAAACTGGAAAAGATAAGGAGAGAGACGACCTTTAATAATAACGCGGATGAGGTGGGCCGAAAATCTACGTGAACATATCGTTAAACTCTCCAAGTCCGAAGGCACCTGCTTCACCTCCTTGCTGCTGCTGCGGATCAACCCATGATGAATGATGCACCGGCGGAATGGGATATGTAGAACTCCCGTCATATGGTGGCAAAGTAGTGTAATCAATCATAGGTGGTCCGGTACCACCTCCTGACCAGTGTGCCACTGATCGTGCATCCGCCTCTGCCGGTCATCCTCATACCGGTGGTTGATTTCTTGCAGGAACGCATAAGCATGGGCACGGTTCCATGTCTCATGTCGATCGTGTAGCTGTTTAGTCGCCCGCTCTTGACTCGCCCCCAATCGAGTATTATGATCACACATGACCCGTGTCAGCTCTGGCCAATGGTAGTATTGTGTTGTTCGGGCGTTTCTAATAGTGTCTTGCATAATACCACTAAATGCCCAATCCGGATCCAAATTCACCATGTCATATTCAAAGGGCCTGTTAGATCTAGGAGCCCGACTAGAACATGTTGTGCCAGCTGCAGTAGTAAAAACACCAACATTCGGTGCTGGTTGATCCTCATCTTCATTATCTTTCTAATAGTGTCTTGCATAATACCACTAAATGCCCAATCCGGATCCAAATTCACCATGTCATATTCAAAGGGCCTGTTAGATCTAGGAGCCAGACTAGAACATGTTGTGCCAGCTGCAGTAGTAAAAACACCAACATTCGGTGCTGGTTGATCCTCATCTTCATTATCTTCCTCCATTGCATCACCTAGTTCTGTTTCTTCCTCTTCAACTTCTTCCTCCCCAGAATCTTCTTGATTACTCTTCTTCCACACGGACCATTTTTTATTGCCTTTTGCAGTCTTCAACACATAGTGCGTGTCACCATCCATATAAGTCCAATTAACCCCCAAATTCTTCACATTGAACGGTGTAAATCTCTTGGGTACCGCCACTGATTCACTTGTTATAACACCCACTTTCTTAAGTAGTTCCGTGATCAGTCGGCAATGGGGGACAATCTTCCGATCAATGCTGTCCCGGCTTAACCAGATGTTGTAAATCACCAGATACCTAAATGACACCATTGGTTTCCCGTGCATCATTGCATACAAAATTGGGACCTCGCAGAAACGCACTTCAGCCTTATCCCCTCGGCGGGGAATGATATTGTGTTGCATGATTAAATGCAACAACTTTGGCTTCAACTTTAACTCTTCCCTGTGAAGCTTCCCCCTATCTGCACTAGCCACAAAAGCTCATCAAGCATCATATTTCCTGGACGTTTTGCTATCAAACTTGGCAATTTCATTCAATGTATCGAAAGACATCGTCTCCTTGACATTGTTCACCCATCCTTCCAACTTCACCTTCGATGGGGAGTTCCCCACATGTAGTGTTAGCGTAGCCACCCAATCCTCAATATACAAGCGCTTACTCTCTCTATCATAAGTCTTCAAAGCTGCTTCCCAACCCAATGCTTTAAACTTCTTAATAACACAAAAGGGCTTGAATTCACCTTCTGGTACATCCTTCTCACAAACGAAACCGGTGATTTTATCCTTCAATGTATTCATTTTGTCTCTGAAGAATTGTTCTCTCAAATCCGAGGGTTGTTGAGAAAATGGTCCAAATTTCCATTTATATGTTATTAAGCCCCTGTCTTCTCCTGCTGTTTCTTTTTCTTGAGTTTCTCTTCTTCGTCGTTGAGCTTCGAGCTCCCGGTTACTTGAGGATTCAACTGGTTCCTTCCCTTTTCTTTTGAATATTCTGTTCATCTACACACAAGAATAAAGTCAACAACTAAACCCATTAATACTCAAAATCAACATTATCCAATCCCCACACTTGCTTGCAACTATGGTTGTGAGTTTCTAACAATTAGCATTCAAACCACTAGTAAAGTCATGAGCTAAGAACAAGCCAACTTTTGTAACTTTACTAACCAAAATTCTGCATTTTTGTTGGTTCATACTCCAAAATTCACACCATAACAACAATGTACCATACCAATAACCATAGAACATCAAGTTCACAAATCACAAGCAAGTGGGTAACTAGAAATCACAAGAAAAGTGAACCTATACCTCTGTGATAATGCATAACACAAATAACAAAGGAAAAATCATACCTTTGAAGTGTTGAATGGCAAAAGATGAAGCCCTTTGCACAACAATGGAAGAATGCTCAAAAACCCCAAATGTGCTTGAAATTTTCGGACATAAAAACCCCAGAAACTCGAACCAAACAGCGAAATCAGAGGAGACCAAGGAGATATTATGATTCCTCTCGAAAAATACTCAGAATGGGCTTAAGAATAACTTGATTTGGTTGAGTTTTGTGAAAATGGCGGATATGGTAGATTAGGGTTCTTGAGAGGATGAAGAAAGAAGAAGGAAGAAGATGAAAGATGAATGATGGTGGGAGGTCGATGATTGCTTTTGGTGCTTTACTTTCTGACTTTTTTTTTTATTTTACAGAGAACAACAAAAAAAAACAATTAAAAATAAAGAGATAAAACAAAACTGGCAGCCTTTCTGCACCCTTTTCCTCGTCGACAGCCCAGCAGCCACCGTAAGTTACGCTAGCAGCATAAGCTAGGGTGGCCTAGGAACCAAAATGCTCACCGTAGTACAGCATTGAGCTGGCGTCGAGTAGAAACCACCCACCGTAAGCTACAATGGTACCGTAAGCTACGGTGGGTGGTGAATGTTCACAATTTCATTATTTTTTCAAAGAAAATTAAAAAATAAAAGTTAAAAGTTAAAAAGTAAAAACTCTTTTATCACCAAAATGACCACCCCCTATGGAAAATGCGCATTGTCCCCAACACTAACCCAAACCATCAAAAAAATCGGGTCGTCCCCACGCTTGAGCGTACCTACGAGAAACAAAGAAAACGCAAAACACACAAAACAAAAGAAGAGTGAAACACTTTAAGCATGTTGATGTCTTGACCCTCCAAGTATGGCTTCAACCGATGACCGTTAACCGTTTGCTTGACTTGGTCTTGTGTGTCTTCAATTTCCACATCATCAAAATTGCCAACTCTTGTAATCACATACGGGCCCATCCACTTGCTCTTGAGCTTGCCCAGAAAAAGCTTCATCCTTGAATTGTAAAGCCATACTTTTCGTCCTACCTCAAAAGATCTTTTCTTAATCTTTGCATCATGTACCTTTTTCAATTTGTCTTTATAGGCGGATGCACACTCATAGGCTTCATCCCGGATTTCTTCTAATTCACATAATTTAAGCTTCCTCAACTCTTCGGCTTCATTGTAATCCAAGTTGACATTCTTAATTGCCCACAATGCTCGATGCGCCAACTCCATCGGTAAATGACATCCCTTTACATAAACGAGCCGATAGGGAGTTGTTTCAATGGGCGTTTTGTACGCGGTTCTGTAAGCCCACAATGAATCATTAAGTTTCATGGACCAATTTTTCCGGTCGGTGCGAACCGTCTTCATGAGAATTTCTTTGATTTGCCAGTTTGAAACTTCTACTTGGCCACTAGTTTTGGATGGTAAGGTGTGGCCACTCGGTGATTAATTCCATATCGCTTCAACAAAGATCCAAACTTGAAATTCTTGAAGTGTGAGCCTCCATCACTTATTATCACTCTAGGAATCCCAAATCTTGCAAAAATGTTTGCTTGGACGAACTTGCATACTACTGAATGATCATTTGTTCTTGTTGCAATTGCCTCCACCAACTTTGACACATAATCTGATAATCAACCGCAACCAAAATGTATAAGCATCCATTGGAGTTAGGAAACGGGCCCATAAAGTCGATGCCCCACACATCAAAGATATCAACCACTAAAATCGGTTGTAGTGACATCTCATCCCTCTTTGAAATACTACCCATCTTTTGACAATTCAAACATCGTCGAGCATACTCACAAGCATCCTTGAAGATTGTTGGACAATAAAAACCACAAGTTAAAATCCGATATCCCGTATTTTGACCACTAAAATGACCTCCACAAGCAGAAGAATGAGCATGGGTCAATACATCTTGAACCTCGGATTCGGGAATGCACCTTCTAATAATTTGATCCGCTCCAATTTTGAATAGATCCGGTTCATCCCAAATGTATTGCTTAATATGTGAATTGATTTGGGCAATTCAATGTCCTCCAATGAGTGGACTAACTTCTATAAATAAATAAGAATTTTACAAACTAGTACACCAAGTATAAAAGAATTACAAACTACATTTGAACAAAGTTTAAGTATTAATATCCCCCCTCAAGCGAGATGGTGGAGAGCCAAGCCGCAACATTGTTCGAAAGAGCTCAAATTGAGGTCTAGGGAGGCTCTTGGTGAATATATCCGCCACTTGGAGCTTGGTAGGAACAAACTTGGTGTAAAGCTGCCCAGATAAAACTAACTCCCGAATGAAATGATAGTCAATATCAATATGTTTTGCACGTTTATGAGCAACCGGGTTCTGTGACATGAAGATAGCACTTTGGTTATCACACAACAGTGTAGGACGATCGGGAGGAAGTGTGTGAAGTTCACGAAGTAAATGAGTGACCCATACAATTTCAGCTGCTGTGTTGGCCATAGCACGATACTCAGAGTCACAACTAGAGCGGGCCACCGTTGGTTGTTTCTTGGCACTCCATGAGACAAGGTTACCACCCAAGTAAATTGAGTAACCGTAGGTGGAACGTCGCGTTTCAATGCATCGGGCCCAATCGGCATCAGAGTAGCCAAGAATATCGGGGCACTTGGAACGAGAAAAAGTGAGGCCGAAATCCAGAGTGCCTCTGATGTATCGAAGGATGCGTTTAACATGTTGGTAATGTATAACCGTAGGTTGTTGAAGGAATTGACTAAATTGATTCACCGCATAAGATATATCTGGGCGAGTGATGGTTAGATACTGAAGTGCACCAACAAGAGAACGATATAAAGTGGGATCTTCAAATGGTTGACCAGTGGTGGTGAAGCTCACGTCAGAGGCAAGAAGTGTGGCCATTGGCTTGGCATCAAGCATTTGTGCACGAGCCAAGATATCTTTAGCGTATTTGGATTGACTGAGGAATAATCCCGAGGCATGAGAGGTGACTTCAAGGCCCAAAAAATAACTTAGTTCACCGAGATCTTTAATAGCAAACTCATCATGTAGCCGTGTTATAAATGAGTGGATGGCAGCCTCTTGATTCCTTGTTAAGATCAAGTCATCAACATAAACAAGTAAGTATAGAATACATGTGCCTTGTTTGAAAACAAACAAGGATGGATCTGCACGACTACACGTGAAGCCACTTTGAACAAGAAATGCACTCAAGCGTTGAAACCACGCACGTGGTGCTTGTTTTAGTCCATAGAGAGCTTTGTGTAAAAGGCACACACGGTTGGGATATTTAGGGTCAATAAATCCGGAAGGTTGTTCCATATAAACTTGTTCATTCAAATTTCCGTGCAAGAACGCATTATGGACATCAAGTTGATGAAGCTTCCATCCATTGATAACAGCCAATGAAAGAACGACCCGAATAGTTGTTGCTTTAACAACTGGACTAAATGTGTGATCAAAATCCAAGCCCGGAATTTGAGAGAACCCTTGAGCAACTAAGCGAGCTTTGTGCCGCTCAATGGAACCATCTGCTCTAAATTTTGTTTTGAAGAGCCACTTGGATCCCACAATATTAACATTAGGTGGACGATCAACAAGGGTCCATGTTTTATTTTGTTTGAGTGCATCCATTTCTTTGTGCATAGCACTCCACCAATGTTGGTACTTAGAGGCAGTTTTAAATGTTTTTGGGTCGGAGCATGAAAAGACGGCTGAAAAAAGTTTGTGGCTAGAGACGTGAGCAAAGTCAGCTCTATGTCGTGGCTTAAAGATCCCAGATTTTGCCCTGGTTTGCATTGGGTGATTGGAGACAGGAGCTGGAGCATTTAATTGAGAGGGTAACGTGGTGGAGGCTGACGAATTGGGTGGAGGGGAAGTGATTTCGGTTTGGGCCAAGGGAGTTGGGCTAGGGGAAGGAGTTTGCGCTGGGCTAGGAGTTGGGGAATGTGAATTAGGCGAAGTTTGCACATGCTGATGGGTGTTGGATGGAAACTGGTTGGTAGATGGAGAAAGTATGTCATCATTGATGACACATGGGGGAATAAATATTGTTGTGAATTTGTGATGGAGGTTCCAAATGAGTAGATGGTTTATCAAATGAATTTTTTTAACATGAACGTGGTTAAAGGCAGTGACTTGTCACATGTAGTAGTTGATGCCCCACTTAACGGATAGGTATTTTCATCAAATTTCGCATGCCGAGTTATATAAACTCTATTCGAGATGGGCTCCAAACACCTAAAGCCTTTATAATTTGATGCATAACCCAAAAAAATGCAAGGTAGGGATCTCGGTGCAAGTTTATGTGCCGCGTAATCCCGTAAATATGGAAAGACCCGACACCCAAATGAACGAAAATTATCATAAACTGGATGTTGTTTAAAAAGGCACTCAAACGGTGATGTATTATCCAGAACTGCGGTTGGTAGACGATTAATGATGTAGACGGCCGTGCTAAAAGCCTCGACCCAATAAGTGGGTGGTATATTAGCGTTGAACATCATAGCAAGACCCGTTTCAACTATGTGACGATGCTTTCGCTCCACTCGTCCGTTCTGTTGTGGTGTGTAGGGACACGAAAGGCGATGAAACGTCCCATTTGCCTCAAAAATAGATTTAACTTTATTATTAACGAATTCAGTGCCTCCGTCACTTTGAAACACCTTTATTTTTCTATCAAGTTGATTTTGCACGAAGTTCATGAACGTGATCAAGACACTAGAAAAAATGTCTTTTGTTTTAAGAGGATAAACCCAAGTAAATCTTGAAAAGTCGTCAATAAACGCCACATAGTATTTGTATCCTTCGTGCGAGGTGACAGGGGCCGGTCCCCATAAATCACAATGAATAATTTCAAGGGGATGAGAGGTACGTTTTAAATTTTCATCAAACGGAAGTCGATGACTTTTAGACATTTGACATGGAGAACATAGCTCCGGTTTTGGCAAAAGAGCCGTCACTTTTATCATTCCAACTTTATTAAGAAGTTTAATAATATCAAAAGACGCATGCCCCAAACGGCTATGCCAAAGTTCATAAGATGCCTTAGTACAAAAAGAAGAAGTAGAGGCAAAAGCAACATGATCTTGATTCAAAACATATAAGCCATCTTCACATTTGCCTTGAGCCAAAACTTGTCTAGTGCTGCGATCCTGAAGAAAAAATTGATTCCGAGAAAAAATCACATCAATGTTATTGTCATTTGTCAACTTAGCCATAGATAATAAATTTTTCGTGAGATTGGGAACCACCAAAATATCTTTAAGTTTTATGTCATTATGTAGAGTATGATGACCTTTGTGAGAAATAGGCAAAGAATTGCCATTTCCAAAATAAACATGATCATTACCGGGGCAAATCAAGGGATTAGGGATAATACCGGGAGAGTTAGCCATGTGATCAGTGGCTCCCGAATCGACATACCAATTAGCACTATTGGGATTCATGTTGCATTGTGACTGAAAAGCGCGAGAAAGGTGAGCCTCAGAAGCCGAATAACAGACATGAGTTGGACATTTATTTGCTTTATGTCCTTCAACATTACACAATTGACACGGCTCGGTCACGGGAGGGGCAGCATTACGATTCGATCCATAACTACGGCCGCCACGATTGGTACGAAATGGCCTGTTATTACGATTATTTCCACGAGAATTACGATGTTGATTATTATTTCGGTAGGAATTATTACCTCTTCCACGTTGAGATTGCGCAGCAAACGCCACCTGGGGGGTCGCCGGACCCTGAACAGCCCGAGAAAAAATTTCATGGCTTTCAGCCCGAGCCACGACAGTCTGGAACGACGGAACGGGAGACATCCCCCGAACAGTGGTAGAGAATTCAAAGAACGCAGCCCCTAAACCGCAAAGATACCAGTGTAACTTCTCGGGCGCAGAAACAGGATGTCCGATGGCGGTGAGTTGGTCAGAAACAGCCTTGAACTCCCGGCTGAAAACAGTAACAGAATCTGCCCCTTTCGTCATGTCCCGCAATTGATCTCGCAGGTTCTGAATTCGTTCAACCGAGGCACTGCTATACGCTTCTTCAAGAGTCACCCAGATCTGACGGGCGGTGGTACAACCTACGATCTGGGCGACAGCCTCCGGTGATAACGTCGCCGTCAAGAGGACGACAGCCTTCTGGTCGGACGAATCCCACAGAGATCGTGCAGGATTAGCAACGGATTTTCCGTCGACAGTGGAGGAGGCTTCTGGAACAACTCCGGTTCCGTCAACATGCGCAATCAGTCCTTGATAAGAGAGCAGCGGCCATATCTGGGTTTTCCAGAGTAAATAATTATCATCGGATAATTTTAGGGTGTGGAGAAAGGTGCTGTTCGAGAGGTTTGATTCAGAACTAGATGAGGAGGCCATGGGAGAAGGGAAGAGGGAAGAAAAAGATCCAGAGAAAGAAGGGGGAAGATGATCGGCGCAGAAAAGGAAACGAGGGGGAGAGAGAAAGATCCTAGCTCTGATACCATATGTGAATTGATTTGGGCAATTCAATGTCCTCCAATGAGAGGACTAACTTCTATAAATAAATAAGAATTTTACAAACTAGTACACCAAGTATAAAAGAATTACAAACTACATTTGAACAAAGTTTAAGTATTAATACTTAACTTGGGCCAAAAATTATTGTCTTTTTCTATTGTTCCAATGTGTCGGCATCGCACCCGTGGCCAAATAATTAACATAATGGGCGTACCACAGTGTGGTTGAGATTGCTAAGATATGCTCATCCGGGAATTATTCATTAATTTTTCCCGTGTCTTCTATACTTTCCAAAGGGATTCTAGATAGGTGATCCGCCACTACATTCTCACAACCTTTCTTGTCCCGAATTTCTAAATCAAACTCTAGTAATAATAGAACCCATCGGATCAATCGAGGTTTGGCATTTTTCTTTTCCATTAGGTAGCGGACAACACTATGATCAGAATATACCACTACCTTACTCCCCCAAATGTAAGACTGGAACTTATCCAAAGCATATACCACCATAAGCAATTCTTTCTCTATTGTGGTGTAATTCAATTGTGCCTCCGACAATGTCTTGCTTACATAGTATATGACCACCGGCTTCTTATCCACTCTTTGACCAAGAACTACTCTAATTGCACAATCGCTTGCATCACACATAATCTCGAATAGTCGAGTAAAATCCATCGTTTGTAAAATGGGAGCTTGCATTAAGTGTTCCTTTAAAACATCAAAAGCTTGCAAACATTCATTAGTAAAGTTAAATGGAACATCTTTTAAAAACAAATTGCACAATGGTTTAGTAATAACACTAAAACCTTTAAAAATCTCCGGTAGAAACTGGCATGCCCTAAAAATGATCTCACCCCTTTGACATTTTTCGGGGGTGGCAATGATGAAATCACTTTTATTTTTGCCTTGTACACTTCCATTCCCCGACTTGAGACCACATGACCCAAAACAATGCCCTCTTGGACCATAAATTGACTTTTATCCCAACTTAGGACAAGATTTGTTTCGACACATCTTTTCAAGACCTTTTCCAATTCACCAAGACACGATTCAAAATTTGACCCAAATATGGAAAAGTCATCCATAAAGACCTCAAGTGACTCCCTGACCACGTCTGAAAAAATACTCATCATACATCGTTGAGAAGTGGTCGGGGAATTACACAACCCAAAAGGAATCCTCCTAAAGGCAAAAGTGCTATGGGGACAAGTGAAAGTGATTTTGTGTTGGTCATCGGGGTGGATTGCCACTTGATTGTACCTCGAATACCCGTCTAAAAAGCAATAAAACTTTTGACCTGAAAGTTTTTCAATGATTTGGTCAACAAATGGTAAAGGGAAGTGGTCTTTTGAGGTGATGGTATTCAATTTCCTATAATCAATACATACCCGCCACCCGGTTACCGGCCGAGTGGCAATTTGCTCACCCTTTTCATCTTTAATTACCTAAATGCCGGCTTTCTTGGGCACTGTTTGTGTAGGACTTACCCATGCACTATCCGAGATTGGGTAAATGATCCCGACATCCAACCACTTGATGACCTCCTTCTTCACAACCTCCTGTAAATTGGGATTCAACCTCCTTTGGGTCTCTCTTGTTGGCTTGGCATCTTCATCTGTAATGATTTTATGCATAACAATGGATGGACTAATACCTTTAAGATCCGCAATTATCCAACCAATCGATGCCTTATGAGCCTTCAATATACCCAACAATTGTTGTTCGTGAACCTCCTCCAAATTAGAGGCAATGATGACCGGAAGTGTCTCATCTTCACCCAAAAATGCATACTTCAAGTGTTTTGGTAGTTCCTTCAACTCTACCTTGGGTGGGCAAACTAATGATGGCTTGATGTCTGAGTGGACCCTAACTGGTAAACTCTCAACCTAATGAGTCCATGGTGGTCTTCCATCTTGTATGGCCATAAGGTCCAACATTCTCTCCTCTTCCTCCAAGGCCGTGAAGTGTACCTGTTCAGAGCTATCACGAACACAAACTTCTACCACATCGTCATCATAGACATGTGGTTCACATTGGTCCACCAAATCTGCCATAAAACACTCATCACCACTCAAAGAATTAGCGATGTTAGTAAACACATTAAGGCGCATTTTCCTATTACCAAAAGTCATATCAACCGTACCAAATCGACAATTAATAATAGCATGGGCAGTATTTAAAAATGGTCGACCCAAAATAACATTTTGTTGATGGTTGATGTTACCCGTTGCATAATCCAACACTAGAAAATCAACCGGGTAATAAAATTCTTCCACTTTAACAATTACATCCCGAACAACCCCCCGGGGAAGCTTATGAGTTAAATCAGCAAGGAAAACGGTGGTATCAAAACGTCTCAGTGGACCAAAATCATATTGGTCATATAAGCTCCCGGGAAGAATGCTCACCCTGGCTCCAAGATCCAACAACGCCCTTGTCATTTGAAAATCCCCAACTTGTAAATTAATTAATGGCGCCCCCGGATCTTGAAGTTTAGGGGGAAGAACCCCTTTTAAAACTGCACTCACCCTTTCAGTTAAGTCAACGCTTTTAGGCACGTTTTGTTGTCTTTTCTAGGTGCACAATTCTTTTAAAAACTTTGCATATGCGAGAAATTGTTTAATTGCTTCAAGTAGAGGTAAATTCACTTTGACTTGCTTAAAAACCTTCCACATTTCCTCACTTTGAGGACCCCTCTTTGAAATCACATTTTTCTTACTCGGGTCAAGTAAAGCCGAAGGAAATGGAACCCGAGTAGGTTCCACATCCTTGGTTTGATCATTTGAAATTTGTGTTTGACCCGGTTTTTCTAAAGGTTTTTGAAAAGTGATAGTTGTTTTAGGTTGTATGGGTGAAATTTCCTCATCATCATCACTTTCCCTACCCGTCACATCTTCCACCACACCATCAACCAAATCGGATGGTGGATCACTCTTGTATTCCCTCCCACTTCTCAATGCACTTACTGGATTAATTTAAACATTTCTAGTAGTATGGGAAGGATTTACCTTGGTGTTGCTCGGAAGTTGGCCTTTGTTCTTCTTCAAATCCGCTACCTCGGTAGCAAGTTGCCCCATTTGATTAGTCAAAGAATGAATAGCCTTGTCACGTACCTCATCTTTCTGAAGTCTCTCTTCATCCATTTGATTTCTCTTATGCATATCTTGTTGCATAGTATTGAGCACATCCATAACTTCATTTCTGCTTGAATTTACTGGCATCGATGATCCACTTGGCTCATTACCCTGTTAAACTTGGCTTTGATATCCTTGATAGTTGCCACCCCGGAAATTGCCTTGATTTACATAAGGTTGACGAGGTGCCATATTAGATTGGTTGGTACCTTGGAAGTTCAGATTGGATTGATTTGCTGAATTGCCATACCAGAAGTTTGGATGGTTTCTTAATCCCAGGTGGTAGGTGTTTGAGTTCATGTTATAATTCCTGCCACCTCCCCTTTGACCTTGAATTTGGTTGACACTCGCACACACATTGTAGACTTGATTAGGGACTTGAACAGGTTCATCAGCTACGGCTTGGACATGTGATCTACCAATGGCATGTCGGGTCCTCCTAGAAGATTATGCCTTTCTCTTTGATGTCACCGCACTCTAAATATTCCCAATCATCTTGCTCATAATTTATACCAAAAGTTCCGTTTGAGATGGACATCAAGTCACGAGCATCCTCGGGTGTCAATCCCTCATGGAATGTGTTCAATAGATCCCACAAATCAATCCCATGGTGAGGGCAATTCTTCAACATCAAGTTGAATCTGTCAAAAGCTTCATGAAAAAGCTCACCTTGTTGTTGTTGTTGGAAGTTTCTCAAATTTTTGCTAGCATCGCTTGTTTTCTGGTTGGTGTACAACTCATCCAAGAACCTTTGTTGCATTTCAGCCCATATGTAGATAGATGCGGATGGCAATGTGTGAAACCATCTTTTGGCTTTATCTTCCAAAGAAAATGAAAAAGTACTAACTTGACTGCATCGGGCAAAAAACCTTGCCCTCCAATAGTGTTGCAAATAGAATCATATGCCTCAAGGTGAAAGTAAAGCTCCTCTGTTGCTAACCCATGAAATTTGGGTAGACTTTACAATGCATTGGTCCGCACCTCAAACGTTCTCCCTTCTTGATTTTGAGGAACTACCACCGGTGATGGATTATGTGTAATGATGGGTCTAAAATGTGGTTCAATCCCTCTATCTGCATCACGATTGTGTCGTCTTGGGACCAATATTGGTGCATCTTGTGGTTGTGGGCCTTGGGGTGGAGCTTGTGGCGGCACCCTTTGTTGTGGTGCTTGCCTTTGAGCTGGAGGTGGTTATTGTCGTGGCACAACCGGGGGTCTAACATACCCTTGTTGAACTTGACCGATCGGTTTTCGTTGTTGGAATGAAAATTCTTCTTGAGTAACCCCTTGATTCACATTACCCTGTATTTCATACTCCTCTTCATAATCTTTGTACCTGCCTTCATAACCATCACCATATTCCCCATATTGTCCCTCCACAAATTGAATACGTGTATGTTGTTGAAATCTCAATTGACCTTGTTGGTGGGGGCCTGGAGTAGTAAAAATTGATGGTTGATTTGAGGTGGTGTGGGTTATGGGTGGGTTTTGCTGAAACAGTGGTTGTTGAGATGATTGCCCATAAGATGGGTAAAACTGGCCAAAAGATGGAATGCCTGGATAGGTTGCAAAACTGGATGGATTTGATTCAGGCAAACTTGTTGAAGTGGTGCTAGATGATGTGAGTATAGTGAATGGGGAGGGGTTTGAAGTAGGTGGAAGATTGGTTGGTGGTATTTGCGTATCAGAAGGTGAAACTGATGTGTCCAATGGTTGCTTTTCAGGATCACGTTGTGCCTCCATGACTTTGCTTTGTGTACTAGGTGATCCAACAACTTTGTTTTCCCGATGTAGAATTCGGTTCCTCCTGCACGCCTTCTCGACTTTTGGATCAAAATGTAATGGTGATGATGATTGTGACCTCCTAGTACGAATGCACCTGTGGGTACCTGCACACTAACACAACCCAGTGTAAAACTGACAACAAACACACACTGCGCACGTCTCCCCGGCAACGGCGCCAAAATTTGACATGATGTCGAGTCTCACTAGAAAATAATCCCAAATACACTAATTAGATAGTAGTAAGTGGGTGTCGAACACAGGGAGATTGTGAAGTCTGTGCTACTTTTGCAACTTAAATTATACTAAACTGAAAACTTGAAATTGATTGTGACAAAGAGTTTTGTTTGATAAGTTGGTTTTTAACAACTAGAAACTAAATGAAAAGATAAATTGAATTCTCTGAATAATTAAACAAAAGCGATCTTCTCAGATTTTAGGTTCCCGTGTAAATCAACAATAAATGTGCAAACTGGAAAGAACCACATATACATGGTTCATGTAAATGTAATTGTTGTGGTAAAAGAGGACCAAGTACTCGGGTTGCAAACGCAAGGTTGCCACCCGATAACTAATCAATATAGGCCAACCCAATTCCTTCCCACTAAATCCTGATTGCCAACGACACCAAGAACGTATGGTTCACAAATTAGATTAAACGAAATACTAATTGTTTACAATCAATCACATAAACATCAAAGTGACAAGCATCGAATGCTTAGATCACTCTTCAAGAAATAAAATACACAATCAATTGTTGTTTACATTAAAACCTTACATCTGAGAAGAACACAACGAACTAGCCGCTCATGACGAAATTGATTGCAAAGATGACGATGATCGAAGCCATGGATGATTCTCTAATGATTATGATGTTGGAATTGCTTTAGAATCTCTCTTTCTTCTCCAAAAATTGCCTTCAAACACCTCTGGTTCCTCTCTAACCGTCCCTCCTCAAATGAATATGAAAAGACCCCCAAAAAACTTTTTTCGAGTTTTTACGGACTTGTAACCGACCTTCACCGTAAGCTACGCTGCCACCATAGCTTATGGCGGCTCTGCTTCCTTTACGTTGGCATGATGCTGGCCTACGGTGGTCTTTTTGAGGGCTGGCCACCACCGTAAGCTACGGTGGTGGCGTAAGCTACAATGGGCCCACGTATCCTCTTCATCTTTCTTTGTTTTGTGTTCGCTCTAGCTTGCACCAACTTCCTCCAAATTTCATGCATACTCTAGCTAGCTCCTTTAAGCCATTTTTATCCTGCCAACACACGAGTTCGCATAGTCATCTATATTCACAAATAATAAAATTATGAACACTAACATTGCATAATTATCATGATTATTACTTAACAAACTGTGCAACCGTCAATGGCTTTTGCTTTTCTGAAAAACTCCATCCCAAGCACGATATTGTAGTCGTCTAGAGGTACGACTGAGAAATCTAACTTGCCTCGCCATGTTCCAATCTTTGTTCCTCTTGCTCCTTGACATCCGTTCGATTGGCTTGGCATTTCTGTTGGCGGCTTTTATTAGTTCGTCTGTTGTGGTGATCCTTAAGCTGAGTCGTTTAGCTTCATCTTTAGTGATGAAGTTATGACTTGCTCCAGTGTCAACTAATGCCCTTGCAAGTTGACCATTTACTTCAATGTTTACGAACCGAAGTCCATTACTCTTCTTATTCGTATTTTGCCCATATTTTTCTTGCCCTCTACCATCTTTAAGGACTTTCTTTCGCATACATTTAAGGCATTAAGGACTTGAAGTTGCATTGCTCCCAAGCGAACCTCATCGGTTTCATGGGATTCTTCATCGGTCTTTATCAAGGCTGTTAACCTTGATTTCTTTGGGCAAGCTCGAACATTATGTGACCCATCACAAAGGACACATTCTTTATTTACGGCTTTCTCTCTGCTGTAATAGCTTGTTGATTTCCAGGTATCACTTTCATCATTCATGGGCTTATATGGTCGTTTCTCTTTGATGGGTTTTTCTCCCCCGCCTATTTCGTCATCACTTTCATCATTCATGGGCTTATATGGTCGTTTCTCTTTAAGATCAATCAAGCTTTCAGCCACGGCAATGGCCGAAGCAAGATCTTGAACGTTTCGTCGCTCCAATTCAATTTTAGCCCATGATTGTAGGCCGTCAAGGAAATAGAAGAGAGAGTCCTTGTCAGTAAGATTTGGGATCTCAAGGACAAGTATTGTGAATTACTTCACATAATGTTTTATGGTTCGGTTTGCTTAACATTCGTAAACGACTTCTAGCTTCATGGTCAGCATTGACCGGATAAAATTGTTTCTTTATTTCCTTGACAAAATCAGACCAAGTTTAAATGACGCACGTACCTCGTTCAATATCTACTTCCTTCCGACGCCACTATAGTGCCGCGTTATCCTTTAAGTATTGGGTAGCGGTGTTGATCTTTGTGGTATCGTCTTTAATGTTTACACCATTAAAGTAGCGTCCCATATCCCATAAGAAGTTGTCAATAGCCCTGGCTTCTCGTTTACCTTCATATGGAGTAGGCTTTGGTATGTCGATCCTTTGTGCAATGTTTTCGATGCTTGCACCAGTAGTAACCATTGATTTACAATGGTCGTTGACTTTGGCTTCCAACACAATAAGACCTTGATGCATGTCAGCGGACATGTCATCAATGTCTTTGCATAGTTTTACGTTACCTCTCTAATGGCATCCTTAATTGCATCACTGCTCATAAGTTTGACCTCACCACGTAGTAGCTCAACAGCAGCTTTTAACCCTTCTCGTAGTTCGACAAAATCTGCTTCCAACGTATCCAAATGTTGTAGACACATGTCGACTTGAGTCCCATTCCGACCATTGCGGTCTCCATATCAGGGATGCGTTTTTCCAAGGTCATATCCTTTGATACACCTCGACCTTTCTTGCTTTCATGAGTAGTGGTATCTCGACCACGTGTATCATCTCCTCCATCAATGTTTGTGTGTACAACCTTATCCGAATCAGTCGCCATCCTAGTGAATCGATGTTGCTCTGATACCAACTATCACGGAATAATTCTCTGACTCACGTGCGGCTCTTAGTTTCCCTTACTAAGATCAGCCTTAACCAACTCGAGTAGTGATTCAAACGACTAGGAAAGGAAACACAAGATTGTTTTACACAAATGAACACTTTTATTACAAGAGAGTGCTATACAAGTGAAAGCTTTGGATACAAGTTTGTGAGGTGAGGTGCAAATGACCTCCTACACCCTATTTATACTAGTACATACACCATCCATGATTATTCTAGATCATTCTCTAATCTAGAGAATTCTATCTAAATATCTAGATAATTATACAATATTATCTAGAATTCTCCATACATATATCCATGATATTTTCATGGACATTTCTAGATTCTACAAAGGAAGAAAAATATGGAGATGTCCGGAATTTTCTAGAAACCCGGTACTTAAAACTTGAATTTAAGCGGGACATGACTTTCTCCCCCACCTAAATCCATGACGTCCTCCACGTGTCTCTTGTGTGAGTATCCATCTTGGTCTTAACAGTTGTATTGCGGTCACCGTCTTGCCCCTTTACCTTGTATCCACCTCCATTGGTGTGGTATATATTTGATCACCTTTGATGATGTATAAAGTATTTAGAATTCTTGTTGGAATGGATTTTGCTTTTTCAAAAAACTCCATCCCAAGCACGATCTTGTAGTCGTCTAGAGGTACGCCTGAGAAATCTAATTTGCCTTGCCATGTTCCAATCTTTGTCTTGTTGCTCCATGACATCCCATAGATTGGCTTGGCATTTCCGTTGGCGGCTTTTAGTAGACCGTCTGTTATGGTGATCCTTAAGCCGAGTCGTTTAGCTTCATCTTTATCGATGAAGTTATGACTTGCTCCAGTGTCAACTAATGCCCTTGCAAGTTGACCATTTACTTCAATTTTTATGAAGGGAAGTCCATTCCTCTTCATATTCATATTGTTGCCCATATTTGCCTTGCCCTCTACCATCTTTAAGGGCTTTCTTTCGCATACATTTAAGGCATTAAGGACTTGAAGTTGCATTGCTCCCAAGCGAACCTCATCAGTTTCATGGGATTCTTCATCGGTCTTTATCAAGGCTGTTAACCTTGATTTCTTTGGGAAATCTCGAACAATATGTGGCCCATCATAAAGGAAACATCCTTTATTTACGGCTTTCTCTCTACCGTAATTGCTTGTTGATTTCCGGGTATCATCTTTCCGGAATTAATTATTCTTGATGGGTTTTTCTCCCCCACCTATTTCGTCATCACTTTCATCATTCATGGGCTTATATGGTCGTTTCTCTTTAAGATCAATCAAGCTTTAAGCCACGGCAATGTCCGAAGAAAGATCTTGAACATTTCGTCGCTCCAGTTCAATTTTAGCCCATGATTGTAGGCCGTTAAGGAAATAGAAGAGAGAGAGTCCTTTTCCGTAAGATCTGGGATCTCAAGGACAAGTATTGTAAATTCCTTCACATAATCTTTTATGGTTCCGATTTTCTTGAGCTTTTGTAAACGACTTCTAGCTTCATACTCTGCATTGACCGGATTAAATTGTTTCTTTATTTTCTTGACAAAATCAGCCCAAGTTTGAACGATGCACGTACCTCGTTCAATATCTGCTTCCATCTAACGCCACCATAGTGCCGCAGTATCCTTTAAGTATTGGGTAGCGGTGTTGATCTTTGTGGTATCGTCTTTAATGTCTACGCAATTAAAGTAGCGTCCCATCTCCCATAAGAAGTTGTCGATTTCCCTAGCTTCTCGTTTACCTTCGAATGGAGTAGGCTTTGGGATGTCGATCCTTGGTGCAATGTTTACGATGCTTGTAGCAGTAGTGACCATTGATTTACAATGGCCGTTGACTTTGGCTTCCAAACCAATAAGACTTTGATGCATGTCAGCGGACATATCATTAATGTCTTTGTATAGTTTTACGCTTACCTCTCTAATGGCATCCTTAATTGCATCACTGATCATAAGTTTGACCTCCCCACGTAGCAGCTCAATAGCAGCTTTTAACCCTTCTCGTAGTTTGACAAAATCTGCTTCCAACGTATCCAAATGTTGTAGACACATGTCGACTTGAGTCCCAATTCCGACCATTGCGGTCTCCATATCAGTGATACGTTTTTTCAAGGTCCTATCCTTGGATACACCTCGACCTTTTTTGCTTTCATGAGGAGTAGTGGTATCTCGACCACGTGTATCATCTCCTCCACCAATGTTTGTGAGTACAACCTTGTCCGAATCAGTCGCCATCCTAGTGATTCGACGTTGCTCTGATACCAATTGTCACGGAGTAATTCTCTGACTCACGTGCGGCTCTTAGTTTCCCTTACTAAATGAGCCTTAACTAACTCGAGTAGTGATTCAAACGACTATGAAAGGAAACACAAGATTGTTTTACACAAAGGAACACTTTTATTATAAGAGAGTGCTTTACAAGTGAAAGCTTTGGATATTAGTTTGTGAGGTGAGGTGCAAATGACCTCCTCCACCCTATTTACTAGTGCATACACCATCCATGATTATTCTAGATCATTCTCTAATCTGGAGAATTCTATCTAAATATCTAGATAATTATACAAGTAGTATCTAGAATTCTCCATAGTTATATCCATGATATTTTCATGGACATTTCTAGATTCTACAAAGGAAGAAAAATATGGAGATGTCTGGAATTTTCTAGAGACCCGGTACTTAAAACTTGAATTTAAGCGGGACATGACATCAAGCTTGATTTGTAAAGTTCAGGTTTGACCTTGTTTATTAAATGAGTCATATTTCTTGCTCGCGGGCTCGAACTCATTTAGGCTCGACTCGTTCGACCTTTTTAACAATTCGATTTCGAGTCGATTACAAGCCAACTTGACTAGTTTACACCCTTAGAGACAAAGGTAGACCCGAGCTTAGATCTATTAAGGCCACTTACATGGCTCTCTTTGTTAGATGGTGGTTTCGCTTCAAAAATGTAACAACCGAAAATTTTGACTTTCAGTTATCTATTAATTAATGTAGTTTATTTATAATTAGGCGTTAATTAATTGTTATTACGATTAATATAATCTTCATTTGATCTAAATTCTTGGGCATGTATATTTTATTTATTATTTACAAGGGACTTTGGAAAATTTAAAATTTTGGGATAATCAAAATGAATATTACAATATTTATTTACTATTCACCTCGTCTCTCGTATTGTTGGAACTTTTAATAAGTGTGACTGACGCCATCAAATCTATTCTCGAATAATTCGGTTGAAGAATCCATTGTGATTTGATTCAGAGACGCGGGTTGTGATGATCGAGGCTTGCAAGTTTGGACCGAAGACGTTTTCTTGAAAAGTCAACCGTTCGGGTCAACGGTCAACGTAAAAGTCAACGGAAGATCGGTTCGAGCGAGTCAAGCTTCATTTATTATCTTATGATTTCTGGATGAATCGTTTGTTTTATCATTTCTTGTCATTTATTATCTTATGATTCTCTTCACCCCGTCTCCTCCTCGATCTCACCTTTGTTCTTGCTCAAGATCGAGATTCTTGATGTGAAATCGGTCCTGACAAATGGTATCAGAGCGGGTACCGATCAGATTCATCTCACCGTGAATCTGGTCACTCGAATCTGTGATTTTGAGCTTGAATGAGGTGCTGATTGAAAAACCCACTTTGGAGACTTTTTTCTACTTTTTCTTATTTTTGGAGCTGATTGATGATTTCTGGATGAATCTGATGATAGATTCTTGTTATTGGGTTCATTTAGAGATGATTTCATGCTCCATATGTTCAAATCTGTGAAGAAATACGAGATCTGAGCAAGAAAAACGAAGCTGTTAGAGTTTTCCCGTTTTTGGGGTTTTGAAGATTTTTTTGAGCTTTGATTCTGAGTTTTTGGTGCTAAAATCAGTGTTTTTGGATGAAATAAAATATGAATCTTGATGGAAAACGCGTTCCGGATCCATTGGGAGCATCGGTTTCGCCTGATTCTCAACTGATTTGACAGATCTGGAAAAACACACACTAGTGTGTGTTTCACGGTGTTCTTGGTGTTCTTCATTTTTTTATGAAGATTGCCTTGGCGATTTCGCTGTAGATGAAGATGTTCTTGGCGACCTGAGATGCTCTTGAAGATGTACTTGGCGATCTCAGGTGAGCTTGAAGATTGCCTTAGCGATCTCGAGTTTGCTCTTGGCGATTTCGGGTTAATCTTGGCGATTTCATGCTAGTTCTTGGCGGTTTCAATAAAGGTTGGCAATCCTGAACGGTTTGGCGACCTCGTATGAAGCTTGGCGACCTTGTGTGGCTTTGGCGACCTCGTCACCTTGGCGATCTCGACTAAGTTCACCAACTGGGTTTTCATTCGAATAAGTTTCAGTGAATTCTGAACGTCCAGGAATGTAGAGCATGAAGCTACGAGTTCGTGGGTATAAAAATCATAGAGTTCGTCGAGTATTCATGAAGTTCTGGGCTAAATACGCTTTTCCGGTGACTTGTTCGTTTTTCTGGTGGTTTATTCCGGCGAATTAGGGTTTCGCAGGTTGTTTAATGAAGATGATGACGTGTCGCGCGTCAATTGGCAGACAAGAGAATTTCTCTTTCTTCTTTTGTCGGTTGCAAGAGTCAACCTTTTCTGGTTGTCGCATGCTGACTGGTGGAGAAAGTGACCCGTGGGACCCAGCCGTCCAAGAGTACCGTTGCAACTTGTCGGTTTCCCAAATTTCTCTTTCTGCTGGTGCTCTGTGATTGGCGCAAATCTGCAACTAGACCCCACCTGGTCAAATGAATCCATTTAAAAGCTGTGAGGTGTAGCGCCCTCATTGGTCTTCAGCCCAATCACCCAGATCCGCCATTTTGGACCATCAGATCATTTTCAATTCCAGCCGTTAGATGTGATTTAATCCTCAAATCTGATTGGCCAGTTTCTTAGCACACGGATTGTGCTTTCTCTTTGAGGGATTTTTCACCATTAATTAATTTTCAGTATTATTTCGTTAAATGCGGGGTTTTTCTCATCAATTTTTTTTTCAAGAATAACAAGATAACGCCGAAACGAAATTTTGAAAATATTTTAGTGGTCATGGATTTATTCCGCCATATTTCGACCGGGTTCCTAGTTTTTGTTGACGTCAAGGCCACGTTAGCTAACGACCACTGACGGACTGGTTTCGCTTCTCGGTTAAGTCTGCAACTTTTTCGTTATGTCTCACTTCAAGTTGTTTAGTTGATGCAGCGCTGATGTCATCTAACCGAATTAACTGGAATCTCAGTTAAATATTGGAATATTCCGTTAAATCTCTAACGGAAGGCCGTTACTTGAATAAAATTTACGGTCTTCTCAGATTCATTCCAAATTGCACCGGTTTACTCAGAATTCTTCACGGAATATTTCTCCGAGCTCGATTTTCTTGGCCCAAAAATTACGAAGACTCCGGTTATGAATAAATTTCGCGTTTACGCTCGGGATCTCAGTTTTTCACCGATTTGACATTATTTTCGCATCCAACCCAGTCACGCGGAACAAGTTCAATATTTATGGATCATTCACAACTGTCAGCACCCGACTTCCGGTTTTTCGCAAGATTGTCCGATTTCAGGATTTCAGTACCGTTTTCTCTACGGAACTGAGCGGAACGGTTCCACTCTCTGCATCTGATTTTCCGCTTCCGCATCGGATGTTTTCAGAGGGATCTAGAGAAAAGGGGGGAACAATAATGGATTTGGATTATCGGGTCGATTATCATAAGTTGGAGCATTTTCAGTGATTGATTGGTTTATCTGATTCGGTTTGTTGTGATTTTGACTCCAACGTTCAGCATTCTTAGTATTGTACCCGACCGTGTGAACCGAGTGAACTGCAGCACTTGGATCTCAACTGGAGCAACAAGAAAAGAAGAAGCTCATTCAAAGGGGGAACCTTTACAACAGAAAGATTCCGGTTTATCAGTTATTCTTTGAAGATGCACGACAGAGCGGTTCTTCACCAGTATGACAGATTTGACAGCGTCAGTCAAGGGGGAATTGTTGGAACTTTTAATAAGTATGACTGACGCCATCAAATCTATTCTCGAATAAATCGGTTGAAGAATCCATTGTGATTTGATTCAGAGACGCGGGTTGTGATGCTCGAGGCTTGCAAGTTTGGACCGAAGACGTTTTCTGGAAAAGTCAACCGTTCGGGTCAACGGTCAACGTAAAAGTCAACGGAAGATCGGTTCGAGCGAGTCAAGCTTCATATTAATTAAATCATCTTTGATTTAATTAATAATAATTATGTCATTTGTTTATTTGTATTTGCTCATTTGTATGTGTGTTAGCTAGTTAGTGGGCTAGTGAGCACATGGGCTCTCTATAAATAGGAAGGGATAGCTTCATTAGAATAATGATGAAAGAAGATGAATAAGTGATGAATAATGAGTGATGTGAGCTATCATTCTAGAGAGAGAGAGTCTCACATTGGGTTTGAGCTCAACCCAATGTGACCATGGATTTCCTATGACGAGTTTTGTAATCATTCGGTTCGTTGTAATCTTTCAGCAATTATCAATGAATCGTTTGTTTTATCATTTACTTGTCATGTATTATCTTTGATTCTCTCCATCCCGTCTCCTTCATCTCACCTTTGTTCTTGCTCAAGATCAGGATTCTCGATGTGAAATCGGTCCAGACAAATGGTATCAGAGCGGGTACCGATCAGATTCATCTCACCGTGAATCTGGTCACTCGAATCTGTGATTTTGAGCTTGAATGAGGTGCTGATTGGTTTTACCCACTTTGGAGACTTTTTCTATCTTTTTCTTATTTTTGGAGCTGATTGATGATTTCTGGATGAATCTGATGATAGATTCTTGTTATTGGGTTCATTTAGATATGATTCCATGCTCCATTTGTTCAAATCAGTGAAGAAATACGAGATCTGAGCTGAAAAAATAAAGCTGTTAGAGTTTTCCCGTTTTTGGGGTTTTGAAGATTTTTTGAGCTTTGATTCTGAGTTTTTGGTGCTAAAATCAGTGTTTTTGGATGAAATAAAGTATGAATCTTGAAGGAAAACGCATTCCGGATCCATTGGAAGCATCGATTTCGCCTGATTCGCAACAGATTTGACAGATCTGGAAAAACACACACTAGTGTGTGTTTCGCGGTGTTCTTCGTGTTCTTGAGGATTTCCAGATTTTGAGACAGATTCAATCGATTTTTGCTGCTGTTTGAGGATGTGTGAGTGGCCATAACATGTTCTACAACAGATTCGTGTCAAGAATGACTTGTTTCCGTTCATTTTCGGGTCAGATTCAAGGATCGAAGTTCTGTGTTCATCACAAGTGTTCATAAATTTTCTGGGTTTGTTGAAGATATTCTTGGCGATCTGGAAGGTGTTTGAAGATGCTCTTGGCGACCTCGAGAGAGCTTGAAGATGTTCTTGGCGATCTCGAGTGTTCTTGAAGATATACTTGGCGATTTCGAGATTGTTCATGGCGATCTCAGTTTGTTCTTGGCGAGTTCATGGCTTGGGGACCTCGAATAAACCTTAGCGACCTCATATGAAGCTTGGCGACCTTGTGTAGCTTTGGCGACCTCGTCACTTTGGCGATCTCGACTAAGTTCACCAACTGGGTTTTCATTCGAATAAGTTTCAGTGAGTTTTGATCGTTAAAATGTGTAGAGGACGGACACACGATCTCAACGAGCTAAAATTCATAAAAAATGGTCGAGTATTGGCTGAGATATGCTTGTCTCACGCTTTTCCGGTGAGCAAATTTGGTTTTCCGGCGGGTCAAACTAGGGTTTCGGTGGTTTTGGGAGAAGACAATGACGTGGCAGGCGAGTATTGGCCAGACAGGAATGTTTGACTTTAGTCTCTCTCTCTTCGTTTGTCTTTATCCGGAGAATTCCTTTTTTGTTGTCGCAAGTTTATTGGCTGCACAGAATACTCGTGGGACCTGCTGTATCAAAGGAACCGTTGAGAGCATATGGGTGTCGCCATCTGATTCGCTGGTGTCATCTCACACGGATCAACTACCCTCAGCCCCTCGATCTATTTTACTCCAACCGTTGGATCAGTTTTTTATGATCCATTCTGATTGGTTTAGGCCCTAGCACACGGATTATGGTTATTCAGGGCTATTTTCTGATTGGTGGAGGGCTTAATTCATGGATCAAGGATTTTTCTAAGGAGATTTAATACCACTAATTAATTATTTTCAGCAATTTTATTAACGCGGTTATTTCTCATCAATTTTTCTACAGACTAACGGGATAACGCCGCAACGAAATTATGAAAATATTTTAGTGGTCATGGATTTATTCCGTTTATTTCGACCGGGTTTCTAGTTTTTGTTGACGTCAAGACCACGTTAGCTAACGACCACTGACGGACTGGTTTCGCTTCTCGGTTAAGTGTGCGACTTTTTCGTTATGTCTCACTTCAAGTTGTTTAGCTGATGCAGCGCTGATGTCATCTAACCGAATTAACTGGAATCTCAGTTAAATATTGGAATATTCCGTTAAATGTCTAACGGAAGGCCGTTACTTGAATAAAATTTACGGTCTTCTCAGTTTCATTCCAAATTGCACCGTTTGACTCAGATATCTTCACGGAATATTTTTCCGAGCTCGATTTTCTTCGCCCAAAATTACGAAGACTCCGGTTATGAATAAATTTTGCGTTTACGCTCGGGATCTCAGTTTTTCGCCGATTTGACATTGTTTTCGCATCCAACCCAGTCACGCGGAACAAGTTCAGTATTTATGGATCATTCACGACTGTCAGAACCCGGCTTCCGGTTTTTCGCAAGATTGTCCGATTTCTGGATTTCAGTACCGTTTTCTCTTTGGAACTGAGCGGAACGGTTCCACTCTCTGCATCTGATTTTCCGCTTCCGCATCGGATGTTTTCAGAGGGATCTAGAAAAAAGGGGGAACAATAATAGAACTGGATTATCGGGTCGATTATCAGAAGTTAGAGCATTTTCAGTGTTTGATTGGTTTATCTGATTCGATTTGTTGCGATTTTCTCTCCAACGTTCAGCATTCTTAGTATTGTACCCGACCGCGTGAACCGAGTGAACTGCAGCACTTGGATCTCAACTGGAGCAACAAGAACAGAAGAAGCTTATTCAAAGGGGGAACCTTTACAATAGAAAGATTCCGGTTTATCAGTTATTCTCTGAAGATGCATGACAGAGCGGTTCTTCACCAGTATGACAGATTTGAAAGCGTCAGTCAAGGGGGAATTGTTGGAACTTTTAATAAGTATGACTGACGCCATCAAATCTATTCTCGAATAAATCGGTTGAAGAATCCATTGTGATTTGATTCAGAGACGCGGGTTGTGATGCTCGAGGCTTGCAAGTTTGGACCGAAGACGTTTTCTGGAAAAGTCAACCGTTCGGGTCAACGGTCAACGTAAAAGTCAACGGAAGATCGGTTCGAGCGAGTCAAGCTTCATATTAATTAAATCATCTTTGATTTAATTAATAATAATTATGTCATTTGTTTATTTGTATTTGCTCATTTGTATGTGTGTTAGCTAGTTAGTGGGCTAGTGAGCACATGGGCTCTCTATAAATAGGAAGGGATAGCTTCATTAGAATAATGATGAAAGAAGATGAATAAGTGATGAATAATGAGTGATGTGAGCTATCATTCTAGAGAGAGAGAGTCTCACATTGGGTTTGAGCTCAACCCAATGTGACCATGGATTTCCTATGACGAGTTTTGTAATCATTCGGTTCGTTGTAATCTTTCAGCAATAATCAATGAATCGTTTGTTTTATCATTTACTTGTCATGTATTATCTTTGATTCTCTCCATCCCGTCTCCTTCATCTCACCTTTGTTCTTGCTCAAGATCAGGATTCTCGATGTGAAATCGGTCCAGACACGTATTTTATGACTTTTTATTTATTAAAGAATATATATCTTTTACTCTTGGATGACACTTCCTAAACTTGTACCCACCGTATCAATATTTATTCGTGTCTCTCTTGAACCTGTTATTATTAATAGAAACACTTGAAGACACCCGGGCACCCGTTTATTCGTTTATTCATTATCCGGTTATTATTTATTTGGTTAGTCTAAATTTCCGATATTATATATTCTAGACCCATTATTTCTGTCACCTCTGTATTCTATACCCGGACCCGATCAGGCCCGACCCAACCCAGTCTCCCCTCTCTTTAACGGCCCATGTACCACCACCAAACACATCATCCACCATCATATCCAACCACCACCTCATGTCACGACACCACCCAAGATCACCACCAAATCTCATAGTATGATCTTGTAGTACACCACCATTATCATCGAAATCTTTAGAATAACACCCTACCTAAATATTTAGTAAATAATACTAGAAGATATTTACTTTGATAAACCAAACCACCTCATTCTTTTGCTCCGATCCTCTCGATCATCACCCCCACTCATGCATAAAATCCAACCAAATGAGGCAAGTATACTTCCATTTCGATCTTATCTCAATCTTCAAACCATGCTTACAAATCCTACACCATTCTTCCATACATCATGAAAATCCTGGGAGTTATGGAAGACATGACAAGTTGGTAGGTGGAATTGCCTATAAAAGGGGTAAAGCAAAGGCATTAAAGATCACAACACAAACCGCCTCTTCCTTCTCTTGTTTTTTCATGGAAAACCCTAAATCCTTCCTCCTGATATGCATAAAAGTATATACCTTTTTTATATCAAATATTCCCCACTTTAGTGTCATATTTTGACTATCTATTTATTAAATAGTCTCATATTGTTTCATTTGTAGTTTCAAAAAATGATACAGGGTCAAAATCGCAAAAGAAGTAATAAAACGCAGAAAAGACAAAAGAAATGAAGACTTGAAGATTCCTGGACACAACACAGCCCGTGCCTCCCTCTGCTAAAGAGACAAATGATTGACTTTTATTTCAACACCTAGAAGTATAGCACCCTCTAAGCAAAATGGGTCATACCAAGTTTGACAACATGTCGTGCCTCTATGACAAAATTGTATGTTCAAGATTTAGAAGATTTGCAGGATTGGTGACATTTGGTTAAGCACATGCTGTGTCACTTTAACACGGGTCGTGCCTCTCATGTTAGATTTTCCTTATCAATACGTTCCTCCTCCTCATCATCATTTCCTTGCTTCATCCTTTTCTTTTCCTCTCTACCTTTTAGTTTTTGAGTCATTGTTTGAAGCTTTGATTAACTATAATCAAGATTGTAAGACATAATCTATTAATAAGAATTTATTTACGCTTGTCTATGAACTTCATCTTCAATTAAGCAAATCTTTAAAGCCATCATTGGCTAAACCTTATACTCACTTGGGGAAAACTGTAACACCATGGGTAAAAGGATGATTGAGAACAGAACGGGAAACAGGATTTAAAAATATAAAGGAAAGAAAAGGGCCAGGCCAGCTTCATGGACGAAGCAGACCATTTAAGGGTCAAGAGAGACCAGACGGTTCACATGGGTTTGGTACTCAACGGGTCAGGTGCGGACTCATCATGTAAAGCCCACATGTTTTTCTAGCTCACAAGCGGACCGTAGGGAGGACATAAGTGGACCCAGACGGTTCCCTTCGACCTAGTTCGATATAAACAAGAGTTCTTCACATTTTTGGTTATATGTGTCCAAATTTCTTAGAGATAAATGCTCTCTCTCATCTGTGGAAGCTGTGATACGTCCAGAGAAAGGTCCAAGGGTGTATAAGCTTGAAAATCTTGTAAGTATAGGTCATGGAAAGCTTTCTAACCAAGTTTTACACACATTTAAGACAATGTTGTGCTTTGAATCTTATCTCACTAAGAAAACTTGGTTTACATGAGCTACATGTGTGGTCTATGATGATCAAGTGAATTCTTGGTGGCTAGGGGACCATTACAAGGTATTGATTCTTCTTTATTAAGGTTAAAACCCATTTTTGAGATAAATGGTGATGATCTAAGTGTAGATCATCTATTTGATGATGCATGTAGAGTGTTTGAAGGCATTTAGGAGACCTGGAAAACATCAAGCAGGAGTTGAAGCCAAGAAACCCTCGTGGTAAAATTTGAAAGCTTGAGGTACAAGTTCTCTATGCATGCATTAGGGTTTCTATAATTGCAAACTATTTTGAGTAAAGATGGGTTATGATCAGTGTCAAATATATGTTTTGATAACATAAAAATGACTAGAAACTGATTAGTATGAAAACCTAGGAAAAATGAGGCTTAAAACATAAAATTAGTTGTTGACGTGTTTTAGCTTGCATTACAGAGGCATGGTATGGGCAGGTTACGGGTGATTTTGAGACAATTAACATGTAGATCAAGACTATGATGTCAAGTTTCTATTGTTAGAGATTATGACGATTTCTTTTGAGACTGTATTATGTGTAATTAGTGGTGCTATTGTTAAACCTATGATGTTCTTAGAGTAACTGGGACCTAGTAGTATGAAATGATATCGGGGTTATGTTAAGTTATATTTCCCTTAACCAGTCCGGGTATGTGTCTGTTTGCTTCTGTATGTTCTAATAGCGGGTCGGCTAGGATCACACCCTCCCCTTCTCACAGATGAGATCGAGGGGCGGGATGGGTGTGATGGAAATGAACCTTTGATGGGTTGGTAACATGAATTATAAACTATCTTAAAAGTGTGTAATAATGACTTTAAAACTAATTTTTAATATTGAAAGTTTATTATTGATTCTTAAAAAAAATGTGCCTTCTCTATCATGGAGCATTTATGTCCTCAAAAGTACATTAGCCAGTGGGTGAGACTCAACTAGAGGTTGGGGCAACGTAATGCAGGCAAAACTTTAACCACATGGAAGGCGATGCATTCATGTTTTTATGTCTATGTAAACAATAGGTTATTCACGCAAGAGCAGTTCAAAGGTATTGGTTTGGGACTCTAGGTTAGTAATATTTTGCCACTTCTTACGTGAGAGAACGATGCGTTTGTGGACTTAGTTACAACCGACTGAGCACGCGTGAGAGCGGTGTGAGGGGGGAAATGTACCACGACCCCGTATAAAAGGTTTTTATTCAATACTATAATCTGGTATGTAGGTTGATCTCTTGTTGGTTCATGAAAACGTATCTGAGCGTAACGATACTTTAACCGTAAGGTCTTACGAGTACATGACATTAATTACAAGTACTTTCCACCAGACAAAGCATCCAAACTCATGACCGAAATTAACTCCTACATTAGCTGGGAACATTTCAAGGAATTACTAAGAAAATGCCCACACCATGGACTAGTAATTTGGAAACAAATATCGATATTCACAATGGTTTGCACCCGCAAAAACACCAAATTCTCAGTCCAACTCTTGTGGCATTTTGGCAAACAGGTAACCAGAATGAAGAAATAGCTCAGACAAGTTTTTAGTGGCACACCCCACGCAACACCAAAGTCAAAGCCCCTGGTTTGTTTTTTGTTGATGTCTCAAAAACTCTGAAAGCCTAAATTGAAGCCTTAGCCTAAAAAATCAAGAAACGTGAGTCCAGCAAATTGGTGGCAACTGTCATAGCTTACGAGTGATGTGGACGCCCACATGAACATATTGCATGACACGAGCATGAAATAAATGTGTGTCTTTGAAACACAGAGCATCAGGGTATTCAAAAGTGGTTTTGGCTTTGGATAATTGTACATATGAATCTTTGTTAGGTTTTAGTGCAGGTTTACTACGAATTCAAGAGAATCAAATCATGTTTTGAATAGAAAATAGATAAGGGGGGGGGGGTGGGGGTGGTTGTGGGTATCACTTCAGCGATAGCCAGAAAGTTTATCAAAAGGGACCGTAGATTCAAAATTAGTTTCCTCTTAGATGAAAGGCAAACCACTTCTTAAAACATGCTTTCAAAAGTTGGAGTTGATCATTCGATCATCCATCATTATTTGGTATGAAATAGGGATTATCAATGAAAGGTTTCTGAAAAACGATGAGAATCCGTGTACCAGAAGTTTGTCGAGCATCCCAAAGTTTAAGTGGTAAAAGAAAACTCTTCTATGCATACCACCACCTATTCTTCCTTGTAGATATTTGTTATGTAGGAGCGCTAATAGATATTCAAAATATATGGAACTTGGTGTAATATCCCCGGGGAGAGAATTAGTCACTCAAAGATAAGAAACTCGGTGTATGCTGAATGTGAGATGGGAAACTACGGGGTTAGAAACATCATCAACAATGGGTAACAAGGAGTTCATGCTTGATAAGGGTAAATAGAGTTTCCATAAAAGATGTCGGAGTGTTACATACGAAAAAGGTACAAGTAGTCTCATCCTCAACGATGTTAACTAGCTGAAATTGTGAACCAAGGGTGTAACACTTTTTGGTTCAAAGCTTAGCGTACTAAAGACATAAAAGATTATAAAAGCGCGAGAATCTAAAATCTCCTGTTGTTAAATCATAAAAGGTTCGAATCATGTAGACAAAAATTAATCGTACAGGTTCAAAAGGTCAATCTGAATAGTCATTACGTTAAAACTGGAAGTCGTCAGTTTAAAAACCAGAAAGACTTTTCACTAACATTAGCCTATTAGGGAATATAAGTTTTGCGATGAGGTTGGCAGTTCGTACGATCTTGATGAAGCTGTCAGCGCAAGATATATCAGGGAGCACACGACTAGAGAGGGAAACTTCACAAGAGTTTTCAGCCTAGAAATATGCTCCAATGCTTGTGCTTATGATCTATATAATTCGTTTATCCAATGTGGTTTGGGTATATGTCTGATGAAGGTTTATCTAAGTTGTCTCACGGATGTAAAAGTTCCAGGGATTGATATGGTAGGTAAAGTCGTGAAGGTAGAATTATGATTCAAGATGAGTTCAAAACACTCAAAAGGTTTCATCGAGAGTGTTCGTAGTTAAGAAAGACTTGTCATCGAAATACACGAGTGAAACAATGTCCTTCCCGGGCTATTATTCCCAATATATTTCTAAAGGTTCTTCAATGGATTAGAATTCATGTGTAAAAGAGATCAGATCAAGTGTGAAAGAATTTTCAATGATGGATGATTTTGATCATCCGTTTGATCTCAATATGCTCGACCTTTGATGTCATGAGATTTTTTTTTTAAATAGGAGTTTGTATCTATTATAACCATCAGCTTGCCGAGTAGGATTCTCCAAGATATCCATACACTACAAATTTTATTTACGTGTGCACCCGTAACGGTAATTTACCTTGTATGGTCACCCTAATCCTCTTACTTTAGCTACTAGGTATGGTGAAGTACATATGAGATATCCACGGAGTGGGTATGAAGAATGTTGTCACTAACCCAAGGTTATCTTGACCAGAATTGGTTAAATAAACAAGTTTCGAGAATAAAATGCTCACTTTATTTGGAATGAACCACTTGGAACGGGTCACCCAGAAATTTAGTTCAATAGGATTTGAATAGGGCATATCACAATGACCCTAACTTAGCTCGAAGCTATAAAATAGTTATCACGCATACCGACTTGATGTGCGCTAAATTATACATATTTTTATATCGAATGTTGCACATATTTCGGGTTATATCTGACTAACTAGTATCAAAATAGTATGATATTGTTTTCTTTTTAGTTTTTCAGTGTGATCCATGTGAAAATCATAAAAGAAGTCAGAAACACTCAAAAATAAAGAAAATATGAACACTTCGTGATTTTGTGCCAAGAGCCAAGCTATGACCTTGCAAGATGGAAATGATGCCCTCATACGACCTTCTCTCGATTCAAGACAAAGTGGTAACCCCAAGACTCAACCACATCTCGAAGCACAACTGCTGAAAGACAACGGTGTGCTCAGCAACCGTTAAGGACTTAGTAGGAGCATATCTCGAGCTAGAAAATGAGTTACGGGGTCCAAAAATAGTGAATTTCAAGTATCTCGACAAGAGGAAGAAGATTTTGAGGTCAAATTGGCATGATTAAGTTCTACATGCCCCGTGCCATACGTTGGCATGCCCCGTGCCATACGTTGGCATGCCCCGTGCCAAACCTAAAAAAAATTGAATTTTTTGGGTCTGAACGCCTTTTACACAGTCCCGTGCCACTGTAGCACAGCCCCGTGCCACCGTAGCCCCTAAACAACATGACCCTGTGCCACTGTAACATGACCCCATGTGAAGTCAGAAGAAGATTTCCAGGGATTTCTTCTGATCAACACGCCCCGTGCCACTGACGGGGGTCATGTTACTGTGGCACAAGGTCATGTTACTGTTCGAATTGTCAAACAGATTGAGTTGACTGAGACATGAACTGGGGTCCGAACCCCACCTGAACACCAGGTTCGGAGTCATCCGAACCTTAGACGAACTCCAAGTTTGGATGGAGTTCACACAGGGTTCGGAGTGTCCAGGTTCGAACAAAATTACACGAGTATAAATAGTTTCGTCTGTGTAATTCTTTGTAAGTTATCTGTCCAGTGTCTTTCCAGATCAATGTGTTGAGAGGGGAGGTTCTGTCCAACCTCCCCCGGACCTTAATCGTTGTATACTCCTTCGGTTTATGTAATCATTCAACACAATATATGACAAAACTTCTGTCTCAATATTATCTACCATATAATCGATCCTTATATGCTTTTTCAAGTGGTATCAGAGCTTTGTGGTTCATTCTCCTGATCTGTGGTTACTATTTTCGGATGTTTTGAAACAAAACGTGTGTTTTTTTGGTGATTTTTGAGCGTTTTCATGACTTCTTGATCAGTTTGGTCGCGGTTTTTGTGAAAATTTTGATCCTAAATCATTTCTTATAATTATTCTGATCCACTGCTGCAAATCTTGTCAAAATCAGTCCAAAATCAAAATTTTTGAGCGAAAATGTTGAGGTTCGGCGGTTACTGTTCACGTTCGACATAACCGCTCCGAACTTCAAGTTCGGCTAGAGTTAGGTGAGGGTTCGTCATTTAGAAGCTTAAGTTCGTTTAGAGTTCGTTCAACGTTCGGAAATTTTCTAATTCGGGAGAGGTTCGGTCAAGGTTCGGATGGATTTGTGTTCGGAGAGAGTTCGGTAAGCATTCGGCAAGAGTTCGGCACAACAAGGTTCGTTGAAGGTTCGGACATAGTTCAGAACAGGTTCGGATCACATATTTAAGTGCGAACAAGGTTCGACTAATCAGAATTAGAATTTTTCAAGAATGTCGAAATTTCAAGCTTTTGCCGCTATGCAAAACGCAATGCAAACTATGATGAATTTTGAAAACGAAATTGGAACAAGTTAGAATGTTCCCAAGTTGTTGAAGCTAGAAGATTATCAAAATTGGAAACAAGGATTTTCAGCTTACATAAGTACTAATGATATCGATTTGTGGATTCCAATCAAGAAGCTTTATCAACATCCAACTGATCAAGGAGATTTCAAAGAAGTTCATACCTTCGACATTGCTGAAAGGAAATCATATGAACTTGAACAAAAGGCGTTCGGTTATCTTACAATGGCATTACCCACTGAGTTGTTACATCAATTTAGTACATGCAAGAAATCAAAACAATTATGGGATGCTTTATTAGCAAGGTGTGAGGGGAACGATCAATATAAGAAAAGTCAGAAGAAGGTTTTGAATAAGGAGTTTGATAATTTCCAGCATTACGAGAATGAGAATATTACGGCTCTTGTTTCAAGATTGTCACATCTTATGAGTTAATTAAAGATTGTGGGAATTGAGAAAACAGATGAAGAGTTAAAGGAAAAGATTATGGAGGATTTACCAGAAAAATTGGAAAATTATGTGTTACTTCTTACACATGATAAAGAATTTTCCGCATTGACTTTTAATGCTCTAACTGGTAAACTTCAGGCTCATGAGATGGAAATGATGAATTCCAACAAGTTCAAAGTAAATCTGCAAAATCCAGAATTGTATAATGGTGAAGATAACGCTAGTATGACGGCTGAGGCTAAACCAAGTCTGAGTTCTGCACCCCCGACTGCTTTTATCGGAAATATTTCTGGAAATTCTGAGAATAGTTCATCACGGGGCTGTAACTTTACAATTCCAGATTCATCAAGTGAAAGTGCTTTTTCTGTTCAATCGGTGGATAAATATGCCAAAAACTGATTGCTGCTCTCATTTCTTCATCTTTTGGAATGACTATTAATGATGTTGGGAAGGCACAATTGATTAAAGAAGATTTGAATGAGCTTGATGATGATCAATTGATTGAGTTAGATATGGCCTGGCAACTTGCTATGTTAACTCAAAGGTCACAACGATATTATAAGAAGACTGGAAAACAAGCTTTTAGTGACAAATTGGGTTTTGATAAATCAAAAATCAAGTGTTACAAGTGTTCGAAGCTTGGACATTTTGCTAGAGAATGTCAATAAGCACATGTTAGCAAACCCGGTTTTACTCAACCATCATCAAGTAATGCAAACAAGACAGCTTTAACGATTCAGACTGATGGTGTTTATGATTGGGGTCAACATTTTGACACATCTACTTTGATTGTTACACATGAGCAAGATGATTATTATTCTGATTCTAGTTCATATGAAGCTGCTGAAACAGAAAAGTTTGAATCTAAATTTGAAAGTTTAATGAAGGAAAATGAATTTTTGGTGGAAGAAGTCAAAAGAGTTACTGCTGAATTTAAGTTGGTTAGTTCAGATTTGGAGGTTATAAAGGAACATGAGAAGGAATTAGTTTTGAAAAATGAATTTTTGATTACAAAGATCAAATTGCTGAATGAAGTTTTAGAAATATCAAACAAGATAGAAAGAATGTTGAAGCTACAAATGAAAAGGTATGTGAAGAGAAGGATGAGTTAGTTAGTGAAGTCAAGAAATGGAAGGATGAAACAGAGGATGCTGCTAATGATTTTCAAAATTTGTTTGATAAATCAAAACTCAAGCTTGATCTACTTACAAAGGAGTCTGAAGAATATGTTGCTAAGATTGAAAGTTATCAAGCTGTTATGGAGAAGTTTTTGGATGAGATGCGTGAGTTGGTAAGTGTGAATAAAGTTTAAACAATGAATTTGGAAATTCAAAAGCGCAATGAAGATAAATTGAGGAAGGAGTTATTTGAGGGCTGGGAAATCTTCGAATGCAGAAATTTGAAACACATAAAGTTGCAAAAAGATGATAGCTACTGAGAAGGAGTTGGCTGAAGCTCAATAGAAAATTTTAGATTTAAAGATTCAAGTAATTGATGCCAATCGTTTGCTGAATAATTTCTCCAATTCTCAATTATACACAAGCTTTCTAGCTAAAGATGAAAATTTTGAAAAGATGTTTGATAAGACAGCTTCACCCCCTGCTATTATCAAAGAAGCTTTCAAAGAGGTGCAAGAAAAGGTGGAAGATTTTGATTATTCAAAGGTTTCATTATCAATTTCTGAAAAGTGGTGAGCATCAGATCATCTACGAAATCTAGCTATTCGGATACGAAACGAGTAATTATAATGATTGTTTTATTGATCTATAGAAGAACGATTACAATCAGAAACACAAAGAACTGAGACAAAAATACACCATAGAAACACACACTTAAGAATATCTCTCACGCTCAGAACTATATCGACTTCAAAGACCAAACTCATATTTATAGACTCGCCGAACCTCAGCCGAACCTGAGGTTCGCCCTGATCCGAACTTCAGGTTCGGACCAAGTTCGGCCAGTGACACATGGGCTTGAACTTGTTCTTGACTTGATGCAGCTCGATACTTCACACGACGCACTGATCAGGTATCAACAAACTCCCCTTCGTCATGTGTTGTATCTCTTCAACATCATCACAAAGGTATCTTCAATCAAACTCCCCCTCAAGTGTAGAATCCGTTCGTTCAATGAAATGAATCTTCAAATAAACTCCTCCTCAACTTGATCGTAGCTTGATCTTGACTACTTGACAATGTCTGGTGTATCTCTTGTCTTTATCAACAGCTTCAGAAGACTTGAAGTTGTGATTTCTTTTACTTTAGCAGCCTACTCAAAATTTAAATAATCTTGGCGCAAAACGTCTCTTCGAGACTCCAAGATATGATTTTGAAAATTTGATTTTGTATCACGTGTTGAAAAGATCAAAAATAAAGCAGAAACTAAATCTTTTTGGCTTTTAGAAAGTTTATATCAAAATAAACCTAAAATCTTTTTGATTTTTCAAAACTTATGCTAAAACACACAAAAAAATCTTTTTGTACTTTTCTTGAAATGAAATGTAAATGTACTACAGAATCAGACACTATTTTTGGTATGAAACATATCACTATTATGGGATCATATTGATCATGACGCACTGAACTACACTTCAATTTCAACTAATTGAAGCACATAAGTCATGCTGATTGCCGGTATAATTTATCCATCTTAAACTCAGCCAGAATCATACTCATATCATCTGGATCTGTTTAAAGTATTGATTAGATTTGCTTTGACCAGTGTATCCTACAGTATCAAACATATTCAGACATTTTCCCTTTCTTTTTCTTTTTCTTTTTGTGTGATTACACTTGTGAATTTTCACAAAGTATAATATTGCCCTGATATCGTCAACTGTGTTCCATGTAAAAAGAAATAAGAATGTTAAGTCGTCTACCTTAAGCTCGATCTTTCGATACGCGGATAAGGCCTCGGATTTGACAAAATAAGAAAATAAAACAAATTGAAATTGTATAACTCAAAAACAATCAAGTCGGTACTTCCGTGCATGCAGAGAAAGTCTGATGAGTTATATGAAAAACCAAAGAAAATAAAGCAGACTTTCAAACGAACAACGATCAGGTCGGTCTTGTGGACACGCAGAGTAAGTCCGATCGTTTGACAAGATAAAGAAAATCAAACAAGTTTAAATCTTTGCAAAAAGAACACATGTATACACAGTGACTTCTCATTTTGATTTTCATAATTATTTTTCTTTTTCTCATGAAATACACATCAAGATGTTATCCACATGGTCAAGCAATAGTATTTATTGTATATCACATCCGAATACTTTCTGATTTGCCGAGCCTACCAAACATATCAAACAATGATCTTATGGCTCTTTCATATACTCTATCCATGAGTCAGATACGTAAGCCAATGTACCATCATTTTCCAATGATCAATTTCTGAAATTTTATATATTGTGCATGTATTCATCTTCCTTATATATTGTGCATGTATTCACCTCTTCCCATAACATGCATTTTCACAATTTCTCCCTCTTTACATGCATTCTCCCCGTTAAAATAAAAACTCTATTTTTGGATTTTCATTTTACAAAAACAAGTCTCTATTTTTGGATTTTAGTTTTATCAATTGAAAATGCATAAAGAAAGAAAAATTAATTAATCAACACGGATACCTTGACGTTTAGAATTTCAAAAATGTTTGCAGGTTAGAGAAAATATATTGCAAGCAATTTAAATTAAGCAGAATACTCCTCCATCAACAAGTTTGCAATCATCGATAGGTCTTCTAGAAGTACCTGCACACTGGTCAAACTGATTAGTTCTTAACATGACCTAAATCAACTTTTTCAGGTCGACCAGCGTCCCGGTTTTGCTTTGAAACCACCTTTGGTTTCCAGAATTGTGATTGTTTTGGTAACTCAGTTGTTGATGAATCAATCACAGGTGACTGTGATAAAGAACCTACATTTTGAACCTTTTGAAACATAGGAACAAAACATTTTTGTTTTAGAAAGAATGTAGGTTCACATTCATCAAAAACTCTGCCATGTTCATCAAAAAACTTTGGTTTGGCAGGTTTAGCAAAAACTGGTTTCTGTTGAAGCCTTTGGTTTGATTCAGCAGGAAGTGGACAATCTTTTGCCATATGCCCTTTTTGGCGGCAAACATAGCATATACGTTCAGATTTGTCCCACCTTTTAGGTGTCTGCATAGAATCACAAACATGAATATCTCGAACATGATTAGAAAAAGAATCATATACCTATCGGCGATGATCATGAACCCATTTAGATGTTGGGCTTCGAGAATGAGAACCATTAGAAGAAAAGTTTACAGTTTGATTCTTCAAGGTTCTTGATGGATCCTTTTTCTCAAAAACGTCAGAAATTTTCCTAGCATCCACGCAATGAAGAGGAAACTCTTTGTCAGAGAATATATGTTCCGAACCCTAAAGTTTGTAAAAACGCTAAGGTTAAACCTTCTCAGCCTTGAAAAGTTCCTTCTTTACTTGCTTCATTTTAAGCTTCTTCAAATCTTGTGATATCGATGCTGGAACCTCCTCAGCTTTGACATCCTGTGTTATAAAACCCAAACCAACATTCTTCCCAAAAACTGTATCCTCAGAATGTAAATTCTGGTGGCCATCCTTTGCTAACTTTGAAAATTCAACTTTGATATCTTTAATATTTTTCTGCTCAAAGAAGATCGTCTCACCAAATTCAGGTTGAGACCGAATTTTCTTACTTGATATAGCGGACTTCTCATTGTCGGCTGTGTAAAACCACTGAACGATCTTACTACTGCATGATTCGATAATCGGAGAAATACAAACGAGTAAATAAAGCTTTGCTTTATTGATTCACTTAGAGAACACAAGCTAGAGAGAGAAACACACTCAAACACACACAGTTAAGATGTAGAAATGACAGAACTTCCTACACTCACTCTAACATGAACTATTTATAGTCATTAACATACTGACCGACATACCACCCACGGACCATTTGGTACGCACGTACCATCTGGTACGTCTGATCAACTGGTACGGCCAGTTGACTATCTTGACTCACATAGACGCTCTAGATTAGATACAATACATGAGACACACGTTAGCATATGAATATGCTCTAAAGAACTCCCCCTTAACGTGTAGTTTATCTAGCTATCTATCTATCTAACAAAACTTCAGTCTTCAATCTTCAGCATCACTGCATTCTGATCTTCAACTTGAAATCTTGTCAGAATTAGAGCTTGCATGGCTGGATCAAACTAGAACATTCTTTGAACTTCAAGATCCACTTGTGAAAGATGTTCACCGTGCTTGAGTCTTATCACACAGAAACCTGCAATTTCAGAAGACAGAAACGCGACTTTCTTTTTCTTTTGAAAATTAATTTAATCTTGACGCAAACTTCTCTTTGAGAATCCAAGATATAGTTTTGAAATTTTGATTTCGTATCAAGTATCAATCGGTTGAAAACAAATAAGAAACAAAATCTTTTTTGGCTTTTTGAAATTTTATATCAAAACACACCGAAAATCTTTTTGATTTTCTAAGTTATGCTAAAACACACCTAAAATCTTTTTGAATTTTTTCAGATATGAAACATAAATACAATACAGAAATGAAATATTGAATCACACACTATTTTTATCTTTTGCGAGAAAGATCACAACTTGGGATCATATTGATCATGACATGCTGAACTACACTTCAATTTCAATTACTTCAGCACACAAGTCATGGCGATTGCTGGTATAATTTGTCCATCTTAAACTCAGGCACAATCATACTCATAACATCTGGATATGTTATTGTATTGCTTAGATTTTTTTGACCAGTGTACCCCACACTATAAGACATAATCATATATGTTTTTGCTTATCACACTTTGTGATATCATTTGGGATTTAATCACATAATGATTGTATTCATGATTTAGTCAACTGTGTTCCATGCAAAAAGAAATAAGAACGTTAAATCGTCTACCTTAACGTCGATCTTTCGTTACACAGATAAGGCCTCGGATTTAACAAAACAAGAAAATAAAACAAGTTGAAATTGTATAACTCAACAACAATCAGGTCGATACTTCCGTATACGCAGAGAAAGTCCGATGAGTTATACGAAACACCAAAGAAAATAAAGCAGAACGTCAAACGAACAACAATCAGGTCGGTCTTGTGAACACGCAGAGAAAGTCCGATCGTTTGACAAAATAAAGAAAATCAAACAAGTTTAAATCTTTGCAAAATGAACACATGTATACACAGTGACTTCTCATTTTTCTTTTCCACATATCTTTTTCTTGATATATCATAAGATATACATCAAGATGTTATCCACTTGGTCAAGCATTAGTATTTAATGTGCTTATCACATCTGAATACTTTCCGATTTAATGTCGAGCCTACCAAGCACATCGAACAATGATCTTATGACTTTTTCATCTATTTTATCCATGAGTCAGACACGTAAGCCAATGTACCATCATTTCCCAATCATGTCGGATCAATTTCTCATTTTTCAATGTTTTTGTATTTTTCTGTTTTTCAGTGTTTTTGTATTTTTTCTGTTTTTCAATGTTTTTGTATTTTTCTGTTTTTCAATGTTTTTGTATTTTTCCATTTTCTCCCCCTTAAAATTAAAACTCTAATTTTGGATTTTCATTTTAACAAAAACACAAAGTTACTATTTTTGGTTTTTCAATTTTCTCCCCCTAAACTACATATGAAATGTAAAAGAAAGAAAATTGACCAATCGATACTGATACCTTTCAGTTTTTAGCTTTCAGAAAATTCAGTTTGAAATTTGATATTTCATGAATTTTAAAATAAAAACACTGATAAAACACGAGACGATCTTACTACTGCATGATTCGGTAATCGGATAGCAACAAGATGTAAATAAAGCTTTGCTTTATTGATTCACTTAGAGAATACAATGTAGAGAGAGAAACACACTCAGTTTACACACAGTTAAGATGTTGCAAATGACAGAACTGACTAACTCTCTCTAACACGAACTATTTATAGTTACTTAGTCATAAGCCAGCGGATCACCAGCAGACCATCTGGTCCGCCGTATCAACTGGTCCGGCGGATCATGTGATCCGGCCAGATGACTAACTGACTCACACAGATGCTCTAGATAAGATACAATACACGAGACACACGTTAGCATAGGAATATGCTCTAACAAACTCCCCCTTAACGTGTAGTGTATCTTTATTCTAACTCAACGTCAGTCTTCAATCTTCAGCATGACTACATTTGATCTTCAACTTGAAATCTTGTCAGAATTAGAGCTTGCATGGCTGGATCAATCTTGAAAAATCTTTGAACTTCAAGATCCACTTGTGAAAGATATAACATACTCCCCCTTTCACCATGCTTGAGTCTTGTCACACAGAAACCTGTAATTCAGAAGACAGAAACGAGGCTTCCCTTTTCTTTTGAAAAATAATTTAATCTTGGCGCAAAACTTCTCTTCGAGAATCCAAGATATATTTTTGAAATTTTGAATTTTGTATCAAGTATTGATCGGTCGAAAACAAATAAGAAACAAAATCTTTTTGGCTTTTTGAAACTTTATATCAAAACACACCGAAAATCTTTTTGAATTTTTCAGATATGAAACATAAATGCAATACAGACATGAAATACTGAATCACACACTATTTTTGCCTTTTGCGAGAAAGATCACAACTTGGGATCATATTGGTCATGACATGCTGAACTATACTTCAATTTCAATTACTTCAGCACACAAGTCACGTCGATTACTGGTATAATTTGTCCATCTTAAACTCAGGCACAATCATACTCATAACATCTGGATATGTTATTGAATTGATTAGATTTGCTTTGACCAGTGTACCTCACACTATCAGACATACTCAGATATGTTTTTGCTTTTTATATCACACTTTGTGATTTTATTTGTGATTTAATCACATAATGATTGTATACATGATTCAGTCAACTGTGTTCCATGCAAAAAGAAATAAGAACGTTAAATCGTCTACCTTAAGTTCGATCTTTCGATACGCAGATAAGGCCTCGGATTTAACAAAATAAGAAAATAAAACAAGTTGAAATTGTATAACCCAACAACAATCAGGTCGGTACTCCTGTACACGCAGAGAAAGTCCGATGAGTTATACGAAACACCAAAGAAAATAAAGCAGAACGTCAAACGAACAACAATCAGGTCGGTCTTTCGACACGTAGAGAAAGTCCGATCGTTTGACAAAATAAAGAAAATCAAACAAGTTTAAATCTTTGCAAAATGAACACATGTATACACAGTGACTTCTCATTTTCTTTCTCACATATCTTTTCTTGATATATCATGAAATATGCATCAAGATGTTGTCCACTTGGTCAAGCATTAATATTTAGTGTTTATCACATCTGAATACTTTCTGATTCAATGCCGAGCCTACCAAGTACATCAAACAATGATCTTATGGCTTTTTCATCTATTTTATCCATGAGTCAGACAAGTAAGCCAATGTACCATCATTTCCCAATCATGTCGGATACAATTTCTCATTTTTCAATGTTTTTGTATTTTTCCAATTTCTCCCCCTTAAAATGAAAACTCTAATTTTGGATTTTTATTTTAACACAAATAAAAACAAAAAGACGCTATTTTTGGCTTTTCAATTTTCTCCCCCTAACCTACATACAAAATGTAAAAGAAAGAAAATTGACCAATCGATACTGATACCTGTCAGGTTTAGCTTTCAGAAAATATCAGTGTGGAAAATGATATCACATGTAATTTAAATTAAGAAACGCAGAATACTCCTCCATCAGCAATTTTGCAATCACCAACGGGTCTTCTAGGAATACCTGCACACTGGTTTAAAAATTAGTACTGAAATGACCCGAAGCACACAGCTTCTGGTCGACCAGTGTCTTCCACAAAGTCAGTTGCAGCTTTGCTGACCACTTTAGGTCGCCACTGCATCTTTGCAGGTGCAGTTTTCACAGAAACATCATCTTGTGATGAATCACCAACACTAGACTCACTTTTGAAATGTTTAGATTTAAAATGTGATGATGGTGAGTCATTAAAAATTCTGCCGGATTCATCAATTATCGTGGCAGTTTTTCCAGAAAATTTCCTTTTAATAGTGACAGGACAATTCTGTGCTATATGTCCCTTTTGGCGACATTGATAGCACAAACGATATGAACGTTTAAATTGGAACTTGTCCTGAACTGGATCACATTTATTAGACAACTCAGACTCATCAGAAATATCATCAAAAACTTGAAATTGGTTAGAATGTACCCATTGTGATGTAGGACTTCTAGGTGTGGAATTGGAATCCGAAGCGGAAGATTCTTTCGGAGAACTTGTAGAGAAATCTTTCTTCTTTATCTTACCTCCGAAGCCTTTTTCCATGGTGGATACAAATACCTGCGCCAGATGATATATCTGTTCAAGACTAGTATCTTTCTTCTCCTTAGGAGTCTTCTTTGGATTGTTCTTCTCAACTTTCTGAACAACTTTGTGATTATGATTACCCAAACCAGATCGTTTATAACCAGGTAACTTTGATAAATCTACTTGAGACATAGAAGAACCAGCTTGAGCAACCTCAGTAAATTTAGCTTTAATACCCTTCAAATTATTAGCTTGAACAAGCTCAGCAGCTAACTTTTCTTCAGACCCTATCTTCTCATCTGTCCCAACATGCTTGATTGAACACTGTGATTTCCTCTTCTCACACTTAGCAGATACAAAGTCAGAATAATCGTTGTTTACCACTGGAGTGTTCAAATCAACAACAGACTCTGTTTGAATCACTGGATGAGGAATTTGATTAAACTCATCACCTCCAAATACCTTCTTGAAGTTGTCGTCTTGACACAAATAACTTGTAAAAGAATGAGAATTCTTCAAGTTATGCAATTGACGATTGAGATCGAGAATCTCAACTTTCAAATCAGCTATGATCTTCTGAGCTTCAGCAAGAACTTTTTCTGATTGAATCAATTTCTCAGATGTGGTGTTGACTAGTGATTTTTCTCGTCTCATCCCATCATGAGCAGCAAGCACTTCTTTGGTAATTTTATCCACTCTTTCCTTATATATCTCAATATTCCTTGTTAATAAATTTTTGTCTTTCTTCAAAGAAGTGATTGTATCCTGCAATTCAGACTGAACAATCTGATATTGAGTTCTATTAGCAGTAACTTCATTCAATGCCTTCTGAAGTTCATCATTCGATGTCTGAAGTACTTCAACCTTTTTGATTGATTTTTGAAATAACTGTTCAAAATCTTCACTAACATCTTTAACTTGAGACTTATACTCTTCAACCTCCTTGACCAGCTTTTCATTGACCGAAGTAAGCCTGATAATTTTTGACATGAACTCATCATTCTCGTGTTGAAGTTGTAACCTTTGTTGATCATTCTGAATACAGCTTTCTGACAATTGTTTCTGAACATTTGCTAATTCTGTCACCAACACACTCTTTTCTTTGAGTAACTCTGCATTTGTTTTGCAAACTTCATTAAATTCCTGACACTTCTTGATGAAACTCTCCAATTCTTCATCCTTTCTTTTGATTTCAACTGATTGACATTCTATTTCCTTTATCAAACCTTGAAGTCGGCTATCCTTTTGTGAACAAAATTCACACACGGATTCGTAACCACTCATTTCGGAATCAGAATGACTTAAGTCAGATGTACTGGTCTCAGATGTATACCCACTCGATTCAACCTCAATATTTTCCATCAATGCATAATTGTCTTGAGAATGAACCACGAATGCAGATTCATCTGGAAAATCTTTAGCCCAATCATAACCTTCATCAGTTTGAGATTTCATAGCTTTAACATCTTTATCTTGACCATTCTTATTGGAAATATCCTTTTCAGAAGACTTGGTAGGACAATCGCGAGCAAAATGTCCATGTTTGGCACATTTAAAACACTTAATCGTTTTTCTATCCAAGCCAAGCGTTTGCCCTTGAAAAATAGATGTCTTACCATGTTTCTTCATAAATCTCTTTCCTTTTTCCACGACCATAGCAAATTGCCATTCCAAATCGAGTTTATTCAATTGATCGTCATCCAGATGATTTAAATCCTCGCCATACAAACAAGACTGACCAATTTGATGAAATATAGCTCCAGACGAAGAAGATATAAAAGCAGATAGCAAAGCAGCTAGATCTTCGGTTGCTTGATTAGAAGTTGACTTGCTTGAAGATTTATCAGGAATAGTAAAACTGCATCCTGAAGAATACCCACCATTATCTGATTTTCCAGCAAGAAATGCTGTTACTGGTGGATTACTGCTTGAAATAGAATTTGATTTAGCTTTAGCATGAGCAGTAGCAGAATTCTCTCCAAAATAAACTGCAGGATTCTGAACTGATGGAATTGCTGATTTCTTTACAAGTAATTCCATTTCTCGAGCTTGTAACTTGCTTAATAATTGATTGAAAGTCCAACTTGAATAATTTGGATCATTAGCAAGCATCATAACAAAATTCTCCCATGTTTCCGGTAAAGCTTCCAGAAATTTTTCCTTCAAGTCATCTTTTTCTTTCTGGACTCCTACAATATCGAGTTCATTAACCAGATGAGAAAATCTAGAAATCAAATCTGCAATACTCTCTTTTTCACAATGCTGGAAGTTATCAAACTCCTTTAACAAAACTTTCTTTCGACTCTTCTTATATTGCTCGTTTCCTGCACATCTATCCTTCAGTGCATCCCATAATGTTTTTGATGTTGTGCAATTTTTGAATTGATGCAAGAGTTCTCTTGGTAAAGCCATTGTAAGATTTGCATAAGTTTTCTTTTCTCTGGCATAAACTTTCCTTTGATCTTCATCAAGATCACTTCGTGGAATTGGTTCTCCATTTTTCTTAGGATATGTATAATTTTGTTCAATAGAAATCCACAAATCAATGTCAAGAGCATTAACAAATGATTCAAATCGTTGCTTCCAATTCTCATAATCCTCCAATCGAAGTAACTTAGGAACTTTCTGAGTTGTTCCTATCTCGTTATCATAGTTCAATATGGCTTGCATTGATGATTGAACAGCTGAAAAAGCGTGAAAGTCGCTCATTTTGAAATTTCAATACCGAACGCGAAAACTTAAAACTAAAAAACGGGCCTCTTCCTTTACACGTCTAGATCTCGGAAAGACGAACGTTTTGACTGGTATTGGGTTCCGTAACTCCAAACGGTTTGCAAGTTACGTCAGTTTTTGTGATGATATGTTTTCTGCCAACGGACCAGCAATTCCAGCGGACCAAATTCAGGATCAGATAAACCAGCGGATCAAATTTGCTCACCGGATCAAATTATGTTCCAGCGAATGAGATATCTTCGACGGATCACTTTTTGGTACGGCGGATCAAAAACTGGTACGGCGGATCAAATATTTCAGCGGATCACACTAATACGCTGTAACTGCCGCGGATCAGCTGATGAAGATTGCAGGAGCGGATCAGATTTTCAACCGGCGGATCAGAAGCAAATCGAACTAAAATCGACTGATTTTCACAGATTTCGACAATTGAAGCTAGAAACTGAATCAGTATGATGCGAAAACACTCCAGGAACATCCAGAAATCATTTTTATCCTCGTAATCACTCAGAATCGTGAAAAATTGATGAAAAACATAGAAAACCCAAACTTTCTCTCTCTAGAATCCAAAAACTTACCAAAACACAGCAGTAGAGCAACCTGGAATGCTCTGATACCACTTGATAAAACACGAGACGATCTTAGTACTGCATGATTCGGTAATCGGATAGCAACAAGATGTAAATAAAGCTTTGCTTTATTGATTCACTTAGAGAATACAATGTAGAGAGAGAAACACACTCAGTTTACACACAGTTAAGATGTTGCAAATGACAGAACTGACTAACTCTCTCTAACACGAACTATTTATAGTTACTTAGTCATAAGCCAGCGGATCACCAGCAGACCATCTGGTCCGCCGTATCAACTGGTCCGGCGGATCATGTGATCCGGCCAGATGACTAACTGACTCACACAGATGCTCTAGATAAGATACAATACACGAGACACACGTTAGCATAGGAATATGCTCTAACAAACACAGAATACGTCTCCATCAGCAACTTTTTCAATCACCAATGGGTCTTCTAGAAGTACCTGCAGACTGTTTTAAAAGATTAGTATTCAAATGACCCAAAGCACACAGCTTCTGGTCGACCACTGACCAGTATCTTCCACAAAATTATTTGCAGCTTTGCTGACCATCTTAGGTTGCCACTGCATGTTAGCTTTTTCATTTTTAACCGAGTCATCATCACGTGATGAACCACCAACACTCGAATCAAATTTGAAATTTTTTTTGTTTTAGATTTTGATTTGAATGGTGTTGACTCAGTAAAAATTATGCCTGATTCATCAATAATGGTGGCAGATTTGTTTGAAAATGAGCTCTTTGCAGTTGCAGGGCAATCATGTGCCATATGTCCCTTTCGCCGAAATTGGTAACTCAAACGATAGGATCGTTTAGATTGTGGTCTGGCCTGAACTGGATGACATCTATCATCGGATTCAAAACTATCAGAGATATCATCGAAAACTTGAAATCTGTTAGAATGTACCCATTTCGATGTAGGACTTCGAGGTGTGGAATTTGATCCAGATGATGAAGAATCCTTAACTTTTTGAGCATCTCTAGAAGAACTTGTAGACGAAGCCTTCTTCGGAATCTTTCCTCCGAATCCTTTTTCCATAGTAGACATAAACACCTGAGCCAAATGATAGATTTGTTCCAAGCTTGTGTCTTTCTTTTCTTTAGGTGTCTTCTTTGGCATGTTCTTCTTGTCTTTCCGCTCAAATCTCTGATTGTTGCTACCCAAACCAGAACGTTTATAACCGGGTAACTTTGACAATTTCATTTGAGACTTAGAAGAACCAGCTTGAGCAACCTTGGTAAATTTAGCTTTAATACCCTTCAAATTGTTAGCTTGAACAAGCTCAGCAGCCAATTTTTCTTCAGATTCTATCTTCTCATCTGTCTTCACCATCTTATCATCAGAAATATCTTTATTAGTAACACCAGTACTACCAGAAACAAACTTAATAGATTGTTTAATCAAACTTTCATTCTTCCCGACTTTCTTGGTTGAAATCTTTGGTTCCTTTGTCTCAGATTTCTCAGATACAAATTCAGTGTAATCTCCAGTTATGTCAGAAGAATGAATATCAGCTAGAGCATCAAATGAGATAACTAGATGTGGAATTTGATTATACTCTTCGCTTCCAAAAACTTTTTTGAAATTTTCATCTTTACACAAGTAACATGTAAAAGAATGTGAATTCTTCAAATTGTTCAATTGTCGTTTCAGATCCAAAACCTCAACATTTAAACCGGTATTTTCTTTTGAGCTTCACCGAATGCTTTTTCTGGTTCAATCAATTGCTCCGAAGCTCGATTTGACAAAAACTTCTCTTGTCTCATCTGATCATGGGCATCATACACTTCTTGGTTAATTTTCTTCACTCGGCCCTCATGAATCTCAATATTTCTTTGCAATAGCTTGTTGTCATGTGTCAAAGTTGTGACTTTATCGAGTACTGTTGAATGTACCATTTGACGATCATTTTCCTTAGCAGTAACTTCATCAAACTCTTTCTTCAGATCATCATAAGATTGCTTCAACAATTCTACTCTTGCAGTTGATTTTTTAAACAAATTATCAAAATCACCAATCGCATCTTTTGCTTCACTCTCCCATTTCTCAACACTTTTGACTAACTCTTCATTCTCAGTTTGCAACTTCAAAATTTGTGTTTTTTCCGAATTAACCATCTCATCCAATTTTGTTTGAAGCTCAACAAACTCTTCCATCAACACCGTCTTTTATTTTTCCAACATTGCATTAGCTTTGACAAACTTATCAAAAACCTCACACTTTCTCTTGTAATCTTCCATTTCTTCTTCTTTCTTCTCATGTTCAACAACCAACCTTTCCTTCTCAGAAATCAATTCTCGAATCTTTCTGTCTTTTTGAGCACAAAATTCACATGTTGATTCATATCCACTAACTCCAGAATCACTTTTTCAGATATATTGGTCTCAGATGCATACCCACTCGATTCAAGCTCAATATTTGCCATGAATGCATAACTTTCTGCAGGATGGACTAAAAATGCTGATTCATCCGAAAAATCTGCAACCCAATTATAACCTCCCTCAATCACTAGAGCCTTTGCCTCTTTATTGTGATCATGATTATCTGAATTACGTGGTTTAGAAGCAGATTGCTTGCATTCTCGAGCAAAATGTCCTAATTTAGAACATTTGTAACATTTCAGTTTGTACTTATCTAAACCCAGTATGGCTCCTCCCATAACAGAATTCTTGCCATGTTTGCCCATAAATCGTCTTCCTTTTTCAACAGTTATAGCCAACTGCCAATCCAAATCCAATTTATTTAGCTGATCCTCATCCATCTGTTTTAGATCCTCCGAAACCAAATCAGAATTACCAATTTGACTAAATATGGATCCAGACGAAGATGATATGAAAGCACATAACAAAGCAGCTAGATCTTCGGTTGCTTGATTAGAAGTAGATTTGCTTGATGATCTATCAGGAATAGTAAAACTGCAACCCAAAGAATAACCAGTATTCTCAGTCTTTCTAGCAAGAAATGCTGTTACTGGTGGATTACTGCTTGAAATATAATGTGATTTTGTTTTAGCATGCATGGTAGCTAAATTTTCTCCAAAATATACTTCAGGATTCTGAACGGACGGAGTTGCTAACTTTTTCACAAGTAGTTCCATTTCACGAGCTTGTAATTTGATTATCAATTGATTGAATGTTCAACTTGAGTAGTTTGGATCATTAGTCAACATCATAACAAAATTCTCCCATTTTTCGGGTAGAGCTTCTAAAAACTTCTCTTTCAATTCATCATTTTCTTTCTTGACACCTACAACTTCAAGTTCATTGATCAAATGTGAAAACCTTGCAATCAAATCTTTGATTTGCTCATTAGCACAATGTCCAAAATTATCAAATTCTTTCTTTAAAACTTTCATCCGAGTCTTCTTGTATTGCTCATTACCCTCACATCTTTCAGCAATAGCATCCCACAACTCTTTACAAGTCGTGTAATTCTTAAACTGATGCATCAAGTCTTTAGGTAAAGCCATTGTAAGAAAGCTATACGTTTTCTTTTGTTGGGCAAAAAATTTCTTTTCATCAGCATCAAAATCACTTATCATCTTTGGCTTTCTCGGGCTTATCATAGGATACTCATATTTTTTTCAATCGAGATCCAAGAATCAACATCTTGAGAAAATATGTATGACTCAAAATGTTTCTTCCAAATGTGATAATATTTTAATTGTAACAACTTAGGAAACTTCTGAGTTGTTCCTATCTTGTTATCATAATTCATCATTGCTTGTAACGATGTTTGAGCAGCTGAAAATGCGTGAAAATCACTCATATTAAAATTAAAAATTGACCGTCAAAACTTCAAACTCAAAAACGAATGTCTTCCAAGCGGATTTTGGGGGAAAACTGGAGGGTACTGGCCGTTAGGCAAGTAAAAGTCTATATCTCGTCGAGACGAACGTTTTGGCTGGTATTAGCTCCCGTAACTCTTAACGGTTCTCAAGTTACGTCAGTTTTAGTGAACCTAGGTATTCTGCCAGAGTACCAAACCTTCTCAACGTACCAAACTTGTTCTCAGCGTACCAACTCCAGACCAATTCAACCAGCGGACCAAAATTTGTTCAACGTACTAGATCAGGGACCAGAAATCAGCGGACCAGAATTCAGCGAACCAGATTTGGTACGGCGGACCAGAAAATAACTGCCACGGACCAGATTTGAAGATTGCCTAGCGGACCAGCGGCGTACCAACTGTTCTTGAGGCGGACCAGAAAATTGATACAGTAAGATTCGCAAATACACTAGGAACACTCAGAAATTGTTTTTAGCATCAGAAACACTCGGAATTGGAAGAATTTGATGAAAAACGAAGAAACCCGAAACTTTCTCTCTAGAACTCGAAAATGAATAAATCACAGCAGTAGAGCAACCAATTGCTCTGATTCACTTAGAGAACACAAGCTAGAGAGAGAAACACACTCAAACACACACAGTTAAGATGTAGAAATGACAGAACTTCCTACACTCACTCTAACATGAACTATTTATAGTCATTAACATACTGACCGACATACCACCCACGGACCATTTGGTACGCACGTACCATCTGGTACGTCTGATCAACTGGTACGGCCAGTTGACTATCTTGACTCACATAGACGCTCTAGATTAGATACAATACATGAGACACACGTTAGCATATGAATATGCTCTAACAGGCTGAAGATGAACCAGAAACAAACTTTGGAGTAGGAGGAATCTCAAATTTCTTTCCATTTTTCTTTTTAGGCTTCTTAAATTTCTTCCTATTCATAGTCTTCTCTTCTTCTGAATTTGATGATGAAACATTGATAGCACAAACGATATGCATCAAGATGTTATCCACATGATCAAGCATTAGTATTTAGTGTATCACATCTGAATACTTTCTGATTTGCCGAGCCTACCAAGCATATTACACAATGATCTTATGGCCCTTTCATCTACTCTATCCATGAGTCAGATACGTAAGCCAATGTACCATCATTTCCCAATGATCAATTTCTCACAATTTTATATTTTGCATGTACTCACCTTCCTTCATTATATATTTGGCATATATTCACCTTCTTCCCATAACATGGTTTTTCTCAATTACTCCCCCTTACTTACAATTCTCCCTCTTAAAATGAAAACTCTATTTTTGGATTTTCATTTTACACAAAACTAGACTCTATTTTTGGGTTTCTTGAAAAAAACTTGTAAGTAAAGAAAATTGATCAATCAACACGGATATCTTGCAGATTAAAAAGATTTATCATGAAATTTAAGTTAAGCAGAATACTCCTCCATCAACAACTTTGCAATCGTCGATAGGTCTTCTAGAAGTACCTACACACTGGTCAAACTAATTAGTCCAAAAATGACCCGAAGCGAATTGCTTCTGGTCGACCAGTGTCCTGATTTTGCTTAGAAACCACTTTAGGCTTCCATTGTTGTTGTTTCGGTAAAATCGTTTTAGATGAACTTATCACAGGTGACTGTGAGGATGAACCTACATTTTGAACCTTTGAGAACATTGGAACAAAACGTTTTTGATTTTGAAAGAATGTAGGTTCAACTTCATCAAAAACTCTGCCTTGTTCATCAAAGAACTTTGTGTTGGCAGGTTTACCAAAAACAGATTTCTTGTGAAATCTTTGGGGTGAATCAGCAGGTAGTGAACAATCTTTTACCATATGTCCAGTTCGGCGACAAATATAACAAATTCTTGTCGTTTTGTCCCATCTGTGATGGACCTGCGAAGAACACACATGAATATATCGAACGTGATCAGAATGAGAATCATATACCTGATGCCTGTGATCATGTACCCATTTGGATGTAGGGCTTCGAGATTGAGAACTGTCAGAGTAAATGATAGCTTTCATAAATACCTCAGCAATCTTCCGAGCATCAACACAATGAAGTGGAAGTTCTTTGTCAGAAAATAATTGATCCGAACCCTTGAGTTTGTAAAACCGCTCAGATTGAACTTTATCAGCCTGAAAAACTTCCTTCTTCACTTGTTTCATCTTTAATTTCTTCAAATCTTGAGATGATGATACTGGAACCTTCTCAGCTTTGTCTTTCATCCCGTGAAAACCCAATCCTTCATGCTTTCCAAAAGTCTTCTCCTCAGATGAACAATGTCCATTCACTACTAGAAATAAGGCCTTTCTTGACGCGCGAACGATGACGCGCGTAGTTTAATGACGCGCAATAACGCGTGTCATAAAAAAACTGTCAAGAATTATAAAATCTTAAGGATAGATGACACGCATTTTTGTGCGTCATAAAATCTTTGTCATAAAGAAAAATAACAAAAACACGGAGTACAGATTAAAAATATACGCGTCATCTACTAAGTGTCATCTTAAATTTTTTATTTTCCCGCTAATTTTTACACAAAAATCCATTCCCGCCGCTACCCTTGTTTATATCGCCCGCCATCTCTCAAATACCGGTTCCCGTCTCTCCATCACTTAAAAAGCCCTAATCTCATTCTTACGGCGGCTCTTCCTCTAAGGTCTCCCAAAACCCATCTCCGCCTCCAAGCACCACCTCCACTCCTTCCACGTACGTTTTCAAAAGAAAAATCTCAAACACCTATCCTCAAATAAATTTCCATTGGAGAAAACACGATCACACAAATGGCGTCATCCGGCAACGGCCTAACCTTCAAGCTTCACCCACTCGTCATCTTCAACATCTCCGACCACCACACTCGCGTCAAGTCCCTATCTCAACCACCCACTGCCTACGCCTCTTCCAGTTGCTCCGCTCCTAGGGTTTTTGGCTGCATTATTGGAGTCCAAAGGGGACGCATCGTCTAGATCTACAAAGGCTTTGATCTTCTCTACGGTTCCTTCACCCGTTCCCTCAATCGTTTCTTCCTCAAGAAGAAATAGGAACTATGTGAGTTTACAATCAAGTTATAGGGTTTTATCTTCACACTATATTTTCATTTCTCCGCTTGAAATTTCAGTTCCCTCGCTAAAAAAATTAAAATGGCGCTCAAATCCCTTTCACCTCAACATTGACATCTGAAGCCCTAATTTTAGGTTGCGCTTACGTAATCTGATTGATGAATTGGAAATGTTTGCTTCGATATGTGTAATTTGTATTAGGATGTATGAGAGGTTGATCAAATTAGGGTTTGTTTTTTCGTATTGTTTTGATCTAGGAACATGATTGTAATTGTTTCAACTTGAATTCATAACTTATGGATTGGTTATCTTCTCCAGCTGGCAGAGGTTTTTTGAAGCATTTTGTTGTTGGGTTCCTTCTCATATTCAGATCTTAGTTCTGTGTGTTATGCTTGGAGATAGTGGAATTGGTTTTCCATTGATAAACCTGCTAATTGAATTATGGAGTTGAATTTCTTCTCTGATATGACTATAACTATTGGTTTGTTTGAGAAATAGCCGTTTACCTTTAATCTAGTTTGATGGTTTCCATTTAGGTATATGTGATTGTAGTCTCTACGTCTACATAACTTTTAGACCATCTATATATATATATATATATATATATATATATATATATATATATATTCCATTAACAGTTTATGCATTTTCCATATTATTATAGAATCTTCTAGCGAATAATTGCCATCAAGTGTAATGATTAAGGGTTGATGATCTGATCAATATGTTGTACAGGTCGAAGATTTTGTTTTAAGCTCGCGTTATGGCTGCGCCTAAGTAGAAATGGACATTTAAGGAAGAAGCAGCTATAAAGCTTCCAAGTATAATCATTCTCACGGCGTACACATTCCTGAAGTCAAAGACCGACAAGGATCCATCTTAGCTCAGCCTGTTGGTTTTGTAAAAACCGACGAGCCGACGACCCAAAGTCAAAAAATTGGCCATCAATATGGGATTTCTGGTATGTAGTTATCGATATTTCTAGGTCCAAGTTCTTTACCCCATACGTTTAAATGTGTATGCTTATGTTGATGTTTACATCTTGATTGATTACACAATTCGTGTTTTTCAGCATCTTGTTTGTTGTGGCAGTTCAAATTTCTACAAATATGGTTGATTATCGCCTCTTGCAGGTTGTTTGATTATATGATTTGTAGCTCTATATGCAGGGCCTTGTGACTGCAACTTTGTATTCTGATTAGAATCCAGGTAGTTGACTTTTAGTAAAGTCAGGCTGTTTAGATTTCTTTATTTGCTTATTATCAAACCTACCAAGAGCTCATATTGACAGGCTGGTTTGGCACCTTGATGTTGGTTCTCTTTTTAATGTTAAGTCATCCGATTATATCACTGTTCGTAAAAAAATTAATATGCCATCATTGTGACTACAATTTGGAATAATTTGATTATCAATTTCAAAATACAAATCAAAACAACCTCGTGAACATATGTTTATGTTGGTATGTATTATCTTCATTATTACTTATGTAAGCACCAACCACATTTGTAATTGTTTAATGCCTAGGACATGTACTCTACTCAAAACTATGATAGGGTATCATTGTGTTTTGACCTTCAGATGTGGACCTCCATTGGTACCAAAAACAGCATGGGAAATCTGCTGTTTATTTGATGTTATATATATTTATTGCAACGTAAATAGTTTATTTGATGTTAAATTTCTATACTAGTTCTGCAAATATGACCCATTTATTAGATTGGCTAATTATTGGAGTTTGCTCTTATGCTAAATTTTTGTACAAGTTCTTCAAATCACCCCTATTCTAAGCTAACTTTCAGTTTATGCAGGTCATATGGCGCATTGACTGATTTGTAACTTCACGAGTAGAACCTTGAGGTTTGTTTTCTATTTCTTTTTTACCTGCGTGTTATTTGTTTTTGTGGCCCTTTATTTATTTTTTTTGTTTTTTTAATCTCATTTAGTATCATAACCCCTGTTTGATACTTTGTCTAAATACAAAAATAGTTAGACCATAAATAATTGGGTTATATAATTACATTACTATTTGTCCAGAGCTAAAAATATGATCACCATGACTACAATTTGCTTAAAATAAAGATTACTTTTGACTACTGCCTCAATTTGATGTATAAGTTATAATCTAAATCGTATTTGTTTGCATATGTAATGTGTAATATGCGGGTCAGCGGGTAACATTTATTTTCGTAGTATAGCACGTTATTTGTAACTTACACAATCGTATCAATTTTTGACAGAATCACATCAGCAAATTGTCAGGACCGATTTCACATCAAGAATCTCGATCTTGAGCAAGAACGAATGTGAGATTGAAGGAGACGGGATGATGAGAGAATTAGAGATAATACATGACAAGAAAATGAAAGATCAAACGATTCATTGATTATTGCTGAATGATTACAACGAACCGAAAGATTACAAACTCGTCATAGGAAATCCATGGTCACATTGGGTTGAGCTCAAACCCAATGTGAGACTCTCTCTCTCTAGAATATGATAGCTCACATCTCTCTAGAACATCCTTATTCATCAATTATTCATCTCTTACTAATGAAGCTATCCCTTCCTATTTATAGAGAGCCCATGTGCTCACTAGCCCACTAACTAGCTAACACAAATAAAATGAGCTAAATACAAATAAAACAAATGACATAATTATTATTAATTAAATCAAAGATGATTTAATCAATATGAAGCTTGACTCGCTCGAACCAATCTTCCGTTGACTTTTACGTTGACCGTTGACTCGAACAGTTGACTTTTCAAGAAAACGTCTTCGGTCCAAACTTGCAAGCCTCGAGCATCACAACCCGCGTCTCTGAATCAAATCACAATGGATTCTACAACCGAATTATTCGAGAATAGATTTGATGGCGTCAGTCACACTTATTAAAAGTTCCAACAATTCCCCCTTGACTGACGCTTTCAAATCTGTCATACTGGTGAAGAACCGCTCTGTCGTACATCTTCAAAGAATAACTGATAAACCTGAATCTTTCTGTTGTAAAGGTTCCCCCTTTGAATACGCTTCTTCTGTTCTTGTTGCTCCAGTTGAGAGCCAAGTGCTGCAGTTCACTCGGTTCACACGGTCGGGTACAATACTAAGAATGCTGAACATTGGAGAAAAAATCGCAACAAATCGAATCAGATAAACCAATCAATCATTGAAAATGCTCCAACTTCAGATAATCGACCCGATAATCCAGTTCTATTATTGTTCCCCCTTTTCTCTAGATCCCTCTGAAAACATCCGATGCGGAAGCGGAAAATCAGATGCAGAGAGTGGAACCGTTCCGCTCAGTTCCGAAGAGAAAACGGCACTGAAATCCTGAAATCGGACAATCTTGCGAAAAACCGGAAGCTGGGTGCTGACAGTTGTGAATGATCCATAAATACTGAACTTGTTCCGCGTGACTGGGTTGGATGCAAAAATAATGTCAAATCGGTGAAAAAACTGAGATCCCGAGCGTAAACGCAAAATTTATTCATAACCGGAGTCTTCGTAATTTTTGGTGAAGAAAATCGAGCTCGGAAAAATATTCCGTGAAGATATCTGAGTCAAACGGTGCAATTTCGAATGAATCTGAGAAGACCGTAAATTTTTATTCAAGTAACGGCCTTCCGTTAGAGATTTAACGGAATATTCCAATATTTAACTGAGATTCCAGTTAATTCGGTTAGATGACATCAGCGCTGCATCAGCTAAACAACTTGAAGTGAGACATAACGAAAAAGTTGCAGACTTAACCGAGAAGCGAAACCAGTCCGTCAGTGGTCGTTAGCTAACGTGGCCTTGACGTAAACAAAAACTAGAAACCCGGTCAATAAATGAAATAAATCCATGACCACTAAAATATTTTTAAAATTTCGTTTCGGCGTTATCTCGTTATTCTCGTAGAAAAATTGATGAGAAATACCCCGCATTTAACGAAATAATACTGAAAATTATTTAATGGTGAAAAATCCCATAAAGAAACACAATCCATGTGCTTGAAATCTGACCAATCAGATTGGAGATTCCCATCTGATCTACGGCTGAAATAAATCAGATCCAAGGGTAGAAAAGGTCGATCCGTGTGATAGGGAGGAGCACCAATCAGAATTGAGGATTAAAACCCATCCAACGGATCAGATGAAAACAATCTGGCGGCTAGAAATCAGGATCCGCGTGAGGAGCCTTTAAACCAATCAGTGACACCCAACGCAATGCCTTTAACGGCTGACTTTAGCAGCGTGGGGTCCATGCGGTTCCTTTCCACCAATCAGAATAAGACAACAGCAATGCTATCACCGGATTATTAAGGAGGTTGGGGCCCACAAGAATTGCATCCAGCGAATTAGAAGGAGACAACCAACATGTCTCCAACGTTTCTTTGTGGGCAGTGGGGTCCACGCCCAAGTGCATTCAGCCAATGGGATTGCGACAGACTTATCCCTTTCAACGGATATTTTACAGCCTGGTCCCACGTGCTTTCATTCCACCAACCAGAATTCGACAAGCAGTTTAGGGTTGACCATGTATCATGCGACAAATGAGAGAGAACATTCTACTTGAGCCAATCGTCAATCGCCACATCACAGGCTGGTCCCACGAGTCTTCTTCAACCTCATAAACCCTAGACAACCGGAAAATACATGCCTGAAAAACGTATACCCGCCGGAAAAGCTTATTCAGACCATAACTCCATGAATACTTGATGAAAGTTTATGATTTTGATGTCCCTGAACTCGTACTTCCATCCTCTACACATCTAGACGAATAGAAACATCTGAAAATTATTTGAACAAAAACCCAGATGTCAAGTTCAGTCGAGATCGCCAACTATTTGAGGTCGCCAAAGACAAAAACGAGGTCGCCAAGCTTCATACGAGGTCGCCAAGCATTACTCGAGGTCGCCAAGACAGTCGAGATCGCTAAAACCGTTCAAGACCGCCAAGCTTTATTGAAATCGCCAAGAACAAACTGAGATCGCCATGAATAATGTCGAAGTCGCCAAGTGCATCATCAACAATGTGAAGTCGCTAAGAGCAACTTCAAACCTTCAAACAAAATCCAGAAAAACGATGAACACAGTCAAATCAATCCTTGAATCTGACCCGAAAATGAACGGAAACAAGTCATTCTTGACACGAATCTGTTGTAGAACATGTTATGGCCACTCACACATCCTCAAACAGCAGCAAAAATCGATTGAATCTGTCTCAAAATCTGGAAATCCTCAAGAACACGAAGAACACCGTGAAACACACACTAGTGTGTGTTTTTCCAGATCTGTCAAATCAGTTGAGAATCAGGCGAAACCGATGCTCCCAATGGATCCGGAACGCGTTTTCCATCAAGATTCATATTTTATTTCATCCAAAAACACTGATTTTAGCACCAAAAACTCAGAATCAAAGCTCAAAAATATCTTCAAAACCCCAAAAACGGGAAAACTCTAACAGCTTCGTTTTTCTTGCTCAGATCTCGTATTTCTTCACAGATTTGAACATATGGAGCATGAAATCATCTCTAAATGAACCCAATAACAAGAATCTATCATCAGATTCATCCAGAAATCATCAATCAGCTCCAAAAATAAGAAAAAGTAGAAAAAAGTCTCCAAAGTGGGTTTTTCAATCAGCACCTCATTCAAGCTCAAAATCACAGATTCGAGTGACCAGATTCACGGTGAGATGAATCTGATCGGTACCCGCTCTGATACCATTTGTCAGGACCAAATTTGAGCCTTTACTCATCCAATACACAGATTCAAGTGCGGAAATCATGAATCCATGATCAAATCATAGTGTTTGCTTGTTGAAATCCTTAGATTTCGCCTCTGAAACTCAAGAACTTGAGGGTTTTCACACACAAGTGCTCTCTATCTTCAAACAGCCGTCCAAGAGTGTTATTAGGGTTATTCTAGAGTGGCTATTTATACTAGAGAGAGCACAGGTCGTGAATTTGCTGAAATCAAGAGAATGTTATTGAAGTTAGTGAAATTTATGACATCAGACAGACGAGATCGCCAAGAACAACACTGAAGTCGCCAAGACCAAAGTGAAGTCGCCAAGGCTGGTTGGTGACCTCGCCAAGGCTTGGTGAGGTCGCCAACCTTGGTGAGGTCGCCAAGGGTTGGCGAGGTCGCCAAGGTAACATGCCCAAGTCGCCAAGTACAAAATCCAAATCGCCAAGATTCTTGGTGAGGTCGCCAAGAATCTTGGTGAGGTCGCCAAGAAAGTCCAGAAATCACTAAGTACGCTCCGGAAACGTCAATTATCATTATTGAATCATCAAGGATTGTTATTACAAAGACACAATCAATTATTAGCATTTACCAAGTAACTTATCATGAAATGACCTAGATCTTGGATACTGACAATCACATTGCAATTGAAATGTACTAAGGCAATATCTCCAATATCCATAATCAACACAAGCTAAGACATTTAGTCATGATATACAAAACATCAAACACTTGAATGATTAAGATAAACATTAGGATAATTGTTCAAGTACAAGATACAAGCATAAGTGAAAGATATACACATGAACACAAAACCAAAGGATGCTATGTTTGAGTTGCCACCAACCCTATAAAGTTCTTACAAATTCCCCCTTTGGTGGTAATACAAACATAAAACTAAAAATAGACAACTATCTAAGTTGACCAAGCAGCTTCAGCAAGAATCTCCAGTACTTTCGTGCAAGGTTCCTGTAACGATCATCAAGGCAGACAATCTGTGCGTCGTACAGAATCCATAGATCTTCTCGCGCAAACTTCTTCAAGTCAGAATAGTGCCACATTTCAATCACCCTTTCACTACCCCGAGAGAGATAGCAGATTCCACGACCACCCATGGCCCAGTATTTCAAGGTACTTAGGCTTTCCGTCTTCATCTTCCTAGCAGCAATACACTCCCAACACCACCATCTTAGAAACAAACCAAAGTAGTTTGCATCCACTATCTCATATGGCCTAAGCCTTCGAGGGATGGTGTCAAGGCGACTATAGAATAACCACTTTAAGTAGCTTCGATGCAGTAGTCTCAGTTCGATTGCTGCGAAGAGTCTTATTGTGCAGCCGTCTTCCCTTTCAATAACCAGCTCATGAGTATCACCACTGTAGTACCAACAAGTTATAGGATTGCTCTTCTGATCTCCTTTTATTTTCTTTGTGACCAAATCTTTGCTGATACTTTTATACATAACTTTGTGAGGGACCTCAGCTCTTTGCCTTCTGAATGTCTTGTATTTCTTCTTTTCAATCTTGATGGGACGATTTGAGCTCACATTATAGATGGCCCTTATTTGATCCTCAGCGTCTCTGCCTACTGGATCATTTGAGTGATTTATCAGTGGACGCCATCTGAGCTGCTTCAACTCCCAAGAAAACAGATTTAGAAGATCCTTTATTTTGGCAAAGAATTGAACGAAACCATTTCTGCGCTTGACAATGAATGCCTTGAATTCATGATCGTATTTCCACCCAAGAATCTTCATTCCATCATCTGATTCAACGTTTGGAGGCATATCTTTAAGTTTCTTAGCAGTAAACTGCACTAAGGCTTTTCGATAGGGTTCCATCTCCTTCCATTCGTCGACCAAAGTAGGAGCTTCTTTCTTTCGGTGTTCCTCCACTCTTTTAGCTTCACGTTCATCCTGCTGACGCTTTACTTTCTTATTTTCTTCGATAATATGTTCTTTGACCATGGTTCGTAGACCGGGGATTTGCTTTCTGCTGTAGCTTTTACGAGCATATCCCCTTAAGTCTAGAAAGTCTTGTAATTCTCTCTTGTTCATTTTATTTACTTCAAGCGTAGCAGTAGCTGGACTGGGTGGAGGAGAAAACCGATCAAAAATCTCAGGAGGAGGAGGCATGTATTGTGCGTGCATCTCTCGAATCTTCTCCCTCAGATTATCATTGAACTGAACATATTCAAACTTCTTGTCTGTATCAGCAAAAGGATTTACACGAGGATCAGTGAGCTTCTCTGCCAGTTTGTAATTGTACAGATGTTTATCCATGTCTTGCTCATCGGTATACAGTTCCACTAGCTGTGACTCTGTGAGATTCATCAGGTAGGATAAGGGAATCCCACGAGAGATTAACTCTCTGACATAATTTGCAATCACAGACTCGTCAGAAGGATCAACATTATCACCAGCTAGGTTAGGAATTATTCTGATTCTGGGTTCTCTCTCATCAGAGTTTGTAACTTCTGGCTCAGTGTATTCTGATCCAAGACCTATTTTTGATGGAGGACGGACGGACTCTTCCAATTGTTTGATGGTTTCTTGCCTTGCAATCTCATCCAGTGTCCTTTCAAGAAGTATTTCATCCTTAGCAGCTCTGATAGATTCTTCCTTCTTCCTTTGCTTCTCCATTTCCTGTTCATACACCTCTTCTGGAGTTAGCTTTCTTTTACCTTTGTCAGGCCTAACTGAGGGACCAGCTTCATGAGATGAAACTGGATTATTTTCACCCTGACCACCACTTGCACTGGTTATAGGAAGAGTCTGAATAGATTCAGGGACGGTGCTGGTGGCAGTTGCAGTAGACGCTGACAGTGAAGGTTGTGCAGGAACTCCTTCAGGATTTGCCTGATCTTCTAAGTGATGGACTGGTGAAGGAATAGATGATCTGATAGCATCTTCTGCGTTTTGAGGTTCGCTTTCCACTGGCTCAGACCTAGGATGAGTTGGAGAAGTGAACTCAACCGGTTCATCCTTGATCTCATAAATTATCTCCTCATCATACTCATCGTCAGCAGTGAATTCCAAGTTTATAAAGTTTGTTGCACTGGAGTCATAAATGAGGTTATTTAGACGTGCAGCCAAACTTATATCATTGAAGATTTCATCTGGAATCATGCTGAGAGGTTGAATTTCCAAAACTTCTCCAGCTTCAAGGGATTCCTCAGTAACAATCACACCACTTCTGCTACTTGGATCAGTAGCCAGGGTGTTGGCATAGAATTCTCGAAAAGCAGTTCTTCCAAGATCCAGAAATTCACTTTCAACATGTAAGTGTTTCAGCTGTTCAGAGATCTCAGATACACCAGCTTCAGTCATAACAATGCTTATTGGCTGTTGTACTGGAGGAGCCAACTGGAGTTGCAATGAATCTTCAGGAATGACGGGAGGTTCATTTGGTTCACCCATGGTTAAAGCAAGTACCTCTCCCGAAGATGATTGATTTGCTTCAAATGCAGTCCTTGAGAATTTTGGTAGTTTGATATTTTCAGGGAGCGGCACTAAGCTTATTACAGATTGATAAATTTCCTCTTCCTCTTCATCGTTCAGTTCATCATTCAGAAAAGCATCACCAAAGGAAATGTCCACATCAGGTTCGGAAGATTCGTTGTCATCTGATGGAAAATCAGCAAGATGAGTATCATCTATATCTTGTTCTGTGACAACGGCAAGAGTTATTGTATCAGAAGCTTTGCCAGGCAGGCTAGGACTTGGTTCTTTATTTTCTTGAGTGTCTTCTGTTGCGGGAGGTTGATCCAGCATCTGATCGTCACCTTGGTTACCACTTCCATTACCTCCAGCTTTATCACCATTGGTACCGGTAGTTTGATTATCTTTGAGAGCTTCAGCCAATAGCTTTTTCAACCTTTCGATTTCTTCAGCTTGCTCTTTTATTTTCTCATTGGCTTTGAGGAGCTCTTGATCTTTTTCTTTTATTCTGTCAAGTGCATCCTTAAGCTTGTCGTCAGAGGAAATGTTAGAGACATCAGGATTTTGCCTCAGGACCATTTCTTGAGCAGGAGCTGTTGAGATGAGCTGAGTCTCAATTTGAGAGACCGGTTCCAAGTTTGTGGTGTTGATGTCAGCAGAGGCATCAACTGCATGGACTGTAGCTTCAGCGGTGGTGACAGGAGTAGATTGAGTAGCAGCATCAGTTCCAGATCCAGGAATTGGCCCTCGTCTTATTTCAAGCTTTTTCCTTTCCGGAGCATACTTTGATCTAGACAATCTATTGTAGTGTGGTTTGATATGACCATCAAACATAAACGATGCTGAATCTGTTTCACGTGAATCAGATTTTGAGTTATTTGGTGAGAGGTCATCTTGTATCGGCCTTGACTTTATTTTCTTCAGCTTCTTTTGACTTGAAGCTTCAGGTCGTTCACTAACTTTAGCTTTTTCTCTTGTTTTCAATTTCTTCTGTTTGGGACCCCTAGCATCAGAACTGGTGGAGTCGGAACCAGATTCTGATCCAGGTTGGAATCTCGACCCAGATTGTCGCACCCCCAAAATACCACTAACGGAGTTTATACCGTTAAGGGCGCGGCTAGACCAGGATCCACAACCATAGTTACAAATACTAAACGAATCAGGGTTAGTTCAACACAAGATAGAAATCAAAGTCTTTAATTACATACGCAGCGGAAAATTAATTGTCTTTAGCACTAACCACGTGCCTTACATAAATGTTGTTTTAAATTCCCAAATAGTTTAATTAAATAAAGGTCTTCACGTGCCATGCCAACCCGCTCCGGATACTCCTTAGCGATCTGCAAAAGTTTAAACCACGCAAGTGTCAACCTAACGGTTGGTGAGTTCACAGTGGGCTTGTCATGCATTGGCCCGGTCTTATAATCATTGTTCGTATCAAAATGTACTTACAAAATATTCATTTGTGAAAAAGCAATGCTTGTATTTAATTCTCAGTTTATAAATGGTTTGTCCGTGACCACGTCATCGGGTATGTACTAGTTCCGTAAAGTTAAAGGACTCAACCGATATCGCGGGTAGCTAATCCGTTGTTCCATGCTCTAAGGAAGTTTGTACCAAAGCTGACTTATTTTGTGGGGGCCGAGCCATCCCGTACGGTGCGGACCAAGTCATCGCGTTTTCTGCCTCCCCCGTGTCCTCTCGGGACCACGGTCAAATAGGCTGATATTGTTCCTCCGTGCACTCCCCGTGCCACGGGGCGGAGTTTGTCAAACTCCAGTAGATCTACCCAACATCCCCTCGCTTTACAATTAATGGCACAATTTTAGTTGAGGACTTTTAAGTTATAAGGCATCCTTAGAAAACATGTGATATCATATGGTTTAGACTTTAACCTACACTAGCCATATTAAAACAGTTTTCGTTTCAGAAATCGTTTATTCAGAATTCACAAGTGTTCCCATAAAACACTTCAATTCATCAAGTGGGTGCCAAGCATCCCGTGTTCTTATGTTTATCAGTGAGGTGCCTAGCACTCTCGAGTTTGTCAGCATTGTTTTTCGTTAAGTTATTCGGTGTGGCCCATCGGACTCACGGTAAGCGGGTTAGTGACACTCACCTTTGGTTGCACAGCTACACTTCAAGTAAATCCAATATTGTTGTTTAACGAAGACCTAGAACACGTTTAGGTCTTAAGTATTAGTTTCGTGTCTAATCTTTACTTAACGTCACTATGGCCCATAACATAGCACGTTGCAACTATGACTCGACATACCGACACACGACACCAATGGTTGATCATAAGCAAGGGTTTATATAAATCAGATATCAAACATGTTTCATCATGGCATAATCATGTAAGTCATGGCATAAGACTTAAGCAAATTTCACAAGTTTGGTTTTTTTTTAGGTCAAGTCTTAGTTTCGCTAGCATAGTTTCGCTAGGCAGTTTTGCTAGGTGCACGGGCAGCACTTTCGCTAGGCAATGCCCGGCAACACAGTTTCGCTAGGCTAGTTTCGCCCGAAACTGCTGACGCAGTTTCGCTAGCCTAGTTTCGCAGGGAAACTGGTTTGAACTTTCGTTCAGGTATTTCGCTCGATAGTTTCGCTCGAGCTGGTCTGGTCAGGTTCCCGGCGACACTATAGTTTCGCTGGTCAGTGTCGCTGGAAGGAGATGCAATTTCGCTACTTAGTTTCGCCCAGAGAACACACAGTTTCGCTGGTCGCGAAAAACATACGGATTTGCCTAAAAATCAACCTAACAGCTTCTGATCATACATGCAATTCATTATCTAGTATCCATAGGCATTTACTAACATAAATCAAGCAACTTTAACAAGTTTAACATGCATTTTGATCATCAAATCTCTAAAATAGGTTCAAAACCCTAAAATGAGCTATTTTGCACAAATCTCTAACATGGATGGATTTCACACGTAAAGTTATCAACTTTATTACAGATCTAGCATCCTAAAGCATATATACAGAAGATCAAGCAATATCATGAAGGTTTGAGCATGCTTTAAGAAGAAAACACATAGAAAACACATAAAGCATAGTTTTTGGGACTCACGGTTGATTCTAGAATCGATAGATGAGATGAGATGATGGTCTAGAGGCTGAGATCTTGGTCTCTTGATGGTATTCTCGGCTGACCAGGTTCCAGAGAAGTGTGTGTGTGTGTTGGTTGTGAAATGAGGCAAATGAGGCTACTAGGGTTCATTAAGTTTATTTATATCAGAGGCTAGTTTCGCTGGCAGTTTCGCTGGCTGGCGAAACTGGCTCTGATCTCGGGTACATTGATCAGTCTAGCCTGCTACCGGGCGAATCTGTAATTTCGCTCGGTAGTTTCGCTGACTACCAAATTCAGGCAATTTTCACATAATCAAGTATTTACAATTAATCATGCTATTCACAATAATAAGTCATGTATTTAAATCACATTGCACATAAGGACAATCAATGATGAACATTCAACACATGTGGACAGGTTCGGTGATCAACCAAAGGTCGTGGACGTATTCGGCCTAGTTATGCATTAGCTACTTATAACGTAACTAACGGGTTTGTCTAACGGAAGTTAACCTTGAAATTCTCGGGTGTCACATCATTCCCCTGAAATTGGAATTTTCGTCCCGAAAATTATTCTTGTGTCGTAGCGTTCGCAGCATCAGCTGTCGTCGTTGCTATCGTCGCTGGGGAAAGAAAGCAAAAAGTTTTAGGGTTGTCACATCCTCCTCCCGTTAAGGAATTTTGGTCCCCAAAATTAAATCATACCATGAGTTTCCGTGGACGTTTGCTCGAACAGGTGAGGATACTTTTTCTTCATCTGATCCTCACGTTCCCAAGTATATTCAGGTCCACGTCTTGAGTTCCATCGCACCTTGACGATCGGAATCTTGCTACGTTTGAGGGCTTTCTCCTCGCGTCCCATGATTTCTACCGGTTGCTCGATGAATCTCAGGTGTTCATCGATTTCCAATTCCTCCAGAGGAATTATTTCGATGTCTTCAGCCAGACATTTCTTCAGATTGGAAACGTGAAACACGTTGTGAACTCCATCGAGTTCAGCAGGGAGTTGCAATCGATAGGCCACCGGGCCTACTTCCCCAATAATTTCAAACGGACCGATGTAGCGAGGATTTAACTTTCCACGCTTTCCGAAGCGTATCACTCCCTTCCAGGGAGATACCTTCAACAATACTTTGTCACCCACCTCAAACTTTAGAGGTTTTCGGCGTTTGTCGGCGTAACTCTTTTGTCGATCACGCGCTGCAGCTAGCCGTTGCCTGATTTGAATAATCCGTTCGGTCATATCATGGATAACTTCCGGTCCAGTGAGTCCTTTCTCACCTGTTTCAGCCCAACACACGGGCGATCTACATTTTCTGCCGTAAAGTGCTTCAAAAGGTGCAGCACCTATACTTGAATGATAACTATTGTTGTAAGAGAACTCCACCAGTGGAAGGTGAGTCTCCCAATCTTTTCCAAAGTCAAGGACGCAAGCTCGGAGCATATCTTCTAAGGTTTGAATCGTTCGTTCCGTCTGACCATCAGTCTGCGGGTGATAAGCTGTACTCATGTCTAGTCGGGTTCCCAATGCTTCCTGCATTGATTGCCATAGCCGGGAAGTGAATCGAGGATCTCGATCAGAAATGATAGTCTTAGGCACACCGTGAAGCTTCACAATCTTGTCGATGTACAGCTTTGTCAACTTATCCATATTATCACTTTCCTTCATCGGAATGAAATGTGCAGATTTGGTTAATCGATCGATGACAACCCAAATCGCATCCGGTTGATTTGATCGATGAGGTAATCCCGTTACAAAGTCCATTGAGATATCCTCCCATTTCCATTCTGGGATCTTTGGTTGTTGCAGTAAACCAGAAGGCTTTTGATATTCAATCTTGACCCTTGAACATGTTAAACACTTAGCCACATATCGAGCAATGTCGGCTTTCATATTCGGCCACCAATAAAGATTCTTCAAGTCCTGATACATTTTATCTGATCCAGGGTGCACCGAATATCTTGACTTGTGAGCCTCGTCCATCACGAGCTCACGGAGATTTCCAAACAAAGGAACCCAGATTCTGTCATTATAATACGTGAGTCCATCGGACTTAACTTCAGAATGGCCATCTACACCACGCAGTGCTTCAGCTGCGAAGTTTTCGGCTTTCAAAGCTTCTCGTTGGCAGTCACGGATTCGATCCGGTAATCCTGAATGTATTGTAAGTTGAAGCGCTCGTACCCGACGAGGCTTTTCGTACTCTTTTCTGCTTAGGGCATCAGCCACAACGTTGGCTTTTCCAGGATGATACTTAATGGCTAAATCATAATCATTTAGTAACTCGACCCACCGTCGCTGTCGCATGTTGAGGTCTTTCTGATCGAAGATGTGCTGTAGACTTTTATGATCGGTGAATATCGTGCACTTTGTTCCGTATAGGTAATGTCTCCAAATCTTAAGTGCATGAACAACGGCTCCCATTTCCAAATCATGCGTTGTATAATTCTTTTCTGTATCCTTTAGTTGCCTGGACCCATAGGCAATTACCTTGTCTCGTTGCATCAACACGCAACCGAGTCCTTGAATCGATGCATCGCAGTAAACCACAAAGTCGTCTATTCCATCGGGTAACGCAAGAATTGGAGCCGAACATAACATATCTTTAAGCGTCTGAAACGCGCGCTCTTCCTTTTCACCCCATCTGTATTGCACTCCTTTGTGCGTTAAGGCCGTTAGGGGTTGAGCCAATTGAGAGAAACCTTTAATAAACCTTCGATAATATCCGGCAAGCCCTAAAAATTGTCGGATTTCTGTTGGCGCTCTTGGGGTAGACCAGTTCTTAATTGCTTCCACTTTGGCTGGATCTACATGGATTCCTTCCTCATTAACAATGTGTCCAAGAAACTGGACTTCGCGGATCCAGAAGTCGCACTTCGAAAACTTAGCATAAAGCTGTTCCTTGCGGAGCAATTCCAGTATAAGTCGCAGATGCTCCTCGTGTTCTTCCTTTGACTTGGAGTAGATCAAAATATCGTCGATGAAGACTATCACAAACTTATCGAGGTACGGCTTGCACACTCGATTCATTAGATCCATAAATACGGCAGGTGCATTGGTTAGTCCAAACGGCATAACCAGGAACTCGTAGTGTCCATACCGAGTTCTGAAAGCTGTCTTGGGTACATCCTCATCACGAACGCGAAGTTGGTGATATCCAGACCGTAGATCAATCTTTGAAAAGTAGCTTGAACCTTGCAGTTGATCGAAGAGATCGTCGATTCGAGGAAGTGGATACCGATTCTTGATCGTAACTTTGTTAAGCTCTCGGTAATCAATGCACATTCGGAACGTTCCATCCTTCTTCTTAACAAACAGTACCGGAGCTCCCCATGGAGACGAACTTGGACGAATAAACCCCTTGTCGAGTAGCTCTTGCAGTTGTGAGGAGAGTTCGTTGAGTTCACTTACAGCCAATCGGTAAGGTGCGCGTGCGATCGGAGCGGCACCTGGAGCTAAATCAATCCCAAACTCAACTTGTCGAAATGGAGGCAAGCCAGGCAGATCTTCAGGAAATACGTCTTGAAAGTCGCGAACTATCGGGTAATCATCAATTTTGCGCTCGGGATGTGTCGTGTCAGTGACGTTTGCCAGAATCGCGAAGTGACCCTTACGGAGGCATTTCTGAGCTTTAAGGAATGAAATAATGCCAGTTACTACTCCACCTTTTTCACCTTGGACCGTTAATTCTTTACCGTCTTCGAGTGGAATACGAACCACTTTTTCTTTACATAAGATTTCAGCCCGATTCTCGGATAACCAATCCATTCCTACTATAACGTCGAAACTACCAATTGGGAAAGGCATAAGGTCGATTCCTAGGGTATGGCCCGCTAGTTCTAGCTTACAATCCTTAACTATCTGGGTCGTATCATGAAGTTTACCATTTGCTAGTTCTACCACATATTTAGCATCTAAGGCAATCGGTTTAGCATTAATTATTCTAGCAAATTTAGTGGAAATAAAGCTTTTCTCAGCACCAGAATCAAATAAAACAGTAGCAAAGAAACCGTTCAAAATAAATTTACCGTTGATCACGTTGGCATCATTGCGAGCTTCACCCTGGCCCATGACGAAGGCTCGACCTCTACCATTTCCACCATTCCCGTTTCCACCATTACCATTGCCATTCCCATTACCATTACCTCCACCGTTACCAATCTGTCGCACCCCCAAAATACCACTAACGGAGTTTATACCGTTAAGGGCGCGGCTAGACCAGGATCCACAACCATAGTTACAAATACTAAACGAATCAGGGTTAGTTCAACACAAGATAGAAATCAAAGTCTTTAATTACATACGCAGCGGAAAATTAATTGTCTTTAGCACTAACCACGTGCCTTACATAAATGTTGTTTTAAATTCCCAAATAGTTTAATTAAATAAAGGTCTTCACGTGCCATGCCAACCCGCTCCGGATACTCCTTAGCGATCTGCAAAAGTTTAAACCACGCAAGTGTCAACCTAACGGTTGGTGAGTTCACAGTGGGCTTGTCATGCATTGGCCCGGTCTTATAATCATTGTTCGTATCAAAATGTACTTACAAAATATTCATTTGTGAAAAAGCAATGCTTGTATTTAATTCTCAGTTTATAAATGGTTTGTCCGTGACCACGTCATCGGGTATGTACTAGTTCCGTAAAGTTAAAGGACTCAACCGATATCGCGGGTAGCTAATCCGTTGTTCCATGCTCTAAGGAAGTTTGTACCAAAGCTGACTTATTTTGTGGGGGCCGAGCCATCCCGTACGGTGCGGACCAAGTCATCGCGTTTTCTGCCTCCCCCGTGTCCTCTCGGGACCACGGTCAAATAGGCTGATATTGTTCCTCCGTGCACTCCCCGTGCCACGGGGCGGAGTTTGTCAAACTCCAGTAGATCTACCCAACATCCCCTCGCTTTACAATTAATGGCACAATTTTAGTTGAGGACTTTTAAGTTATAAGGCATCCTTAGAAAACATGTGATATCATATGGTTTAGACTTTAACCTACACTAGCCATATTAAAACAGTTTTCGTTTCAGAAATCGTTTATTCAGAATTCACAAGTGTTCCCATAAAACACTTCAATTCATCAAGTGGGTGCCAAGCATCCCGTGTTCTTATGTTTATCAGTGAGGTGCCTAGCACTCTCGAGTTTGTCAGCATTGTTTTTCGTTAAGTTATTCGGTGTGGCCCATCGGACTCACGGTAAGCGGGTTAGTGACACTCACCTTTGGTTGCACAGCTACACTTCAAGTAAATCCAATATTGTTGTTTAACGAAGACCTAGAACACGTTTAGGTCTTAAGTATTAGTTTCGTGTCTAATCTTTACTTAACGTCACTATGGCCCATAACATAGCACGTTGCAACTATGACTCGACATACCGACACACGACACCAATGGTTGATCATAAGCAAGGGTTTATATAAATCAGATATCAAACATGTTTCATCATGGCATAATCATGTAAGTCATGGCATAACACTTAAGCAAATTTCACAAGTTTGGTTTTTTTTTAGGTCAAGTCTTAGTTTCGCTAGCATAGTTTCGCTAGGCAGTTTCGCTAGGTGCACGGGCAGCACTTTCGCTAGGCAATGCCCGGCAACACAGTTTCGCTAGGCTAGTTTCGCCCGAAACTGCTGACGCAGTTTCGCTAGCCTAGTTTCGCAGGGAAACTGGTTTGAACTTTCGTTCAGGTATTTCGCTCGATAGTTTCGCTCGAGCTGGTCTGGTCAGGTTCCCGGCGACACTATAGTTTCGCTGGTCAGTGTCGCTGGAAGGAGATGCAATTTCGCTACTTAGTTTCGCCCAGAGAACACACAGTTTCGCTGGTCGCGAAAAACATACGGATTTGCCTAAAAATCAACCTAACAGCTTCTGATCATACATGCAATTCATTATCTAGTATCCATAGGCATTTACTAACATAAATCAAGCAACTTTAACAAGTTTAACATGCATTTTGATCATCAAATCTCTAAAATAGGTTCAAAACCCTAAAATGACCTATTTTGCACAAATCTCTAACATGGATGGATTTCACACGTAAAGTTATCAACTTTATTACAGATCTAGCATCCTAAAGCATATATACAGAAGATCAAGCAATATCATGAAGGTTTGAGCATGCTTTAAGAAGAAAACACATAGAAAACACATAAAGCATAGTTTTTGGGACTCACGGTTGATTCTAGAATCGATAGATGAGATGAGATGATGGTCTAGAGGCTGAGATCTTGGTCTCTTGATGGTATTCTCGGCTGACCAGGTTCCAGAGAAGTGTGTGTGTGTGTTGGTTGTGAAATGAGGCAAATGAGGCTACTAGGGTTCATTAAGTTTATTTATATCAGAGGCTAGTTTCGCTGGCAGTTTCGCTGGCTGGCGAAACTGGCTCTGATCTCGGGTACATTGATCAGTCTAGCCTGCTACCGGGCGAATCTGTAATTTCGCTCGGTAGTTTCGCTGACTACCAAATTCAGGCAATTTTCACATAATCAAGTATTTACAATTAATCATGCTATTCACAATAATAAGTCATGTATTTAAATCACATTGCACATAAGGACAATCAATGATGAACATTCAACACATGTGGACAGGTTCGGTGATCAACCAAAGGTCGTGGACGTATTCGGCCTAGTTATGCATTAGCTACTTATAACGTAACTAACGGGTTTGTCTAACGGAAGTTAACCTTGAAATTCTCGGGTGTCACACAGATTCAGGTTTGGATACAGAGTTATTAGATTTATTTTCACCATCATTTCCAGACTTATCTGCTTCACTATCAGATCCTTCCTCTTCATCTTCTGAATTATCTGAACCAGCAGAATCTCTGGATGATGCTCTGTTTTCTGGTTCTGATTGCACGGGATCATCATGAATTGGAGAGTTGACTGGATGAACATCTTGTTGATTTGCTTCATTATTCTCAGGTTCGGCAGCATTGGCATCTACCATATCAGCATCAGCATCATTATTTTGATCTTCATCCATGTCGTCATCGACATCAATTCCCTCAATCATGTTTGGGAAAAATGGTATTTCGGGTCCATCGTACCTACCTATCTGGTAGCGGGTGTAAGAACCGGACATCATTCTTCTAGGAACCAAGTATGGTTCTGTCTTTTGCAGATTCGGGTAGTAGCGATCAAGAATGGCTTGAATGAATCTCGGGTACATTAAGAACGTCTCTGATTTCCTTGTTGGATGCAAATTGTAATTCATCCAGTTAATTATTTGCCTTGAGAGGTTGAAACCAGCACCGGATGCTAAACCATGCAGTGCCCAGGCAGTTTCTTCCACAAAGTCATCAGTTCCAGACTTTCTTTGAGCGAAAGCAGAAATGAAGAAAGTGATGATGCACCTCCAATTTTCTGGGAATAATGTCTTCTTTATCTTAGGATTTGTAGCCATGGAGAGATCTCCTTGATAACCCATCATTCGGATCGTGTCTTGCCATTCGTTCTTTGGAAAGGAATCAGGGCAGAGTGCATCATTTAGCTGCAGCACTTCTCGGACTCTTTCCTCAGTTATTTCAACATAAACATCTTGAATTCTTGATCCGATGGATTTGGAACCATTATCAGCAACGAATGTGCTTGCATTGTTCCAGAAATCATTTATTATACCCGCGCTGATGACAGGCTCAAGTTGAATGCCAGTGATCCAATTCGAGTTCTCTAGAATTCTGAAGGCCTGTTCATAACGACCTGCATCTGTCCAGTTTCTGTTAATTTCACAAAATTGATTGTGTGACTTTGAGAAATCCAGAGGGGCATTGGCTGCTCTTTCCACTCTGGGAGGCATCTGCACATAAGAAATAACATGATCACATCAAATTTGACAAGTCAAGTGAATGTCGTATCACACTAAATTCGTGATAGTGACAGAGCTTTTCAATTTTCTTACAAAGATATGAGAGAAATTTACTTAATACATAGACTCAAATTTCTTCAAAAACTAATCAATTTTGGGATTACAGAATATATCAATAGAATTTACCCAAATTCCAGTAATTTCCCGTGAAATTCTAAATTTTTATTGAAAGAGATGACTTTGGTGAAGGATTTTGACCCAAAGATTCCGTTTGATGTTTATTTGATGAAAAACACACGTAATGGCAAATTATGATAGAATTTTGAGAACTTGTGCAAAAGTTCACTAGAATGAGTGGACTCTCGTTAAATGGACACAATTTGACTCAAAAGACTCAACAACCTTTAGAAGGAATCAAGAAGTGATTCCCCCTAAACTTGTGCTTTTCACTATTTGAAATTATTGATTTTGAAAACAAACAGAATTCCTGTATCATAAATCCCTTTTTCGTATGATTTGAGCAGTTTGAGACACTTACAAACACATATATTCTATTTAACTACTTATGCATTCATAAGAAGTCAAATGATGAAACAGAATACATGTATGAAGTTCTTACATGCTTAACTCACATTAACCAATAGTCAATTAAAGTCAAGTAAGGAACAAGAAGCATTCAATATCAGACTTGTGTAGCATCATCAAGATCAGAGACTAATAGGAACAACCATCCCTAAATTCTAACCTTTTCTGCATTTATTTTCATATGAGAGTGATATGAGCTTCAATAGTTCCTATCCTAACCATTTATTTAGAATAAAAGACAAAGATTCATAAAACAATGACTAATATGCATGTTATTTCATTAAATCAAGTATATATATATCCTAACTCAGAATTGCAGAAATTTAGCATGCAAAGTCATAGTCCATGAAATTTATTGAATTTGAGAACAACAGATAAGGAGATAGTCCTCCTGAATAGCCAGAAGTCAAGTATCCAACACTTTATTAGAGATCAGAAGACATACCTCAAGGAAGATCTAAATTTTGCTAAGATCTAATTGAGAAATATCAGGAAATCAACAGGTTCAAAGCTTGATCCTGTTTGTGATCAATCAAACACTTATTAGGTACTTGAGTAAGGTTATTCAAGTTGATTGAGAAAGTTTAATGAATTGCCCCTGTGTAGCTCAATAATTGCATCTCAAATATTGCCGAGAAATCAAGAAACATACCTCTTTGATGATCTAAATTGAGCTAAGATCAATGTGAGAGACAAGAAGATCTTGCAGTGTTTCTGGACAGAATCTGTTATTAAATCAGGCAAAATTTGTTAAGCAATGATTTGAAGCTACACACAGCCAAAATGGGGTCAAATTCGTTAAACAGGAGTGAAATACACCAGATTTGACTTAAGAAGTCAACTATGCAAGCATTTACCAAAAACCAAGTCAAGACAGGTCAAACAATGCAGATTTAACCTATATTTAGTTCAAACCTTTGTTAGACAAATTAGAAGTCCTGAACTTGACTTATTTTATCAATTTACATTGCATATCCAGTGAATTTCAATTGAGAAGGAGAAATCCAAGAAAATGGTCATAAGTAGCCTTCATGTTGTATTATCAGGTCAATATTATTCTTAAAGCAACATAAAAGCGACAAATGTTACCATTTCATGTCAAAGATTTCCATCCTCAAGTTATTTGAGTCAAATGACTCTTATTGGAATGAGTTTAGACATTTTGAAGTCCAGCTTTGGTCATGTGGATAAAATTGATAAATTTTACCATTTGAGCCAAAGGATGAGATATACATCAAAGTTTGTCTCACTTAGGACTTAAACCAATTACCAAACTCATTATTTTTGGTTTCTTTTCAAAAATTTTAAAATTTTGACATGAATTGTTTCAAAACTCAATTTATTTCCTTAACGGGTCAAACCAAGACAGAGTCTAGTTTAGCTTGCAATCTTTTAAGCTCTTTTGACCCGGATTGCATTTAGAATCATTCCAACGAATCATATTTGTGTTTTGGAACAAACATAATCAAAACATCCTTTTATTCAATCCATCCCAATTCATATTTCAAGATCCATCCAAAACATAGAGAGGAACACAGAATTATTGTAAACTCAAACAAACATGATCAATTTCAAGTAGATTGCATATCACTAGCAACAATTTTTTTAATCAATCATCATGTTTAAATTTCTGTTATCTTCCCTACATCCTGTGAATCCAAACAACACAAAACTTCATACCCATCTCTCCATTATTATGGTTGTATACGGTTCTGTTCAAGAAAAAACGATGAGATACTATAACTCATGAATGAAATCACTTGCTTAGACATAATTCAATCACCATGAATCAACAGAAATTTACAGATCTCTCATGGTTTCAAGAACCCGTATATTGATCACAGAAACCTACCCTGTTCACGGTTCAAAATCGAGAGGGTGTTAAGGGAATTTTTACCTTAAAGAAGCTTGATGGTTTGGTTTAATCACACGATTAGATGAAGAGAAAACTGATGGTGCAAAAAGGGTGTGCGAACCAACCCTATTAGCACGTGGGACAGTTTCCGGTCGCCGGAGTGAGGTTCGGTGGTGGAAGGAGGTGGTTGACGAGTGTGCAGGTACTTCTGGAAGACCTATCAGTGATTGAAAAGTTGCTGATGGAGGAGTATTCTGCTGATTTAACTTAAATTACATGCGATATCACATTTCAAAACTGAATTTTTTTCTGAAAGCTAAACCTGAAAGGTATCCATGTCGAAAGGTCAATTTTCTTTCGTTTTACATTCCATATGTAGTTTAGGGGGAGAAAATTGAAAAACCAAAAATAGCGTCTTTGTGTTTTTGTTTGTGATAAAATGAAAATCCAAAAATAGAGTTTTCATTTTAAGGGCGAGAAAAATGGAAAAATACAAAAACATTGAAAAACGTATAATACAAAAACATTAAAAAATGAGAAATTGTATCCGACATAATTGGGAAATGATGGTACATTGGCTTACGTGTCTGACTCGCGGATAAATTAGATGAAAAAGCCATAAGATCATTGTTCGATGTGCTTGGTAGGCTCGGTATTAAATCAGAAAGTATACAGATGTGATAAACACATTAAATACTAATGCTTGACCAAGTGGACAACTTCTTGATGTATATCTCATGATATAACAAGAAAAAGATATGTAAAAAAGAAAATGAGAAGTCACTGTGTATACATGTGTTCATTTTGCAAAGATTTAAACTTGTTTAATTTTCTTTATTTTGTCAAACGATCGGACTTTCTTTGCGTATCGAAAGATCGACCTGATCGTTGTTCGTTTGACATTCTGCTTTATTTTCTTTGGTGTTTCGTATAACTCATCGGACTTTCTCTGCGTGTACGGAAGTACCGACCTGATTGTTGTTGGGTTATACAACTTCAACTTGTTTTATTTTCTTATTTTGTTAAATCTGAGGCCTTATCTGCGTATCGAAAGATCGACCTTAAGGAAGACGATTTACATTCTTATTTCTTTTTGCATGGAACACATTTGACTGATTCATGAATACAATCATTATGTGATTTAATCACAAATGAAATCACAAAGGGTGATATAAAAGAAAAACAAACAAACATATCTGAGTATGTCTGATAGTGTGGGGTACACTGGTCAAAGCAAACTTAATCAATACAATAACATATCCAGATGTTATGAGTATGATTTTGCCTGAGTTTAAGATGGACAAATTATACCAGTAATCGACATGACTTGTGTGCTGAAGTAATTAAAATTGAAGTGTAGTTCAGCATGATATGTCCAATATGATCCCAAGTTGTGATCTTTCTCGGAAAAGACAAAAATAGTGTTTGATTCTGTATTGCATTTATGTTTCATATCTGAAAAATCCAAAAAGATTTTTGGTGTGTTTTGATATAAAGTTTCAAAAAGCCAAAAAGATTTCATTTCTTATTTGTTTTCGACCAATCGACATGTGATACGAAATCAAATTTCAAATCTATATCTTGGATTCTCGAAGAGAAGTTTTGTGCCAAGATTAAATTATTTTTCAAAAGAAAAGGAAACTGCGTTTCTGTCTTCTGAAATTGCATGTTATGGATATCAAAGACTCAAGCATGGTGAAAGGGGGAGTTTGAAGTTTATTTCACAAGTGGATCTTGAAGTTCAAAGTTGATTCAAGAGTGATCTATCCATGCAAGCTCTATTTCTGACAAGATTTCAAGTCAAAGATCGGATGCAGCAATGTTGAAGATTGAAGACTGAAGTTTAGATAGAAAATAGATACACTACACGTTAAGGGGGAGTCTGTAGAAGCATATTCCTATGCTATGATGTGTCTCGTGTATTATATCTATGTGAGCGGGTCTTTGTATGAAGTGTAATGACTATATCATTGGCACCGGACCAGATGGTCTGGCGGACCAAATGGTCCGGGCGTACCATTTGGTACGCAGCCTATGTAGTCACTTACTATAAATAGGTTCGTGTTAGAATGTGCAGAGTACTAGTTGAACACTTCTGTCATTCTACACCTTTCTGTGTGTGTTTCTAGAGAGAGAAACTAGAGAGAACTTCTTGTATCTTCAAGTGATCAATAAGATTTCTCTTATTTACATCCGTGTTCATTACGTTTGATCAAAGCATGCAGTAGTAAGATCGTTTCTCGTTTTTACAGAAATTAAAGCAGAAATCATGTTTGCACAATTATTTGTAGATTCTGCAGAAAAAGCATTTTGATTTGAAAATTTTGGAATATTAAAGCTACAACCCCGTGAAGATTTGTTGTCCGAATTATCAGAAATTCCAGTCAAGAAGGTTGTACTTGGTGCAGAACTCAGACTTGGTTTAGCTTTAGCATTCATGCTTGCCGTATTCTCACCAAGATACAACTCAGGATGTTGCATAGTAGCAGTTGACTTTTTGAATTTAACATTTCCATTTCTCGAGCATGAAGTTTCCCAGTAAGCTCGTGAAATGTCATTGTAGAAAAATCCTTGTCATGAGTGAGTAGCAAAACATAATTCTCCCATTTTTCTGGTAAAGCCTCCATAATCTTCTCTTTCAAATCAGTATCAGATTTCTCAATACCGACTACCTTTAATTCACTCATTAAATGTGAAAACCGTGAAACGAGAGCAGTAATGTTCTCATTATCATAGTTTTGAAAATTATCAAATTCTTTGTTCAACACTTTCTTCCGACTTTTCTTGTAATCATCATTACCCTCACATCTTGCTGAGAGAGCATCCCATAATTGCTTTGATTTCTTACAAGTGCTGAATTGATGTAACAATTCGGTAGGTAACGCCATTGTAAGATAGCCGTAAACCTTCTTTTCAAGTTCATAACTTTTCCTTTCAGCAGCATCAAAATCTTGAAGTTCCTTATAATCTCCTTCTTCAGTTGGTCGTTCATACAATTTCCGAATCGGAATCCATAGATCAATATCATTTGTGCTTATGTATGTAGAAAACCGTTTCTTCCAATTTTGATAATCTTCAAGCTTCAACAATTTGGGAACTTTCTGACTTGTTCCAATTTCATTATCAAAATTCAACATCGTTTGCATTGCACTTTGCATTGCAGCAAACGCTTGAAATTCCGACATCATTTGAAAAAATTATCTGTCGGCCGAACTCTCTCCGAACTAATAACTAAGCTCCGAACTCTGTCCGAACCTAAATCCAAAGGCCGAACTCTGTCCGAACTAGTTCCGAATCAAAATCAACAGTCCGAACCGCTAAGCAACTCCGATCTATCTCCGAACCTTAAATCACTCCGAACCTTGACCGAGACAACTCCGAACTCTCACTGAACATTCACCGAACTCTAAGTTCGGAGCAGTTACTCCGAATCTGACCAGGTACCTCCGAACCTCGACTTCATTTTTCAAAAACGCTCGAAAATGGACTGATTTTGACGAAAACTCATTATTGTGACTCTGAAAAACCGATAATAAGAGATTTAGGAACAATTTTGACACCAAATACTCGATAGAATTGATGAACAACACGAAAACAAGCTCGAGAATCACGAAAACCGCTTCAAAAATCCAAAAATAGCAACCACAGATCAGTAGAGTGAACTAGAAAGCTCTGATACCACTTGAAAATGCGTGAGCATCGGATCGTCTACTCGATCTAGCTAATCGGAAATCGAAACGTAATTAACCGATTGATTTATTTATTAAAGAAGAACAATTACAATCAGTAACACTCAGATACAGACTCGGAGAAACACACTCAGAAACACACACTTAACAGTAATCTTGCACGCTCAGAACTAACTATTACAAAGACCAAACGTCTATATATACCCAGCTGGCCGAGCTTCGGCCAAACCTCGGGTTAGGCCAGTTCGAACTTCAGGTTCGGACCTAGTTCAGCCAGACCTAGTTTGACATGATCTTTGAACTTGTTTGATACTTCACACGACGCACATATCGGGTATCAACAATAAATAAGTTGGAAGTCTTGTTTCGCCCGGCGCAATTTATCTTTAATATTTATGTTGTTGCAAAGCGCCAACAAACAACCAAAACCTCCGACATTAAGATATTTTTATTTCTTTTGAAGGATTGTGTGTTGAGCAGGATGAAGGAAGTAAATGTATTTATAATCTTGCTATATGGGAATGTCAGGTAAAGCATGGTGTCTGGAAAAGTCTAAGTGTGGGGACGCCATGTTCGATTTCTCCTTCCCTTTCACTCTTTATTTATCATTGTCTCTCTTTTTGCTTACGCGCGAGCGCATTGAGGGCAATGTGCAATTTATGTGTGGGACGGGAGACTGTATGTCTTAAATTTTTGTTTATCCATATTCAAGCCTTACACAAAACTCGTTTGGAAAAATGACCTCTGTGCTACCCAAAAATTTTGAAAATTTGTCTTTTCTTCAAGAAACCCTGTACATAAAAGTCACCTCTCCATTTATCAAAGACTCAAATCCCGTTGAATAGAAAAAACATTTCAAAAATTGAAATATATCTTTTATGGCAAGTAGAAAATAAGTTAGTTTTATACAACATGTATTTTCTCCTTCCCCCATTTTCAGTGAGGATTTGAGCCTATATATAGCATGATCACCTATAAACATGCTCGTTTCTTCTTTGATTCTGAGAGAAACCCAGGTAATTCAGTAGAGGTAGAACTTGACACGGTAATACGTTCCGAGATGGAAAAAATCAGAGGCCACATTATTAAAGTATTGAGGCACCTAGGATTTCCACCTTTCTGTGTCTCATCTCCTTTCTTACCCCCAAAATATCCCCCTAGTAAACCCCTTTGAGCCTAAACTGTAGGATCGAAATTAACGATCAAACACGATATCGATCTCATATACGCGTGCGGAATTCGTGTAGACGAGTAATTCAAGAACAAAGATGGAGAAATCGTAATAACACAATAAAACAATAAAACCAACGATTACCGTACGATTACTAATCAAAACTATGTACATGAATTTTCTAGAATTTGTCTGGTATATGTGATTTGGTTCCCCCTGTCTGTCTCACGAAAACTCTTGCTTCCTCAATGGCCAACACTAAACTAGGAGGCTTATGTGTGTTTATATAGACACACACATAAGCGTACATGGGCTTATTTCAGCCCAAGCCCAAACCCAACATAATTACACATAATAACTACAAGCCCACTAGTAATAAGTCTAGCCTAAAACTATTTAATATTACAAGCCTCATCATTCTAGCCTCTACAATCTTCCCCTAGGCTTGTGATATTAAATGACTTTGACCTTCAGTCTTGAGATAGGCAATCTTCCTTTTGGATTGAGCATGTGTTGGTGAAGATTTGTCATTCAAAGATCTTCATTGGGCAACAACGAGAGACATTTGGGAGCTTTCTTTCAATCAGCAACAACTTAGACTTCTAAAGATAAACAAGTAATGAGAGGAGGATTCTCATGCTGAGTCAACGGTAACCTGTCTTGACTTGACTTCACATTCAGAGGATAGAATTTTAAAACCTCTATCTTTGCATTTTTTTTTATTGTAGATCTTGAGCTGGCTGCATTTAGCTTCCCTTCAACTTGTACAAAATTTCCTCTTGAACTTTGCTAGCTTCATTTGAACCAACAAACTTCCCCTAAGCATTAGATTCTTCAGTAGGGTAAGCCCTTTTCCGGCTGGTTCTTGAACACGAACAGCAGCAGCAAGAATGCTTTCATCAATAGATTCCTTGACTTTTCTTTTCTTTTGCATTTAACCTGCAATGCTCAACATGGAACAAACAAACACTAACCAGCAAATGATAACTACTGGTTACTAGGTTGGCAAGAGATCAACATTATTTAACACAATCCCTAACATAGGTTACGTGTTTCATATAAATACTTCCTCTAAACTCGATGAATATTTTCACTCACTTCCCATGAGATAATACATATCTCCCCCTGAGATAATGCCTATTATCTCACTTCTTATTTCCCCTTCCCCCCCTAAAAAAACGCGTCACTTTTGGGAGGGGGCATATTTTCTTGCACAAAACCCACAAAAACATATTAAAACCTTTAAATTAACTTAGCCATGGTTGAAAAACAAACATTAAAAACTTAAGAAGACTCAAAAGAAAAATAAAAATAAAACAAACATACCAAATTACTAAAAGAGAAGGTTTTATTTGGGATCTAACCGTCTTTGTCTGAACTGAGGAACCCTTTTCAGCATCTGTACTTGAACACGTCCAGGTGATTGCCAATATATTGATCTTCTTTAAACTCACGTTCCTTATTTTCTAGACTGTTTGTCACTTATTTATATTTTAGGTACATTAATTATGAAGATAGGCCAGTCACACACAAATCCTAGGTAATTAAAACGTGCAGTCTATCAAGCATGATTATTCCCTACCACATATTTTCACATTTCCGTATCTAGAGTTTTGAATCTTTTCTCGAGACTTGGTTGAGAAGAGAAAGAACATATCATTAAGAGATAGGGATAATATACAAATACTATACGATTTCAACTCAGATGCATTTTTCAGTCAGGTGGTAACCGTTCGTCAAACACATAAGCCTAGTCGCAAAGTCAAGGCTGAAGGGTTTTGGACGCTATAGGGCCTCTTTTGTTGTGCAGATCGGCATCTTTTGTGGTGTAAATTATATACAGTGATCTGCAAGCACGTTAATGTAGACTAACCAGGTCTTTGCTCACGCAAAACAGAGAAAAGTCTGATTAACACGTCAGTACATTCTACACCAGGTCATTGCTCACGCAAAGCAAAGGTGAGACTGACTAACGGCTTTGACATCCCCTGGTATTTGCTCACACAATACAGAGGGGACTCCGACTATTTGAGATTTTTCGATTCAACACTTTGGAGTATGGCGTGTGTATCGGAACAATTTCCTAGTCAAATAGAACATGCAACTCAACCTAAGTGTGTGTTTCCCATCAAATGTCATACTTTGTCTTTAAGTGTTGTGACACATACCTTTGTTTTTGAAACTAAGCCTATCGAGCACATCACCTTGGATCATGTCTTTCACGTCAGCCTTATGCGTGTCACTCATTCTCAGATCGGAAGTTTATTTCACTTCCCTCCTAAAACACACAAAAAAAAAAACGATTAAAAATTAAAAAGCACACTTTGAAATGACGGGTTAACTTTTTCCATATATTTTTTCCATATTTTCTATTCTTCCCCTTGCTTTTTGATTTTTAATAACATTTTTTTCTTAAATGAGATGACACACTGACACACAACGAAACAAAGAAAATTTAAACAAAAATGGCCAAGCTAACTTTCAAAGTTATTCTTTGAAATCATAGCGAGTTGGTTTTGTTTCATGTTTTAGCATATAAACAAACAATCAATCAAGAAGCAAACAATTTAAACAGTGCCTTGCTGATTTTTCAGATTTACCTCTCACAAGGAAACATACCCTCCATTGAAATCTTCATGTCATGTTGTGGAGAGATGCCTCCTATGCTGTGTCTGGAACAATCACTGTCACAAACAAAATGTTAATGAAAGTCCTCCTTAACTGTTCCTACACAAGGTGAGAGATAAGTTAGCCATAGGTACCCAGGCCATTGTAGTTGTGGGTATTCCTGAAGCATCAATAAATGAAACTTCTTTTAAGAACATGCCTTTTGTGAAATCAGAACTTGGGGGTGTAGCTGCTGCCTTGACTTTTGGTTTCCAAATTTTAGGTGATTTAACAATTATTTTAGTCACCGTTGGAGTTGTGACTTTAGGTATTTCAACCTTCTTCAGTTTAGGTTCATTTTACAAAATAGTTTTAGTTACCTTGGGAGGGATAACTTTAGGTTTATCAAACTCTTATTGTCTTGAAATTGATTTCTTCACCTGTTTTTGAAAATTTTTATAACTTGGAAAACTAGAAGTTTGATTGGAGAGCTTTCTTTCCTCTTTGGCAGCCCCCCAATTGCCATCAGAAGGTTTAACATTAAGATTTACAGTCTTCATTGCCTTTGGTGGTTGCACCTTCATTGGCTTAGACTGATAGAAAACCTGAGATGAAAACTTCTAGTTCACAGGATAATCAGGCTCACAGGAGTGATAAAGACAGTTTCTTGCAATGTGACCAGGAACTCCACAGTTATAACAGGTCTGCTTCTTCTGGTAGAAATCAGACGTGTAGCCATTTGAGCTGTATGGCTTTGATGGAGAGGCATTGAGATTCGGTTGCATGCTCGGAAACACTCCAGGTCTCCAGTTGTCCGATCTTTTAGACCTTGATGCATTTTGTTGAATGTTTTCTGGTTTGTGGAAAACTGGGCAGAACAAGACATTTGAACTTTTGGGCCCTCTGGGCTCTTTGAGAAACTTGTGTTGCCACTGCATGAGCCCACTGATGAGATTTGGAGACATGTTTGTGATTTTGGGCCTTTCAATCTCGATTGGAACAGAAGTTGGAGGCTTGATGGTGATCTTGGGCCGTATATTGTTAATGTCAGATGATAAACCACCATCATGACCCAAGCCTTTGAACTTAGTGGTGAATGAGGGTCGCTCTTCTCCTTCAATCGGAATGAACATAGACCCCGTTGTCATGAAAATCTTACCATTAGGCCTTGTAGTCATCACCACTCATTCCTACTTTACCTCATCCACAACTTTGGAATAAGGAGTCTAGATCTTTGGATAGGGAACCAACTTTTCTTCATCAGCTCTCTTCACTTCACTGGAGCATGAACCTGCACACTCCGTAATGACATTAGTGTTATTCACACAATTTGACTGAGTTGCTTCTATGGTTGTCTTTTCATCTTTATGCACCGGTTGAGGTCCATATACCATGGTTGCTTCATTCAGAGACTCTTTCAACAATTCATCCGCAGTTTTGGGTAGTTTGATGTATTCATGTTGTAATGGGGGAGGAAAATTTCCATCCCCAAGGCCATATGTCTCTTTTACCTGCTCGAGTCGCTCTTCTGATTTAAATAAAGCATGATGAGAGTCCATCATTTTCTTTTGTATAACTTGATGTTTTTTCAAGGGTAGATTTGGAAGTGTCAAGTTTGGTTCTTAGTTCTAAAACTTCCTTATTCAGTTCTTCTACCTTACCTTGAGCTATTCCAAGAAAGCACTTAAGATCACTTAATTGTTGTTTGTACCACTTGAGATACTGTTTAATTGCCTCCCATTTTTCTTTAAAAATCCCTGCATGACCTTTATATTCGTTGACCTCTCTCATAGTGCTTGCATGATTTTTACATTCGTAAGTAAATTTGCTTTCCCATTCTTTAATTAAAGCACATCACGTAGGGTTTCGAATAATTTCAACCGAAAACTATAAATCAGGCCGGAAACCTTCAGTCGTGATCGAGAAGTAAGCCAAGAACCAATGTCAACCGAGAACTTCGAGTGACTCGTATACCCGAGAGTGAAACGTTAACTCAATAATTCGAGAATAATGAAACTGTGAATCCGAACACCTAGCTGAAACTCTGATCGAGAATAATCGAACACCCGAATGCCTTAAATTGAAGTCAACCAAAATCCAAGATGACCGAACCCCCTTTGTTCCGAACCGAATACTACGAGGCCTAACCGAGAACTAAAATACAAACCGAACACCTTGAGCGACCGAAAGCTTGGGACGACCGAAAACTATCTAGATGGCCGAAAACCTCTTTCAGAACCAAAAACCAAGTAATCGGACCGAAAGCTCAACTGAAAGCGGACTGAAAACTACCGCCCCAAGCCGAGAACTTGAACCCTGATGAAACAAAAAGTCCCGATCGAACGATTATCAAAGTGATTATGAACGGAATTAAGAATGAATCGAAGATATATATATAAAAGAGGGATTTTATTAGAACATATCACATATGATTACACATAGTAAAAGTGTAAAATGTCAACATCCCTAACTCAGCTAATTAATTACCTATTTATAGAGGTTAAGCGTTAAAAACACTAGAGCGGATGGATCGTGATCAGTTCGACATCATTGTGTAAACTAAAGTATGAACAATGCGTGTAAATAAAACTCAATCTCGCATTCAATCTGGTACGAATTGCAAAGAGACTCAGAGTTGTTTCACACTACAAAACACACACATAAGCAAAACTCGTTACAGATTTCAAACCTATCAACCTATTTATAGACACACTGTTGTCCGAACCCTACAGCTGGTCTGAACCCTAGGTTCGGCCTAGGTTCTGCCTGGGTCCGGCCTTCATGACTTGGTTGAAATCTTGAACTTATCAAACGCTTTATCTGATCCAGCATGTTGCCACATTCAGGTACTAACAAACTCCCCCTTGGCAAATGCTAGACCGTTCTTCATCATTCTTGATTAGCCTCCATCCCAGTCCATGTCAGTTGGTGATTGTCCCCGGCATATATATTGAACGCGAAGAATATCCGAAACACCCTCTGAAATTGCAACGCATGTTCCATGAAATCAGGATGGAACAAGATCTGATTATGATATAGCACATCAATATCAGTCTTGGATAGGTTTATCAGCCACATTGGATCATAGATCCTCACAACTCTGTTCTCATCTTTCAGCACAATAACAGCTTCTCTAGTCTTCTCATTATAATACCACCATCTCAGGTCTTTAATGAAATATAATTCTACTTTCATTAAAGGAATCTTCTTCATAACCTTTGGCTTTTTCTTGAAGACCAACACGATCAGATTCTTTCCCGTTTTTCTCATGAATCTTCGTTGGATGCTCACGCCTCCTGGGCTTCTGAGGTATCAAATATTGTAAACCTTTAACACATTCTTTCTCAATGTGCTTCTTAAAGAAGAACCCTCTCTAATCATTGCCATAATTGCAAAATGGTTTCCAAGTCTGTTCCCAAATATCCCAGACTGGTAAAGACTCAAAATATCTTGACCTCTTGAAATACTGAATACTGTGTTGATGTTTAATTGCATAACACTTCAAACTCTCAGCGTACATCCAGCTTATAATTTCCCCTGAAGCTTGACCCTTGAATCTTACGTGCCTTTTCTGTTCGATCGGTTTAGGAGGTGGAACATAGTTGGCATGAAACTCTTTCAAGTAATCATTATACGCCTGACATTGTCTTCGTTCCTTTGCCTCCTTGGCAACTTGGTCTTCAGGTATTTCAACTTCTTTCTTCTTTAACCTCTCTTCAACTTCATCACTTTTTTCTTTTGGAAAGATTTCAAAATCATCACCAGCTTGGTCGTTGTTGCTGAAATTTGAATACATACCAGGATACTCTTCCTCGGTAATGTCTTTAACCTCAACTTCTTCATCAAACATATCTTCCTCCAACGCTGGCTCTGATGATTCAAATTTCTCATATGTCTTTTCAGAAGCACTCTTTAAATCCTTGTCGTTTCAATCAAACGCTGCTTGAAGTTGTTCGGCTGTAAGTTCACCAACAAGTTCACCTTCTTCTAGTGTTTGCAACATTTGTTTGAACTCATTCAAACTCACTACAGCTTGATTCGATGGGATCGAGGTAATCGGCACGGCTTCTCTTGAATCTGTCCCCCCCTGGAATGTAGATGTCCCAACACCCGAACCAGTGGTTCCAGTCGGGCCTGATCCTCCACCAACATTCCCTTGACGATCATCTTGATCAGGATCATCATTCAAAAACTGCATATAATTATCTTGGCAACCATCAGACCCAATCCCCCCCTGAGCTTTAAACTTCTTCATCAAGATTTTTATTTGCTCACTCATCTCTAGAAACAGAGCACTCGGGTCTGACTAGCCATATTCAAAACGTATAATCTCCCGATCTTTAGCCGAGTCCCGACTTTGTAATTGCAGATAATCTCTCTGCATCGTTGTAATCATCTGACCTTGAGATTCATTTTGAGCTCTCAATTCATCATTACTCGACCTCAGCTCAGTAATCACCTTCGATTGCTCTTCAGTCTTAGCTTTCAAACTATCAATCTGTGACTGTTAATCAGTTAAAGCACTCGGAAGGATACTGGCCTGAGAGAAAGACACGGAACCTTGATCTAGATTGAAATTGATATCCGGTGTTGATTGAGTTGAAGTTGTAGCTATTGTAGCTGTTGAGAACACAGGAGTTGTGGGTGTTGAACCCATAGACTGGTTGACATACTGAGCACCAGTACTTGCTGAAGGTGTTGTGCTAACCGTTGTATATCGTGTTGCATTCATCAATTCTTATAGAAAATCTGACTGACTAACCCCTTGAAAAACATCATCAGGTGCTGTAGAGACAGAAGTCGTGGTAGTAGTCATTTCTGGCAAAGACATAGCTGGACTTGCAGAAGAAGTTACACCGTAACGAGGCTTCAAAATAAACTGTTGACCTTTCTGTTTCTTTCCTCTTCCACCAGCAGAAACTGACTTCTTCCTCTTCTTCGATGGAGTTACTGAAGAAGTAGCAGTTACTGGCTGTTTTCCCCTACTAAGACTTTCATCAGTAGTGGGATTGTAATCTTCATCTGATTCAGATGAGGCTACAACATCGTACACACAATCTTTGTAACGATCGTTGCTTTTCTTCAAACTGGTACGGTACGCAAAATGTTCTTCGCTACCTTTTCTCACCTTTACATACTTGGAATTGATCTTGATGCGATCAAACAGATCGTTTGTATTAGACACATCCTCAGAGTTAGCCCCTAAATTCACAAGTTCATCTTCATCATCAGATTCATCATCTTCATCTATGAAAGTGTTGACTGCTAGTGTTTCAGACATACTGACAGTGGCATGAACTTCATGTGCTGAAACCACTGGTTCTGAAACAGGAGGTTGTGATACAACTGGTTCTTGGTTCACGGGTTCCGGTACAACAGTATTCTTCGTTTTGGTCTTTTAACTCTTGTTTGTTGTGGTAGCTGATTCTGTTTTTCAATCCAATTGTAATCTAATTCTTCTGAATCACTTCCCGATGGATGATGAGCTGCACCCTGAGCTGGTGCCACATAATTGGGATTAGCCAAATGACCAATCAGTTTCTTCAGTTTTGGATGTTCCGCAGGAATCTTTTTCTGATAAGACACCAATGCACCCACACTAGCTTTATTCATATGTTTCAGCTCCATCTTTTGATCGTCATGCTTCACTAAATCTGGATACAAATCATTCAGAATCAGCAGAAGAAATCTTAGATACAACGCTGCTTTCTTGTGCCTTTGAGTCAGATTATCTCTCATGTAGTGAAAGATTAATCCAAAAACGTTGTATGGACGATTCATTACCAAGGAATTTAGCAATGAAAGCATCATCTGGTTGACTTCATCATGCCCTGAAAGTCGGTGCCCCAGACACAGCAGCAACACATGCACCAGATATTTGTATGGAACACTAAGCGATGATTTGTAAATCCACTCCTTACTTGGATCATCCGTATACCAAATCCGCTTCAACAGTGCCACATTATCAGCTTGTATAAATTCTAATGGTGTTGTTGTTGTGTTAGTAATCAGCTTCAAGACTCTTCTTATATCAGCTTAAGTGAACTCTACAATTCGATTTTGAACTGTTGCAGAAATTCTGATAGGATCAACCGTGATTGTTCTTGCAGTATTCCAGAACTCCAGCAAAATATCACGATACACATCACATGATTGTGTGATTGGATAATGAATCCTCGATCGACGTAAGAAGTCAAATATTCCAGATCATCCAAATTTAGCGAGCTTTGATCGAGCAACGCCAAGATAAGCACATACATTATGTTTGTTACCAACTTTCAAATCGTCGGCCATATCTGAAAACACATAAAATGAAAAGTTCATTAAATTCCATGTTTTTAACAGATATATTCACTAATTTCATCAGTTCGTTGTCGTTCGCATAAACAATCAGCTTTTTACAAAAATCTATGTTATGAAACCTGGTCCGAACCTTGTCCGAACTTGGTACGAACTCTGAGAATGTCTGAACCTGGTCCAAACCCTATGGTCAACATCGACCTTCGGTCAATGTCCGAATGCTATGGTCAATGTCCGAACCCTTTTGGTCAACAATCCGAACTCCGGACGAACCATGTCCGAACTCCAGGTTCGGAACCTGACGAACACCGAGAACTTTGTGTTGGGTTTTACAGTGGGATCCGGGTTACCGATTTTAATTTTATTAAAACCGATTTATTAATTAAATTAATTCACAATTAATTTGGCAGCGGAAACGATTAAAACGCGGATGCAACCGTAACAGGATCAATCACCGAAACACGACAAACACAGAAAAATATATTTATTTAAAATAAATAAATAATTAAATATCTAATAAATTAGATATACCTTGGCGGGATCCGAGCAACCGCTCGAGACACCCGGATTCAACGGGCTCGCGCTAGGACGAACTGAGACGTCTGACTCGAATCTTCGAGACAGATCATCGACGGCGGCATCGGCGGCGGCGGCGACAGGCGGCGGCGGCGGTAGTGGCGGCGGCGGTGGTAGGGATACCACCGGTGGTGGTGACAAAACCTTCTCCGTCGGGATGGCCACCGGGACCGATCCCACAGCGAACGACTCGCCGAAGATCGGAGGAGGGGCGGCGGCAGCGGACGGGTAGAGCGGCGCCGGCCACAACAACGCGACCGGGCGCGGCGGTCTCGGCTGCGCCGGCAGCGCGAGAACCACCGGCCGGTGGTCGCGCGGCGGCGCGTGAAGGGCAGCGGCGGCGGCGGCTTGAGCCGCGGCGGCGGCTCGGGCTGCGGCTTCGGCTTCGGCTCGGGCTGCGGCTTCGGCTCGGGCTGCGACTGCTTCGCTCTCGAGTCGGGCACAGATACTGGCAAGACGGGGATCCATCGGAAATCACGAACGGATCACGGTGGTGGAGGCTGGGCGGCGACGGCGGTCGGCGGCGGAGGAGCCGGCTTCGACGGGTTCGGCGCAGGGAGAGAGAGAGAGGAGATTAGGGTTTTTGGTGACTTGTGTTTCAATCCTCCTCCTTTTCTCATTTAATATTAAATTCGCGGACCGGGGCCAGACGGACTGGGCCCGGTCGCGATCTCCTTTAATCCACCAACCGATCAGTCTGTTAATCCGGTAACAACTGATCGGTTCGTCTTTTGTTTAGCGAGTATTTTTGAACCGATAGTTTTGTCGTTTTAAATAAATAATTAATATTTATTTAATTCACCATTTAGTTCGTTTATATCTAATTAACAATTAATTAGATTTAATAGTCCGTTGACCCGGGTGTAACTCTTACGGGTCAATATCGGTCGGGTTCGTTAATCTGTCGGGTCAGGACACCATATATCCAACAGTCTCCCACTTGGACTGAACACGACAGTTTAACGAGCGCAGCCAGAGGCACTCTAGCTATGCATAGCCACACCAACTAATATTGACACTTTAAGTCGTTTGCCAAAGTATATCTGATTGACCATCAAGCAGACTCACGACTTGTGCATTCATTGTCATATGTTCCTTTCTGTATAAGACATTGATGAATTATGGGACATGGACTCCCATGTTTTATTCATCGATTTTCATTCTCGATACAATTCGAAGTGATCCAACAAACACACAGTAAGTTTGGGTGAGGCCTCACACTTATCACTTGGAATCAACGAGGGCGCCTTTATGTCTAACTGTTGCCGAAGCAAGAGTACAGAATCCCTTGTTGAGGCATACAGCTCCCACTAAACCTCAGAGCCATTCCCAAAAGTAGCCGTTATGGCTGGCAGTTACGCGACAACGTTAGGCTACAATCAAAGAATGTTCTTTAGTAGAGAGGAGTTCGAATATGCGTCTCAGGTCTAAGGATACATTAGAGCATGCATTTAATCAAGCAGGCAAGTTTTCCATGTTTGCGTTGCATGATGCGAGTTACGTCCAACGTCATTCACCAATGAGGTCTGTGAGTTTGAACGTTAAACAACTTTAAAGTTCAACCAGTCACAATAGTCTTACTTTAGTATAGCTCCCACTTACTAATCGACTACGGACATTTAGGACAAGAACTTATTGTCCATGGATTAAACGTACAAATATTGAACACAGTTATGTAATTCATTATTGCATAAAACAGATGGAATAAGAATAATATAGATAACCGTTGGTGTTCATACATCCAAATACTGAATCAAAACATGTCTTTAGCTAATCTAAGCCCTATCGCTTCTCTGTGGCGTATATGAGTCTCCTGAGTCATAGGCTTAGTGAAGGGATCAACTAAGTTTTGATCTGTGTGTACTTTGCTTATCTTGATTTCATTTCTGTCGACTACTTCTCTTATGTAGTGGAATTTCCTCAGTACGTGCTTGGCCATCTTATGGGACCGTTGCTCTTTGGCTTGAGCTATAGCGCCTGTGTTATCGCACAGCATCTCGATGGGTTGCCTAATACTTGGCATAGCATCGAGATCGGATATGAACTTCTTCATCCACACGGCTTCTTTAGCAGCTTCTGAGGCGGCTATGTATTCGGATTCAGTAGTAGGATCAGCTACTACTGGCTGTTTTGAGCTTCTCCAAGAAACAGCCCCTCCGTTAAGAGTGAATACGAATCCTGACTGTGAGCGAGAGTCATCTCGGTCAGTCTGAAAACTGGCGTCAGTGTAACATCTTACAGTGAGCTCCTCATCAACACCCCCGAATACGAGAAACATGTCAGTGGTGTTTCTCAAGTATTTCAGTATGTTCTTTACAGCCGTCCAGTGAGCTAGCCCTGGCGTCTGTTGGTACCGACTTGTCACGCTCAATGCATACGAGACATCCGGTCGTGTGCAGAGCATGGCGTACATGATAGATCTAATAGCAGAGGCAAATGGGATCGATGCCATTTGGCTTATCTCGCGCTCCGTTTTAGGTGCTTGAGATTTGTCCAATATTGTTCCCTTAGTCATGGGAACTGCTCCTTTCTTGGAGTTACTCATATTGAACCGAGCTATGATCTTATCTATGTATGTGCTTTGACTGAGTCCCAAAAGGCGCTTAGATCGATCTCTGTGAATCTTGATTCCCAGAATATAAGCGGCTTCTCCAAGGCCTTTCATAGCGAAACAAGATGAAAGCCACTTCTTAACTTCGTTAAGCATGGGTATGTTGTTTCCTATGATCAGTATATCGTCCACGTACAGTACGAGGAACGATACAGCGCTCCCACTTGCCTTTCTGTAGACACAAGGCTCATCTTTGTTTTGTTCAAAGCCAAACTCTTTGACTTTCTGATCAAAACGAAGATTCCAGCTTCGAGATGCTTGCTTGAGTCCATAAATGGACTTGCTAAGCTTGCAAACCTTGTTTGGATTCTCTGGATCGACAAAACCATCAGGCTGAACCATATAGACATCTTCTTCGAGTTATCCGTTCAGGAAGGCGGTTTTCACGTCCATTTGCCATATCTCATAGTCATGGTATGCGGCTATGGCAAGGAGAATCCTGATCGATTTGATCATGACAACGGGCGAAAAGGTCTCATCATAATCAATCCCTTGAGTTTGAGTGAAACCTTTCGCTACAAGCCGTGCCTTGTAGGTTTGCACATTTCCATGCATGTCAGTTTTTCTTTTAAAGATCCACTTGCTCCCTACTGCCCGTGTACCGGGGGGTAGCTCAATCAAGTCCCAGACGTGATTGTCACGCATAGATTGCATCTCAGCGTTCATGGCTTCAAGCCATTTATCAGATTCCGGATCTGATATAGCAGCTTTGTAATTAATAGGTTCATCGTTAGAATCGGCTATTAATAGAACATCGAAGGCCTCATGATATCCAAGGTATCTATCAGGCTCATATCGTGTTCTTCCGCTCCTACGAACGCTTGTGCTTGTGTTTGGGTCTGATGGTGCGACAACAACTTGTCGGTCAGACACAGCGACCGCTTCAGGGTTAGGTGAATCTCGAATTTCTTCAAGATCCACTGGATCACTATTTGTTCCTCGAGTGAGAAATTCTTTCTCAAGGAATTTACCTTTCTGCTTGATGGAAACAGTGTTTGCATCGGGATGGTAGAAGTAATAACCGGTATTACCATAGTATCCAACGAAAGTTACCTTTTCGCCTCGAGGATCGAGCTTATTATCAGAATCACTGCTGACATAAGCATCACATCCCCATACCCTGAGGTATGAAAGTTTGGGAAGAGAACCATGCCATATCTCATATGGGGTCTTCCCTACTTTCTTGGTCGGTGCCAGATTTATTAGGCGAGCGGCGGTTAAGATGGCATATCCCCAAAAGGAATGCGGCAAGGTTGTCCTGCACATCATCGATCGAACCATGTTAAGCAGAGTTCGATTCCTCCTCTCACTAACGCCATTTAACTGGGGTGTGCCAGGTGGAGTAGGTTGTGAAACGATTCCACATTCCTTCAGATGATTCAGGAATTCAGCGCTTAGGTATTCACCGCCTCTATCTGATCGAAGTATTTTAATAGTTCGAGTTAGCTGATTTTGTACTTCGTTTTGAAACTCTTTGAACTTTTCAAAAGTTTCATGTTTGTGTTTCATCAGATAGACATAGGCATATCTGCTGTAGTCATCGATGAAAGTCACGAAGTACCGTTCACGATTTCTCGTCTCGGTTCGAAAGGGTCCACACACATCGGTGTGAATAACGCCTAACAAACCTTGGGCCCGTTCACCTGTGTGGGTGAAGGGTGACTTGGTTAATTTACCAGATAAGCATGACTCGCATTCATCAAAGGAATCTGCATCTTGGGATTCGAGAATGCCAGCAGTTTGCAACTTCTTGATGCGGGCCTTGCTTATGTGACCAAGTCTATGGTGCCATAACGAGGATTCGTTACTATCAGCTTTGTTTCTTTTAGAAACATGATAGAGCTGGTCGTTTGTTTGAACATCTATCTCATATATTCCATGTTGAGGTTTAGCCTCGAAATAAAAGATATCATTAAGGTAAGCAGAAATCATATTTCCATTAAATTTATACCGAAATCCTTGTTCAAATAATGAAGAGACAGAAATAATGTTCCTGGATAAACCAGGTGCATATAAACAGTTAATCAAATTAACTACAAGGCCTGAAGAACATGAAAAAGAAAATGTTCCAGTAGCAAGTACTGGGACCTTCTTCCCGTCACCAACGATGAGGTCCATGCGGCCTCGTTCTGTCTTCTTCCACTTCTCAGGTTCCTGCAAAACATTAACAATGTGGTAACCACATCCAGTATCAAATACCCATGAATTGGAGGAAACAGTGAAAAGTTCAATAACATTTATTGAAATACCTGATGAGCAACCCATATTAGAGTTCTTGGTCATCTTCAGCTTTGCAAGATAAATAGGACAGTTGCGACGCCAGTGTCCCATTTTGTTGCACTCATAGCACAGGCGCTCCTCAGGAGGCTGAACCTGTGGTTTCTTGCCTTTGCCCTCTTTAACCTTCTTGGCTTTGGAGATCTTTGTTTTCGTAACCTTGAGCACGTCGGGCGTGGTCCTGATCTTCACGTTGGGTATCAACGGAATAACCTCCTCGATCGACTGAGCCGAACAATTAATCGCAAGAATACGATAATGTTCTGGCAAAGATCTGAGTACTACATCAAGAGCCATCCCGTCAGAGATGGAGTAGCCAAGGTCGATCAGTCTTTCACGATACGCTTTCATCAGCATGACATGATTGTATGGAGAGGAGTCGTTAGCCATAGAGCAGTTCACAAATTGTGAAAGTGCATCAGCTCGCTCAGTCCTCTGACTCAATTCAAATAAATCCTTGAGTTTACGAATGATGTCATAAGCAGACATCCCCATGAAATTGTACCGATAATCCTGAGTCATGCTAGACAACATCAGGTCAGTGACGTCCTTATCATCGTCAGTGTGCTTTTGGAGCTCAGACCGCGAGTTCTCATTTAGCAAGTAAGATGGAATACTCGCGATCGGTCGGTCAATGACATAGAGTTTCCCGAAGAGCCTTAAAAGGTTCCTCAGGGTTGTCTGCCATGCGAGAAAGCCAGACTCAGTGAAGGGGTCGAGTTGTACCATTGAACTTAATGGTGGTGAGTTTTCTTTAGCCTTCTGAAAATAAGCAAAGTAAATTTAATCAGTATTTTCGATGTTTGTTTTTCTTTAAAATAAGTTGGTAAGGTTTATTTTAAGGAAATGAGAATTCGTTTAGACGAGATCACTTGAGACCGCCAAATGAGCCTCAGGAGCAAAACCGTGTAAACAAACTGACAACGATTGTCAATTGTGAGACTCAAGTCACAACTCTCGGTATGAGGCCGCTATATACATACAATTGTATTTTGCGATACGTTTAGCCTCATCCGTGCCCACTTTAGCAGTACACATCCGTGGCGCGGTGTTGAAATACTCCAACACCACGAACATATACGTTTAAAGCGATAGTAGTCCTAAATGGTCGATGTGATGACACGGTGTTGAAATACTCCAATGTCATTCACCTTAGAAGGTACCCTCGGCACCAAGTGCGGTGTTGAAATACTCCAACACTGATGCTCCGGTAAATACGTTCCAAGTTCAACTTGAGATAGGATGGCACGAACTACCAGTTTTAAAGAATTACCAAATAGGGATATTAATTACTTTTAATATTTAATCATCGTCAGACACGAACGATAAAACCCTATCTCCACTCGGGACCAGTAAGTTAATTTAACCTAATTAAATTACTAAGTTGTCGCGAATGGCATATTGTGTGTTAAACGGCATAAGGTCTTGATCTCACTCGAGCCATACAAGCGAGATCATATGGGACAATTTAAAATAAATTAAATTATAAAATGGTGAACGATCGAGATGGCAACTCTGTGCGATCTGGAATCCTGTTCAGCTCCCACTTGCTTTGACATCCCTCTTGCGTGTGTCCAGTCTTCGACTTTTGGTTACATACAAATTTACAATTACTAAAACTACTTCTAGTAACCTAGCTCTAAATTTGTACAACTTTGAAACCCAAAAACCGGGTCCAATAACCAAAATAAAAAACAACCAATTGGGCCAACAACTTGGGCCAAACAGAGAAAAACAAATCACGCCATGACATTCATACATGATCACAAAATTAGAGGGGTCGGCCGTAACACACAATATAATATATGGAATTAAAATAATAAATTAAATTAATTCTAATTCGCAATTTGGATTTAAGTCGAAATTGCGAACTATCGGTCACGAAAAGACCGAATCTGGTTTGCGCGCGGTGATAATGGCTCTGATACCACTGTTGGGTTTTACAATGGGATCCGGGTTACCGATTTTAATTTTATTAAAACCGATTTATTAATTAAATTAATTCACAATTAATTTGGCAGCGGAAACGATTAAAACGCGGATGCAACCGTAACAGGATCAATCACCGAAACACGACAAACACAGAAAAATATATTTATTTAAAATAAATAAATAATTAAATATCTAATAAATTAGATATACCTTGGCGGGATCCGAGCAACCGCTCGAGACACCCGGATTCAACGGGCTCGCGCTAGGACGAACTGAGACGTCTGACTCGAATCTTCGAGACAGATCATCGACGGCGGCATCGGCGGCGGCGGCGACAGGCGGCGGCGGCGGTAGTGGCGGCGGCGGTGGTAGGGATACCACCGGTGGTGGTGACAAAACCTTCTCCGTCGGGATGGCCACCGGGACCGATCCCACAACGAACGACTCGCCGGAGATCGGAGGAGGGGCGGCGGCAGCGGACGGGTAGAGCGGCGCCGGCCACGACGACGCGACCGGGCGCGGCGGTCTCGGCTGCGCCGGCAGCGCGAGAACCACCGGCCGGTGGTCGCGCGGCGGCGCGTGAAGGGCAGCGGCGGCGGCGGCTTGAGCCGCGGCGGCGGCTCGGGCTGCGGCTGCGACTGCTTCGCTCTCGAGTCGGGCACAGATACTGGCAAGACGGGGATCCATCGGAAATCACGAACGGATCACGGTGGTGGAGGCTGGGCGGCGACGGCGGTCGGCGGCGGAGGAGCCGGCTTCGACGGGTTCGGCGCAGGGAGAGAGAGAGAGAGGAGATTAGGGTTTTTGGTGACTTGTGTTTCAATCCTCCTCCTTTTCTTATTTAATATTAAATTCGCGGACCGGGGCCAGACGGACTGGGCCCGGTCGCGATCTCCTTTAATCCACCAACCGATCAGTCTGTTAATCCGGTAACAACTGATCGGTTCGTCTTTTGTTTAGCGAGTATTTTTGAACCGATAGTTTTGTCGTTTTAAATAAATAATTAATATTTATTTAATTCACCATTTAGTTCGTTTATATCTAATTAACAATTAATTAGATTTAATAGTCCGTTGACCCGGGTGTAACTCTTACGGGTCAATATCGGTCGGGTTCGTTAATCTGTCGGGTCAGGACACCATATATCCAACACTTTGAATCTCTAAAATTCGAATCAGACCAAAACAAGCCTCAAAACTTGAATACCTTGAGCGGTTTTTGACAACGAATCCATAGACACTATATTTAACTTCTGAAATCATGTTTTGCATGGTTAGTTTTTAGATCTATGGACCGAAAACCCTCGGAATGGTTTTTTTTCGAACAGAAAACCCACAAATTATGACAAAAACGACAATCAAATGTACCAGTGTACTCGGAATCACGATACCTACCTAAATCCGGTCTCAGAAAATGTCATATACGCAGTCTAAATTTTTTTTGAAAATTTGGCAAGAGTTCAGTAGCAGTTCGGAATAACGAGAAATAGTGAACTCCGAACCTCAAGTTTGGCTATTTATAGCCTAAGGAGTTCGGACGTCCGAATTCCACGTTCGGTTTAAAAATATATCAGAACTCCATCCGAACTCCTCGGTCGGTATGAGAATTACTCCAAACTCTTGTCGGAACTCCACCTTTGGCCAATCCGAAAGTGATCCGAACTCTGTCCGAACTTAGAGTTTGGACAGTCTTCCAAATTTACAATTTGACCCCTGAAATTTGATGAATCTTCAAATTGAACCCTAAAAGTTTTAAATTTTGTCAATTTTTAACAAACTTTGTTCAATTTGATGATGAACTTCCTGAATTCAAGTCCATTTGGTTGTATTCGGCACACTAATGATTTTTCACTATCGGTTGATCGAAAATAAAATAGAAACAAAATCTTTCTGATTTTTATAAAATTTTCAAACACACCGAAAATCTTTTTGGATTTTTACAAGATTATGCTAAAACACACCCTAAAATATTTTTGAGATTTTCAGATATTCAAAACAAATAACCAAACAGAAATGAAATAACTGAACAGAAAGCTAAAATAACTAAAATTTTTGCGAGAAAGATCCAGACGCGAGATCATATCAGCCAATGTGCATCAGACACATTTCAATTTTAATTAGCATGCAAGTCAAGTTGGCAGCAAATACAACTTTTCAATTTATTTCAGCTCAGGCAGATCAATTTTTATAGTTTTATGATATGTTAAGGTATGATTTAACATGCATTGAGACTATGATAGCCCACACAATCCGAAATGCTGGTAATCTAGCTTATTCTCTTTTTGTATTTTTCACATAATTTTGTTTTCAACAGAGATTTATCGTCCATGGTGTTTCATGCAAAAAAAAAATAAAGCAGAACCCTAAACAAACAACAATCAGGTCGGCTAGTAGGCACGCAGAGAAAGACCGATTGTTTAGGAGAATAAGAAATAGAAAATAAAGTAGAAATTGTATAATCCAACAACAATCAGGTCGGTACTCCCGTACACGCAGAGAAAGTCCGATGGATTATATGAAACACCAAATAAAATAAAGCAGAACATCAAACGAACACCAATCAGGTCGATCTTTTGATACGCGGAGAAAGGCGCGTTTGACAAAATAAAGAAAATCAAACAAGTTCAAATTTTTGCAAAATGAAAGCATGCATACACTAGAACATCTCTTATTCTGTTTTTGCTATTTTCATTTTTTACTTGCCAAAATTACACAGCATCCATCATGTCGTGCTTCACAATAATCAAGCAGAAATTTTATGTTTATATCATACTAACATATATCATATTTACCTTCACGCATTCAACTAACCATACAAGTACATACAACCTTTATTTTTACTTTATTCATGGTTGATAACACACGCTGATGTAATATCATTTCTCGCTTGGTCGGATCAATTTCTCAATTTTTGATTTTTATTTTTTTTATGCTTTTTGCATTTTTCAATTTTTTTAATATTTTATGATATATCTCCCACTAAAGTACAAAACTCCATTTTTGGATTTTGTAATAAGAAAGGAAACACAACTAAAAAGTAAACCAAAAAAAAAATTGATCAACCGACAGCTACCAAGCTGGAAATTTTTGTATGCCGATGATCTGCAAAAGATATCGAAAGCTGGTTTTGTCAAAAGCCTTAGTAAAAAGCTCCGCTTTTTGAAAATCAATGTGGATCTTTTGCAGATCAATCAAGTGTTTCTCATAGCAATCACGTATAAAGTGATAGTGGATGTCGATGTGTTTTGTTTTAGAGTGATGATCGACGTTCTTAGTAATACAAATAGCAGCTGAATTATCTATATGTATAGACGTAGTAAGAAACTTGTTAGAGTATATTTCTATGCTAGAATGTGTCTCGTGTATTGTATCTAGATTAGAGCATCTTTGTGATTCAAATGGTTAACATACCAAGGTGGCCGTACCAAGTGGTCCACCGTACCAATTGGTACGCCCGTACCAATTGGTTCGCCAGTTGGTACGCAGGCCAGTATTTTGCACCTATAAATAGTTTGTGTTAGAATGATAGCTTCACACTTCTGTCATTTCTACACCGTTACTGTGTGTGTTCTATAGAGAGAAACCAGAGTTTACTTCTTGTAATCTTCAAGTGATTAATAAGAATAAAGCTTATTTACTTCTCGTGTTCACTACATTGATCAAAGCATGCAGTAGTAAGATCGTATCTCGGTTTTACAAGTGGTATCAGAGCATTTGGTTGCTCTACTGCTGTGTTTTTTATCGATTTTCGGATTTTTAGAGAGAGAAAGTTTGGGTTTCTTACATTTTTCTTCAAATTCTTCCAATTCCGAGTGTTTCTGATGCTAAAAATGATTTCTAAGCGTTCCTAGTGTATTTATGCATCTCACTGTATCAATTTCCAGTTCCAAAAGTCGAAAATTCAAAAAATCCATCGATTTCAGTGTGATACGCCATTGGTACGCCGGAAGAACAGCTGGTACGCCTTTGGTATGCTATTGGTACGCAAGGCAATATTCATTAGTATCTGGTACGCTTGAATTTGGTACGCTAGGCAATCTTCAAGTCTGGTACGTGACGGTTACTCACTGGTACGCTGGCAGTTACGCCGTACCATATTGGTCCGCTGCTGGTATGTTGGTAAATCTGGTACGTTGTTATTCTGGACCGGGATTTGCTCCACTAAATTTGATTTGGTTTAGAGATGGTACGTTGAGAAGTTTGGTCCGCTGGCAGAAAAGTAGTCGTTACTAAAACTGACATAACTTGAGAACCGTTAAGAGTTACGGAACCCACTTGGAAGACCTTCGTTTTTGAGTTACAAGTTTTTGAAGTATCATATTTCATAAAAGATGTCGGATTTTCAAGCATTTGCGGCTATGCAAAGCACGGTACAAGCTATGCTCAATTTTGATAATGAAATAGGAAAAAGTCAAAAAGTTCCTAAGCTGTTAACGTTGGAAGATTATCAAAATTGGAAGTAACGACTTTCTGCATACATCAGCACAAATGATATTGATTTATGGATTCTGATTCGAAAGTTGTATGTACGTCCAACTGAAAATGGAAAGTATAAGGAACTTCAAGATTTTGATGGTGATGAAAGAAAAAGTTTTGAGCGTGAACAAAAAGTTTATGGTTAACTTACCATGGCTTTACCTACCGAGTTGTTGCATCAATTCAGCACATGCAAGAAAGCTAAACAGTTATGGGATGCTCTATCTGCTCGATGTGAAAGAAAAGACAAATATAAGAAGAGTAGACGAAAAGTGTTGAACAAGGAATTTGAAACTTTTCAACAATATGAAAAAGAAAACATTTCAGCTCTTGTTTCAAGGTTTTCACATCTGATTAGTGAGATAAAAGTGGTTAAAATTGAAAAGACTGAGGAGGAATTAAAAGAGAAATTGATGAAAGCATTACCAGAAAAGTGGGAAAATTATGTGTTGTTGCTTACCCATGACAAAGAATACTCTACATTATCATTTCATGATTTAACTAGAAAGCTTCAGGCTAGAGAAATGGAAATGATGACATCAAATAAATCAACTGCTCAACTGCAGAATCCGGAATTATATCATGATCAAAATTCCGCAAGTATCAATGCAAAGTCTAAATCATCTAGTTTTGGTTCATCAAATCCACCTCAAACAGCGTTTGTTGCTGGTCATGGATCGGGAAATTCTGAAAATTCATCAAGAGGGTGTAATTTCACTGTTCCAAATAATTCGAGTTAGATTTCGTTTTCTGCAAAAACACCTGATGAACATTTGGAATTGATTTCGGCTTTATTATCTTCATATTATGGATTGCTGAATGGTGGTTTGACAACATCTAATCTGATTGAAGAAGATTTTGATCAGATCGATCCGGGTAATCTTGAACAAATGGATATTAATTGGCAACTTGCGATGCTAGCTCAACGAGTCAAAAGATTCAAGAAGAAGACCTGATTTCAAAGTTTAAATCTGGATGGCAAGGTTGGCATAGATAAATAGAAGGCAAAATGTTTCAAATGTTCTAATTTTAGACATTTTGCTCGTGAATGTTCAAACTCAACTGCTTCTTCATCAAAGTCTCCAACAACTTTAGTTTCTCAAGTTGATAAACAATATAACTAGGGGCGAACTTTGGATGATTCACATCCAATTGCTTTAACAGCTATCACTTTGAAAGATGTTTATGATTGGGTTGCCGACTGCAATGATGAGTCTGCATGGACTGCCCCATCTGCAATGATTGCTCAGATTGTTCAGAAGAAGAAGTAACTGATTCTGAATTTGAAATAAGTGGTTCTGGAAATAGTGGCTATGAATCGGTTTGTGAGTTTTGTTCTCAGAAAGACAAGAAGATCAAGGCTTAATAAAGGATAATGAGTTGTTGGTTGATGAAAATAAAAGAAAGATAGAAGAATTGCCAAAAGAACAGCAAAATTTGGAAGATCTTCTTCAAGAATTGTCTTTTCAGAAAGAAAAATTCTCGGATTTTCAGGCAAAGGTTGTTGAAAAAGAATTGAAGTTTCAAAGCGTTGAAAAGGATATTGAACAAAAGTACATAACATTGTTTGAAGAAAATGCTGAATTAGTCAAAGAAGTGAAGAAATGGAAAGATGAAGCTGAGGATACTGCAAAAGATTTTTAAAATCTTTTTGACAAATCCAAGTCCAGGCTTGATATACTTACTAACACTTTTGTCGAACAAGCTGCTAAAAGTGAGTCTTATCAAATTGATATGGAAAAGCTGCTAGACGAGAAGAGGGAGTTAGTAAGAGTGAAGAAATTGCAAAATGCAAAGTTTGATGTTCAGAAAAGAAATGAAGATAAATTGAAGAAAGAATTAGTTGCTGGATTAGATGAGTTGAGGTTGCAAAAGTATGAAACTCATAAAGTGGGAAAGAAGTTGATTGCAACGGAAAAAGAGTTGGCTGAAGCTCAACAAAGAATTTCTGATTTAAAGATTGAAGTCATTTATTCAAAACGTCTTTTGAATAATGTTACTAATTCTCAATCTTTTACAAGTTTTCTAGCCACAGATGAAAATTTTGAGAAGATGTTTAACAAAATAGTTTCACCACCAGGAAGTCTCAAAGAAGGTGTTAATGATCTAAAGGAAAAGGTAGAAACTGGTGATTATTCTGAATTTGTGGATAAGAAATCTGATGGAGTAAAGGTTGTGAAGTCACAGAAAGAACTGAACAATGACAAGGTTGTGTCTGGTTCTTTATCTGATAGCAAAGAGAAATCTGCAAGTTCAGCAACTGACATTGCTGAAACAATTGTTGATGCTCCAAAAGATATCAACAAGATCAAAGCAGAGTTTTCTCGTCTTGCAAAGAACGGACATCCATCAACTGATTCAGAAGAGAAGGTTTCGGGAAAACATTTGGGTCTAGGATTTAAGAAGAAAATTCCTGATATTGTTACTTCTACGATTCAAAAACAACCGCAGTTGAAGAAAATTAATTTGAAGCAGATTCGAAAAGATGTTTTCAAGGCTGAAAAAGTTCAACCGGAGAGGCTTTACAAACTCAAAGGTTCAGAACAAATATTTTCGGACAAAGAATTACCGTTACATTATGTGGATGCTAAGAAAGTTGCTGAAGTGTTTGTCAAGAATATTGATCTGAAGAGTAAGAAGCCACAAGTTGCTAAATATTCTTCTAGAAGTTCAAATTCTGCTCTAATGAGCCCGACATCCAAATGGGTTCATGATCATCGATTTCAGGTATATGATTCTTTTTATGATCATTTTGGAGAAAATGTATTTTGTGAAACTTTGCAGGTTCCAAAGAGGAAAAATGTAAACAATCGCGAGAATTTCAGATTGTTTAGAAAATTCATATTTTTCAAGACGAAGTTGCTCGTGAACTGCCATTAACTCCTTAGTGGTACCTTCCCACCGTGTCTTATAAATTTCCATAACAGCCTTTGCTACCGACAATTGATCACTCAATCTTGTTTTGTCATCTAAGAGCTTACTCTTAGCGGTAGCAAACTGATCACAATTCTTACAAAGATTTGGAGTAGGAACTACTTTAGATGTATCGGTCATAAGAGCAACAACCGAATCTTGAAGAGTATTCCTTTTCATTAAACCATTCTCCAACTTAAGGCTTTTGTTCTCATCAGGTAGCTTCTGCATCTCTTTCTTCAAAGCTACCATATTGTCTGCAATTTCCAAGGCTGTCTGTTGAGCTTTATCATACTGTTGCTTCAAAGGAAGACTCTTGTTAAACAAATTTTCGAAGTCTGTTGCTGTATCAAGTGCCTCAGCTTTGGCAGCCTCACATTCTTTCATCAAAGCTTGTTTTTTTTATTTAAGACTTCAATCTCTTTCTTCAGTAGCAACACTTCATTTGACTCAGCTTCCTCAAAATTTATGTTTGCCATGAATGCAAACTTTTCTTCAAGATTCGTGTGGATATCATCAAGTGATACTTCAACTTTAGATTCAATATTTCCATCACTTGCTTCAAACTTTTATTTAACAGATGTGTCTTCATTTATTTCATCATGAATTTCATCTCTATTAAAATTTGATTCTGTCAAAGCATCCTTATCCTACACATGTTTTACAATCAAGGCAGATGAGTCAGAAAATTGATTTCTCCAATTATATGTCTTGTTTTCTTGTGAGGAAAGTGCTTTTGTAGTTTCAGGTTTAGAATTAGGGTTTAAAGAACTCCTTGATCCAGAAGAATTGACTTTGGCATTATTGTTTGAAGATTCATTTGACTTGGGAATATACTTCTGGTACTCTTTCTTTTTAGGCTGAGAACACTCTCTGGTGAAATGACCAAAGTTAGAAAAGTTGTAAAAACTAACTTTTGATTTGTCGAATCTAATCTGGCCACCTGAATTCAAATCCTTTCTACCAGTTTTCTTCAGGAATCTCTTTACCCTTCATGCTAGCATTGCAAATTGCCAGTTTATATCCATTAGCTCCAGATCATACGGGTCGACTTGATCATAGTCTTCTTCGGTTAACTCTACATTTCTAACATTTCCCGTGATTACTCCATAGTAAGATGAAATCAAAGCTGACACCAATGCCATGTAATCTTTCGTAGTTGTAATGGAAAGAGCCATTTTGCTAGAATCCATGGTATTACTTACTGGAATCGAAACATTACATCCTTGTGATTCATAAGTTACAGGAATTTGATCCACTTCCAGAATAAGAACCACCTCTAGCTATAAAAGCAGTGGCTGGAGCAGTTGATGTATGTTTTCCAGACTTTCCTAAAATGGTAGCAGCATTTGAGCCATAGTAAACATCAGGATTTTGAACTTCGGTTGGAGTATTATTGACATTTTTCATTTCCAGATCTCTAGCCTGCAGTTTTGCAATCAACTTTACAAACGTTAAAGTTTAATACTCTTTATCATTGGTAAGCATCAGCACATAAGGTTCCCATTTCGGCGGTAACTCTTCAAGCAAATTTTCATTTCAGTTCATCATCATCTTTCTCGAGTTGAACCGTGTCCATTTCTGATAATAGATGACAATACCTAGAAATCAGCTCAGGTACCCCTTCACCATAAAAATACTTAAAATTGTCAAACTCTTTCCTCAAAACCTTCTTTTTGCTTTTCTTATATTGCTCATTTCCTTCAGACCTTCCTTTCAGTGCCGTCCATAAATCATGAGAATGTTTACACCTCTTGAATTGATGTAAAATCTCCTTTGGAAGTGCTTGTGTGAGAATTCCATAAGCCTTTTGTTCCGTAGTATAATCGGTCTTTTGAACTAAATTTAAATTTCTTTGCATAACCGGAACATTGTTTTCGTCAACAGGATAGACGTATGGTGTATCCATGGCAATCCATAGATCACAATCCGTAGTCCCAATATACGCTTCAAACCGCTTTTTCCAATTATGATAGTCTTCAAATTTGAATAGTTTGGGAACTTTCTGAGTAGTCACAATTTCATTATCGTAGTTCAACAGAGATTGCATTTGCGATTGAATCGCAGTGAATGCTTGATAATCCGACATTTCAAAAAATTAAAGTTTATTGTTTGGTCCGAACTCTTCACGAACTCTAATGAACTGTCCGAACTATTCCGAACTTAGTCCGAACTTGGTTACACTTTCCGAACTTAGTCTGAACTCTTACCGAACTTAGTCTTTGCGAAACTTGTCCGAACTCCTTCCGAACACTGGATATCTGAACCTTATAATGAACAACACCAAACACTCTCCGAACTTTTTCCGAATTTGATCCGAACTACCTGCGAATGCGACACGAACTCTCACCGAACAGAATTTTGACCGAACACTAACCGAACTCCAAGTTCGGAGTGGTTATCGGGACGAACTTGAGGTTCGGACACTCGAAAAATCCAAAAAGTTCAAACTCTCAGAAAAAAGGAAAAACACAAACACCAGATGATCAAACGAATGAAAAACACCTGAAACAAGGATTTTGAACGTAAAGCATGATGTACAATGACCAGATTTTCAGAAACAAAGGATTTAGAGATGAAAACACAAGATGAAACGAGTTTTTAACAACACAAATGACCAAATTGAACTGAGCAGCACCAGATAGCTCTGATACAAATTGAAAATGCTAAAGCGGATGGATCGTGATCAGTTCGACATCATTGTGTAAACTAAAGTATGAACAATTCGTGTAAATAAAACTCAATCTCTCATTCAATAACTGGTACGAATTACAAAGAGACTCAGAGTTGTTTCACACTACAAAACACACACATAAGCGAAACTCGTTACAGATTTCAAACCTATCAACCTATTTATAGACACACTGCTGTCCGAACCCTACAGCTGGTCCGGACCCTAGGTTCGGCCTGGGTTCGGCCAGGGTTCGGCCTTCATGACTTGGTTGAAATCTTGAACTTATCAAAAGCTTTATCCGATCCAGCATGTTGCCACATTCAGGTACTAACAAGCGTCTTTGAATGCACTCACGCCCATCCAGTCCTTGCTTCGCAAGTGCCATTCACGTGGCCATATAAAACCCTTTATAACTTGTGTCATAGTACCTGCAATACTAGACTAGGATGGGACTTAATTTTGGCGGTGTCAGACGGGAAACACATTCGACACCTATATAGTATCATCGAGTCCCCCTAGTCTATTAACTGTAATTTTGTCAAATCAAGTTTATAGACTACAGAGCCTTTCCGATGTTCAACTGTCGCTACGCTTATAAAACTTGTACGGTACAACCCACTCACATTATTACATGTCAATCATGTCAGTGTTCCATCATATTTTTTTTCTTTTTTATTATTTCGTAAAAACGGTTTTACCCTTGTATATATATAAAACTACTTCAGTTTAATTACTCCATAACCGTACCCTTTCCTTTAAAAAAATTCTGCAAAAAACCTCGACCGCCATTGCTCTCGATCTCCAAGCTCTTTCAACAATTTTCAATAGGTCAGTTCTTTTCCTTCCCCCTTTTTGTTCTTATGGCATCGTATTCCGCTAAATCGACGAAACATGATATGCATTTACGCTTTTCCCTCGTCACTTCAGAAACCCTAATTGAGTTTCTCGAAGAATATCATATCCCTTTGTCACTCCACCCTGTTATTCCTGAAAAGAAAAAGGCCATTCACCCCCTTCCTAAGGGTAAAATTGGCCTATACTTAGATACCAAAAGATCGGCCAATTATCGAATCCCCTTTTCACCCTTTTTAATGCCGCGCTTTGAATTTGTCGCCAAGTTTGTTGATGTTTCGCGCATTCTACCGTATAACCATGTCTCGAGACTGGTATACGTTTGAAAAAAGACCGTCCCTAAATCCCATGCATGACAAGAAATTACCCAAGAACCAATATTGGAATCAAAACTTCATTTTTTAGACCATACATGTTTTCCTCAAGAAATCAAATTGAGGAAGAAAGAAGATCTTGTTCGTGATGAACCTCCAAAAAAGGAAGAAATTAATTATGACCACTTCACCCTGTTGGGTTATATAATAAATTATCACTTTAAACACGAGTACGGAGCGGAATTAATCCTATGAATTAATCTAACTAACCGGTTAAAGAACGTGTACCTTTTTAGCTCGGCAAGAGAAGAACCTTTAGGATTTGAAGTAAATCCATCTACGTTCGCACACACGACACACCGATGTACGTATGCTAGTACTCGATCACGAAATCCTCTTGGTGAAGTAGGCTTGGTCGAACCACATAAGAAATCGAAACCCCTAGGGTTCTTTCTTGTTTGCCGAAAATTAGAGAGAGGATAGAGAGAGGTTAGGGTTTTGCACTTTTCCAGATAAATGCAACACTAAACCTTAAACCCATAAGGTTTATTTATAGGGTTTAGGAACTTGATGAACAAGTTAGGGATTGGGATAGGGCTTCACGAAATTTTGGCCCTAAGGCCTATCCCAAGCCTTTTAATTGCAATCAAATTACAACTCTCTCTAATTTACAACTAACACCCCTGTTAACAATTAACCGTTAGTTTTTAACGACTCCTCGTTAAATGTTCGTGAAAATATTAATTAACTAATTAATACAGATACAATAGTGTCTAGACGTGTAACCCCGTAGGCTTAAATACTTTCCGGACATACGCTTATTAATACGTGATCATATCCCTACAGCTCCTACTTGAGCTCGTAGTAATAAAGGTAATAACATTGGTTAGCGTCTAGCAACACGCCAGTGCTCCCAGAAATATTTAAGTACAGTTTCTCAAAGTGTATTTAAATGGTACAGTCATTTACTATCCCTTTGTTACCGATACCGTTGTTAAATATGAATATGGATCAACTCATTTCATACTTTAACGATTCTGTTTCTCATTCCATAACTAATTAAAGATTACCAAATTCAAAATCGAGACACATCTGGATTTCATTTCGGCATGGCCATGCAAGCATCTTAATTAGTCCAAGTGAGGGGCCTAGTGGTATTTGCTTCAACTTTTAAGCTGGAGGAACAAATCCTCTTGACTACACGTGTCCAGTCACATACTTCACTAAACTTACTAAAAATAGCCCTTTTGTACTACCTTATTCAGGATAGTTAGAACTATATCAAGTAGGTGCAATCCATATATGCATGACCTGCTTGTATCTCAAGTCTAAGGATAAATAAAGCAACCATTTACGAATTTCACTTAATGACGACGATCCATAAAAGTGACAATTCGTTAGTGGGGTAGTCCGATATGCATCCAATGAATATCATGTGAGTTTGGTGGGACCATCCATTATATATTCCAAGAATATTACCAATCACTCAGATTTGTCTTAGTTTAACTATATTCCCATATAGTTAATCGAAAATGGACAATTTAGAATACTTGACAAGTACTCAAGGATTAAACATGCAAATATAGGACACAATTTACTATTAAATGAAATCAAACATATCAAGTACTTTATTTCATTATATAAATAGAAATTGCTTAACATCCCTTATCCAAATACCGAACATCAGACATACATGATTTAACTAGCTAACTTAAGTCCCATGCCCTCGGCATGCCTTTCAAGTTTCAGCCTCGACAAAGCTCTCGTGAAAGGATCAGCTAAGTTATCCAGACTGCCTCCATTGCAGCTTCCAAAGCAGCAATGTACTCAGACTCTGTTGCAGACATAGCAACTATGGTTTGTTTCTTGCTTTTCCAATCCACAGCGCCTCCATTCAGAATGAAGACGTACCCAGACTGAGACTTCGTGTCATCTCTATCAGTCTGAAATCCAGCATCGCAGTATCCGGTCACTTTGAGCTCTTGATCTGGATTTCCCCCATATACCAAAACAAATCTCTAGTAGCCCGTAGGTACTTGAGAATGGTCTTAACAGCAGTCCAGTGACTTTCACCCGGATTCTGTTCAAATCGGCTAATGATATTTTGCGCAAATGCTATATCAGGTCTAGTGCATCTCACCGCATACATTATGGAGCCTACAGCCGAAGGATAAGGGACTCTCTGCATACGCTTCACCTCATCAGGTGTAGAAGCACCTTGTTTGACCGATAGACCAAGTCCTTCCTACATAGGGACTATACCACGCTTGGAATTCTCCATCTTGAATTGCTTCAAGATCTTATCAATATAAACACTTTGACTTAGTCCAATAAACCGCTTTAGTCCATAAATGGACCTTTGAAGCTTGCATAATTGGTTGGGATGTTTTGGATCAATAAAACCTTCAGGTTGATCCATATAGACTTCTTCATCCAAGTAACCATTTAAGAAGGCAGTCTTAACATCCATTTGCCATATCTCAAAGTCATAGTACGCTGCTATGGCTAAGAGAATCCTAATAGCTCTAATGTCAGCTACTGGTGAGAAGGTCTCATCATAGTCAACGCCAAAACGTTGAGTATAACCTTTCGCCACGAGACGAGCTTTATAGGTCTTCTTCTTGAAGATCCATTTACTCCCAACGGTCTTCGTGTTAGGAGGAAGATCAACCAAGTTCCA
>JBCNJP010000023.1:36215053-36303999 GCA_039602395.1 Deinandra increscens subsp. villosa | reverse complement strand
GGAAGTTGAATTGTATACTTTTTATTTCTTATGTTATAATACTTTGGGGTTTTGATGCTTTCTACTCCTTAAATTTTACAATTTGTTTTTTTTTTATAGAAATAGTAAACTTTTGGTTTTCATAGTTTGACCACAATGTTTCATACTCTTACGTTTTATACCCTTTAACTTTTAAAGTTTTTTTTTTGTTTTAAGTTTTGTTGTCTTCTACTTTGGTCACGAAACGTTTAACTTTACTACTTTCGTTTTTAGTATATTTTTACAGTTTTATACTTCACTACAAGACTTTTAGACTTTTACGTTTTATACCCCTTAACTTTTTTACCCTCTAACTTTTAAAGTTTTTTTTTGTTTTAAGTTTTGTTTTCTTCTACTTTGGCCACGAAACTTTAAACTTTTCTACTTTCGTTTTTAGTATACTTTTTTAGTTTTATACTTTCACCACGAGACTTTTAAACTTTTACGTTTTATACTACTTAACATTTAACCCTCTAACTTTTAAAGTTTTTATTTTTGTTTTGAGTTTTTTTGTCTTCTACTTTTGCCACGAAACTTTTAACTTTTCTACTTTCACTTTTAGTATACTTCTATACTTTTATACTTTCATCACGAGATTTTAAACTTTTAAGTTTTAGACCACTTAATTTTTTGACTTTCGTTCAGTATAGAAATTCAACCCCGCAGCAACGCGCAGGGTGGTAAACATCTCGTTAATAAAAACCAATGTTTTCTCAATTAGAGCATCCGTTTCTCATAAAACTACAAAATCAGAATTGGAATAAGTTTTGATCATATAATTATGATTTTAAACATTTTATTAAACTAGATTTTACTACTCGTGTGTTATCACGAGGATAACGTATGCATATAAAACAAATGTATTGTTAAAGCGCAACATAAAGAAAGAAAAATAAAAAAAACAACTTAATAACGTTAAAATTAGAGTTCTCTGATTAGATATAACACTACAAACAATTAGATATTTAAAGAAACGGTGTGAAACTAAAATTATAATCAATAAAACGCTTGATAAATGATTTAAAAGTATGAAAAAAAATACCAACTAGAAAGGTAATTTTATATAGGATAATCGTCGTCAAATCAGTAAAAAGCTCATTAACCTAAATAGCTAAGGTAAGTAATATATCGTATCCATAAAGAGCATTTTCTTTGATTTCTGAAAATAAAACACAAAGACTTGATTGAACTGAATTAAACTAATATTAATCTAAAGAGCCTGTGGTTAGAATTGCACTTTCGTTTTATTTCAGAATAAATCACACGAAGACTTGATTAATTTAGTTAACGTAATATTAATCTAAATTGCAATTAAACTAAGAAATTAACTAACGACACACAAAAACACAAGATAAGGAACAACCAATCACACTCAGTCTTAGATATTATATCATAATGTATAATCTATATCATAATGTATAATCTGACAAAATTTCTACACTCAGTCTTAGATATTATATCATAATGTATAACCTGACAAAATTTCTACACTAGTAAGTTGCATAGACATGATTCCGTTTAACATATCAACTAGGTAGTCTCGCAACACACACATGTTAAATATAGAAGCATACTCAAATCATCCTCTTGTGAAAATAACAAGAATACATTCATGTCTAGTATATATTTAAAAGTCAGATTGAATACAATGTGACCGGTTGAATGCAAGTAGCAGCCCCAAGGGCTTTTCTTCGTCAAAAAAATGTTATTGTGTAGGCCCTCTGAAGTACCAACTAACATTTAGTTAGATGTGTTTGAAGAATTGAAGCCTTCAACCCGTATTCCTTTGACAAACAAAAAAGTCATAATTCTTTCTTTTTGTTTTCTATTTTACCTTTTTATTCTTTTATTCTACATAACCATTTTGATTTAAGCTAATCAAAACCTTACACAATATAAATAAATAAAAACAACATTTTCTTTTTCATGATTAAAAGAAAGATGAAAATAAGTTACATATTACTCCATATATATTGCAAGTTGTTATAAGGTGCATACCCATTAATCAATGCTAGAAAGACTGATTGTGGGTTTTGATTCATTGTGTGATATTACTTGATAAAAGGTATACCTATTTACAAAAGGAGTCAAGAAGTTGCTCAACTCAACCTGTTTTCAAAGGTATGACCCTCTTTTCATTTATAGGCTTTAATTATTTTTTTTACCGGCATTGAACTTCAACCAGGCGATTCGGTGGTGAACACCTGGCATAACGGTGTTACTCATGACACACTGCGAGCACAGACAGTACGGGTAACTCGTAACACAGGCCATAAGTCAAGCCCATTTAAGCAAAAATCAAGCTCTAAACGGCCGGATAGAAAAACCTATATACGGATCCAGGGATCGAACTAATGACATCTCAGTCAGCAAGTCTTTCATTGTCACTAATACCATTAGGACAAGTCCTAATTGGTATTTATAAGCTTAATTTAAGCATGCAACCCCCCCCCCCCCCCCTAAATAAATAAATAAATAAATAACAAAAACACACACCCCGTAAATACGTAATTGAGTAAGCATCCACACAAAAAATACCAAAAAAATATCACTAAAAGTAAAATGAGGCACTAATCTACCAATACAAAAAGAATGTAGAGTAGGTTTCAACCTTTTTATACACGTCTTCTATTACAAACAAAACAACATGAGTAAACCCTTTTGAAAAAAAAGTGTGGGAAACAAGACGTTTTAGTATTGTTACTAAAAACGTCACTAAAAATTAGATATAGTAACTCTTTACTATCTGTCACTGATATGTGTCATAATTATACAGAACGTTTTATGTTTAATCTTTAATCACATTGGCTACTAACCATAATTTTTTTGATTCATCTCCTTTCTATTTTAAATCAGTTTACTGCTGGAATTTGGAGTATCTTTCACTACCTAGGTATGATTAATTCTACAATATCTTTGTTTTATCAGGGAACATAAGAGACTTTTACCGACGAAAAAAGTCTCAAAAGAAAAAGGATAAATGTCGTTCACCCATAGAATCTCACTAATATATGGTATTTTCACCAACGGGCAACGGATTAGCAACGAATTTTCGTCGATAAAAGTTATCTGATATATATTATAGTTTGCGATATCTAATCAACTTTAAATCATTTAAATATATAACTATAGCTCCATCAATCAAGAACATCCATGATAGCAAAGTAACACATTACCAAAGCAAGCTACTCACACAACATATATGCACAAACATCTCAAAAAAGCGCGATCACGAGTTAACATGGAAGATCTTAGGATCCGCAACATCTGCAGCGGTCCAACATGGGACTCCTGAGGTGATCGACGAGTGCATTTCAACGTATCCCGACATAATTTGGTACAAGGATAAAGGCTTTCACTTGTCTCTCGAAACCATCACACAACGCCATGAACAAGTGTACAATGTCTTGTTTCGGTCTGTAGTTCACAAGGCATTCCAGGCAACATTGATTGATAAAGACGAGAAAGAGAATTCGTTACACAAGGCCGCTAAGTTAGCCCCGCCCTATCGGATTAGTGTTATGACCGGTGCTGCTCTGCAAATGCAACGAGAGCTTCAATGGTACAAGGTATCGAATAAATGTTACTAGCTAATCAACTCATGTTAATATGACAGTTTTCGTTTTCGCATAATCAACGACAAATAATTATTTAATCAATTACCAAGTAAATTAAATTTAGATAATTAAATAAAAAATTAATTTAATATGCAGCGGAAAACGATTTAATTTACTAACGCGAAAACCTGTTAATTAAAGTAAACCAAAACAACAGGATTCGACGATCACCAAACGCGCAAACACCTAAAACGCGTTAAGCAAAACGCGACACAATCATAGAATAAATAAACATGTAAATCTAAATTAATGACTAGTTCAGATATACCTAAGCGGTGATTCAAATAGACGTTCGAGACACCGGAAGTCAACGGGTGACACTAGCGTTTCACAAGTAATGATTCGTCAGACGAATCGAACTTTCCTCGCGGTTACGGATTTACTACGCGGTGAATCAAGCACCGAGAAAATCTCGTATGTCGGATCGGGCTCGAACTAGGGTTTGCGGACGACGAGTGAACACGCCTCTCGGTGGCGGTTCGCGGCGGAGGGTGTCGGCGGAGGAACCGTCGACGGCGAGGAGGGCGGCGGCCATCTCGAGCGGCGTCTGTGGTGCGACGGGGCGACGACGGTAGTCGTGGTGGCTGTTGCGGATCGGTCAGCGGCTGCGGCGGCGGACGACGGGCAGCAGCGGTGGCGGACTCGGAGCGGCAACACGGCGGTGGCCCACGGCTTTGGTTCGTCGTAGAGGAGGAACCACGGCAAGGCGGTGATTATCAGATTAGGGTTCTTGTGATCAGATGAACGGATCGTCGGAGAACCAGAGGGGACGACGGCGGTGGGGTGGCGTCGGCGTCGATCAAGAGATAGGAGGAAAGGGTCGGGGGCCGAGAACTCTAGTCTGTGGATTAGGGTTTCGCCTCCATTAATCAGTTATATTTATAACTGATTAAGTTTCCGATTAGTCCCTCGATTTTATTTAATCCTTAATCGAACCATTCAATTTCCGAGACTAACATTTAGCTCTTAGTATTTTTCGCTTTCAGAGATTTAACGAATATTAGTCAAACTATTAATTCGTCGATTGTCGTCCATGACCTAAATAATAGTTGACGTCTTTTGTCGCTTAATTAATTATAACGATTAATTAATCAATTAACTAATTAATTATTTTTATCTATTAAACCATTTATTAAACAAGTAATTAATTCTTCTGCGAATTTTCTGGTTATAAAAATAAGCGGACTTTAAAACCCGTTGCCTCCGGTGTAACTCTTACGGGTCCTGACCTGGTCGGGTACTTGATTTAATCGGGTCTGGACACCTAAATCCAACACTTCCACCTCCTTTACATATAGTACTTCCGAAGATGAATTCCGTTCCAAGCCCTTGGCACTTTACTTCCATCACTGTTTCCTAGCACATATGACCCTTTATCCAACACTTCCAGGAATTGGTAACGACCATCCCAATGTGGAGACAACTTTCCACTTGGTATCATCCTACTTGCTTCATTATTTCTCAACACCAGATCTCCTTCCTTGAACTGAAAACTCTTAACATTTTTATCATAATACCTGGCCATACTTTTCTTATACTTTGCTTCCCGTGTAGCAGCTATCTCCCTTCGCTCTTCCAAAACATCCAAATTTTCCATTAGCCTTTCATCATTATCACTGATTTCTATCATTCTTCTTGTTGGAACTCCTACCTCCACCCGAATAACCGCTTCAGTTCCATAGGTAAGACTGAAAGGAGTTTCCTCATTACTTGTTTTTGGCATTGTTCGCAATGACCAGAGGACATGCAACAATTCATTAATCTATCCACCACCTATCTATTTCAACTGAGCCTTTATCCCTTCCACTATGCTCCTATTCATCCTTTCAACTTGTCTGTTCGCCTGAGGATGAGCCACTGAAGTAAATGTTTGCACAATAGATAACTCCTCACACCATGCTCGGAAGGGATATATAATATCCGCAAATTGCTTTCCATTATCCGACAGAATATGCAAAGGCAATCTAAAACGACATATAATATGTTCCCATACGAACTTTTTGACTTGTTGATAGTAATTGATGCCAAAGGCTTGGCTTCCACCCATTTCATAAATTGTCTACTGCTACTATCAAAAACTTTACTCTTCCTGCTACTTCAGGAAAAGGACCCACAATATCAATTCCCCACTTTTGGAAAGGCCATGCCGATACTAATGGTACCATAGCATGTTTTGCTTTTAAACTTACAGGTGCATGTCACTGACACTCATCACATTTTACCAATTCATTCATCACAGTTCTGTGCATCCCGGGCCAGTACTAACCGAGCCCCACCAATGTTGTTACAACCAACCGCGCACCCATATGACTTCCACAAATTCCTCGATGCACTTCTTGTGTTACGTACACTGCTTCCTCCAAAGTTAATCACCGCAGCAATGGTCCCGAAAAGGTTCTCCGATATAAGATACCATCCTGGAATTGATACTGAAATGAATTTTTATATACACTTTCCTGGCCTCGTCCTTTCCTTCTGGTAATACGTTATCTCGAAGGTATGTCCGGATAGGATCAATCGATGTCCCTTGCGCCAATTGCACATCCAACACAGTAGAAATTAAAACAGACGGCTGTTCCAAAACATCCACCTTAATCACTTTTGCCAAATGTTTGAATGTTGTTGATACCAACTTACTTAACACATCCGCCTTCTTATTTTGGGACCTCGGGACATACACTACTTCACAATTTTGAAACTCCTTTATTAACTCTTTAGCCCGAGTTAAGTATAAAACCATAGTGGCTCCTTTCGCTTCATACTCGCCATTTATCTGGTTAGCCACAAGCAAAGAATCTACATGCGCTAACACCCTCTTAGCTCCCAATTGCTTCGCAAGACGCAACCCTGCTTTCACAGAAACTTTTCCTATAAATCGCAAGAGTCAAAACATTTTATATAGTAGAAAAAAGATTATAGTTTTTAGAATAAGCCAAAACCTACCAGAAATGCCTCATACTCCGCTTCATTATTAGAAGTAGCAAATGTAAATTTTAATGAATGTGTCAACTCATCATCTTCCGAACTAATTAACATCAAACCTACTAACCCACATATTTTATAACCACATGTATGTTTCGGCAAAGAAAACATGTAAAAGTAAAAACATAACATACCTGCACCAAGCCTGTCACTTCTAGAAGAACCATCTGTGTACAATTGCCACAAAGGCACAACCTCCTTACTTTCCATACAAAGACTTTCCTCCTCACTTTGCGGTATTTCCGCCAAAAAGTCTACTACCACCTATCCTTTTACAACCACACGAGGTTTAAAAATTATATCATACTGCCCTAACTCGATGGCCCACTTTACTAACCGACCGGATATTTCCGGCCTCCTCAATATCTGATTAATAGGAAAAGAAGTAAATACTTCCACACAATGAGCCTGAAAATACCTCCTCAAACGCCTTGTTGCAACTATCAATGCTAAAACCAACCATTCCAAAGGAGGATAACGCACCTCTAATCTTTCAACACCTTACATACGTAATAAATAGGCACTTGCTTTTTATCCCTTTCTACCAAAAGTACTGAACTTTTAACCCTAATCGAAGCGGAGATGTGCATCTAAAGTCCTTCCCCCACTATCGGGGCCGTCAAAATCGGAAGTGTCATTAACACATCCTTTAGTTTAGAAAATGCATCCTCTGCCTCTTGCGTCCAACACAATTCTTGCCTTTCGGAACTTTCCTTTAGTATTTTCATAGAAGGTAACGAAATATCAGCTGCCTTGGCCAAAAACCTATGCAAAGAAACCATCCTTCCGTTCAGAATTTGCACCTCCTTTACAGAATTCGGAGACTTCATTTGTATAATTGCCTCGACCTTATCACGACTTGCTTGTATACCCTCTTTAGAAACAAGCACTCCTAAAAACTTTCCTGATTCCATCCCAAAAGAACACTTTTTTGGATTCAACTTCATATTAATAGAACACAACCGATCGAATGTCTCCCTTATATCACATAGCATCGCTTCTTCAGTTTTACTTCTAATAACTATGTCATCCACATAAGCCTCAAGGTTCCTTCCCACTTCAGTTTGGAAAGTTTTATCCATCAATCGCCGGTACGTAGCCCCTGCATTTTTTAACCCAAAAGGCATCTTTTTATTACAATAAGTACCTTCACGCGTAATAAAAGCTGTTTTATCCTCATCCTCTACTGCCATTTGAATTTGATGATAACCCTTATATGCATTAAAAAAAACACTTCCAAATATACCTTGCCAAAGCGTCAACCTTGGAATCTATCTCAGGTAAAGGATAACATCCTTTGGGCAAGCATGATTTAAATCCATAAAATCTATACACATCCGCCAGGACCCATCCCTTTTTTTTTATTACCAAAACCGGATTTGCCAACCACGCGGGATACTGCACTTATCGCAAGATGCTTGCCTCTACCAACTTATCTACTTCTTCTTTTACAACAGCTGCTCTCTCAGCATCCATTCCCCTTTTATGTTGAGGATACGACTTTTTATCCGGAAATACTTTTAAACAATACTCAAATTCAAATCTCATGGGACACCAGTCATATCCGATGGCTCCCAAGCAAAAACATGCGGATTTCCTCTCAATAATTCAAACAGCCTCTTCCGCATATCCCCCTTTACTGCTGACCGCACTTGTATTTTTTTATCCGGAAAATTTTTGTTAACCACCCACTTATCAGACAAAATTTCATCCATACTACCCAATTTATCTTCCTTTCTTGAAGCAACATCACTATCATTTGCGGTTCGCACATCCATTATACTTGTATACGCATCAGAAACAAGTGTCGGCACCCCCAAAGGCGTAGGGAACCGCAACATGCAATGTACCACCGAAATTACCGCCCCCAAGTTTCGCAAAGCTGGCCTCCCTAAGAGCACATTATGCACCGATGTTGTTCTTACCACCAAAAATGTAATTTCCAATGACCTAAAACAACTTCCTTGACCCAAGGTGACTGGAAACGTAATTTCTCCTATTGGCCTTACAACCTCTCCAGCAAAACCAATCAAAGGACTTCCAGACACCATTAACTGGCTCTTCACACTTGCATCCAACTGTCTGAAACAAAATTCATACATAAATCTCCGTAGCACTTCCGCAATCAACAGACACCCTCAAATCTCATATCCCGCAATTTAAGCAGTGACAACTACGGGCTCATCCGTCGCTATATCTTGCCTTATTGGTGGAAAAGTAATTTTCTGACACATCCACTTAGGCATTTCCGAAACCTTTCCCCTGACATTCCTACCCAACTGAGCATCCCTCTGTCTATGTACCATGTGTATTACCGGTATTGCCTTATCATCATGTTTCCCTCCTTGTATTACTTTAACCATATGTCCCAACTTCCCAAACCGCACAACCTTGTCAATTTCTCTTTTTAAAACAAAAAAGCTGTTGGTTGTGTGCCCCTTATCACGGTGATACATGCAGTACTTATCCAAATTCTTATTCGAATAAGGGCGATGTCTCGCAGGAACCGGAAGATCTACCTTTTCTGTTGCTAAAATCTCAGTGGGAGTTTTTATCAACTCCACATACTTACCGTTCCGGAAATCGTTATATCCTCCCCTGTGTTGAGAACGAAAAGAACTAACCCTTCCTCCAATAGGCTTAGACCACGTATTCCACATGCCTCCCCTCTGATTATTATGAATGGGACCTCCAAGTCTTCCGGGCTAAAACACCGGGCTGAAACACCGTTGCACCCTTTCCCTGTACCTTCCTTTGCTCCACAGCTAACATATTGGTAGACGCATTTTTACCCCTAACAAAGGCCCACACTCTATCCATCAATGACTTCATAGACGTAGGTAAATCCTTATGCAACTTCTCAACTAATTGCGCATTCCGAATCCCTTGACAAAAACCAGAAATCCGCAACTGATCCCCTGCACCAACGATCCTCATACTTTCTTTATTAAATCGAGAAACAAAGTCATAGAAGTTGGCTCATATGGAACTACCAGACCTGTCAATTATTCTCAGACGAAATTGTTAGCAAACACAATATACTAAATTATCTAAAATCAGTAATTAATCATGGATAATCATAAGCATAAATGTTCCTTATTACTAATATACCAGAACGATCGTAGCAAGTTATAAACATGAAATTAGCGAATTCCATACCTTGAGACCGATTTCCTCCCAAAAACTTTTTGACAAGAATATAACCGTCTCGAGAACACTCCGCACCATCCTTCCGGGCGTCTAGCGATTTTGCCATACTTGACTCCTCCAAAAGCAACACACCTGAATCCTTTTTAGCCAACAATTGACCCGCTGGATCCGTCTCGGTTTGATTAGTACGACCAACAATGAGCTTACCAGAATCCTGTTGCCTTTTTAACGAACGCAACAACTCGCGATTTCGATACATAAATTCCTTATAAAATGCATCAGTACTATTAAGACTAATAGAAACGTCTTTACTCCTCGCCGTCGTTCGTGCAGACTTATCCAAATGACCAGCTGAAAACGAAAATTTAGATTTCGGAGTTGTAGAATCACCGAACTTCGATCCTGCAACAGAGAATGAAGGAACGCACTTTCAACTGAAATTTAGCTTCATTCTCAGAATCATTCAGCTCATTTGCATGAACAACATCGTCGGCGTCCTTTAACTCTTTAACTTTCTCCAATTGTGACTCCATTCAAATCACCAAATTAACACGATTCCACTAACGGATGGCGCCAATGATGAAACAAAAAGTCCCGCTCGAACGATTATCAAAGTGATTGTGAACGGAATTAAGAACGAATCAAAGATTTATATAAAAGAGGGATTTTATTAGAGCATATCACATGCGATTACATATAGTAAAAGTGTAAAATGTCAACATCCCTAACTCAACTAATCAATTGCCTATTTATAGAGGTTAAGCGTGTTTGAATCCACTCGTGCCCATCCAGTCCTTGCTTTGTAAGTGCCATTCACATGCCCATAGAACACCCTTTATCACTTGTGCCATAGTACCTGCAATACTAGACTAGGATGGGACTTAATTTTGGCGGTGTCGGATAGGAAACACATCTGACACCTATGTAGTATCATCAAACCCGAATCGAAATCTCGTGAAATTCGAACCGGGAACTTGGAAATGAATCGAATACTTGATGAAACCGAAACGGAAACCACCTTATGACCGAATACTCCCCTGAGACGACATCCACAACTAGGTCCCTTTAATCACATGACCACTTTTTAAATTGCAATGTCCTTTCCAAATAGGATGGGACAGTCTAAATTTATATGTTTATACACCAGGTTTGACTAACCAATCTTGTTGACCAACAATTATGAGAGATTTCAAAATCACAGAAATTACCGAAAATCAGTTGGATTGAATAAGTACACAAATTATGAGATTGATTTCCTTTTCTGCTCTTGAAAACAATTTCACCGAATAATTTTTTTTTTTTAAATAAAACGATTTTAACAAGATTTAGAGAGTTCAAACACCAAAATAAGACACAAAACAAGAAAAATATATGAACCCTAGATTGTTCTTCCGAGCCGTAACCAAGAAAATCTGCATAAACTAGATGAAAATTGTTAAATGCTTGAATCCAGATATTGTGTGAGCCTCGAAACTCTCATTTTTTTTGGCTCTGATACCAATTGTAAGATCGAAATTAGCGATCAAACACGATATCGATCTCGTATACGCGTGCGGAATTTGTGTAGACGAATGATTCAAGAACAGAGATGGAGAAATCATAATAAACACAATAAAACAATAAAACCAACGATTACCGTACGATTACTAATCAAAACTGTGCACACGAATTCTCTAGAATTCGTCTCGTACATGTGATTTTTGGTTCCCCCTGTCTGTCTCACGAATTCTCTTGCTTCCTTAATGACCAACACTAAACTAGGAGGCATATGTATGTTTATATAGACACACACATAAGCCTACATGGGCTTATTTCAGCCCATGCCCAAACCCAACATAATTACACATAATAACAACAAGCTCACTAGTAATAAGTATAGCCTAAAACTATTTAATATTACAAGCCTCATCATTCTAGCCTCTACATAAACCTTTTTGTTTCTTCAACCCAATCAATTTACAAAATAAATCCCCTTTGCTAAGCACCCTAAAAAAACCCCCCATAGCCTTTTTTATTTTACACCCCTTATTTTACTAAAAATCACTTCTTTTTAAAAAACCAAGCTGTGACTATTTTTTCTCCTACTCAATAAATTGTGAAAGATCAAAGACGAGCCCTCGATTTTGCACTCCCTTGTCAAAAAAAAGGATGAAAGTGATGAAACAAAGAGATAACCCCATTAAGAGCAATCCGGGGAAGTTCTTAAAAGATTCTTTAGAATAAAGTCACATAAAAATGGCAAATCTCAAAAGAACGCTATTTACCCCTTTTCAAAAAATAATATCCATACCCTAACCCCAAGTACTCTTTTTTAGACCTCATGATAACTATGTGATTTCTGGTGAAATCTGTGGAGGTTCGATTGCCTGACAATCCTATGCTCTCTACTTGTTTTCACCTAGGTATGAGTGTTCACCTGAAATATACAAATCAATACCCCGAGAGTTGATTGATCACTTCTGATGTATATAAGTTTGTGTAAAAATAAAACTTTAAGTAGGCTTGTCATAATTGTTTATATTTCATCAAATGAAAAAAATAAAAATCAATGAAAGAAGTCAGAAAAACTATAAAATGAAGGAAATATGAAGACTTCGTGATTTTGTGCCAAGAACCAAGCTATGACCTTCCAAGGTGGACATATGCCTTCATACGACCTTCTCTGGAGTCAAGATAAAGTGGTAAGCCCACTCAACCACATCTCGAAGCACAACTGCTAAAAGACAATGGTGTGCTCAGCAACCGCTAAAAACTTAGCAGGAGCATATCTCGAGCTAAATTATGAGTTACGGGATCCATGAATAGTGAATTTTGAGTAATTGACCAGAGGAAGAAGATTTTGAGGTCAAATTGGCATGATTAAGTTAAACACTCCCCGTGCCATAATTTGGCACGCCCCTTGCCAAACCCTTAAAATTGACTTTTTTGGGTCTGAACGCCTTCTGACATGACACGGCCACGTGCCACTGTAGCACGGCCCCATGTCACTGTAGCCCCGACACAACACGACCCCATGCCACGGTAACACGACCCTGTGTGAAGTCAGAAGAAGATTTCCAGAGATTTTATCTGATCAACACACCTCGTGCCACTGACGGGCACAGGCCATTCTAAACTCTAGACCTGCCTATAAATACCCCCTCCTCCTTCATTCCACTTTACTCACTTCTCTCCCCCCATTCTTTAGGATAGTTGTGTTTTTCTCTTGAGCCATTTGGCGTTTTTATGTTTTTGTAATCAAGTTTATAAGAACATTAACTTAAGTAGTTTTTGCATAGTATTTGTCGATGAATCTTTTGTTGATACATATTGTGGCAACATGCTGGATCGGACAAAGTTATGAAGAAATCAAGTTTTGAAGAAGCTAGCCGAACTACAGGTTCGGACAAGGCTAAGGTTCGGGTGATCGTGTGACTTATAAATAATTTGATAGGCTAGATTTTCTGAAACGTTTTGATTGTTAGTGTGTGAAACAAAACGTGTTTATTCTGAGTCTTGTAATTTCTGTTCCTGAGTTTAATACAAGATTGAGTTATTTACTTGCGTGTTTGATTACTTTGTTTGCATATTTGATATGAGTTGATCACTATCCGCATGCTCCACACTCTTTCAAGTAGTATAAGAGATTTCTGGTGCTACTCAGCTCATTTCGATCACTTGTGTTGATAAACAAAGTTTTTCATCTCATTTTTCATCTAAAAAACGTGCATTTTCATTGTTCTGATCATTTTTCAGTATGTTTCACGTACATAAATTCATTTTCGAGTGTTTTTTGGTCGTTTGATTAATTTTCTGCTTGTGAGAACTAGTTTTTCGAGAGTTTGTGAGATTTGATATTAACCGTCGCCCGAACCTCAGGTTCACCCAAATAACCGCCCCGAATCTAGAGATCGTATACCTTTCGGTTGAAATTTGTGTTCGGATCACGTTCGGAAGACGTTCGGCCCACATTCGGATATAGTTCGGGTACTGTTCGTTAGTTTGAATTTGGAATAGGTTCGGGTGTGTTTAGTTCGGATAGAGTTCGGTTAAGGTTTGGCAAATCTACAGTTTGGAAGGAGTTCAGATACTGTTCGGCAAGAGTTCGGAAAACTATTTAGGCTTCATATAGAGTTCGGACAAACATGATTTTCAAGAATTTAAAATGTCGGATTTACATGCATTTGCCGCGATTCAATCACAAATGCAGACATTGTTGAATTATGACAATGAATTTGGGACTAGTCAGAAGGTTCCCAAGTTGTTCAAATTTGAGGATTATTATAACTGGAAGAAACGGTTTGAAGCCTATATCGGAACTACGGATTGTGATCTATGGATTGCAATGGATGCACCATACGTTTATCCAGTTGATAACAACAATGTATTTGTTATGTAAAGAAATTTGGATGTTACACAAAAGGCTGGTTACACAAGAGAACAGAAAGCTTACGGAATTCTTACACAAGCTTTACTGAAGGAGTTGCTACATCAATTAAAAGTTGCAAATATTCTCATGATTTGTGGACTACTTTGAAAGAAAGATGTGAGGGAAATGATCAGTACAAGAAAAGTAAGAAGAAAGTTTTGAATAAGGAGTTTGATAATTTCAAACACTTTGATGGAGAAGGTGTACCTGAGTTGATTTTAAGATATTGTCATCTTTTGTCCGAAATGGATATTGTTCAAATCAAGAAGGACCATGATGAATTAAAAGAAAAATTACTCGAGGGGCTTCCATCAAAGTGGGAAACTTATGTTTTAATGCTTACCAATGACAAGGAATACACAACCTTGACTTTTGTGAAGTTGTTGGGAAAGCTACAAGCTAGGGATTTGGAAATGAAGAATGTAAATACTACTCCTGCTGAGGTCCAAAACCATGATGTTTACTATGGTTCTAATGCTGCAACAATTTCAGGCAAATCTGGGAAAGCTACAAGTTCTGCTCGCGCAACTACGTTTGTGGCTGGAAATATTTCTGGAAATGTGTCAAATTCGGGGAATGGGACAAATTCAGAAAATTATGAATACAACTTTGGATCTTCAGGGTGTAATGTGTCAATCCCAGCAAGCAATATGATGAATACAAGCAAGATGGCTATGTCTGTTACCACAAAGGAAAATTATATGGATAGAGTTATTACAGGAAACATGAACAATGCTGAATTGACCGAAGAAAACTACAACCAAGTTGATCCAGATGACTTAGAGCTTATGGATATAAATTGGAAATTTGCAATGCTTGCTCGATGGGTAAAGAGGTTTCTTAAGAAGACTGGCAGAAAAGATCTCAATTCTGGTGGTCGCATCGGATTTGAAAAATCCAAAGTGAGGTGCTACAACTGTTCGATATTTGGCCACTTCGCAAGAGAATGCTCTCAGCCCAAAAAGCAAGAGTATCAAAAAATATGCTTCAAATACAAGTGCTTCTAGAAACAACAATGTCACAAATTCTGGGAGTTCTTCAAACTCAAACCCAAAATTTGAAACTACCAAAGCTTTAGTGTCTCAAGAAGACAAAACTTATAATTGGGGTAATCAATTTGCTGATTCATCTGCTTTGATTGTGAAACATATGCAGGATGAAGATGCCATGACTGAATCTACACTAGACAGAGATGAAGCAAATGTTAGAGCAAGTGTTGAAACAAATGTTGACACAAGTGCTGAAGCAAATGTTACAAAATCAACTAATGATGTTTATTCAATGCTCAAAGAAAAATTTGCATTCATGGCAAATACAATTTCTGAACAAGTTGAGTCTGATGAAATTATCTTGTTGAAAAAGAAGATTGTAGTTTTAACCAAAGAAAAAGAAGCTGATGCATTGGATACAGCAACTGACTTTGAGAATATGTATCACAAAAGTCTCCCTTTAAAGCAACAATATGAAAAGGCTCAACAAACTGCTTTCGAAGTTGCTGATAAAATGATTGCTTTACAAAAGGAAATGCAGAAGCTATCAGATGAAAATAACAGTGTCAAACTAGAGAATGGTGCCATGAAAAGAAATACTATCAAAGACTCGGTTATTGCCTTGATGACCGACACTTCAAAGGTAGTTTCTTCTCCCATTTTGTGTAAGTCTTGTGATCAATTTGCTACTGCTAAAAGTACTCTCTTAGATGAAAAGACAAAACTAAATGATCTTTTGTCTCTAGCAAGAGCTGATATGGAAATTTACAAAACAAGATGGGAAGGTACCACAAAGGAGTTAGTGTCGGTACATGAGAGTTACATCTTCAGAAGTATGAATTTTTAAAACAGTCTGAATTTCTCGTGTCCACACAAAAGGAACTGGCAAACAATCAAAAGGTCTTGTTTGATCTTAAAATTGAAAATTTTGAATTAAACAACAAAATTGACACTTTCCAAATTCCATTATTATTTTCCAACTTTTTTACAATACTGATAATGAAAATGTTTCTGGAAAGTTTAGTACAGTTCATGCTCCTGTGATCATTACAAATGGTCCTTCTTCTGCTGAAGTTGATGAAAAGGTGGATGTCACATCTTATTCCACAAAGATTTCGGTTTCATCTCATGATGAGAAATCTGATCTGAAAATAAATTGATCAAAAGTCTGATAAAGATTTAACTGAGAAATCAGTTTTGGATTCCACCGTTGATGAACTGTTTCATGATGTTTCAGACTTTGACAAAATTAATGATCTTGTTTTTTAAACCGAAATTGAAAATCAAAACCCTTTCTTAAAACAGTTTCTAAGCCAGATCATAATGACTTGATTTCAAAACATAAGTTTGCTACCATTAAGCCTGAGCTTCAGAACTAAGTGGATATGAGCAAAAACATATTGCGAGAAGTAAATCTGTGGGGTAAGAAATTAAAGAATGGTGGAGTTGGATTTGAACCTGTTTCTATAAAATCAAAACATAAGGTTTTTGAACAAAGTTCATCTTCAAAAGTATCGAATTCTGAAAAGGAAAGGATCTATAATCCAACTCAAAATGCGAAGTCTGATAAAATAGAAAAATGGACAACTTATCGCCTAAAAGGTTCAGATGTCATGTATAGCGATAAGGACTTCCCGTTAAAAATGGTCAATCCAGATTTGATCAATAAGGTTTTTATCGGTGGTTATGGTCCAAAATATAATCCGAATGTGAAAAGTGTGCCCATTAGGAGGGTAAATGGTAAAGTTATAATACCAATGGACACATTTGATTCGGAACATTCAGATCATAATTCTGATTCAGGGTTGGTAAAAATAGTGCAAAAATGCGTGAAAAAGACACCAATTGCTTTCCAACCACCAAAGGTTGTTCAGAAACAAATTTTTCATGAACCAGCAAAACTAAATTTCAAAAAACCAAATTCATTTTTTTAAAATCTCAATTCTATCATGATGATGGTTTTTATGACAATATTTGGTTATGGGCAGAATCAACCAGTCTACGGAAGGGGTCCAAGATGGGTTGCATGGGTTTAGAAATGATGTTGGTCCAAGTTATGGTGGTAGGAGGGGAAGATTTCAGAATTATGATGACCAATACTATGCTGGAAATCCACAATTTTGTGAACAATATTTTCATGGTGGTGATTTTCCAGATAATATGAATGGTTATGACTCTGGGTTTTATGATGACTTCAGTGATCATCATATTTCTAACCAAAAATTTTTAAAATGAAAGAAACAAAAATTAGTCATTGAAACCATTATGGATTATGACACATTCAAAGAGATTGTCATTGACAAACGCAAATGCTTTAAGTACAAAAGTTGTGGTCATACATACCGAAATTGTCCTTTAAAGAAGGATAAAGCTGATAAATCTGAAGCTAAAAATTCTGATGATGCTTCTGATGGTTATCAAACAGAGTCACCTGTTTCCGGTGTTTCACAAAAGAAAGTCAGATTTGTGGGTTACAAAGGCAGCGTTCATTTTTATGATGAATCATCAGAATTTCATAAACATCAAAATGATAAGAGGTTAGATGGTGGTTTTGATAATGTCAGATCAATTTTAAAGAATTCTGACTCTGGCTCCACAAGTAATTCAAATGACAAATGGATACCTAAGGGTTCATCCACAGCTGGAAATGACTTTGTTGAAGATGACGGTCGACCCAAAGCTTCGAGCTTGGGTTCGTCCCGAAACTAGTTATTTTGTTTAAGTGTGCAAGGTGCTTCATGACAGCCTCTAAACAATCTGTGGGTTGTTCATAGTGGGGTGTCCATGCACATGACGGGTAATATTTCTCTACTTCACGATGTTAAACCATTCAATGGAGGAAGTGTCACCTTTGCCGGAAACAAAGGCGATAAGATAACGAGTATAGGCAAGCTCAGCAATGGTGTTGTTACTTTTGACCGGGTGGAATATCTACAAGAGCTTGAATACAACCTTCTAAGCGTCTCCCAGATATGTGACAAGCAGTATACAACAGCTTTCACAGGGAGTGAATGCCTGATTTTGAAGCCAGAGTACAAGATTCCAGCTAATTGATATGAATTCAGCGAAGGTTAATGTTGTGGGTCAATGTTTCTTATCGAATGCATCCGAAAGAGAATCTATTTTGTGGCATCGATGCATGGGTCACATCCATTACCGAAAGATGAATGAATTGGTAAGTAGGGATCTAGTAGAAGGGGTTCCGAAGCATCAGTTTGTGTTCAATGATGTGTGTGTTAGCTGCAAGAAAGGGAAGCAGAAAAGAAAATCTCATCCACTAAAGAAGTACCATTCAATAGATGTTCCATTGGAATTGCTTCACATGGATTTATTGGGACCTGTGAATCGCAAAAGCATCTCCGGACATTGGTACTATCTTGTCGTAACTAATGAATTTTCTAGATTTTCATGGGTAGATTTTCTTGTCACAAAGGATGAAACTTCAAGAATCCTTGTCAACTTGATAAATACACTTGAGTCATTTAACAAGTTGAAGGTTAGAAGGATTCGAAGTGACAACAACACAGAGTTTAAAACAGCGTCATGAGAGTGTTTGTTTGGAAAAAGGAATCGTATATGAATTTAGTACTCCTTACACACCTCAGCAATATGGAATTGCGGAAATGAAGAATAGAATAATTATCGAGACTGCACGCATGATGTTGGCTGATGCACAACTTCCAGTGAATTTTTGGATAGAAGAAGTCAACACAGCTTGTTATGTGCTCAACCGAGTGCTTACGATTAAGAGGCTTAGGAAGACTTGTTACGAGTTATTCAAGAATCATAAGCCAAATCTCAATTACTTGGAACCTTTTGGGTGTCCCTGTACTGTGTTAAAGTCTACTGATAAATTTGAAGACAAAATTTTTGAAGGATTATTTGTCGGGTATTCGAAACAGAAGAAACGAGTCTTCAACAAACAGATTGGTATAGTGGAAGAACATGTGCATGTTGATTTCCAATCATATTCTTTGCCACCCAAAGGCGTTGGACCGTATTGGATGTTTGATTACAAGGCTATTTTTGAATCACTTGAATTAACACCTGATATATCCAATGATCATCTTACTCATGTTTATATCAATTTACAAGATGATGCTCCGGTCATGCATATTGAGACTCCGTCTACTCTGAACGTGCCTGTTGTTTAAGATTATCTAACAGAAACAACAACTGACACCACAATTGTTGCTGATGATATGTCTTCTGATGATGACAATGAGTTTCATAAAGCTGTTTTTGACCATGTTGAGATTCCTGTACAACAAGTTTAACCATAAGTTGAAGCTACCACAAGTGGTACTAGTGTGGTTGAGGTGGAAAATGTCCAACCTGTTTCACAATCTGACACTAATTCAACTGAACATGTGGTAGTTAAGGAAGATCATGTTCCTGACTTAGCAGAAATGGTCATTGTTCCTGCTCATCAGACACTCCGGATAAACACCTATCACCCACAAGAAAATATAATGGGTGATTTAGATGATGGAGTGAGAACTCGTAGATAAGCTGAGAGTAGTGCTTTATTAGCAATCAGGGAATCTGGTATACATGATGAAGTCTTTCATTCATGCTTTTTATCTCAGATTGAGTCAACAGACATAAAGCAAGCTTTACAAGATGGTTCATGGATAGAAGTAATGCAAGAAGAATTATTACAATTCCAGAAACTTGGGGTATGGCATTTAATGGATTTACCCAAAGGAAGCAAAGAGCCATGCGGTACCCGATGGTTGTATAAATGTAAAAGGGATGACCGAGGAGTTATTGTGCACAACAAGGCTCGTTTGTTTGTTCAGGGTTTTTCTCAAGAAGAAGGAATCGACTTTAATGAGGTGTACGCACTGGTTTCCATAATCTAAGTGATACGTATTTTCTTGGCATATGCGGCACATCGTGGATTCAAAGTTTTCTAAATGGACGTAAAGAGTGCATTTCTACACAGAAAAGTCAAAGAGGGAGTCTACGTCAAGCAACCTCCGGGATTTTACGATCCTGATTATCCGGAGAAGGTTTATAAGCTGGATAAAGATTTATACGTTCTACATCAAGCTCCTCGAGCTTGGTACGAGACCTTATCCACTTATCTAGTGGAGAACAAGTTTAAGCGCGGGTTGGTGGATTGTACTCTATTCTGTAAGAAAATGGGGGGAGAATTGCTTCTTGTACAAATCTATGTTGATGATATCATATTTGGGAGCTCAAACGAACAACTCTCGAAGGATTTTGAGAAGTTAATGCAAACGAAGTTTGAGATGAGTTCCATGGGCGAGATGTCATTCTTCTTAGGATTGCAAGCAAATCAGTCTTTGAAGGGTATTTTTATCCATCAGACGAAATACGTGCATGATGTGCTAAACCGTTTTAAGATTGACGACGTTCGTGTACCAGGGACTCCGATTCAACTGTCACATGGTCTATGTCTAGCTGAAGATGGTGCAGAAATTGATGCCACACTTTATCGTGCGATGACAGTGTCATTAATGTATTTAACTGCTAGTAGACCTGACATTATGTTTGCAGTTTGTTTGTGTGCAAGGTACCAAGCATCTTCGAGAATTTCTCATTTAGATGCGATGAAGCGAATTCTAGCTTATCTGAAGGGTAACATAGATCTCGGGATCTGGTATCCTCATGATGATAAGTTTGACCTTTCAACCTACTCGGATTTTGACTATGGCGGATGCAAGATCAACTTCAAATCCATAACCGTTGTGTAAGGAATATTGCGCTTAGAAGATTTCCAGATGAAAGCTAATTTTGTTAAGTTCCGGCTGAAGTTGAAGTTGAAGCGGAATTCTCAATTTCAAGCAGAATTGGCAGTTCAAGCGGAAAGAAGCAGTTTTGACATTTAGCGAATATTCCGGGTGAACTTGATTATCCACCAGATAATGAGTTGAACCGGACTTTTCCTGAGATGTCTTTTCAGCAAGTCCAATCCTGTAAAAGTTTCTCGGTTGCTTCTAAATCTGTTCAAGCCTCTCTCCTAAAGTAGTATGTTGTTGTTTAGACGCAAGATATTCCAATTGTCGATGTTTATGCTTTTGGTAATCTGTATTTGACTTTATATTTTACGGTCTAGATTAGATCGCATGAGATCAATGGCTGTCATTGATCTCATCAGCACTATATATAGCTTAGTTAGCGCATGGTTTACATACATTTCTCGAACAACTTGTAATAGTGCAGCTTTGAGTTAATGCAAATAGTGCCGAGTATTTCTTACTTCGTTGTTACTATCTTTATGCAATCAAGCACTCACGTACATACAAGAGAACGAACATAAGCTTAAGTAGAAGGGCTTCTTGTTAAGTTAATTAGTTTAACACCGATCCTACATGTGGTATCAGAGCCTTGGCTCTCACTTTGAAGACTTTTAGTGCTTCAAAGTTGATACTCCACTTGCTTACTCTACAAGCCTTGTTGTTTTATCTTTCTAAAGTTTTTCAAAGATGAGTGATTTCAGTTTTAGTTGTCCAAACGGTAGTGCCAACAAACCGCCAATGTTCACTACTGATGACTTTGGTACCTAGAAACTCAGGATGAAAGGTTTTGTTAGGATATTAGACCGTCGCATTTGGAAATCATTTACTAAAGGACCTTACTCACCCATGGTTTCATCTGCTGATGACATCGAAGTCATAATTCCAAAACCTTTAGACAAATATGTTGAATCTAATCATATTGCTATTGAATTTGACCATAAGGCATATTGGACTCTACAGGCAGCACTTCCTAATTCCATTTTAAGTGGGTTTAAAGGATACAAAACTGCATTTGACCTGTGTAATGCCTTAAGTGAAATGTATGAAGGAACCAGTGAAGTAAAAGAAAACAAGGAAGATGTCTTAAAACAGAAATATGAGAATTTTACTTTCAAATCTGGTGAATCACTGACAAACCAGTACTTAAGATTTGTTTCCTTACTTGATGAACTGCAAAAGTTAGACGTAAAACTAGATCAAGTAGATGTAAACAGAAAATTCCTTCGTTCCTTGCCTCCTGTGTGGACAGTTTACACTGTGAGCATCAGGGAATGTAAGAATTTGAAAAAGATGAGACTTAGTGAACTTAATGGCATACTCAGTGCTTATGAAATGGAACTAAACCTTAAACAAACCTCATCTTCTGAATCATCAGCTGTTTTCAACTGCACTAGTAACTACCGATTTTCACAATCAAAGAACTTCAAACTCATCATCATACTTGTCACCTACCGTCAGTTTCCCTGAGACACCAAGGTGTCAAGAGAGCTTCTCAAACACGTTTGACAACTCTTACAATGCTCACGTAGAAACTGACTCTTACCAAGGGTTCGTCCCTGAAGATCTTGAGTGTATAGGTGCCGATGATTTAGAAGAAATGGACATTATGACTCAACTTGCCATGGTGTCTGTCAGAGCTCAAAGGTTTTACAAAAGAACTGGTAGAACCTATAAGGGAGCAAAGGGTCACATAGGCCTAGACAAAAGAAAAGTGAAGTGCTAAAACTGTCACCAACTTGGTCACTTTGCAAGGGAGTGCTCTCAACCAAGAAGAGAAGGACAGAACCAGGGTCATGTTCAAGTGAAAAATCATGGAGGAAACAATAACACCAACATCTCTGGTAACAACTCAGGTCATCACCCCACCCCACCAAAGCCAACCGGAAGTCAAAACCACTAGAATGTGGTTGCTGCTGTTGCTAATCAAACCTCATGTGTTGAATGGGAAGGTTTTGTTGCTGAGTTTGAGCCTATCAACCATGCTTTGATGGCCAAACAAGACTCTATCTCAGATCAGGTAAGCTCTATCCCTGAGAAAGTTTTAGAAAACCTATGCAGCCCTGCTTGCATAGAGGAAGTGGAAAAGTATCGAAACCACAACGCTGACTTGATTGATGAAGTTTCAAAATTAAATGAGTTAAAGGAATGTTTTAAGAAAACTGAATCATCATATATTTCAAAAATTGAAAACTTAACCAAAGAGTATGAACAGTTAAAACAAACCAACTCAGTTATTGAAACACAGCTTGATACGTTGCGGTCAAAGCTTGAGAAGTCAAGAAATGAGACCAAAGATGCTAAGGCTGAGGTTGATGATCTTGACATTAAACTAAAAGATGCTTTGTTTACTTCTGACAAATTTCAAACAACAAATAGAAAGGATGCGAAATTGTGGATGGGAGGGATGTATGGTAAAGCAGGTATTGGGTATAATAGTGTTGAACCACCAATTGAATACTCACCTGTAATCAATCCAATTGAAGCTTTGAATTCAAAATGTAAAGTTAGTCTTACTCTTGATGACACTTCATCACAGTCAAGTTTTGAAAACACTGCTGAGTCAAAGAAAACTGAAGTCACTTATGCAAGCACTTCTGCATCAACTGACCAATCAAACACTTTGAAACCTTCAATTGATGTTCCACCACCAACTATTTATGAGCCTAAAGACTCAAAAGTCGGAGGGAGACAACCTGAGAAACCAAAGGGAAGTTAAACTCAAAGGTTTGGTCAACTCACTTTCAACCAAGTAACTAAACATGAGTCTCCCAGAAGTTTTGAAACCAAACTTGTTGAATGCATGTTCTGTGGTGAACAAGGTCACTTAGCTGCTATATGTCAGTTCAACCCATTAAGTAAAACTAAACAATTTTTGAAACCAAAACCTGTTTTGCAAACAAAGGCTAATTTTCAAAAGAAACTCACAGGAAGAATTTCACCTGTAAAAAGCCACACAATGAAGCATTTTGGATCTGAATCCAACAGGGTCTTAATTGGTAATGATAGAAATGGAAGTTTTCTGTTCTAAGGCAAAATCGTTTTCCGGCTGAAGTTCAAGCGGAACACTCTTCCGCTCGAACTCAAGTTCAACCGGAAAACAAAATTCAACCCAGATCAGCTACTGCTCCAAAGCAGAGAGCACATGTACACTTTGCTGATGGATTTGAGCATTTTGAAGCTCAAGGAAGAAGAAATCCCTCTAGAGGAAAGACCACCTCTAGAGAAAACTTTTCAAGAGGCAAAAAGTCTAACCAACCTGAAATTGAATTTGCTACTAGTTCAAACGGAAATTACACTGCTCCACTTCAGGGGGAGAGTTCAAGCCAAAACAAACACTTTCCTCAAAGATTCTCCAAATCCCCTGAAAGAACTAAGTTGGTTAATCAAGGTAATGAAAAATCTAAGAAAATAACCAACAAGCAAAAAAAATTTAAGGAATACAGGGAAAGAAAAATTGCTGAAAGGAAAAACACCAAAGGTGAAAGATTTAGTCAAATAAGTACTCAATATGAGAACTTCAGTCTTGACAATGATGATCTGCTTAATGAAGCTCCAGTTCTAAATACTTTAGTACTCAAGGAGTACAAGTATAATGATGCTTATGGCAGACCCAAGACCACTCAGGCTTGGGTCCCCTATAGAAACTAATCAATTCTGATATGTGCAGGTGCAAAATAAATGCCAAAATAGCCTATGGGTAACTGACAGTGGATGCACTTGCCACATGACAGGGAATAAGCAAATTCTGGAAAATACAAAAAGAATTAATGGAGGACCAGTTGTCTTTGGAAGCACAAAAGGCCATATCACAGCACAAGGTGATGTGACAAATGGACTAGTAAAATTTGACAGAGTCAATTTTGTTGATACATTAAATTTCAACTTGCTTAGTGTCTCACAGATGTGTGACAAGAATTTGAATTTGTTGTTCAATGAGAAAGAGGCTATAGTCCTCAAACCTGGTGTTAAAATTCCTGATGAATTAATTATGCTTAAAGCACCTAGGAGATATGGGCTATACGTTTTGGATATGTCAGTTGCTGCACCCTCATGTGGCACTGCCTGCTTTATATCCAAAGCCTCTGTTGATGAGAGTGATATGTGGCATAGAAGGTTAGGGCATGTAAACTATAAGAATATGAATCGAATTGTCAATCTCGGCTTGGTTAAGGGTCTTCCTAACAATCAATTTACATGTTCTAAAAAATGTGTGCCATGTCTCAAGGGCAAGCAACACAGAACTTCTTTTAAGCCAAAAGTTGAGTCTTCTATTTCAAAACCTCTAGAGTTATTGCACATGGATCTCTTTGGTCCAACTAGAGTGATGAGCTTAGGGAAAAGGTCATATTTTTTTGTCATAATTGATGATTTTTTCTAGATACATTTGGGTTTTCTTTCTTAAAACAAAAGATGAAACTGCTGAATTGTTGAAAACACTTGTGACAAATTTAGAAAATCAGTCTAATCTTAAGGTCAAAACAATAAGATGTGATTATGGCACAGAATTCAAAAATCATGTTCTGAATTCATTTTGTGAAGAAAAGGGAATTGTGAGACAATTCAGTGCTCCTAGAACTCCAAAGCAAAATGGTGTTGCTGAAAGGAGAAATAGGACATTGATTGAAGCTGCTAGATCTATGTTAGCAGACTCCAAGCTGCCTATGATGTTTTGGGCAGAAGCAGTGAACACTGCTGGTTATGTCCAAAACAGGATTTTAATTGTCAAAGGCAAAAACAAGACACCCTATGAGCTTTGGAGAAAAAGAAAGCCAAACATTTACTTCTTTAAGCCATTTGGTTGTCCTGTTACAATATTAATAACCAATGAGTTATTGCCCAAATTTGCAGAAAAGGCAGATGAGGGATATTTTGTTGGATACTCAGGTGTGTCAAAAGCATACAGAGTATACAACAAGAGAACCAAAATTGTTGAGGAAACTATAAATGTATCCTTTAATGAAAAATCTACCAACAATTTTAAATCTCAACACACTTGGTTATTTGATATTGACGCACTAACCACTGCTTTCAACATAACTGTTGATAAGCCTGTGAGCTCCCTAGTGCAGGAACAGAATTTATATAGGTCAGTTGATGAACATTGGAAGGGCAACACTACTGGAACTGAGAAGCAAACCTTCTTCTCTTCAATGAGCATCAAACCTATCTTGCCAGGCAAAGAAATGAACACTTCTGACATAGTTCAAATTGAAGATGACATAGTTCTGGTCGAAGTTCAAACGGAAATTTTTCCGGCTCAAGTTCAACCGGAAAACTTGATTTCAGAAAGTATTGAGAACACTGATTCCGGGTCAACTGAACCTGAAAATTCAAATGATGGTACATCAAATGAATTCAGTTTTGAGCATCTGACCCACATTTCAGAGGATAGCTCTCATAATACAGTTGAATGTTCAGATCCTGTATCACAGACTGGTGTTGTTGAGTTTGACCACAGACTTCCTCAGCTCTGTAGGGATATGATCATGTAATAGTAAAAGTATGTCCGGATATTATTTAAGCCTACGGGGTCACACGTCTCGACACCAAATGTATTAATATTAATTAATAGTTAATTAATATTTATCACGAACATTTAACGAGGTTTCGTTAAAAATGACAGTTAATTGTTAACAGGGGTGTTAGTTGTAATTAGAGAGAATTGTAATTGGATTACAATTGAGAAAAGGTTTTGGATAAGGCCTCTAGGCCGATTTCGCTAGGGCTCTTATGCCTATCCCTTTTGCTTGTTTATCAAGTATTCTAATCCTATAAATAGACCCTTTGGGTTTAAGGATTAGTTGCTGCTTTATGAGATAAAGAAAAAAAAACCCTAATTCTCTCTCTAATCTCTCTAATTTTCGGCAACAAGAAAACCCTAGGGGTTTGCGATTTCTTGTGTGGTTCGACCAAGCCTACATCAAGAAGAGGTTCGTGATCGGTTGCTAGCACATAGCATTGGTGTGTCGTGTGTGCGATCGTAGAGGGATTTATATCAAATCCTCCAAGAGATCAAGTCTTGCCGAGCTAAAAAGGTACACGAGCCACCTATGATTTTAATTAATTACCGGGCATAAAACTTGAAAGGGGGGTAACCAAAACAAGATTCTAGCTTTTCGATTCATTTAAAAATCGTGTTTTACAATTGGAAAAGGTTTCGCAATTGGTAAAAACGAAAAAATTCGACAGAATAGGACTTTTCGACCCGATCGAAAAGTCCCTGATCGAAAAACGCTTCTCGACCCGATCGGAAACCCTTGATTTCCGATCGGAAAACCTATTCCGGTGCGGAGACCCTTGTTTTCCGACCGGAAAGCCTACTTTTCGATCCAAATCGTAAAGTGTTTACGAACTGGTCGAAAAGTAACCGATCGAAAAGGCTTTTCGGGCCGATCGAAAAGTATCCGATCGGAAAGGTTCCGATCGGAAAGGCTTTTCGACCCGATCGAAAGTCCACGATCGAAAAGTACCCGATCGAAAACCATGTTTCGATCGGAAACCCCTGCTTTCCGATCGAAAACTAAAATAATGAATCGAAAACCTCTTGACGAATCGGAAACCCTTATTTTAGCTCTAAAATTTGATTTTTGTGATCTGAAATTTTAAATCCAAGTTTTTTTTGTTATTATTAGATAATTGTTATGAACAACATGTTGTACCTTTAAGATTTTAAAGTGTTAAAAAGAAGTAAAAACCATGATGTTTCATGCAAATCGTTCATGGTTATTACTTAATTGAAAGAGGATTAAATTAAAATTATATGTGATAATTAGAAACCCTATGATTATGTGATTATCTGATAATTGTGACATAATTAAAGGTTTATTGCAAATTTGTTTTGTGAAAATCAAAATTTGCTTAAATAATCTATTGAAATATGATTTTGTTTATAAAATAAAATTTGTGTCCTAAAAGTCAAAAGAAACACCGGCTCACCCATTTGAACACACTCTAAGAGAGGTATAAGTCGGGTCGCTCTGCTTCCCTAAAGTGGTAGGTTTTTAATTGCAAAAGTTGCAAACCTCACCCCTACGCTTCTTTGTGTGTTGCAAATGGAGCTACCGAGCTCTTTTGACTTGGATGACAAACTAAGAATTTTATAAACACATTATGTGATGAAGATGTGCATGAATCTTCACACATAACTTTTTTGATCACGCATCAAAATTGTTTTGACCCAAACCAAACTTAAGTTTTTGCCATCCACCTTGTAAAGGACACTTGTGGATGTCATCTTACTCATTGGTACACAATGGTAAAATGGCATTTGCATGACAAATTCCCACTCATTGGTACACAATGGTGGACAATTTGTGCGTTCTTGGCTGGACGACTTAAAACGAGCTAGGCGGTGAGACCCTTGGCCCGTGGCAAAAGATGGGATGAAACATGACTACAAATCACTTGGTGCAAGTTGTAGGTCCCATAAAACCTAGGAATTGTATTTGGAATACAATTAGTGATCGTCACTTACCATTTGAATGCATCATTTCTAGCAGATCAACTGATGAAATGATGGCATGTCAATTGGATCCTAGCCTTAATAAGCTTAATTGTTTAAAATGTTTAAACAATGGGTAATTAAATTTATTAAGGAAAAGATTATCGAAAATACTGATTTTTGAACTTAATCTGTTTTGTAGATGGCAACAAACCCTCCTCAAAACAATGTTGGTCATGCTTTTCGTCAAATGTTTGAAAGAGAAAAGCTGAATGGATCTAACTTCAATGACTGGTACCGTCAACTGAGGATTGTCCTTAGAGTTGAACGGAGGACCGATGTCCTTGAACATCATTGGCCGACCGAGCCAGCTGCTGATGCCTCTGAGCAAGAGAAAGCGTTCTACAACGCAGAGTACAACAGATACGATGAGGTTGCTTGTATGATGATCTCGAGTATGACTCCCGATCTTCAGAAGCAATACGAATTTCATACACCTTGTGATATGATCAAAGAGCTGAAAAAGATGTATGAAAAACAAGCTGGTGTCGAATTGTTCGACCTAGTTGTGGAACTCCGCGACTTGAAGCTTGAAACTGGTAAATCGGTCAGTAGTCATGTGCTCAAGATGAAGAGCTACTTTGACAAATTGGAATCGCTCAATTATGGGTATAATCGTGCTGTTGCAGTTGGCATGATCCTCAAATCGCTTACGAAGGATTTTGAGGGTTTTGTGCGCAACTATAACATGCATAGTATGACTAAGACTATACCTGAGCTTCATGCTATGCTTGTCGAGTATGAAAAAGCGATTCCTAAAAAGGCCACTGAAACACCCCAAGTTCTTATGATCAAGGGGGGTAAGATCCAAAAGGCTAAACGACCGAATAAGGGGAAGGGCAAGATTGATGGCAAGGGTAAAGGCAAGGCTGTTGCCCATATCCCTAAAGCCAAGCAAACCCCTCCGGCCCCTAAAGAGCATCAGGCTAAGGACCAGATCTGTCACCATTGTGGTGAAGTCGGACACTGGAAGAGGAACTGTCCTACCTACCTAGCTGAGTTGATGAAGAAGAGAAAGAATACTAGTGGGACTAGTACTTCAGGTATCTTCACAATTGAATTATTTTCCTTTTCTAAGAGTGATTCATGGGTGTATGACACCGGCTGTGGAACTCACATCTGTAATTCGTTACAGGGTCTTAGAAAGAGGAGGAAACTGAAGCCTGGAGCTTTGCAGCTGTTCGTTGGAAATGGTTTGCCAGCAGCTGTGGAAGCTATAGGAGAATTTCATTTAATTCTGCCTTCTGGGTTATCCATTGTATTAGACAATTATCATTATGCACCTTCTATCACTAGAGGTGTTATTTCAGTTTCTTTGTTGAAAAACCAAGGATACATTAATGTTTTTAATGATATCAGTATTTCAGTTTCTAAAAATAATTTTCATTATTTTGATGCTATTCCTTGTGATGGCATTTATGAAATTGATATGCGTGGTTGTGTTTCAAATAATTCAATGTTCACTGTTAGCAAACGAGCCAAAACTAGTTTGGACTCTACCTATCTTTGGCACTGTCGTCTTGCCCATGTTGGCAAAAACCGCATTGAAAGACTTCAACGTGAAGGGATCTTACAATCAAATGATGAATCATTTGATCAATGTGTTTCCTGCATCTCAGGAAAGATGACAAGAAAACCCTTTCCGAACAAGCCGCAAAGGGCAAAAGAGCTACTTGGACTCATCCATACCGATGTATGTGGCCCATTTAGACATGTGTCAAGAAAAGGTGCTAGCTACTTCGTGACTTTCACGGATGATTTCAGCCGTTATGGTTATGTTTACTTGCTTAAACATAAACATGAGGTATTTGAAACATTCAAAGAGTTTAAGAACGAAGTTGAAAATCAACTCGGTAAGACCATCAAGATCCTTAGATCGGATCGTGGTGGAGAATACCTAAGCCAAGAGTTTAAGGATTATCTTAAAGCGTGTGGAATTGTCCAACAGCTTACTCCTCCTTATACTCCTCAGCATAATGGAGTGTCTGAGAGGAGGAATCGAACCTTACTAGAGATGGTGAGGTCGATGATGAACCTTACAACTCTCCCATTATCATTTTGGGATTTTGCTCTAGAAACCGCTGTACGCGTTCTAAATATGGTTCCAACCAAGAAGGTTGAAAAGACACCATATCAGTTATGGCATGGAGAAGTCCCTGTGTTGTCTTACTTAAGAGTCTGGGGATGTGAGGCACTTATGAAGCGTGATACGCCTGACAAATTACAACCCAGGACTACTAAGTGCATCTTCGTGGGATACCCAAAGGAAACAATGGGTTACTACTTCTATAATCCCTCCGAAAACACTGTTCGTGTTGCTCGATATGCTGAATTCTTTGAAAAAGAATTTTATAGCTCAAGAGAACAGTGGGAGAATTGTAGAACTACTAGAAGATGTGTCACCTTCTGAAACAACTAGCAATCATCAACTTGGGGGGGGAAATGTTCAAAGAGATGAACCTCAAGTCGATGATGTTGCGATCCCACTTCGTAGATCCGAAAGGGTCGTACGTGAACCGGATAGATGGATTGGTCTAGTCGAATCCGAGGATAACGTATCAGGAGATCTCAATGAGCCTCCGAACTTCAAAGCTGCATTATCAGATCCGGAATCTGACAAATGGCTTGAAGCTGCGAATGTGGAAATGAAATCCATGCAAGATAACCACGTTTGGACCCTGGTTGATCTTCCTCCTAACGCTAGAACCGTTGGGAGCAAATGGCTCTTCAAGAAGAAGACCGACATGGATGGAAATGTACACACCTATAAAGCTCGTCTCGTGGCGAAAGGTTATACTCAACGTTTTGGCGTTGACTATGATGAGACCTTTTCACCAGTAGCAGACATTAGAGCTATTAGGATTCTCTTAGCCATAGCAGCGTACTATGACTTTGAGATATGGCAAATGGATGTTAAGACTGCCTTCTTAAATGGTTACTTGGATGAAGAAGTCTATATGGATCAACCTGAAGGGTTCATTGATCCAAAACATCCTAACCAAGTATGCAAGCTTCAAAGGTCTATTTATGGACTAAAGCAAGCATCGAGGAGTTGGAAAAAACGGTTTGATGAAGAAATCAAAAAGTTTGGTTTCGTTCAGAATCCCGATGAGCCATGTGTATATCGCAAAGCTAGTGGGAGTAATGTTACTTTCCTTGTCTTATATGTAGATGACATATTGATAATAGGAAAACACATTCCAATGTTGCAAGATGTAAAATCCCATCTTGGAAAGTGTTTTGCCATGAAAGACTTGGGAGAAGCAGCATTCATTCTTGGAATCAAGATCTATAGAGATAGAACTAAGCGGTTGATTGGACTAAGTCAAAGTGCTTATATTGATAAGATCTTGAAGCGATTCAAGATGGAGAATTCCAAGCGTGGTATAGTACCAATGCAGGAAGGACTTGGTCTGTCGGTCAAACAAGGTGCTTCTACACCTGATGAGGTGAAGCGTATGCAAAGAGTCCCTTATGCTTCGGCTGTAGGATCTATAATGTATGCGGTGAGATGCACTAGACCTGATATATCGTTCGCGCAGAATATCGTTAGCCGTTATCAACAGAATCTAGGTGAAAGTCACTGGACTGCTGTTAAGACCATTCTCAAGTACCTACGGGCTACTAGAGATTTGTTTTTGGTATATGGGGGAAATCCAGATCAAGAGCTCAAAGTGACCGGATACTGTGATGCTGGATTTCAGACTGATAGAGATGACACGAAGTCTCAGTCTGGGTACGTCTTCGTTATGAATGGTGGCGCTGTGGATTGGAAAAGCAAGAAACAAACCACAGTTGCTATGTCTGCAACCAAGTCTGAGTACATTGCTGCTTCGGAAGCTGCAATGGAGGCTAGACATTGTCCCCACAAGTAACTTGCCTATTGACATGTACTGCGATAACTCGGGTGCATTAGTCATTGCCAAAGAACCTGGAGTTCAGAAGGGCGCCAGACACTATACCAGGAGATATCACTATGTTCGTGAGCAGATCGAACTAGGTGAAATCAAATTACTCAAAGTTCACACAGATATTAACTTAGCTGATCCTTTCACGAAAGCTTTGTCGAGGCCGAAGCTTGAAAGGCATGCCGAGGGCATGGGACTTAAATTAGCTAGTTAAATCATGTATGTCTGATGTTCGGTATCTGGATAAGGGATGTTAAACAATTTCTGTTTATATAATGAAATAAAGTATTTGATATGTTTGATTTCATTTAATGGTTAAGTTGTGTCCTATATTTGCATGTTTAATCCTTGAGTACTTGTCAAGTATTCTAAATTGTCCATTGTCGATTAACTATATGGGAGTATAGTTAAACTAAGACAAAATCTGAGTGATTGGTTTGGATGGTCCCACCAAACTCACATGGTATTCATTGGATGCATACTGGACTGACCCACTAACGAATTGTCACTTTATGGATCGGCGTCATTGAGTGAAATTCGTAAATGGTTGCTTTACTCATCCTTAGACTTGAGATACAAGCAGGTCATGCATGTATGGATTGCACTTACTTGATATAGGTCTAACTATCCTGAATAAGGTAGTACAAAAGGGCTATTTTCAGTAAGTGTAGTGAAGTATGTGACTTGACACGTGTAGTCAAGAGGATTTGTTCCTTCAGCTTTGTGCTGAAGCAGATACCACTGGGCCCCTCATTAGACTAATTAAGATGTTTGCATGGCCGTGCCCAAATGAAATCTAGAGATGTCTCGATTTGCAATTTGGTAATCTTAAGTTAGTTGTGAGAATGAGAAACAGAATCGTTAAAGTATGAAATGACTTGATCCATATTCATATTTAACACGGTATCAGTAACAAAGGGATAGTAAATGACTGTACCATTTAAATACACTTTGAGAAACTGTACTTAAATATTTCTGGGAGCATTGGCGTGTTGCTAGACACTAACCAATGTTATTACCTTTACTATTGCTAGCTCAAGTGGGAGCTGTAGGGATATGATCATGTAATAGTAAAAGTATGTCCGGATATTATTTAAGCCTACGGGGTCACACGTCTCGACACCAAATGTATTAATATTAATTAATAGTTAATTAATATTTATCACGAACATTTAACGAGGTTTCGTTAAAAACTGACAGTTAATTGTTAACAGGGGTGTTAGTTGTAATTAGAGAGAATTGTAATTGGATTACAATTGAGAAAAGGTTTTGGATAAGGCCTCTAGGCCAATTTCGCTAGGGCTCTTATGCCTATCCCTTTTGCTTGTTTATCAAGTATTCTAATCCTATAAATAGACCCTCTGGGTTTAAGGATTAGTTGCTGCTTTATGAGATAAAGAAAAAAAACCCTAATTCTCTCTCTAATCTCTCTAATTTTCGGCAACAAGAAAACCCTAGGGGTTTGCGATTTCTTGTGTGGTTCGACCAAGCCTACATCAAGAAGAGGTTCGTGATCGGTTGCTAGCACATAGCATTGGTGTGTCGTGTGTGCGATCGTAGAGGGATTTATATCAAATCCTCCAAGAGATCAAGTCTTGCCGAGCTAAAAAGGTACACGTTCTAATACCGGTTAGTTAGATTAATTCATAGGATTCTTTCCGCTGCGTACTCGTGTTTTGATAAAATTTATATAACTTAACAAGCTCAACATACCCACAAATGGAAGAAGCCATGAGTTCCCTATGTTTCTTGACAGAAGAATCAACAGAGATTATCCAGTGAGGAACATTATTGGAGAAGTGTCAGCACCTGTGTTGACAAGAAGTAGATCTGCTAATGCAAACATTTGTTTGCATGCTGCATTTTTGTCTCAAGAAGTACCCAAGAAGGTAACAAATGCCTTGGAAGATAACAGTTAGGTAGAGGCAATGCAGAAGAGTTATTTCAAATTAACAAGCAGAAAGTTTGGGAATTGGTAGATCTGCCTGATGGAGCAGAGCCAATTGGCACAAAGTGGGTATTCAGAAACAAGAAAGATGAGAGGGGAATTGTTATAAAAAAACAAAGCAAGACTGGTTGTGCAAGGCTATATGCAGGAAGAAGGCATTGATTATGATGAAGTGTTTGCACCTGTAGCTAGATTAGAAGCAATCAGAATCTTTTTAGCCTATGCTGCCTTCAAAGACTTCCAAGTATTTCAGATGGATGTCAAAAGTGCCTTCCTGTATGGCCTACTAAAACAAGAAGTATATGTCAAACAACCTCCTGGTTTTTAGGATCCTCGTCATCCTAACATGGTGTGCAAGCTGATTAAAGCTTTGTATGGTCTCAAACAAGCACCTAGAACCTGGTATGAAACTCTTTCTAACTATCTTCTAGAGAATGGCTACGGGAGAGGGGCAATTGACAAAACACTTTTTGTCAAAACGTTGGTAAGGACATGTTGATGGTACAAATTTATGTAGATGATATTATATTTGGTTCATCTAACACTGTTTTGTGCAAGGAGTTTGAAACTTTCATGCAGTCAAAATTTGAGATGAGCTCCATGGGAGAACTAACATTCTTCTTAGGACTACAAGTGAAGCAAACTGCAGATGGAATCTTTTTGAACCAATCAAAGTACATCCAAGACATGCTAAAGAGATTTGATATGCAAGCATGCTCAAGTGCAAAAACTCCTATGTCCACTTCCCACAAGTTAACAAGTGACTTAAGTGGCAAGCCAGTGGATGTGCACATGTTCAGGGCAATGATAGGCTCACTGATGTATCTCACTGCTAGTAGACCTGACATCATGTTCAGTGTTTGCTTATGTGCTAGATATCAGTCCTCACCAAAAGAGTCACATATGCTAGTTGTTAAGATAATCTTCAAGTATCTGAAAGGCCAACCAAAATTGGGTCTGTGGTATCCCAAGAACTCTGACTTCTCTTTCAGAGCATTCACAGACAGTGACTATAGAGGATGTGACATAGACAAGAAATCAACATCAGGTGGATGTCAATTTTTGGGTGAAAGGCTTGTCTCTTGGCAATGCAAGAAACAAACTTGTGTTTCCACTTCAACTGCAGAGGCTGAGTATATTGCTGCCTCAAGTTGTTGTTGTCAAGTCCTTTGGATCCAAAATCAGATGCTTGACTATGGGATCACATTCATGGAAACTCCTATTCTTGTAGACAACAATAGTGCCATCTCCATCATCAACAATCCAGTAAAGCACTCCAAAACCAAACACAATGACATAAGGTATCACTTTATTAGAGATTGTGCAGAAAATAATCTGATTAAATTGTTCAAAGTTCACACTGATCATCAATTGGCAGATCTGTTTACAAAAGCTTTTGATGAGGCAAGATTTTTCTACCCATCACAGCCATTGGGATGATGCATATTGAATAAAATTATTCACAATTTTTAATAAAAGAGAGGCATGTACTTAAGAGCCCGTCTCCTGATACAAAAAGAAAAAGAAAATCTCTTGTGCTAATTAGACATCATCTCAATTCATAGTCAGTAATCTCTGTTACACAATGAAAAATTATCACAAATTTTCAAAAATCATGTGTTTTGTTGTTCAGTTTCAAGTTCCGGTTCAACGTGTGAGAAAACAACTTTGAAAATCACCGGGTGAACTTCAACCGGAACAATGCTTTCTCACTCACGTGGAACTTTTTTATAAGACAATTCTTCCAAGCGGAAAAATTCTCCGCTTGAAGTTCAAATGGAAGAATTTTAGTCTTCAAAATAAAGGAGAAAATGGGTTCCACTTGAACTTCCGGGTCAACAAAAGTCAAAGTCTCATTTAATTACCCGGAAGGCTCGATTTTCTAAGCGGATACACATTTATTTACCCATTACGTTTTTAACCATTTAATATCCGAGGTTTCAGCAAATTTACTTTTGGATAAAGACATGCTTTACCAAGTTGTACCATATAACCCATAAAGCATCTGTCACATCAGTTACTGAACCGTCGATTTAAAACCTCTCTCCTCCACGTCATCAACGTCAAAGGTAAAAGCCCTAAATTACCGTCATTTTTTCCCATTTCTCTCAAACCCCACTCAGAAATTACTCCCAAATTTCTCCCAAACCTCTCCGTAACATCCAAATAACCGTCGATTTCTCTCAAATCGACCATCAACAATGGCTCCTAAAGAAAGATCAAGTGGCAAGAAGCCCGTCGATGACTCAAAGTTTCCCGTAGAGCACAACTTGGTGGCGTACCTAGAACCACCGAGTAAAACCAATATCTACAACGGGATGATCGACTTACTGAACAGTTCTCATCTTCTTCATGCGCTGACAGTCGAAGCTGTGATATATGAAGAAATAATGGATGATTTCTGGTCTCACGCTAGGGTTACCGAAGGTGACGGCGGTAGTAAACAAATTGTGTCAACAGTTCAAGGCACAACTGTGGGGATAGATGGAGCAAAGGTACGAAAAGTGTAGAAACTAAGGGATGAAAATGGATACATGGATGTTGATTCCAAGAAGTATCTACCTCTATTCAGAGACATTGGATACGGTGGCTTTCTGAAGAACAAAACCATAAAGAAAGGGCAGTTACCATACAACTGGAGGTTTTTGGCTCACACCATCTTAGTTTGCCTAACTCCAAAGAAGGGCGGTTTTGATGAGCTTGCTGCTGAACAAGCTTCTGACTTCTATGTTGTTGTAAAGGGTGAAAATTTCAACTTTTCTAGATTTATTCTTCAATCCCTAATAACAAACATCCAACCTGAATATATTTACATGTACCCAAGGTTTTTAACATGTATTCTCAAGGAGGAATACCCCAAAATTGTCTTGGGTTGTAAAATTTTGGAACCAAAACAGCTCACCGAGAAAACTTTTTCGAAATTAGCTTTAAACAAGTCTGTTTTTCTTGGAAGGGATACCGACCATCCCCTGCCAATTCCAAGCACTACTACAAAAAAGGGCTTTCTTGACGCTTTTTGCGCGTCAAGAAAGGGCCCAGATGACGCGCAAAAAAGCGTCAAGGAAGGTGGGGTCAAGAATCTTCTTGACGCGCAAAATGCGCGTCATCCCGTTCTTGACGCGCGAACGATGACGCTCCATTTATGACACTTAATGCGCGTCATAAAATGTGTGTCAAGGAAGCCCCTGTCATAAATCAGCTTATGACACGCATTTTTGCGCGTCAAGAATTTTAATTTTTAATTAAAAAAAAATGTTTTTTCTAAAATCACTAATTTCTACATTAAATGACAATTAACTTGATAATACAAAATAAAAATACACTTATAGCAAAATAATGCATTTTATATATATAGAAAACATTACAAAGTTCACAAATTATTTCTAAGTTAATACAAAACATAACCGGAAAATGAAGTGGCCTTCTATACAACACGAACCCATGTCACTCCACACATTGGACAACCATGAACCCAACGGCTAATCCACCACATCTCCCGTAAAGCATCAACAAAATCTTACAGTCGACTTTTCCTTGACAAAGCTTGTTTTCATCTTCGCATACCAAACTGTAAAATAAAATAAAAAAGTGCCAAAGTAAACAAAACAATGTATATTAGTTGACAGCTTAGTTACCACAGATAGGGTCAACTACACCAACTAGTTGACATCTTAGATGAGCATAAAAATTCAACCAAAATGTGGCAAAGAATCAGCATACAAAGTCAGTCACAATGACCCTTATTGGGTCAAAAAATGAGCCACAATGACCCTTATTTTTCACCAAACAAAGTCAGCCAAATGCACCTAAAATTCTACAATGTTTCTAGATTTCCTGCACTTAAAAATCTGCACAAAAACAGTCCCATGTTGCATCTAAATGACCTTAAAATTCTGCACAATTTCACCCATAAAGACCCTTAATGGGTCATAAAAATTGTCATCTAAATGACCTTAAAGTTCTGCACAAAAACAGTCCCATGTTGCATCCAAAAGACCTTAAAATTTTGCACAATTTCACCAATAAAGACCCTTAATGGGTCATCATAATTACCATCCAAATGACCTTAAAATTCTGAACAAAAACAGTCCCATATTGCATCCAATTGATCTTAAAAATATTTCACCCATAAAGACCCTTAATGGGTCATAAAAATATTAAGAACTACAGCAGCAAGTATAAAATACTAACAATTAACAGCAGCCTAATCATTATATGAACATCAGCAGATTATAAATTTATAATACAACAGGTTATGCACTTATACTATAAAGAACAGCAGCAACAAATACATATTAAGAACAGCAGCAGCTGATTCATATGGCTATAAAATCAAATTTGATGAACAAAGCACTTTGGCTTTTCTTCAGCATGACTTAACAATTTATTGCAAATCCAAGAGTTTCAAAGTGGCAAGAGAGTTTGAACTTTTGAAACTTAAGACTTTGACATCTAAAACCATACTTCTTTATCTTTGCAATAAACATCTAAACAGAAGTAAACTTACCAGGCAATGCACCCAAATGGAATGTCAAACACTTGTAGCCTGTATTCCTGATGCACATAGAATGCATAATTAGGTTAGGAAATGAGCATGGAAAAACAGCCAAATGACAACCTTTGCATGTATATTAAAACTAAAATGTATATAGAAAATTTAGCAAGTCATACAGCCCCTATACTCAGTTAATTTGGCAACATGAAAGTACTAAAAAATACCAAAACCATACAAAAAACAGCAACAGGAATCACAACCTTATGATGACCCATTAAGGGTCTTTATTGGTGAAAGGACTAAAAAATACCAAAACCATAATTTGAGCTACATCTAAAAACATAAATAATCAATATGGGATACCAATTAAATGGGCAAGCCTTCTTGTATTCATTAAGTTTATATAGCAATAGAGATAGAGACAGAGAGAGAGACAGATTACAGATTTATGATGTTAATTTTTAGTTGCTGTTATCATTACTATATGTATTAAATTACCAGCAAAAAAGTGGATTCTTGAATGTATGATTTTGTTATATATATGAGATATAACAGCAAAAGAGTTATAGATAACAGCAACTAATAAAAGCTTATAAACCTGTAGTTTCTAAAATAAACTGTGCTGTAATGCATGTAAAAAAAATAGGTAAATATGGTTTGGACAGAAAAGGGTAAAACATATGTTATGCTTACTTATCAATTCATATGTCATAAATCTGATTGATGCCAACTATATAACCATTCCCACAAATCAGAGCAATAAGTCCAAAAAAGCCTATCTGCTGGCACCCAATTCACTTGGTTTTCTAGAACCACAGAAGTGTAAGTTTATGAACTCACCACTTAACATGACTAACATCCTCCCAAATCCGTGGTTGCTTAAGGTTTTCTAGAACCACAGAAGTGTAAGTTTATCGAACTTTGATAGTGACCCATCTGAGAAATTATAAAAAATTGAAATCAACATCTTGATAGTGAAATTGATAATGAAATCAGCATCAACTGATTACTCTTTGTAAAGATACAAACTATATCTACACAACTTAACAAACCAACAGGATAGATTAAAATTCTTTAGTTTAGGGAGGTTAAATTAGATGTAGTCATTTCAACCCCTTTATATAAAACAGGTCAGTTTGGTTTGTATTAATTAGTAGCCGGCCAAACTGTGTAAAGTATATAAATATGAGATGGAGCATATAATAATGAATCAAATGAATGAAATGGGTTAAACTAATCAAAGGCTTGCTTAGCATGTATTCAAATATTGTAAGCACATGTACATTACTACTATACTTGATCACAAATGAAAAATGTCAATGGGTCAAACCATACTTGATTTTAGGGAAAATTAGTACACAATATCTGCAAATGAATGAAATGACCCAGCACTAAAATTGCTTCTGGTTCATGAAGAGCCTTTTCATAATCACACGTCTTAATATCATCATTCTACAAAATTGGAAGCCAACAATCAATAAAAATGAAGTTTCATACCTTTACTAGAAGCTTGAGGTAGATATCATCAGATCTAGGGGCGGTTCTTTTGGTCCTCTTGCTCTTTCCATCTGCAACACGAAGAAAAACGAGTTAACACGTGGTAACAACAACAGTGATGTAGATTGTTTAATAAACCTATGATTCAGGTAACGAAATGAAGATAAGCATCTAAAACAACATCAATTCATGATACGGCAGAAAAATAACGATCAAACCTGAAATCGAGCCCTAATTGCGAGTGAACAGAAGAATCGAGTGAACGAAGGCATACCTGAAATCGAGCCCTAATTTGCGAGTGAACTACTGAGCGAGGTCGCCGTTCTGTGTAGAGGTCGGAGTTTAGGGCAAAGTAGTGAGGTCTCCGGCAAAACAGGGGAGGTCGTCGGCAAAACCGGAGGAGGTCGCCGTTCTGTGAGCGTGAGCGTGATTTGGGGAAAAGGTTGAAAAAACCCTAGTGTGGAGGCGGGGTATGTTATATCCAGATTTTCTATTTTGGGCGGGAAAATAAATTATAAAGCGACATTTTATTTTACGCTTGACGCGCTCAAAACTAATGTCCTCCGTGTTTTTTTTTCAAATGACACAATATTTATGACGCGCAAAAATGCGCGTCATGCACACATATAATTTTGTAAAATACGACAGTTTTTTAATGACGCTTGTTTTTGCGCGTCATAAATTACCGAGTGTCATTGTTTGTGTGTCAAGGAAGGGCCTTTTTCTAGTAGTGAAGGCAGTTTCCTAATGAACCTGTTGATGCTAAGGTTCAAATCGAAACTGTTGCAGCAACTGAGCCCCATGCTCAAGATGACAGGGCTATCAACCCAATAGCTTCTGATCCCACATTTGTCCCTGCTTCCTCTACCTTAAAAATCTATCAAACCAAAAAGAGGAAAGCATCCACTCAAACTACCACTGCCACTTCCTCATCTACATCCCCTCCTGTCATTTTCAAAAGACAGAGACAAGTGGTCATTAGGTCTCCTCCGCCTAGTACCACAAGCTAACCCGAAGCTTCAAACCCCGCAAAAGGCAAAAAGCCCAAGCGGAAACTGGTCAAATTGGGATATTCTCTTAGGGACGAATCCTCACTTGAGGGGGAGTCATTAGAAGTAGATGTAGATTCCCCATCTGAGAGATTTTCACCCCTACAACCCATATCACCTAGGAATGACAATGCAATCAATCCTGATCTAAATGAAGGTGTTATTAAGTCACCCACCTCATCACATGAGAACATTCCGATAGATCAGGACACTGCTGCTCTGAACCCCCATTCCTCACCGGAGGTGAATCTCAGGAGTCATGAAGAGATTCATGCAGCGAGGGTTGTTGCTGCCCAAGTATCCCCACTGGATCTTGGTGCTAGCAGTAACAAAACTAAGACCCAAACTGTGGCAATCATCTCTGAATCAGCACTCGAGGATCCTTCATTGGAACCAAGGGTTGTTGAAATGGTTAAAGAGAATCCCATGTGCCAAGAAGCCATGGGTACCACAGTTGATCAATCTCGGAATGATAACTTGGTTTCGTCCAAGGATACTTGTAAAAGGCCAGTTGAGGACAGTTATACACTACCAGAATTGACGGGATTGTACCTTACTCTTCAAACACAGGTTGATATATTGAATGCAACTGTTGCTACTTTGGTGAAGGCTGTTCCTACTGACACTGAAGCAGGCCCTTCAAACCCTCTCAGAGAAGCTGATGAAGCTATTGATGCTGATGAAGCTAATACTATCAAATTGTGGGAGAAGATGCCCTCAAGGTCTGTTATGATTGAAATTGAAGAAACTCAGAGGATACCGGCTGAAGTTAGAGCCACAGCCTACGGAAGAATTGGTGTTAAACCCTTCACAGTGGAAGAAAGTTGGGTAAATATGAAGAGCAGTCAACTGATTGCTATCTCTGCTTTCGAAGATCCCAACCTCACTAAGCTAGTACAATCTTCCATCTGATTGCTGGTGCTCTCCCTGAGCACATAAATCTGATCACAAGACTATTAAAAGATGTCATCTTTCCGGCTGAAAGAGCCAGTGATCAAGTGGAGAAGAACTGTTCCTCCACCAGCAAGGCAGTAAATGATGTTGAAGAAAGCACTGCAACTGTTGCAGTTGCTACTATGACTGAAGGCGGTGATGAAAATATAATTGGCGAAAATGAAGGCACAGAGGTACTGGAGTTAGCTGATAAAGAATCTGAAGTCACCCAACCTCAGGTGGTGACTGAAGTTCTAAACCCAGTTCAACCGGAAGTTCAACCGGAAACTGAAGCAGAAACCCAGGGAAGTGAAGAAGCAGAAGACATAGCTGTAACCTTATTAGCTATGAGGAGTATAGAACCAGTTCAAGCTGAAGAACCTGTTCAATCTGAAACTGTTAGAACCATTCAACAGGTGGTTCAAACTCCTGAAGCTGCAGATGTGTTGAAAATGGTAGAAGACGCCAAAAGGGCAGCAGAAGATGAGAGGTTAGCCAAAGAGCTTCAAGAGGAATTTGATCTATATTCACAGATTAGAGTTTTTGAGAACTTGCTTAAAGAGGCTAAGTCAATATCCTTTAATTGGAGACTGAAGGAATACAATTTGGATGGTTTGACTGAGGTTGATAGGCAGAGGTTGATTTCTATTGCCTCTCAAATGCCTACCAAGCTGACAAGGAATGATGAGAATTACCTACTGCTGAAGAAGGTAAAAAGGGCTCTTGTGGTTAGAAAATTGAAGACAGAAGAAGAGGTAGCTCAGCTGAGAGTCAGAGAACTTTGCAGCTTGATTGACTTAATTTTTCATGAGCTTAAAGGGGATATAGCTGCTGTGAATCCAAAGTTGGTGATGCCTTCACTTTCAGAACTCACTTCAGGTACATCATCTAACTTAAATGTTAAACCTGAGCTTGCTGATGATGCAGATATCCAACCTCCACCTTCCTTCATATACAACCCAAACCCCTCACCTACAACAGTTCCATCACTTCCACAGTCACTTGCCCTAATACCCTACAAACCACCCTCCATCTCCAAAAAGGTAGCCACCAAGCTTGTAAATCCAAAATATAGAACAGACAATTTCACACCTATTGCCCCTCTCAAGAAGAAACCTCCACCTACTATTGACTTCTCAGATATCTTCCCACCTACTCCACGTTCCTGTCCTACACCTGAAGCTAGTAGACCACCAACCAAAACCACCTTACCTCCACTCACCATTAAAGAACCATCAACCACCAATGTTTCTACCACCATCATCAAACCTAATGAAGTTCAACCTGGTCCCTCTTCTCCCTCATCAAAGGGCAAAGCACCTGTTGTGCAAGAATCAGAAACTGATTCTGACGAGGAGAAAAAGAAAAGAAAGAGGAGGATGATGCATGCTAAGAAGAAGAAAGACCAGAAGCAAAGGAGAGAGGCTCCACCCAGGAAGAACAAGATTGTGGGTTGGACAGCAGATGAATCAACCTTTGACTTCACTTTCACCTTGGCAAATGGCACAACTTTAGTAGTGAATGCTCACAAAGCCACCAGCATGCTCTCTGGACGACAAATGACCGATATTTATGGAAAGTTAAGAGAGATTCTGAGTCCAACAAAGGCTGAGCACCTACTAAGGTTATGTATTGAGAAAACAGTCAACGAATGTGGAGTGCTTTTCAAATCCCAAAGGTGACACTGACAATGAAGAAGAAGAACCTGTCAGTGAAATCAAATTCATCATTTGGGAAGAAGTTGAGAAGTTGTTCTATGTTCACAGAGCCGATGGCACCTTCACAGCTCATGAGTCTATTTCTGTTCAAAATGAATGGAGTGAAAAAGATTGGGAGTCATTCAAACATGTGAAGGTGACCAAAACAAATTCTAAAGAGCTCTCTCAAGATTTGAATGCCAACATCAAGTCCTTGGACAAGTAGGTCAAGAAGAAGATTTTTTTTTGGTACAAGTCAGTTTTTGAAGATAAACATTGGAATTAAAGAATAATTTGACAGCATCAGCTTAGGGGGAGATTGTAAGGAATATTGCGCTTAGAAGATTTCTGGCTGAAAGCTAATTTTGTTAAGTTCCGGCTGAAGTTGAAGTTGAAGCAGAATTCTCAACTTCAAACGGAACTGGCAGTTCAAGCGGAAAGAAGCAGTTTTGTCATTTAGCGAATATTCCGGGTGAACTCGATTATCCACCAGATAATGAGTTCAACCGGACTTTTCCTGAGATGTCTTTTCAGCAAGTCCAATCCTGCAAAAGCTTCTCGGTTGCTTCTAAATCTGTTCTAGCCGCTCTCCTAAAGTAGTATGTTGTTGTTTAGACGCAAGATATTCCAATTGTCGATGTTTAAGCTTTTGGTAGTCTGTATTTGACTTTATATTTTACGGTCTAGATTAGATCGCATGAGATCAATGGATGTCATTGATCTCATCAGCACTATATATAAATTAGTTAGCTCATGGTTTACATACAGTTCTCGAATAACTTGTAATAGTGTAGCTTTGAGTTAATGCAAATAGTGCTGAGTATTTCTTACTTCGTTGTTACTATCTTTATGCAATCAAGCACTCACGTACATACAAGAGAACGAACATAAGCTTAAGTAAAGTGAAATATAATTTTAATTCCGCAGGGTTATATTTGCAAGTAGAATGGCTTCTTGTTAAGTTAATTAGTTTAGCACCGATCCTACACGCTGGGTGTCAATTCTTAAGCGATCGGCTTGTGTGTTGGCAGTGTAAGAAGCAAACGTCCGTGGCTACATCCACTACAGAAGCTGAATACGTTGCAGCTGCCAGCTGCTGTTCTCAGGTTTTCATGTATTCAGCAACAAATGCGGGATTACGGTTTGCAGTTTCTTACTACACCAATACATATTGATAAATCGGCTGCAATTAGCATAACCAAAAACCCTGTACAGCACTAAAAAGCGAAGCATGTTGATATTAGATATCATTTTATTCGTGATTGCTTTGAGAAAAACCTAACTGATTTGCAAAAGATTCACACAGATTTTCAAAGTGTGGACCTTTTCACTAAGGCTTTTGATAAGACACGCTTCAAATTTCTTTTGCAACTCAATGGCATTCAACAATTATCTGCTGAGTAATTGTCGGTTGATCAATTTTTGCTTTTGGTTTATTTTTCTTTTCTTATTTCAAAAATCCAAAAATAGCATTTTGTATTTAGGGGGAGAAAATCAAAAAATTTAAAAAAATGGAAAAATGCCAAAATTAAAAAAAATTAAAATATCAAAAATTGAGAAATTTACATCAGAATATATGTTATCAACCATGAATTGAGTAGGAATAAAGGCTGTAGGTTCTTGCTTGGTTAGTTGAATGCGTTGAGGTAAATCTGATATATGCTATTATGATATCAACTTAAAATTCTAACTTGATAGTTGTGATGTTACACCATGAAGGATGCTGTGTGATATTGGCAATAAAAATGAAAATAACAAAAACAGAATAAAAGAGATGTTCTGGTGTATGCATGTTTTCATTTTGTAAAGATTTAAACTTGTTTGATTTTCTTTATTTTGTCTAACGATCGGATTTTCTCTGCGTATCGAAAGATCGACCTGATTGTTGTTCGTTTGACATTCTGCTTTATTTTCTTTGGTGTTTCGTATAACCCATCGGACTTTATTTGTGTGTGCGTGAACACCGACCTGATTGTTGTTGGGTTATACAATTTCTTCTTTATTTTCTATTTCTTATTTTCCTAAACAATCGGACTTTCTCTATGTGCTCACAAGGCCGACCTGATTGTTGTTTGTTTAGGGTTCTGCTTTATTTTTGCATGAAACACGATGAACGGTAAATCTCTGTGGAAAATCAAAATTCTGTTAAATTACAAAAATAGAACAAGTCATATTGCCAGTATTTCGGATTGTGTAGGTTTTCATACTATCTATGCTTGCTAAATCATACCTGTTAATCATATCAGAAAGCTATAAAAATTGATCCGCCTTAGCTGAAAGAAACTGCAAAGTTATATTCTATGTCTGCTTGGCTTGCATGCTGATTAATCTAAAATTGAAATGTGTCTGATGCATTATGTCTGATATGATCTCGCGTCCGGATCTTTCTCGCAAAAGATTTAATTTATATGAATTTCAAGTTTGTTTGGTTTATTGCTTATTGGAAAAATCCAAAAAGATTTTAGGAATGTTTTAGCATTATCTTGTGAAGAATTCAAAAAGATTTTCGGTGTTTTTGAAAATTTTATAAAAGTAAAAAAGATTTTGATTCTGTTTTATTTTCGATCAACCGATGATGAAAAATATCAATTTTGTGACGAAAACAACCAAACAGTCTTGAAATCAAGTGACTCATCAAAGATTTGGATCAAATTGATAAAATTTGTAATCTTTGTGTTCAATATTAAGATTGTTCAAAAATCAGGGTAAATTTTGAAAATTTTGAAAAATCAACAAGCTGAAGTTCGAACATCCGAACATCAAGTTTGGATGATCCAAAGTCAAAGTTCAGACATCACTCAGTGTACAACAACCAGTGGTTCAAGAACCGGTTGTATCTCAACCTCCTGTTTCAGAACTAGTTGTCTCAGCACAAGAAGACCATGCGACTGTCTCAGTGATTGAGACTCCAGCTATTAATGTACTTATTGATGAAGAAGAATCTGATAATGATGAGATTACTGATGTGGGAACTAACTCTGAAGATGTTTCTGATACAAACAATCAATTTGTATACATCAAGGTCAATTCCAATTTTGTGAAGGTGAAGAAAGGTAGCGAAGAACATTTCACGTACCGAACAAGTCTCGTTACAAGGATCGTGTGTATGCTGACATTGCTCCATCTGAATCAGATGAAGATTATAATCCCGGAGCTGATGTTGTTCATGGCAAGGGTAAGCAGCCGATAACTGCTACATCTTCAGTGATTCCATCAAAATAGAGGAAGAAGTCAGTTGCTGCCGGTGGGAGAAGGAAGAAACATAAAGGTCAAAAGTATATACTAAAACCTCGTCCCAGTGTATTTACATCTGCAAGCCCAGATATGTCTTTGCCTGAAATGACTACGACTACTACAACCATAGTTTCTATAGCACGAGTTGATATTTTTCAAGGGTTGGGCCAGTCAGAGTTTCTGCGATATTTGATGAATGCAACAAGATCTACAACAGCTAGCACAGCACCTTCAGCAAGTGCTGGTGCTCAATATGTAAATCAGCTTATGGGATCAACTCCTACAACTCCTATATTCTCCACAGCAACAGTAGCTACAGCTTCAACAACATTAACCTCGGATGTTAATTTCAATCTGGGTCAAGGCTCTGTGTCTTTCTCTCAAGCAAGTTTACTCAATAGTGCTTTAATTGATCAACAATCACAGATTGACACCTTAAAAGCTCAGAATGATGAGCAATCGAAGATGATTGAAGTGTTAAAGCGAAAAGATGAGGAGAAGAGTCAAGTGATTATAGAATTGATATCAAGCAATGAAGAAATGAGAGCACGAACTGAATCTCAAGGGAAGTTGATTACTACCTTGCAAAGAGATAATCTGAAACTAAAAAGTGGGGAATTGGCTAAGGCACATGAGATTTAACGCTTGAAAAAAGCTAGTCAGAACCAGAGTGCTCTTCTTCTAAAAATGGATGAGCAAATAAAATTCTTGATGCAGAAGTTTAAAGCTCAGGGGGAGATTGGGTCTGGTTCTGGATGTAAAGATGATTATCTGAGATATTTTAATGATGATCCTGACAATGAAGACCCTGAAGGGAATATTGGTGGAGGTTCAGGCCCAACCGAAAACACTAGTTCAGGTGCTGGGACTTCTAAATCTCAGGGGGAGTCTGATTCAATAAATGTTATGCCGATAACCTCAATTCCGTCTAATCAAGATGCAAAAAGTATTGATGAGTTCAAACGGATGCTAGAAGAAGGTGAGTTCGTTAGTGAACTTAATCTAGAACAACTTTAAGCAGTCTTTGATTTGAAAGACGAGGAGATGAAGAGAACTTCTGAAGCTACACCTGAGGTTTATAATGAATCATCTGAACCAAAGTCTGAAGAATATTTTTGGGATGAGGAGATTGAGGTTGAAGATATAACTGAAGAAGAATATCCATACTTGTACTCCAATTTTAACAATGATAATAATCAGACTAGTGATGATTTTGAAGTATTTCCTAAAGAGAAAGGTGTTGAGGCTGAAGAGAAGTTAAAACAGAAAGAAGCTGATAAACATGATGATCCGATTGCTAAGGAGGCTAAGGAACATAATCAACGTTGGGTATTCAATGAATACATGAAGACATTTCATGCCAACTACGTTCCTTCTCCAAATCCAATCAAGCAAATAATGCCTGTTAGATTCAAGGATCAAGCATCAGGAGAAATTATTAGTTGGATGTATGCTGAAAGTCTGAAGTGCTTTGGGATAAGACGTCAACATGGTATCCAATACTTCAAATCTGCTAAAGTCTTCAGTACTTTACCGGTCTGGGATGTTTGAGAGCTTACACAAAAGCCTTTCTGCATCTATGGTAATGAGTGGAGGGGTTTCTACCTCAAGAGTCAAGTTGAGAAAGAATGTGTTGAAGGATTTCAATATCTGAAGCCTCAAAAACCGAAGAGGTGTGAACATCCGATGAAGATTCATAAAAGAACCAGGAAAAAGTTGATAGTACTGATCTTCAAGAAAAAGCCTAGAGTAATGAAGAAGATTCCTTTGATGAAAATGGAATTTGATTTCATACAAAATCTGAAGTGGTGATATTATCATGAGAAGATGGGTGAAGCTGTAATAGTGCTGGAGAATGATAATAGAGTTGTGAAGGTTTATGATCCGATGTGGCTGATTAACTTATCGAAGGCTGATATTTATGTTCTATATCATAATTAGATCTTGTTTCATCCAGACTACATGGATCAAGCTTTGCAATTTCAGAGGGTGATTCGGATATGCTTTGCTTTCAATATATATGCCGGGCATAATCACCAGAAGACGTGGGCTGGGAAGGTGGCTAATTTTCAAGAATGATAAAGAACGGTCCAGCATTTGCCAAGGGGGAGTTTGTTGATACATATTATGGTAACATGCTGGATCAGACAAAGTTATGAAGAAATCAAGTTTTGAAGAAGCTAGCCGAACCTCACCCGAACCCTGGGCAAACTACAGCCGAACTGTAGGTTCGGACAAGGCTAAGGTTCGGGTGATCATGTGACTTATAAATAGTTTGATAGGCGAGATTTTCTGAAACGTTTTGAGTGTTAGTGTGTAAAACTAAAAGTGTTTACTTTGAGTCTTGTAATCTCTATTCCTGAGTTTAATAAAAGATTGATTTATTTACTTGCGTGTTTAATTACTTTGTTTGCACATTTGATATGAGTTGATCACGATCTACACGCTCCACACTCTTTCATCTTTCTTCCTCTCTTAAGCAAATCTTTAAAGCCATGTTTGGCTAAATTTTTATACTTACTTGGGAAGTAACAAACTTTTGGTGGGTTGGTTAATGACTTTATAAACTCGCTTAAGGTCTGTTTAATGACTTTATAAAAATCTTTTTTTATTAAAAGTTTATTATTGATTTTCTAAATCAAATATGCTCTACGTATCACAGAGCATTTGAAGAGTTAAAATCTCATGGATTGGACTTGTGACAACTGGTCGAGGGACGATGCATGATCCTTTGGGTGGCGCGCGTGTTATGCTACATGATATGTTCGGGATCCTTATGTCTATGGAAGCAAACCCGGCTATTCACGCAAGTGCGGGCTGAAAGTATTTGGTTGGGAATGGGGGTTGGTAATATTTTTGTCACTTCAAGCCTAGATGGTACATGTTTGTGAACTTGGCTCTGGTTACGCCGGACATGCATGCGCGAGAGCGGTGCATGGAAGAAACGAACCTTAGTCCCTTAAAAAGATAAATTTATAATAATATAACCGGCACGCAGGGTTGTTCCCCTGCTGGTTCATGACGGCGTGTCGAGTACGGTGTACTGTCCTGAGAGGGGGTCCCGTAAGTAAGTGGCATTAGAGTTTAGTTTGTATAAACCTAAGATTCACATGTTACAAATTACGTTTTGTTAAACTTTTACATGATTCACATGGATAAGAATGGGTGTTTTGGGGTTAAAACTCACTATGCTTAAAACTCACTAAGCTTAAAACTCTCTACAAAATCACAGAATAAAACTCATTGCAACAAGATTTATAAACAGGGACTGCAAAATCCACACCACCTGATTTCTGAACAACACATTTATAAACAACAACATGAACTAACCTGATTTCTTCTTCTGAATCCACAGCACAGCACAGCACAAGTATTTCTTCTTGAATCCACACCACCTTGCACATTAATATTATATAGTAAGTAAGAATTCGTCCAATTTAAACCTAAAATAAGAAAAACATAAAAATTCAAATCAAATTACCAGAAAAAATTAAAATTGGAAGGCGATGAATGTGAAAAATGAAATACCAATCCGGGTGACTTTATAGACAATAAAAATCGACCTAGGCTCCCCCATCCTCCTCAATTCAGCCACGATCCGTGTGAAAAACAAGCAAAACCGTCGGATTAGGAATTAAATGGAGATCAACCATAGGATTTGTGTTTGTTCAAAATAAAATTGATTGACTGGATAGAATAGGATACTGTGGAGAGAAAGAGCTCTGAAAACGTACCTATTAGGGATGGAGCTTCTGATTTCTTCGCTTTGTTGCAGGTTGCAGTTGCTTTTGGTTAGGCGCTTGTACGGAGACGAAGAAAGAAGAAACTTGCGCCGTGTTTAGATGGTTTGGGGCTTTAGGGTTTGCAGAAACAAAATAAACTCGCGGGTCATAAATTCATTCGGGTAACCCGGATCTTTTATGCTTTAAACCCGGATCTTTTTTGTGTTTAATAGATTTAAGAGATTCAACATTGTGCATAAATTGTTTGTACATTATGCTTAAAAACTTGTAAAAATCTTAATTTTTCAACACTTGTGTTTTCTCTCTGCAATATGTATAATAAGATAGTATATATATATATATATATATATACTAGCATTGTGCCCGCGCGTTGCGGCGGCGACGGTTTATAGCAAGATATTCGTCTTTTGTTTGCGTGTTCGGCGGCGGTGATAATTTACAACGCAATATTCGTTTATGTTAATGTGATGTGGCGACAATATATAATGTGGAACCTAGGCGATGCGGTTTGTCAATTCTCTTATAATTTATTGTATTGTACGTGTAGTTTTTTTCATTTGTAGTATGGATGTGTTCTATCATAGAGAAAGATGAAGACTTGTGAGTGAAAGAAAAAAAAAGGAGATAAATATTTGTAGACCATAAAACCAACAGAATCTCAAGTTACATCTTCATGTTGCCTGCAAAAATTGAGTAAAAACTATTCAAGTATAGAAATGTCCTAAACTCTTTACTTGAAACATACAATTACTTTACGGGAATTTAATATTCAGGAACAAAAGACTTTTGCCTGCAAATTTTCAAGTAAACACTATTGAAGTGAATGTCCTAAACTCTTTTACTTAAAGCATACGATTATTTTATAGGAATTTAATATTCATGAACAAATGACTTAAGAACATGAAGGTATGAGACTTTATGGGAATTTAATATTCATGAACAAAAGACTTAAGAGAAGACGAAGGTATGATGGTAAATCAAGTAATAATTGACACAATTACTCTTATGAAACATTACATGTACTTTTTAGAGAGACAGCTTAAAAAAATATTTTTTTTATTGAATAGAAAAATTCATTAAAAGCCAGCGGAAAGCTGGAAAGAGTATAGGTACAAAATAGAACAATAAGAAAAAGAAACAAAGAAGAGATAACAACCAGAAAGCCAAGCCAGCACACCAAAGAAACTAAAACAGGGAAAGAGAAAACAAACAACCTTTTTTTGATGTTCCTTTCTTTAATGGAGCAAGACCACCCTATAGTTCCAGCCCTCCCATCCACATTCTTTTTTATGTTTCAGTCCCCAAGCCACTCCTTTCTTTAACACCATTTTCCAACCTGGTGTCTTGAAGCTCCACCAAATAGATGTAAATTAGTATATGTGGACAAAAAAGAAAAAAAATTAACGGGGACATCATCCAACACATGCATAATAATAATTAGAACATACAAAATACGTTATTTATTTTAAATATGGATGCAACATTTCAAATCAAAAGCGAACAAGAAAACAATAAACAAACCCACGTTTCAATGCAAGAAGCATTTGATGGACCAATTTCATGTTCCATCAGGGGCTCTTTCTTTGATCTTCCTTTCTATGTGACATACAGTTACTCAAATGCAATCAAAACATTCAAAAGTGCAACCCATTCGCAGTCTTTTCCCTGCTTCCTCTAAACTTGTCCATAGATGGAGATTTGTCTTACACCTGCATAAATTAGTAAATTTAATATGCTATCTATACTATTGAATAAAAATCAAATTCCTTTAGTGCTAAAGTTTAAGCCAACATTCAATTACATTAAATAAAACTTGGTTAACGATCATTGAAAATCATAATCCCACAGTTCTTACAGTAATATTTTAACATCGGAATCTACACCACGACACACTAAATTATGATAACATTGTTGTTTTGCTCCTAGAATTATGTGAGTTGTTATAACCTGTAACATGACTTTCATTTTCTTCGACCTTTTTACCCACTATGATTATTGGTTTTGACTCTAGAGATAAAAATTCACCATCTGTTACTAATACCTCATTAGGATTGCTGATCAATTTTGGAAATGACATAAAGCTCACACCAGTCATGGTGTTATACCAATCAGCCCTCTATTTATAGATAATACGTAGAGTGGCAATTTTCAACTCATTAACTTACGAATGGGTTGAATAAAAATATCATATCATGGTTTACCTCTATAGTAAAAATACCATATCATGTTCCCAAACGCCCTTACCATGTTAATTTGGTTATAAACAGTAAAATAAAAACAAAATATGATGTTTTAGACTTTTACCTCAGTCTTGAACTTGCCACTAATAAGCTCCACAACTTGTTTATTGATATGTCAATATCTCTATCAGATTGAGGCACAACCATATCATCCAACATCATTAGCATACTGTAGGACCTCATGTATTTCTTGAAATATTATAGTTTCCACCTATTCATAGAAGCAAATTTAAAGTATTATGAAAAATCATTAAGACTTCAAAGAAGATTTCAGAAGTAACTTAGTTAACCTCAACACCAATTAATGATTATTTTTATTTAAATAGATGTCAATAGATTTGTTAAGCTGATATTTTTGTAGCTGATCAAATGAATACTTTGTAGCTATTTATTGCATTAATCTGTTCATGTAGCAAGCTGATATTTTTACTGTTACAACAACAATCTTGATCTATTATCAACCAAGTAAAATTTGCAGTAGGGCACATTACCATATAGTATATAGTATGCAATTTGACCCGTTACAAAATGTAGTATGTAGTCGGACCACAATCTGACCTTTGACCCGTTAGCTAAGAAATGCAACATGCAATCCAACCACAATGTAACTGATTATTGATTAAATATAAAGTTAACTGAATTACGAAACATAAATATCAAAAACCAATTCATTTAAATAGAATAGGTGATAAAATCAAAGAAATAATTGAATAAAGAAAGCAACAATCTACAATTCCTTCTTCTGGTCCCACATAATTCTTGCATCAGTCATCACTTACCAACATCCCGTTATAAAATCAGTAAAAGTTATACTAAAAATGTGCATTACCCATCATGTAACGATTTGATTTAAATTAGTACTTACGAGCAAGTAGGGTAAACAGAGAAGCAAGAAAACAATATGGCATCAGTAACTTCAGGGCTATGATCATCTTCAATTATGTTGAGGTGGCCTGCAAAAAGTAGCCATTAATCAATCAAAACAAGAGATTGAAAATCAATTAATTACCTAAATATTCATGATTGTATGGTGCTCCTTGTTCCACTAACAAAACTATTGACACCGATATTTTCAAGCAATCCTACAATAAAGCTTCATAAGTTAGAAAATCTTGCAGCTGATGCTCTACCTAATTACATGAGTAGGGATTGTGCCTTCTTGCCAACATAAAAAAACAACTTTACCCGTCTCTTAATCCATTGGTGTTTCAGAACAACTACAAAACCAAAGTCTGCAAACTGATATTTGTACCTTACGAATTGATGGGTACAACAGGTAGCCAGTAATCTGACCTGTTGACAACAAAGTTAGTTTGGTGAAAGGCCCCATGTACATAAAACTCATGTGGAATGTGCAAAGTAAAATACACCATTTATCAAGGCTGCAACATTCATGGGCATTTCAACAAGTTGGGTACTGCAGTACTGCTCTATGCCGCTTAGAATCTTTATACCATCCTTCTGCACAAAATTTATAGCCACACCCTGTAAATCATTTCAAACACAAAATATATACATAGTATTAGAATCATCAGAGAACAATACAACTTGGAGCAAACCATACAAACCTAAATGAAAGGAAAAGGAAATGAAGAAGGAAACAATAAAAACCCAATCAACCTACTTTTAAACCTTGAAGTTTACGCATCCAATGTCAAATCTGTAAAAGATGAACTGGCAAAAACCTAGCGAGGCAGGAAACAACAAATCCCTGATGGCTTATGGACAGGAATGTGGGATCACTCAACTAAATAGACCAGCAACTACCCTAAAATTGGTTTCTTAATCATTTTCTAAACATATAAGACCAAAACGTTATGAGATATAAGACCACATGGAAGTTGATAGTTTGGAATTCAGTAATAAATTAACACCTCAATTAACAAAGAACCAAAAAGAAGAAAAAAGAAGAACCAAAAAGAAGATCTTTGGATAGATCTTTGGATATAATCTTACAAAGAACCAAAAATAAGAAAAAAGAAGAAATATGCAAATCAAAGAAAATAGGAGCCAAACGTGAATTAGAAGCCCAAGAAATCTAAAGAGTAAAAGAGATTGAACACATACCATCTAATTTTCATCGATCTTTGTCTCTAATCCAGTCCTTTCTTCTTCACTTTGAACCCTAACCATAGCATCAATAAATATGAAGAGAGGATAGATATGAACACGGAAGAAGATAGAAGCACGATTTGAGGGTATGTGACCATAAAGAAAAACTGAGAACAATCGCAACAAGTTCGTTCGACCTGACAAAAAACAAACAAAAGGAATACATGATTACACAATCATAAAGAGTAATTAGATTAACCTTTTTATGTGTAAATCAATTCCATGTGATCAGAACAAAAAAACAAAGCTCGTTAAGGCTCAATAACACCAAATCGAAGATTAAGATATGAAAGAAAACAAACCTGTATAAACTGACTTTGCAAGTAAAAGAAAAAGAACACAACAAACCTGGCTTGTGGCAGAAGTATATATAAATATCCTTTTCAACCCTCTAAGCTATTCTCTTAAGTTCCTATAGTCGATCATGTCTAGAGTGAAAATGGAAGATGCATCTTCAAAGTATCCATTCTATAAAACATCAACACACATCAGTTAATATAATGCAAATAAAAGTGTAGATAATCAGTCACACCAAGTTAATGATGGGAAACCAATACCCAAATCAGGTGTTGGAAATCAAACAAAACCTTTGGATGGCAATGATGAAAAATCAAGCCAACACCTATGATTAACAACAATGAACAAACATAAAGCGATGAACAAAAATCAGGAAATCGAATTAGAGAATGCACTCGATGTAACTTTTTTTTCATGAAAATTTTGGAGGACTAGACTCTGAATGAAACAGGCACTGCCTTTCCATTAACTTGTATGCGACCAGAAAATTATTATGATTATCGATGAACAATACAAGACTAAACTTTCAAGAACTCACTGATGAAACCCTAAGAAGTCAAAGATGCGACATTTTGGTTCCCTCAAGGCGCATACACCAACGAGCAAAACCGGCGATAGAAAAAGGCGGAGAGAGCTAGGGTTTGATGACATAGATCTCATCTCTACGACATTGAAAAATCCAATACCAAATCGGAAGCACCGCTAGAAAAATCGAGGTTCATAGCAGTTTCCTTTGCGATATCATCTTCGATCTTCACCGACTTCAGATGCGTAGACATCGACGACTTTTGATGGATCGAACAGCTAGCGACTTTTGATGGAGCGAATGCAGAGAGCTAGCGGCTAGGGTTTTGAATGGAGCATCTTGAAGAATGGAAAAAGAAGCGTGGGGTTATGAATATCGAGGGTATTCAAAATTTGGATCTCACCGCCAGTTTAAAGCTATGCATGGGGGACTTGTACATTATAATGTAATATTTGTACGCGTCTTAAAATTAAGACACTTTCATTTTCTCTCTCCAATATGCATTATATATAGTAATATATATATATATATATATATATATATATATATATAGGGTCAGGTTCATTGAAGACCCCTTAAAAATTGTAGACCTTGTAGACCCCTATATTGTTCTATAAAACTCACTGAAATTATAAAGCTCATTGCTATTGAGTTTGGTTTTTTTTATGCGTTAAGTTTTTAAAAATAAAAAAGAAAACCTGGAAAGTTGTTGGACACATTGAAATATAATTATTGTTATAAAATGTTGTATTATTCTATAAACGCACTAAAAATTATAAAACTCATTGAAAATTATAAAACTCATTACAAATTATAAAACTCAATCTTAAGTTTAAAACTCATTGTTTTTAAAACTCACTGCAACTTTAAAAATCGATGTTCTATAAAACTCACTTGAAATTATAATTTGAAATTAAGAAAATAAAACATACATAACTTCTTCATACGTTAATATCTTTTTTTTAAAAATATTTGCACCAAAAGTATTAGAATTATGTCATCTTTAATTCTGGAAAAACAAAAGATTTTAAAAAATTAACGTTTCGTGTTTTTTGTGCATCACAAAAAAAAACCCATACTTTTAGCATACGTTATTATGTTTTTATTTTAAGTTGCACCATATATCTTATATTTTTGTTATTTTTTCGTATTTATTTGAATGATGCACATGTGGATCACACAAAAAAAAACCTCATATGTGTGGTATACATAATATTTTTTAAAAGAAATTGCACCCTAAATCTTATAGTTGTGTTATCTTTAGATCTAAGGAAAAAAATAACAGTTTATAAAAATTTTTAATTCTATGTTGCACATGTGCAATATGTAGCATTATTATTAGTACCATAAATGTTTTAGTATTTTTTTATAAGTTTTTTACATAAAGAGTGTTTTTTCACATTATAATTCGTCTTTCTGCATTACTAATGATAATGATGCACATGTGCAACGCATAAAAAATACAAAATACTAATTCTTTTCTAATTTTTCAGATATAAATATGACATAGTTCTAAGACTTTTGGTGTGAATTTTATAACATTAGCGTATGAAGAAGTTATGTAGTTTTAGTATTGGTTTTCACGTTCGCAATAAAAAGTGTTTTCGCATGATCCTTACTCTCTCTCTCTCTCTCTCTCTCATATATATATATATATATATATATATATATATATACTAGGGGAATACCCGCGTGTTGCAGCGACGACAATTTATAACGTGTTATTTGTCACTTGTTTGCGCGTTATGGCGGCGCGACAATTTAAATGGTGATATTCATTTATGTTAATTGGTTTTCAGTTGTTCGCGCGTTATGAAGGTCTACAATGAACCTTCATAACTTGCGAACAAATAACGAATAACGCACTAAATCTTAGTAATGATGACCCCATGCAATGCTCCATTTTATTAGCTTCTAAATATGAACAAAAACTTATTACTGGGTCAAAATCTGAGCCCTGCAACAAATATCCTCCACATTTCTAGGAGAAGAATTATGTTATTCAAAATCATTTAAGGCTTGTATGTGAATGGGTCTTGGGGCTGCATTCGATATTAAAAGTTGCACCAGTTGTTTGCTCACTTCCTACCCCTAGACATAGAACTGGAGTTCGGTTTGACTTTTTTTTAGTAAAATTGATTGGTTATCAAATCAAAATTTATTAGAATTGTATATATATACAATAGAGAAAGCGACTTATGCTTTCGTGCCATTCGGATCTGGATCCGGATCCGGATCTACCCATCTTCAACCCATTTATACGTAATCTTCACCTACCTCTCTCTCCATTGTTTCTGCCGCTCTCTCTAAGACGATCGATGTTCAGAGGACGTAATTCTCTATTTGCTCTCCGGATCGAAGCGAAGACGTGTCTTTGCTCTCCGGATGTGAGCAGTGAGATGATGAAGCCTACTCTTCCGTTTTTCGATTTAGTTTACAACTTCCGATTTCCGATCAGGGTTCCCGTTCCTCTGAGGTTTCCGAAGCCAGAGGTTTTCGTCTCGCAGGAATTTTCATTCAATTTCCTGCTGCTATTTTATATGATTAATAGTTTTAGTCAATTTAGGGTTTCTCGCACAATGTTTGCAGATAAATTGAAGGTTTTCATCCGATTTACTGGTCTTTCAATTTTGTTATGAAGCTTGGTAAATTTTCAGGTTATGTGTTTTTGTTTTAGATTGGTTATGTACAGTATTTTCAAAGATTTGTTATAGTTTTGAATTTCAGATGTGGGGATAGCAAGTTTTTTCTTATGTAATTGCAGGTTTAGGGATTTTTGGTTGTGTTTCATCTATGTGAAGTCACTCTCTATCTACAACCGGTTTTGTTACAATTGATTGTCTAATTCATATCAATATTAACTTAAATACTTCTTAGTTTATCAAATTCCCTGCAGGAGGCAGGAAATTCTACAAGGAACAAATATTGGCGTTTCTTTGATGAAATACATGTTGATGAGAAATGGTTTCCATTACTCGACTACCTTGCAACTTTTGGCCTTAAAAATTCCCACTTTATACAAATGTACTCACCACACATGCTTTCACTTCAAATAAATGTTACTGCAGCAAATGAAAGATTGGATACTTTATGAGTGTTGGTGTAAAAAGCGAAGATATAAAAAAGGTGCTCATGAGACGGCCACAAATTCTACACTATACAATGGAAAGCAATGAATATGGACCAAAGCATATGGTGCAAATCCTCGAACTCTATGAAGTGTATATGTAAGGTACTTTCTCTTATTGTTGTTGTTTTAAGAGTATAATATATCATCTAACTGTTTCATGTTTTTAATTGTCATGAAGTTATATGACTATGAGTTGTGAAAAAAAATCAAATGTGAAATCTATTTATTTGCTATGCTTATGGTCTTAGGAAGCTTGATATGTCCGTCTTCGACTCACTCAGCCTTTTTACACTTTTCAATTGCAGCTAATGGACCAAACCCCCACCAATAACTAAGATTGCTCGGGGTTGGATAATCTATCAAATGCTGATTGAATGTGTCGTACTTCGAGTATAACATGGATGGCAAAGGAACATGTCTTACTTACAGGAAATGGTTTCATGTTTATTTTATAAACTGAGGAGATGGTTTGGTGCTTTTTTATAAACTCAGATGTAGGCAAAATTTGAGTTTAACGATTTTCAATATACTGAAGCGCTAATTAGGTTCTTGATCCTTTACTTTTGTTAATTGATTTTACGTTATGTTTGCTTTCCCCCTTACAATTCATCTTCTAATATGAGTTTGGTTAATTCTGTGTATAAGTTAAAATTTACTTTCATTGGCCATAGATTTTATGGTTTTATGTATGTATACGTTTGTTGTAGTCGTTTCCCTAATCTCATTGGTGTTGCATGTTTAATGCTTGCTATAGAATATCAAAAACTAACACTTACTGTCCGATATGCAACAGAGCCAAACGTACACATGTGAGCCAAAGATCAAAGCATTTGAGGATTATCGAGGGTGGTTCTCTACAAAATGCCCAAATACCATCTGCAACAACCTGCTGCATCAAGAGAAAGGGTCGCTTATATGCCAGGACGGTCACCAATACCCAGTCCCAAGTACCTGTAAGCATTCACCTATTAAAACGTCACATTAATTTGAGTTTTGAATTGAAGTTTGAATAATAGTGTTGGCACATAACAACTTATACTTCATCTGTATGTGTAAGTAGAATGACCCAATTAACAAGAACATAGAACATTGCACATAAAAAAATGAATATCTACTTTAGACCCTAAACACTTTGAAACTTCTAACAGATTTCATTTCTACTATCAAAAATCATTTAATAGATTCTTAGGCTTGGAATATGTGTTTCCACTGTTATTAGTTTAGGATTTCAGTTATAGAAAATGAAAAAATTTCAGATGATAGAATAGCGGTTTTAAAACCTACTTAAAGCCAATAGGTTGTGCCCAAACATCAAGCCTTTCAGCTTCATACTGACACTGCAATACAAGTACTTGCTTACTAATTTCTGTTTGGATGGGATTTGATGCATTAAATGGAGTTTGCCACCTGTTGCTTACTTGAATTGAACTCAGTTGGTTCATATAGCTATATCTGTGTTTGACTTTTTATTTAGATTTTCTATTTTAAACACATACACAATGAAAATGGAATGTAAGCATGAGTCACGACTCTTTGTGCCACTACCTCCTAATTTATACCTTGCCACTTTCTTCTGTGCAACCATCTTTAATATAAATTTGTGTTCTGAAGTTGACACTTCTAAATATTTGTATAAGTAGAGTTCCCCTTTCTTTTTGCTATTCTAATTCTTTTATAATTTCGATCAGTACTTTTTGATGAATTATAACATTTTTGGTAACCTTTAAATCATAATGAATTTATATTTTCTTTTAAACTTATTGTTTTAGCTTTGTAACTCATTAAGTGATTTGAGAATCTCTCGACCTTTATTAAACCGCTCGAAAAGCTGCTAATATGTTGGTTGTCAAATTTTTGTATTTAAGCAACCAATATGTATTGATAAATGGGTAAGTGAACTCTATTAAATGGACACAAAGTGTGGCTAGAATAGGATCATTAAGCTTCAAATGGCAAGGCTGTGCAGGTGTCTTAAATTTACTCTATGGTGATTAGTTTTGTCACAAGCTTACCTAATAATTGATGTGGTTACCTAATAGTCGATGTTATCTGTATGAGAAGTTTGAGCATTATGCTAACAATTATTTCATGAGTACCGATAATGTGAATCTATGGGTTTTCTTTTCAAAAGCTATCTTGATGGATAATATGCAGGCCAAAGGGCATTTGGCATTTGCTAATAGTATTATTTAGCAAGGATAATGTATTTTAATTTGTTTCGGAAGACAATTTTAATGACAGACATAAATATACTTTCATTTTTTTCATAATTCCTATTTCTTAAGTACTTAATTTTAGCAATAATAGAGTATGCTGATTTGTATTCGCTTGCTTCAGGTACTGTGTAAATGGCATGCTGATGGATGCCACAGCAATCCTGCCGTTGTGTTTTTCAACGACACAATGTAGGTAGTTCTCAACACAAGTGGTAGTGACATGAGACTCAAAAACGGATTCGACAAGCCAAAGATCATCCCGGTGTTCAGAAGAATTACACTATCAGGTTGAGGCACAACATCGATGCCGTTGTACAACACATCTCAACACCTGTGCTATAGAAAGAACCCGGCCAGACGCTGAAATTGACATTCCCAAGTCCCAACACAGCTCTAAACACCTGCAGGGAAGTCAACCCGCAAACATGTCTCAAACTCACCAGGTACCTTCCTTACAAACTACTCAAACTCAACTATATTCTACACTTCAATCACTCACAACTACAAAAAAAATGTACATGAAGGTGAAGCATCCGCAAAGAGAGCTAAAGATAAGGAAGAGTAATCGTAGATCTCGCCAGTTACTATACCAAATTATATAATTTTGTATATGAAAAAGTAGGTATCATAATGCTCACATATTAAAAGGAAGCTAATTGTTTTTGTTGATCAAAGAGGAAATTAGGGCCGCATTAGATGGCAAAAAACTGAAACACAATCTGTACTTATGGTTGATGGCAAAAATGAAAGGCCATATGAACTTATGCTTTCAAACTATAGGTTAATGAATGTCTAACTTATCTTTAGCCTAAAAAATATTATTTGTAATTTATCCATTTAAAAATATGGATCCCAAGCTTATTTTCATTTTACCTGCCCGAAGCTCACGCACACGTATATAATAATCTTGTAGATTGCCTATAAAAATATTCTTCACATTTTGATTTTCAAGTGTTTTGATCATTCATTTGGTAAAATTTTGCTAATGTTGGAATTTCTTATCCAACTTTTGGTAGATATACTATTAATTAAATCATCATGGTTGAAGTAGGCATTTTTATTTGTGCAGGTACGCTTTACATCTTTCTTAAGAAACTTATATTTTCTTTGTTTTATTAAAGCGTTTGTTGTACTTTTTGAGTTACCGCAGCAACGCGCGGTTGATCTCTAGTTGTATTGATTTGTAAAGAGAGACTTAATCTAAACTGCAAATTATCAACAAAAAAAAAAGATATAGCAAAAATATAGCAATGGAACAAAGTTTGGAGGTGAAATTCAAAGAGACTTAACCTGATACAATATTTGTTAAAAAAAATAATAATAAGCTCATATTTTTGTGTAATGTGATAATTTTACTTGCAAATGAAATATTTGGAATTTCAAGGAGGGTGATGTCGTTCTTTACGGCGTTAAAGTGAGGCCATGTTTGCTTACATATCCTTTTTTTTTAAATCATATATAACCCTTTTCGTCCCTATAACTACAGAAACCACCAAAACCTGCAAAAAAAAAAAAAATCATAAATTGATTAAACCAAACTGGAACAAAAATCAACAAATTAGGCATTCTAAAATTTAGATCAAACATCTAACTTAAACTTACATAAGAACATATAAACTTTACATGACATTCCAATTTTGTTGGCAATTAAAGGTTTGATTTTTTATACACTATATTAAAATTCCTTACAATACAAACTAATGCAATCAAATTGACTTTACATGAAGCTACTGTACTAAAATTGCTTACAAAAGCAACATATTAGAACTTAAAAAATTAAATTGGAACTTCTAGATTACAAACTACCTAGGAATTTCACAAACTTACAAGAGGACACCACTCCATATATTTTATCAGCTTATCATCATTGTAAATGTAAAGCATATAGACAAAGTACCTGAATGGCACTAAGGATTAAAAGAGACTTCAACAATTCCGTTTGAAGTGATTAGTTTCTTTTAGTTCTCTATTAACATGAACAACATTCATCACACATAGGGGTTGATCAGTCAAAGAAGCAGCAAACCCAATCACAAATAAAAATATTTTAGACATCACAATTTAAGGAACCTAATGGTGGCATCTTCAAAACTTCAACTAATTTAGTTATGAACGGGTAAACTTGGGTTTTTTAGTCTCAAATTGACCAAACAAAAAACCACTAAAGGGGAAATAGGTAAAGTGGGTTGAAAATCCTCAAAGTGTAGTTGCATTTCATACAACCACCTATTTACTTCTAAGATTTAAATTATTATGACTATAACACATTTCTAAATTAAACATAAATTGGTTAGTATTCATTGTACCTGAATTGTGAGGCCAAAGTCCAATAACCCTTTTTAAGGAGATCATGCAGTGTTAAGGTCAATTTCAAAGGTCAACTTCAAAGTAACTTGACCCCGCATCCAAGTAATAGTATTGGAGAAATTCGGGCTTTCAAGAAATAGTTTCCGCTGGCTTTTGTAATGCAGGGTCAACTCTTATGTCACTAAGATAGGTCAACTCCAAAAGCAATTTCTACCTGTTTCACAAGAACTCCATTAACAACTATAAAATCAAAAACATAAAACTCAGTCTAGTGCAGGTTAGGTAGTTTTGTAAACAAAGTATTTTAGGGGTTGTCAAAATATTTTGTTAATATTTTTGCCCTTTTAAACTCTCTATTTTTTCCCTTGGTATGATTTTGGTGTTCAATTCAACAACATTTGCAGTAGAGTTTAGTTTGTATAAACCTAAGATTCACATGTTACAAATTACGTTTTGTTAAACTTTTACATGATTCACATGGATAAGAATGGGTGTTTTGGGGTTAAAACTCACTATGCTTAAAACTCACTAAGCTTAAAACTCTCTACAAAATCACAGAATAAAACTCATTGCAACAAGATTTATAAACAGGGACTGCAGAATCCACACCACCTGATTTCTAAACAACACATTTATAAACAACAACATGAACTAACCTGATTTCTTCTTCTGAATCCACAGCACAGCACATCACAAGTATTCCTTCTTGAATCCACACCACCTTGCACATTAATATTATATAGTAAGTAAGAATTCGTCCAATTTAAACCCAAAATAAGAAAAACATAAAAATTCAAATCAAATTACCAGAAAAAATTGAAATTGGAAGGAGATGAATGTGAAAAATGAAATACCAATCCGGGTGACTTTATAGACAATAAAAATCGACCTAGGCTCCCCCATCCTCCTCAATTCAGCCACGATCCGTGTGAAAAACAAGCAAAACCGTCGGATTAGGAATTAAATGGAGATCAACCGTAGGATTTGTGTTTGTTCAAAATCAAATTGATTGACTGGATAGAATAGGATACTGTGGAGAGAAAGAGCTCTGAAAACGTACCTATTAGGGATGGAGCTTCTGATTTCTTCGCTTTGTTGCAGGTTGCAGTTGCTTTTGGTTAGGCGCTTGTACGGAGACGAAGAAAGAAGAAACTTGCGTCGTGTTTAGATGGTTTGGGGCTTTAGGGTTTGCAGAAACAAAATAAACTCGCGGGTCATAAATTCATTCGGGTAACCCGGATCTTTTATGCTTTAAACCCGGATCTTTTTTGTGTTTAATAGATTTATGAGATTTGTGCATAAATTGTTTGTACATTATGCTTAAAAACTTGTAAAAATCTTAATTTTTCAACACTTGTGTTTTCTCTCTGCAATATGTATAATAAGATAGTATATATATATAGGGTCAGGTTCATTGAAGACCTCTTAATAATTGTAGACCCTGTAGACCCCTATATTGTTCTATAAAACTCACTGAAATTATAAAGCTCATTGCTATTGAGTTTGGTTTTTTTTATGCGTTAAGTTTTTAAAAATAAAAAAGAAACCCTGGAAAGTTGTTGGACACATTGAAATATAATTATTGTTATAAAATGTTGTATTATTCTATAAACGCACTAAAAATTATAAAACTTATTGAAAATTATAAAACTCATTACAAATTATAAAACTCAATCTTAAGTTTAAAACTCATTGTTTTTAAAACTCACTGCAACTTTGAAAATCGATGTTCTATAAAACTCACTTGAAAATTATAATTTGAAATTAAGAAAATAAAACATACATAACTTCTTCATACGTTAATATCTTTTTTTAAAAATATTTACAAAACTTTACAATTGAAAATACTACCTAACCTGTTTAATATATATACTATGTTTACAAAACTGTTAACAACAATCAATTGCCTCCCGTGATTTGTCTTCTGTTTATGAGTGCAGAGGACGCATGATCGAGCCTTATTAGATTAGGCCAGTTTTTGGTAATAGGATGTATTCCGAAAAAATATGTATATTTTAGTAGATTTCCGAGCCAGTCATGTTGGTTTATAGTTCATGTGGTTCTGTTCCCTTTTCTTTAATATAGAACATAATTTTTTAGAACCTCCCTTTAGTTTATGCAACATCAACGTATGTCACGCAAGAGGGGTTCTCCCTTAACGCGTAAGGTAGGTTCTCGAACTACACTCAACTTACAAATGTTTTAGATGTTGAAAATATAACAGCTTTATGTGTTACTGCAACACCTATAATTGAGAGGCTTCCTTTAGGACACCCGTACCAACAAGACAGATTCACCGTCGTACCCCAACAACTGAAGTAAAAAGATTGTTCCCAGCGGTTACATGTTTGCTACGTTCTTAAAAACCTATATCTTCATCTGTGTTTGTATTCTAATATACATTACACATTACTTTCGTTAAAGAAAGTAATCTTTACAAAAATGTTTTTACATGAGATCCCATTGCAAAAAATGAGTAATTTATACTTCAATTTCTCCTGTGTATATTGAAAATGATAGCTTTATCATATCAGTTTGTCTGATTACAAATATGAAGTCAATACCTTGCCATTTACATGTATATATCTCAACTACTGTGTTAACAAAAAAAAAATCATGCTTACATATCTCATTTTTTTCTACCTTCTCAGCCTCATCCTCACATGAAGATCCACCACATCCTTGATCAGTTCAACCACTTCTCCAGTGACTATGGTTCTGTTATTTTGTTTGTTAAAGACTTAAGTATATGATGAACGTTGGAACAAAGTTCTCACACTCTGAATTTTCTTCTTACTGTAGGGATATGATCATGTAATAGTAAGCATATGTCCGGAAATTATTTAAGCCTACGGGGTCACACGTCTCGACACAAAATGTGTTAATATTAATTAATATTTATCACGAATTATTAAAGAGGAATTAATTAAAAACTAATAGTTAATTGTTAACGGGCCATTAGTTATTAATTGAAGAGAAGGGAATTGGACTAGATTAGTTAAGGAACAAGTTGGTGGAGGCCCAAAGGCCTTGTACGAATTCTAGAAATTCGTAAGCCTCATAGGGCTCATTGTGTTGCCCTAATCTTGTTCCCTAAGTTATCTAAACCCTATAAATAGAACCCCTTGGTTAAGGGTTTGGGTGACGATTCAATCCAAGTGATTAGAGAAATCGAAAACCCTAATTCTCTCCTCCTCCTCTCCTCTTCTAAATTTCGGCTAGGGTTTCTAATTCCCTTGAGTTCGAAATTGTGGTTTGACCAAAACTGGAAGAAGAAGGTTCGTGATCAAGTGCTAGCACATAACATTGGTGTGTCGTGTGTGTGATCGTAGAGGGATTTGCATTAAATCCTCCAAGAGATCAAGTCAATCCGAGCTCATAAGGTAAACATGTTCTATCCGGTTAGTTAGGTTAAATCATAGGATCGATCCGCTGCGTACTCGTGAATAATCAGATAAATAGTTATATAAACCCACAGTGGTATCACGAGCCACCTATGAAATTAATTAATTACCGGATATAAAAACTTGGAAAGGGGGTAACCCTAATTTAGAATTAGGGATATGTTTCCCCATAAAGATTCTAGCTTTTGATCCATTAGAAATCCGGTTTTTACAATTAGAAAATCGTTTTGGGAATTGGTAAAAACATTAAATTTGGAAACCCTAATTTTCGAAAATTATAAACCCAGATTTTAGAAAATCTTAAACCCTAATTTCAAAAAAATTGGAAACCCTAATTTGGCCCAAATTGAAAACCCTAGTTTTCAGCCCAAATTGAAAACCCTAATTGGATCAAAACCTCTAGCCGAATCGGGAAACCCTAATTTGGATCAAAATTAGTTTCTTGAAAGATCCAAAATATTAATCCAAGTTTTTTATGTGTTATTAGATAACTAGAAACCAACATGTTGTACCTTTTATTTTTAATGAGTTAAAAAGAAGTAAAAACCATGAAGTTTCATGCAAAACGATCATGGTTATTACTTAAAACGAGAGAATTAAAAAATTAAAATTATGTAAGATAATTAGAAACCCTAAGATTATGTGGTGTTATGTGATAATTGAGACATAATAAAAAGGTTTTAAATCGCGAATTGTTTTATGAAAATTGAAATTTGCTTACTAACTATCGAAATATGATTTGTTTATAAAATAAAATTTGTGTCCTACAAGTTCAAAAGAAATACCGGCTCACCCATTCAAACATACTCTAAGAGAGGTATAAGTCGGGTCGCTCTGCCTCTCTAAAGGGGTAGGTTTTTAATTGCAATGTGCAAACCTCACCCCTACGCTTCTTTATGTGTTGCGAATGGAGCTACCGAGCTCTTTTGACTTGGAAGACAAACTAAGCATTTTATAAACACATTATGTGGTGAAGATGTGCATGAATCTTCACACATAACCTTTTGATCACATCAAATTGTTTTGACCAAATCAAACTTAAGTCTTTGCCACCCAACTCGTAAAGGACACTTGTGGGTGTTACTCTACTCATTGGTACACAATGGTAGATTAGCATCTGCAATACAAATTCCCACTCATTGGTACACAATGGTGGACAATTTGTGCGTTCTTGGTTGGACGACTTAAAGCGAGCTAGGCGGTGAGACCCTTAGCCCGTGGCAAAAGATGGGATGAAACATGACTACAAATCACTTGGTGCAAGTTGTAGGTCCCATAAAATCTAGGAATTGTATTTGGAATACAATTATTGATCGTCACTTACATTTTGAATGCATCATCTCTAGCAGATCAACTGATGAAATGATGGCATGTCAATTGGATCCTAGCCTTAATAAGTTTAATTGTTTAAAGTTATTTAAACACTGGGTAATTAAATTATTAAGGACTTAATTATCGAAAATACTGATTTTTGAACTTTAAATCTGTTTTGTAGATGGCAACATCAAACACCACCCAAAACAACACTATTGGTCATGCTTTTTGTCAAATGTTTGATAGGGAAAAGCTGAATGGATCTAACTTCAATGACTGGTATCGTCAACTGAGGACTGTCCTTCGAGTTGAACGGAGAACCGATGTCCTTGAAAATCATTGGCCGACCGAGCCAGCTGCTAATGCTAGTGATCAAGAGAAAGCGTTCTACAACGCTGAGTATAGCAGATACGATGTGGTTGCTTGTATGATGCTCTCGAGTATGACTCCTGATCTTCAGAAGCAATACGAGTTTCATACACCTTGTGATATGATCAAAGAGCTGAAAAAGATGTATGAAAAACAAGCTGGTGTTGAATTGTTCGACCTTGTTGTGGAACTCCACGACATGAAGCTTGAATATGGTAAATCGGTCAGTAGTCATGTGCTCAAGATGAAGAGCTACTTTGACAAATTGGGATCGCTCAATTATGCGTATAATAAGGCTGTTGCAGTTGGCATGATCCTCAAATCTCCTACGAAGGATTATGAGGGTTTTGTGCGCAACTACAACATGCATAGTATGACTAAGACTATACCTGAGCTTCATGCTATGCTAGTCGAGTATGAAAAGACGATTCCAAAGAAAGCCAATGATACACTCCAAGTTCTTATGATCAAGGGGGGTAAGATCCAAAAGGCTAAACGACCACAAAAGGCAAAGGGCAAGATTGATGGTAAAGGGAAAGGCAAGGTTGTTGCAACTGTTCCCAAAACCAAGCAAACCCCTCCGACCCCTAAAGAGCATCCAGCTAAAGACCAGATCTGCCACCACTGTGGTGAGGTTGGACACTGGAAGAGGAACTGTCCTACTTACCTAGCTGAGTTGATGAAGAAGAGAAAGAATACTAGCGGGACTAATACTTCAGGTATCTTCACAATTGAATTATTTTCCTTTTCTAAGAGTGATTCATGGGTGTATGACACCGGCTGTGGAACCCATATCTGTAATACGTTGCAGGGTCTTAGAAAAAGGAGGAAACTGAAGCCTGGAGCTTTGCAGTTGTTCGTGGGAAATGGTTTGCCAGCAGCTGTGGAAGCTATAGGAGAATTTCATTTAGTTCTTCCTTCTGGGTTAATTATTGTTTTAGACAATTGTCATTATGCACCTTCTATTACTAGAGATGTTATTTCAGTTTTATTGTTGAAAAACCAAGGATATATTAACGTTTTTAATAATATCAGTATTTCAATTTTTAAGAATAATGTTCATTATTTTGATGCGATCCCTAGTAATGGCATTTATGAAATTGATATGCGTGGTTGCAACAATAATAATTCATTGTATCATGTTAGCAAACGAGCCAAAACTAATTTGGACTCTACCTATCTATGGCACTGTCGTCTTGCCCATGTTGGCAAAAACCGCATTGAAAGACTTCAACGTGAAGAAATCTTAAAATCAAATGATGAATCATTTAACAAATGCGTTTCCTGTATATCAGGAAAGATGACTAGAAAACCCTTTCCGAACAAGCCGCAAAGGGAAAAAGAGCTACTTGGACTCATCCATACCGATGTATGTGGCCCATTTAGACATGTGTCAAGACAAGGTGCTAGCTACATCATGACTTTCACGGATGATTTCAGTCGTTATGGTTATGTTTACTTGCTTAAACATAAACATGAGGTATTTGAAACATTCAAAGAGTTTAAGAACGAAGTTGAAAATCAACTCGGTAAGACCATCAAGATCCTTCGATCGGATCGTGGTGGTGAATACTTAAGCCAAGAGTTTAAGGATTTTCTAAAAGCGTGTGGAATTGTCCAACAGCTTATTCCTCCTTATACACCTCAGCATAATGGAGTATCTGAGAGGAGGAATCGTACCTTACTAGAGATGGTGAGGTCGATGATGAACCTTACAACTCTCCCATTATCATTTTGGGGTTTTGCTCTAGAAACCACTGTACGCGTTCTAAATATGGTTCCAACCAAGAAGGTTGAAAAGACACCATATCAATTATGGCATGGAGAAGTCCCTGTGTTGTCTTACTTACGAGTCTGGGGATGTGAGGCACTTGTGAAGCGTGATACGCCTGACAAATTACAACCCAGGACGAATAAGTGCATCTTCGTAGGATACCCAAAGGAAACAATGGGTTACTACTTCTATAATCCTTCCGAAAACACTGTTCGTGTTGCTCGATACGCTGAATTCTTTGAGAAGAATTTTATAGCTCAAGAGAACAGTGGGAGAATTGTAGAACTATTGGATGATGTTTCACCTTCTGAAATAACTAGCAATCATCAACTTGGGGGGGGGGGATGTTCAAAGTGATGAACCTCAAGTCGATGATGATGATGCGATTCCACTCCGTATATCCGAAAGGGTCATACGTTAACCGTATAGATGGATTGGTCTAGTCGAATCCGAGGAAAAGGTAGCAGGAGATCTCGATGAGCCTCCGAATTTCAAAGCTGTATTATTAGATCCAGAATCTGACAAATGGCTTGAAGCTGCGAATGTGGAAATGAAATCCATGCAAGAAAACCACGTTTGGACCCTGGTTGATCTTCCTCCTAACGCAAGAACCGTTGGAAGTAAATGGCTCTTCAAGAAGAAGACCTACATGGATGGAAATGTACACACCTATAAAGCTCGTCTCGTGGCGAAAGGATATACTCAACGTTTTGGCGTTGATCATGATGAGACTTTTTCACCAGTTGCTGACATTAGAACTATTAGGATTCTCTTAGCCATAGCAGCATATTATGACTTTGAGATATGGAAAATGGATGTTAAGACTGCCTTCTTAAATGGTTACTTGGACGAAGAAGTCTATATGGATCAACCCGAGGGGTTTGTGGATCCAAAACACCCCAACAAAGTATGCAAGCTTCAAAGGTCCATTTATGGACTAAAGCAAGCATCGAGAAGTTGGAATAAACGGTTTGATGAAGAAATAAAAAAGTTTGGTTTCGTTCAAAATCCCGATGAGTCATGTGTATATCGCAAAGCTAGTGGGAGCAATGTTACTTTCCTGGTCTTGTATGTGGATGACATATTGATCATAGGAAAACACATTCCAATGTTGCAAGATGTCAAAAACCATCTTGGAAAGTGTTTTGCCATGAAAGACTTGGGAGAAGCAGCATTCATTCTTGGGATCAATATCTATAGAGATAGAACTAAGTGGTTGATTGGACTAAGTCAAAGTGCTTATATTGATAAGATCTTGAAGCGATTTAAGATGGAGAATTCCAAGCGTGGTATAGTACCTATACAGGAAGGACTTGGTCTATCGGTCAAACAAGGTGCTTCTACACCTGATGCAGTGAAGCGTATGCAAAGAGTTCCTTATACTTCGGCTGTAGGCTCTATAATGTATGCGGTGAGATGCACTAGACCTGATATAGCATTTGCGCAAAATATCGTTAGCCGATTTCAACAGAATCTAGGTGAAAGTCACTGGACTGCTGTTAAGACCATTCTCAAGTACCTACGGGCTACTAGAGATATGTTTTTGGTGTATGGGGGAAATCCAGATCAAGAGCTCAAAGTGACCGGATACTGTGATGCTGGATTTCAGACTGATAGAGATGACACGAAGTCTCAGTTTGGGTACGTCTTCATTCTAAATGGAGGCGCTGTGGATTGGAAGAGCAAGAAGCAAACCACAGTTGCTATGTCTGCAACAGAGTCTGAGTACATTGCTGCGTCAGAGGCTGCAATGGAGGCTGTCTGGATAAGGAAGTTTATTAGTGGGCTTGACATTATCCCCACAAGTAACTTGCCTATCGACATGTACTGCGATAACTCGGGTGCATTAATCATCGCCAAAGAACCCGGAGTTCAGAAGGGCGCCAGATACTATGCCAGGAGATATCACTATGTTCGTGAGCAGATCGAACTTGGTGAAATAAAGTTACTCAAAGTTCACACGGATATTAACTTAGCTGATCCTTTCACGAAAGCTCTATCGAGACCAAAACTTGAAAGGCATGCCGAGGGCATGGGACTTAGATTAGCTAGTTAAATCATGTATGTCTAATGTTTCAGTATTTGGATAAAAGATGTAAACAATTTCTATTTATATAATGAAATAAAGTACTTGATATGTTTGATTTCATTTAATGGTTAAGTTGTATCCTATAATTGCATGTTTAATCCATGAATACTTACTAAGTATTCTAAATTGTCCATTGTCGATTAACTATGTGGGAGCATAGTTAAACTAAGACAAAATCTGAGTGATTGGTTAGGATGGTCCTACCAAACTCACATGGTATTCATTGGATGCATACTGGACTGACCCACTAACGAATTGTCACTTTATGGATCGGCGTCATTAAGTGAAATTCATAAATGGTTGCTTTATTTATCCTTAGACTTGAGATACAAGCAGGTCATGCATGTATGGATTGCACCTACTTGATATAGGTCTAACTATCCTGAATAAGGTAGTACAAAAGGGCTATTTTCAGTAAGTGTAGTGAAGTATGTGACTTGACACGTGTAGTCAAGAGAATTTGTTCCTTCAGCTTTGTGCTGAAGCAGATACCACTGGGTCCCTCATTGGACTAATTAAGATGTTTGCATGGCCGTGCCCAAATGAAATCTAGAGATGTCTCGATTTGCAATTTGGTAATCTTAAGTTAGTTGTGAGAATGAGAAACAAAATCGTTAAAGTATGGAATGACTTTGATCCATATCCATATTTAACACGGTGTCGGTAACAAAGGGATAATAAATGACTAAACCATTTAAATAAACTTTGAGAAGTTGTACTTAAATATTTCTGGGAGCATTGGCGTGTTGCTAGACGCTAACCAATGTTATTACCTTTACTATTGCAAGCTCAAGTGGGAGCTGTAGGGATATGATCATGTAATAGTAAGCGTATGTCCGGAAATTATTTAAGCCTACGGGGTCACACGTCTCGACACCAAATGTGTTAATATTAATTAATAGTTAATTAATATTTATCACGAATTATTAAAGAGGAATTAATTAAAAACTAATAGTTAATTGTTAACGGGCCATTAGTTATTAATTAAAGAGAAGGGAATTGGACTAGATTAATTAAGGAACAAGTTGGTGGAGGCCCAAAGGCCTTGTACGAATTCTAGAAATTCGTAAGCCTCATAGGGCTCATTGTGTTGCCCTAATCTTGTTCTCTAAGTTATCTAAACCCTATAAATAGAACCCCTTGGTTAAGGGTTTGGGTGACGATTCAATCCAAGTGATTAGAGAAATCGAAAACCCTAATTCTCTCCTCCTCCTCTCCTCTTCTAAATTTCGGGTTTCTAATTCCCTTGAGTTCGAAATTGTGATTTGACCAAAACTTGAAGAAGAAGGTTCGTGATCAAGTGCTAGCACATAACATTGGTGTGTCGTGTGTGCGATCGTAGAGGAATTTGCATTAAATCCTCCAAGAGATCAAGTCAATCCGACCTCATAAGGTAAACATGTTCTATCCGGTTAGTTAGGTTAAATCATAGGATCGATCCGCTGCGTACTTGTGAATAATCTGATAAATAGTTATATAAACCTACACTTACGTGGTTCGACTTTTTGTACAAAAAATATGTAGCCCCACAATGTTTATATGTAAATATTTAGTTGCAGTTAAATGGCATCTTTTATACTTTGGTTACACCCGTTAACCGCTGCAACGAGCAGGTTGATATCTCTTTCTTATATAATAAACAAGTGTTGGTCTTAATTACAAATTGCCACTACAACAGATTTATATTATATATATTTTATGGGTATTTCATCAACGAAGCACTGGCGCAATTGGTCTCTCTGTCTATTACCTAAGCAAAGTACCCAGGTTCGACTCCTCCCTAAGGTCATTCTTTTAACAATTTTATGTTTCGCCATCAGACTACTTGCCTTCCACTCTCTCTTGACCTCAGTAATTTTCCTCCTGATATTAATATTTTTAAATTCTATTTGTTTCTATTTGTTGACATACGCTTCCCCAAACAAATACACTTCGAGTTTTTCGTTGCATTCCACCTAGGGGTGTTTAACGGTTCGGTTTATGGTTTATTCGGTTTATTCGATTAGGTTTATTTTGTTTGTAATTATTTTTTATCACATCCATATCCAAACCAAACGGTATTGGAAAACTTACAAACCAAATCAAATAAACCATATTCAACACGGTTCGGTTCCGGTTCAAAACCGAATAAACCGTATTCAAACCGTATAAACCGTATTTAAATGAATAACATAATTTTGCATATTTTTAAACATACAACCAAAACAAATATGACATGGAGTGAACAAAATAAATATGAAGTTTCTTTTTTGCATACATACGACATACAACCAAAATACCGATAGTTTAAACAAACAAACTTCAAAGTTTTCATGCAAAAAATAGAACTTCCAAAACATGAAGTGAACATAAACAAATATGAAGTTTAATTGCCAATTGTCATGCCACATTGTCGTGTAACTCTTAAATCAACCTTGACCGTTATCCTTCTCATGTCTACAAGAAACAAAAATAAGTAAATAAAATATAATAAAAAATATGTTGGCTAAAAATATAAATAAAAATAAGTAAATTACCTTCTTCCAGTTTATCAAGGTTTTCAACGTTTTCTTCGACATTGCAATCAACATATTCGAACGAATCCAATCATGACAACAAATTAAAGCTTCAGAACTCCTAACTGAGTCAAGCACTCTACCTCCTGTGCTAAATGTAGGGGTTATAAAGAAAGATTATATAATATATATTATATGTATATATATAAATCTTATTCGGTTTAAATGGATAACCAAATAACCCAAATTAACCAAATAAAAATAAAATCAAAAACCATAACCAAACTGTAAACCGAATTCACAATTCGAATACGGTTTAAAACCAAACCGTAAACCAAATTCACAATTCGGATCGGTTTATTTGGATACGGATACAGTTCGGTTTATTAGTTTTTTCGGATTTCGGTTATTTCTGCACACCCCTAATTCCACCTCCTCATTTCCAATTGCCTTATCCAAATTTGGAGGTTTATTCTTTAATTTTTTTTTGTCTTCTAAATGTAGTTTCCTTATTTATGAGATTGAACAAAATGGCATTCGAAAGGTTCCTATTATCTTAAATATATTCATAGCTTTGGGTTTTTGCTTCTTCTAATCTGTTTTAGTAATTTTTTTAATCTTCTGCTCTTTATCTCTGAGACTGTTGTTCTCTATGTGTTGTTCGATGTACAGTTACAAATTTTATCTCCTATCCATAGGTCAGTTACATCTTTATTAATTATATATAGAGTGGACAATCTATTAATGTAGTGTTTAAAAATATTTCCTGCAACTTACATATGGATCTTGGATCATTGGTGAGTTGTTTAAAAGAAATAATTAAATAGTTGCACATCGGGTTCGGCCCCTACGACTAGGTGCAATATTTTTTAACAAATTTCCGTTTTTTGTTAAATAATAGCAAAAGTAAATTGTAGTCAACGCCTCTTTTTTTGTTTACTACATAACAAGAGTTTGATTCTTATTATCAGTTGATGAACAATCGGAAGAGACTTCGGCGTGAATATCTTCTCGATATTTAGTGTATAATCTGATTATTTATCTCATATGTTCACTCTAAGCTAAAGGAAACCTTTCAAAGGGATTGAAAGTAAACATATTTTGACTTGAAGCATACGATATTGATTAGTTTCACTGTTTAGTGTAGAAGCATATTCTTATGCTACGTTGTGTCTCGTGTATTGTATCTATGTGAGAGCATATGTGTGTGTGACTATGAGGGCAGGGACCATTGGTCTAGCATACCAAATGGTCCGCCCGGACCAGATGGTCCGAATGTGGTCCGCAGCTCATTTAGTCGTACCTATAAATAGGTATCATGTGTAGAGAGTTCAGAACTTCTTGCCATATTCTACCTTTCTGTGTGTGTTTCTGTGTGTGTGCTCTCAAGACTTATTAATACAAATTCCATTTGTATTTACTTGTTTGATCTCGTCTTCATCTCGTTATCACGTGATTAGCAAACGATCCATCGCTCCTTGCGTCTACAAGTGGTATTAGAGCTATCTGGTTCCATTTGCTGATCATATTCTGTGATTTTGGAGATTTTTAGAGAGAGAAAGTGTGGGGTTCTTACATTTTTCATCAAATTCTTCCAATTCCGAGTGTTTCTATGGTGAAAAATGATTTTCGAGTGTTCCTATAGTGTTTGCGCACCTTCATGATCCAAGTTTTAGTCAAAATCATCAGAAATTCAAAAAAAAAAAACAGTTCATTCTGCGTGAAACTCGACTGGTCCGCCCGACGAACAGATTGGTCCATCGTCTGGTCCGCTAGGCAATATTCATCAAGCTGGTCTGTGGCGGTTATCGCGTACCAGTGTGATCCGTTGAAAAATTCTGGTCCGCCGTACCAGTTCTGGTCCGCCATACCACATCTGGTCCGCAGGTATATTCTGGTCCGCGTGTTATCAATCTGATCCGCAGGTCTAATCTGGTCCGCTGAGGTATAATCTGATCTGTTGAATCGTAGTTTTTGTCCGCTATTTGAACTGATCCGGGTTTTGGTCCTCTGAAAGTGTTTTGGTCCGCTGGCAGAAAAGTGTTCATCACTAAAACTGACGTAACTTGAGAACCGTAAAGATTTACGGAATCCAATACCAGTCAAAACGTTCGTCTCAATGAGATCTAGGACTTGCACCGGCCTATGGCCAGTACCATCCAGTTTTGACCCACTAAATCCGCTTGGAAGATCTCCGTTTTTGAGTTCGAAGTTTTTGAGGTGTCATATTTCGGGAAATATGTTGGATTTTCAAGTGTTTTACGCGATTCAAAATACGATGCAAGCTATCATTAACTATGATAATGAAATAGGAACAAGTCAGAAAGTTCCGAAATTGCTCAGATTGGAAGATTATCATAGTTGGGTGAAGCGATTCAATGCATATGTTGGTGCTAATGATGTTGATTTTTGGATATCTTACAATAATCTATACGAGTTTCCAACAGGAACAAATGGAAGGCTAGTTTTGCAACAAAGTCTTACTGGTGAGCAAAAGAAGGCATATCAAGCAGAACAAAAAGCTTATGGTGCTTTAACAATGGCACTACCTTCCGACTTATTACATCAATTTTCTGCGTATACTTATGCAAAAGAGTTGTGGGATGCAATTCAGAAACGATGTGAGGGTAATGATCAATTCAAGAAAAGCAAACAAAAGGTTCTAAGAAAAGAGTTCGACAATTTCAAGCATTATCCAAATGAGAATATTTCAAAGCTTATTACTCGGTTTTCACATTTATTAAGTGAAATGGCTTTAGTTGGCATCAAAAAGGAAGAAGCTGATATGAAAGAGAAGATACTAAAGGCATTACCTGAAAAATGGGAAAACTATGTAATGATGATTACTCATGATAACGAATTTTCAGGGTTGTCATTCATCAATTTGATTGAGCAGATACAAGCAAGAGATATGGAGTTGAGTGTCAACAAATCCATGCCTGCACAAGTACATAATCCAGCTGCATATCGTGGTGAAAATGATTCTACCATAAATGCTAAAAAGTCAAACATTTTCAGTGAAGGTCCTCCTACTGCATTTCTTGCTGGAAAAACTGAGAGTTATGGTTATTCTCCAGGTTGTACTTTTTACAAGTCCAAATCAATCATCAAAGCCTACAATTCCTGACAAGGCATCTGAGGATTTAGCTTCATTGCTATCTGCATTTATCTCATCATCAAATGGTTCAATTTTTGGGAAAATTGGAGAAGATGATCTGTCTGCAAATGACTTAGGTCAGTTGGATGATGATCATTTGAACGAGTTAGATTTACATTGGCAATTTGCTATGACTGTTGAAAGAGCTGAGAGATACATGAAGAAGCATGGTAAACAATCTTTTCTTCCAGGAGGAAAACTTGGATTGGATAAATCCAAAATTAGGTGTTTCAAATGTTCACAGATTGGACATTTTGCTCGTGAATGTAAAAATCCAAAAACGTTCGTATCTTCGTCCTCAACAAACAATTCAAACTCGTAAGCCTTGATTTCACAAATGGATGAAGGTTATGATTGGAATAAGGATATTGAAATAATGGAAGAGAAACAGAAACAGTTGGCATTAAATGCAACTCAAAATTCAGAAAGTTCCACTTCTAGTTTTGATGCTACTACAGAGTCTATTTACAAAACGTCACCTGCTATGGTGTATAATTCGTATCTAAAGAAATATGTTAAGTTGTATCCTGATGAATCTGCACTTATTGCCGAAATGGATTCTGATTCAGATACTAGTTCATGTGAAACAACAGTGGAAACTGATACTACAGGAGTTACTAAGGGGGTACAAAAGAACTGTGAAGCATGTGTTGTTGCAAATGATAAATTTGAAACTTTGTTGAAAGATTATGGTTTGATAACTGAAGAACTCAAAATTGTGATAGCTGCTTTGGAATGTTCAAAACAAAGATGTGCTGATTTAGAAAAAGTCAATTCAGAGTTGGTGCAAGAAAAGGATAAATGGGTTACTGAATATGAGAATGAAAAAGTTGCTCATCTTGATGCAGTTAAAGATTTTGAGAATCTGTTTGAAAAGAGCTATCCTGTTTCAACAAAAGTATGAAGACAGCAAATGCGATTGCTGTTGAAGCTGCCGATAAAGTTTTAGAGCTTCAAGAAGAACTTTCAAAACTTCGAGATGCAAATGTTCAGTTTCGTGAGAAGAATGATATTTTAACACAAGATGTTTCTTATTACACGAAGAAGTGGGAGAAAGTTCATGCAGAGTTAATGGTCATTTGTGATACAAAGAGGCAAATGAAAGCAGAGTACAATGACTTATCAGATCAATTTATTGGTACTCAGAAAGAATTATTAGATGCTCAAGTCAAGATATCTGAGTTGAAAATTGAAATTCTTGCTCTTCAAAAACAAGTGAAGAATTCAGTTATGTCTCCTACATTACTGAATTACATTTATAATCAGGAGAAGAGTGATGAAAGTGTGAAAGAAGAGGAGTTACATTCTGTTCCAGCTCCGGTGGTTATATTAAATCCTCCATCTGTGTCATTTGATCCAAGAGCTGAATTGCAAGATTATTCTAAATTTGCAACTCCAACAACGAAGAAGAAAAACAAATCTAAGAAAAAGGAGGAGAAATTGGGTGAAGCTCCAAAGTTTGTTTCAACTTCCAAAGTTTTGGCAAAGGAAAAGATTTGTGAGAAAGTTGATTCTGTTTCTTCTTCAGCCCATGAAGAAGAAAAAGCTTTGATTAAGAATAACAAATTGAAGGCTATTAAAGATAAATTTACTAGCGAAGCTAAAGGAAGAAAAGTTCCAGAGTTTTTTTTTTAAATTCTTCAAAAGTTCAGGGGTACAAGCATAAAGGTCTTGGTTATGATGTTAAGGAAGAATTAGTTCTTCGACCACAACAAGCAAAGAATGTTGCTGGTTCAAATCAAAAGAACAAATTCAAACAGCAGAAAAAGAATGTCTTCAAATCAAAGGATGTTGATTACTATTCTGGAGGATCTTCTTATAGTTCTGGTTATTCTTCACGAAGTCCACCTCCAAGGTATGATTCTTCAGACGATTTATTTGATTCCTTTGGTTCAGAAAATATTTTTGGTTATCATGATGTGTTCAAACAGGACAAGAGAAATCTAAAGAATTTTGTTGATAAAAATCAAATTTTTGAATCAAATTTGGGTAGCAGTTCCCTTAATGTTTTTCAAAGGAAGTGTTATGCATGTCGTAAACCAGGGCATCTTGCTGCACAATGTCCTACGAATGCGAGCATTCACTCCTATGTGCACAAAACTGCTAAATATGTGGATTTAAATGGTCATGTTTTTGATGAACCACAACCATCGATGTACAAATCACCTCGTAAGCCGTCTTGGGCAAAGACGCAAGTTGATCATTTTGTGGGTTCATTGAACAGTTTTCAATCGCCACTGATGTGGAAACCACGAGCTGTTTCCTTGGCAAACAAAGACCATGTTGAAGACACCGGGCGACCCGAGGCTGTTGACTCGGGCCGATCCCAAAACCACTAATGTTTTATCTGGTGTCTGCAGGTTTCTTCAAGAAGACCTGTCATGCGTGTGTTGCTGATAGTGAAGAACTTGCTTAATTTAGAGTTTCAACGACATATCTTTTTCAAATGTTTTTCAACCGATTTTTTCAAAGCTAAAACTGCAAAGTGTCAGTGTTGGTCGATCAATTTTCTTTCTTGTTCATATGTTTACATTTTTGTAGTTGTACATATTTTTAGGGGGAGAAAATTGAAAATTCAAAAAATAGTGTTTGTTTGAATTTTAGGGGGAGAAATTGGAAAATATAAAAAAAATGAAAAATTGAGAAATTGATTTGACAGAAACGAGAAATGATAGTACATCAGCATATACGTTATCTGCCATGGATAGACTAAGTCTAAAGGCTGTGGGTACTTGAATAATTTGTGAATGTGCATGACTAATCTGATATCTGCAAGTAAGATATAAACATAAAGCTTGCCTGATGATCTTTGGTTATTTGCTTCTTGATGAATGCTGTGTAATGATTCCAAAAATAGAATAAAGAGATATCTTGATGAATGCATGTTTTCATTTTGCAAAAATTTCAACTTGGTTGATTTTCTTTATTTTGTCAAACGATCGGACTTTCTCTGCGTATCGAAAGATCGACCTGATTGTTGTTCGTTTGACGTTCTGCTTTATTTTCTTTGGTGTTTCGTATAATCCATCGGACTTTCTCTGCGTATACGGAAGTATCGACCTGATTGTTGTTGGATTATACAACTTCAACTTGTTTTGCTTTCTTATTTTCTCAAACACTTGGGCTTTCTCTGCGTGTCCTCAAGACCGACCTGATTGCTATGTATTTGAGGTTCTGCTTTATTTTTGCATGACTCATCAAGGATGATTAAATCTCTAAGAAAGTTGGTTCTATATGATAAAAATGATGATTTTCCAGTATTTCTGATAGAGTGGAAGCCGAGTTATCAGTGCATGATAATTTTACCTTAATCATATCTGAAAACGATAGAAAATGATTGGTGCATGCTGAAATAAACATAAATGTTGTATTTGCGATTATCTTGACTTACATGCTGATAAGGGCCGAAATTGAAATGTGCTAGATGCGTTATGTCTGATATGATCTCGCGTCGTGATTTTTTTCGCAAAAGACAAAAATAGAGTCTGATTTTGTATTGCATTTTAGTTCTCATTTCATAAAATTCAAAAAGATTTTTGGGTGTGTTTTAGTATAAAATTCATAAAAACCAAAAAGATTTTCTTTCTTGTTTGTTTTCGACCGATCAACACAAGATACGAAAAACATTTTCAAATCATATATCTTGGATTCTCAAAGAGAAGTTTTGCACCAAGATTAAATTATTTTTGGAAATTCAAAGAAAATCCGCACTTTTGTCTTCTAAAGTTGCAGGTTTTTGTGTGTCGAGACTCAAGCATGGTGAAAGGGGGAGTTTGTTATATCTTCACAAGTGGAACTTGAAGGTCAAAGATTTATTCAAGAATGATCCGGCCATGCAAGCTCTATTTCTGACAAGATTTCAAGTTGACGATCGGATGCAACATTGTTGAAGATCGAAGACTAGAGATTTAGTTAGAAAAGATACACTACACGTTAAGGGGGAGTTTATAGAAGCATATTCTTATGCTACGTTGTGTCTCGTGTATTGTATCTATGTGAGAGCATATGTGTGTGTGACTATGAGGGCAGCGGATCAGTTGGTCCTGCGTACCAAATGGTCCGCCCGGACCAGATGGTCCGGATGTGGTCCGCAGCTCATTTAGTCGTACCTATAAATAGGTATCATGTGTAGAGAGTTCAGAACTTCTGTCATTCTCTACATCTTAACTGTGTGAAACTGAGTGTGTCTCTCTCTCTCTAGACTTTGTGTAATCTCTTTGTGAATCAATAAAGCAAAGCTTTATTTACTTTCGTGTTGCTATCCGATTACCGAATCATGTAGTAGTAAGATCGTATAATGTTTTTACATGTTCAGGCTGACTTCTTGCAAGATCTGATGAATGCAAATAGATCGACAACTGTTAGCACAGCACCTTCAGCAAGTGCTGGTGCGCAGTTTGTAAATCAGCCAGTGGGATCTACACCCACAACTCCGGTGTTTTCGACTGCAACTGCTACTGCTTCAACACATTCAACACCTGATGTGAATTTCAACTTCGAACAAGGTTCAGTTTCTTTTTCTCAAGCCAGTATTCTTCAAAGCGCGCTAAACGATCAACAATCTCAGATTGATGCCTTGAAGGCTAAGTCTGAAGAACAAGAGAAGATGCTTACTGTGTTGTGTTTAAATAATGATGATTTGAAGGATGAGAATCAACTTTTGAGTCAGCGGATCACAACTTTGTAGAGTCCTGACGTAGCCAAAGATCAAGAGATTATGAGATTAAATAGGGCTAGTCAGACTCAGTCTAAGATGCTTCTTGAAATGGGTGAGCAAATTAAATTCTTGATGGAGAAGTTTAAAGCTCAGGGGGAGATTGGAGATGGTTCGGGTTGTTTTGAAGATCCGATGCGATTTCTGAACGATGATCCTGATCAAGATGATTCTCAGGGGACTTGTTGGTGGAGGACCAGGCCCATCTGGAACTGCGGGTTCGGGTGCTGGGACATATACTTCCCAGGGGAAGAAAGACTCACGAGAAGCTATGCCAATCACCCCAATTCCATCTAATCAAGCTACAACGAGTATGAGTGATTTTGCACAAATGTTGCAGACGCTCGAAGAAGGTGAGTTTGTTGGTGATTTGACGGCCGAAGAGTTGCAAAGAGTGTTTGATCTAAATGACGAAGAGATGAGAAAAGCATCTAAGAAAGTTCCAGAGAAATATGAAGATCATGAACCAGAGTCCGATGAAGACGAAGAGGGTATTTTTGAAGAGGAGATTGAGATAGAGGATATCAGAGAAGAAGAATATCCAGATGTGTACTCCAACTTCAACAATAATCAATCTGGTGATGAGTTCGAGGTATTTCCTAAGGAAAAAGATGCTGAGGTTGAGGAAAGATTTAGAAAGAAAGAATCAGAAAAACCTGAAGACCCAATGGTTAAGGAGGCTAAAGTTCAGAAACAGTGTCAGACATTTGACGAGTTCATGAAAGCTTTTCATGCTAACTATGTTTCGCCTCCGAAGCCAATCAAACAAAGAGCGTTCTTCAAATTCAAGGGTCAAGCTTCAGGTGAAATAATTAGTTGGATGTATGCTTCGAGTTTGAAGTGCTACGGGATTAAACGTGAACAGGGAATCCAGTACTTCAAGTGTGCCAAAGATTTTAGCAGTTTGCCGGTTTGGGATATTCGTGAGCTGACCAGAAAGCCATTTTGATGTTATGGAGATGATGCGTTGGGTATGCACTTTAAGAAGACACTTGAGAGGGAATGTCGAGAAGGATTTCAGTTTTTGGATCCTCAAAAGCCAAAAATACGTCGATCCCGAACAATAGTCAACGTAAGAACTGGCAAGATATTGATAATCTTGGTGTTTCCGAAGAAACCAGATGTGATGAAGAAGATTCCTTTGATGAAAATGAAGCTTGATTTCATCAAGGATCTGAGGTGGTGGTACTACAACGAAAGAACGGGTGAAGCAGTTATTGTGTTGAAGGAAAACAACCAAGTTGTGAAGATTTACGATCCTATATGGCTAATCAATTTGTCGAAGGCTGATATAGACGAGCTTTATCACAATCCGATCTTGTATCATCCTGATTACATGGAGCAAGCGCTGAAGTTCCAGAGGGTGATACGGGTTTGTTTTGCATTCGATATCTATGATGGAAATAACCATGATTTGGTCAGGAAGGGTGATGGGGTTGCTGCAGATGTTCAAGGCTGAGAAGAACGGTGCAACTGTTGCCAAGGGGGAGTTTGTTGATACACGATATGGCAATGAGCTGGATCAGACAAAGCTACAAAGACACGAAGACTTCAACTTATGTTCTGGTGGCCGAACTCTGGCCGAACCTTTGCCGAGCCTTGGCCGAACCTCAAGTTCGGACAAGCTTGGGAGTTCAGACATCCGTAGGTCTATATATAGTTTTTGTGTGTGTCTTTGTAACTAGTTTTTTGAGAGTTGAGCGACCTTCTGTGTGAGAGTGTGTGTTTGTACTCTGAGTCTCTTGTAATCAAAGTATTAATGAGAGATTGAGTTATTTACACTGTTTTGTTTACATTCTTGTATACACGATTGTTATCGAACTAGACCGATCCCACGCTTAGGCGTTTTCAGGAGCTTTATCGGTTGGATATTGCTACTCGTTTCTAGTAAACGATCGTCGTCGAATCATCATCATCATCATCATCATCCGAGATCGCCACCGCCACCACCTCCTTGGGAGCCGCCGCCGTCGCCATTGTGAAAAACACTGTGACAATCGTCACTTCCCACGTTTACGCCGTTAACTTTATCAGTTAAGTTCCGTTAGTTTCGTTAGCAAATCCGTGGCCCGTTATTTGAATGATTACATATTTATTTATGTTTACTTGCTAATTAATTCTAGTAACTTGTTTCGTGAATTTATTTCGTGACCTTATGTGTTACTTGTAAAATTTTACGTTTTCGGGTAAAACCGGGCTTCATGCATGAATTCGAATTTTTATGTGTAAATGATATTTATACGTTCCCTGACTAAACATTGTATGTTAAATGAGTTTAAAACGATTAGAAACATTTTTAAAATTTTTACTTCACAAGTTTCAAGTTAAAAACCTATTTATTTGAGTTTTGGACCTATGTGCTTAAAATTAGAACAAGGAGGGACCATTTATGTAAATTATCTAAAACAAAATCTGCCCAAACCTCTCCCCCATCTCCATTTCACGCATCTTCTTCTTCTTCCTCCTCCTCCATTCTCCATGGCTCAACACACAAACACACACACACACACACACACACACACACACACACACAGACACACAGACACACAGACACACACACTCGCGATTTTGAGAAATCAAGCATCAAAGAGGTGAATTTCAAGTATCCTAAACTCCTACAAGCTTCAAGAACACCAAATGAATCTCCCTCTTCACTTCATCTTCTTCATTTCGTGATTTCTCTTCAAAACTTGTAAGCCCTAGATTCTCAACCTCGTAATTGGTAGGTTGCATGTGTTAATCTAGTGATTGTGTGTATTTTGGTGTGTTAAAATGCTAATGGAACATGATGTATGTTAAGTCATGATGTTTTATGATTTGGGGCTGTTTTTGATGTTGGGTTAAGGGCTGGAAATTCGAGTTCAGATCTGCCATGTATGTTCTTGTATGAATGTTGGGTGTTTCGACATGGAAATAGGGCATGTGTGGTTGTAGGCTAGTTTCTATGTTGGGATTTTGTTATGATTTTGGTATGAACATGTTAGGGACAGAAATTACATGTTGAAAATGTTATAATTATGTTAGTAAGTGTTGGATGACCAAATTGTTGCTCAAAATTAGAAAACCGAAACTTTTGCAAACTATCAATTGTGGACAGATTCGGCCAGATTTTTAGGCCAACTTGCAGAGGTCATAACTTGTTCAATATTGATCAGAATCAGTTTATTTTTTTCCATAGTAAATTATTATGTCTTAGCTTCGATTGGGCTACTCGCACGCTTTCTAAAACATCCTTTTGGTCATCCAAAACACTGTTGCAAGTTAAGTGTGCAAATCTGTCATTTTATGTGAAAAGTGGACTTTTCAAATTGGTTGGGCATGCTAATCTTGTTTTATTGACGAGTTTGTTAATTAGAAATGAGGTTTATATATTAAAAGTAGGATCTGGAAAGTTGGGTGCATAAATTATAAGTTTTGTACAAGTTATGCAAGTTTTAAGTTTACTTTGACTATTTTACAAAAAGCTGAAAATGCCAACTTCCAATGCCCGTAACTTTCCAATACTTCATGTTTTTACTTGATTCTTTTTGCAACAAGTCCTAAATGATATTTAGTATATGCCTATAAAAATTTGGGGGGTTAACTCCAATAAATGGGTAATTTGGGTAGGTCACTAAACTTGTGCTTGAAGTTTGACTTTTTGGTACATGTTTTGACTTGTAAGGTGAATTCATGTTTCTCTCCTAAATTAGGACTTGTGTGTGCATGTTATTACTTGTATGATCGTATGCAACATGTTTGATTGTTTATATGCTTATTCGTCCTAGCAACAACCTCTAATCCGGTTAGACCGTATTTACCCGATTAGGTCGATCTTGACCAACCTGTAGAACCAAGTGTTGCGTACCAGTGCACCCTAAGGTGAGTTTCACTTACTATTATAGTTGCATCAGGTAAAGGATGGCAACAACACGGTAAAGGTACTTCTTTACTTAAGTAGTTATCCACTATATATCACATGCCTCACTGAATTGCTTTTAATATCAGAAGTCCTTACTTTATCGGGCCATTAATATAGAATAGCAAGGTAATGTACTGTAGTACTACTGGGGATTGACACCCCCGCTCAGCGGTGCACAGGATGCACCCTCCTGACTGGCGGTCGGACTGAGATCGATATTAGCCTAAGACTACCGTGATCTGGAATGAAGCAAGGAAGGCAAAATTACATAGGTTATTCCTGTGATACATTGTCAGCTTTGGTTTCGAAAGTTCAGGTGAATATAAGCATAGGCTAGCTACCTATTGATATGGATATTACTTGCAAACTTGAATAACTTATTTACGAATTGATCTTTTACTATTCGTATGCATTGGTGGTCTACATAGTGTTATGTAGACTGCATTAGTGAACTCACCAGCCTTGGCTGACACTTGATTGTTGAATGCTTTTCAGGTCGCTAGGAGGATCATGGATGGCATGGGCGGTGGCAGTACACCTATATGCATACTTTTGGGGAATTTATATTTTAAAACATTTGAACTTTCTATTTTTGTAATATCAAACTTGAAATCACTTAGCTGCTTCCGCTGAAATGTAAACTAATCTTTGTTTTATAAGTCATGCTTTATCTTATGTTAAATTCACTTTATGGCTTGGTTGTAACCAAAGTATGGATCCTGTTCTGGATTATACCCCCACACGGTTATACTCCGTTAATGGAAATTGGGGTGTGACAGATTGGTATCAGAGCACTTGGTTACAGCGAACCAGAACATTTTAAAATTAATATTCTGAACTGTAACTGTTTTTGAAAACTTTGGTTACAACCCATTCCCAAAAGTACTGCCTCGCGTGCCGAATATGATACTCATTTAGAATTCATGTCATGTGTCTGTGTAGAAATTGGGTTTTTGGGTAGGAATTTTTCTTTCCCGAGACTAAGGCATTTTGGAAAATTCTTGGAATTTTTTTTAAGTATGGGGTTAGCGAACTTGTCACATTCTTCTTAGCGAACTTGGCGACTTCTTCTTAGCGAACTTCACCTTGCACTTAGCGAACTAGAATTGTTCCTAGCGAACTTAAGGTTAGCGAACTTGATCCCTGTGCTTAGCGAACTTGACATTGTTCTTAGCGAACTTGACCAAGACCTTAGCGAACCTGAATCCTTCTTAGCGAACTTCATGTTAGCGAACTTGAACCTTTGATCTTAGCGAACTTGGTATGCCCTAGCGAACTTCTTTGGCTCCTTAGCGAACTACAATTGGTCCTAGCGAACTTAAGAATGGCCTTAGCGAACTTGATAAGGCCTTAGCGAACTTCAACTCCTCTTAGCGAACTTGGAGGTGTTTAGCGAACTTGTATGTGTGTTTAGCATCGTTACTTCTAATTTGTGATACAAATATAACTTGTACTACGTGATTACGTGTTCTTAGCATCGTTACTACCTTGTTGCAACTTAGAATGTATTGTTCATGTGTATGAATGTTTTATATAACTTGTGCTCGTGCGAGACATCCCTTGGTATCTTATGACTTCCTAGTATTAGGTATACTAACCTTTGGAAGGTTTGCATTGATTGTTAGAAATCATGCCTCCTCGGAGAAATAACGAACACAACCGGGGAAACTTCACTGCTGCTCAAGTTCAGGACATGATCAACCAGGGAGTTACTGCAGCTTTGGCAGCGACTCAGTTCCAGTTCCAAGGAAACCACTAACCTCAATGTTCGTTTAAATCGTTCATGGATTGTAAGCCCCTAGTGTTTAAGGGCGATGAAGGTGCTGTAGGCCTACTAAGGTGGCTCAAAAAGTCAGAGAAAGTTTTTGTAATGTGTAACTGCCCGGTAGGAGATCGGGTGAAATATGCTACTGGTACACTTGAGGTTTCCGCTTTGACTTGGTGGAATGCTCAGATTCAAATGT